>CM039673.1:509971983-511171983 GCA_022496015.1 Hordeum marinum | reverse complement strand
ATTCAAGCCATTGTAGCACCCAAACAATCTGAGCACATACTCAACGATTGAGCTATTCTCCCTCATCTTGCATGCAAAGAATCTTGTTGGAGATCTCATATCTTGCAACATGGGCACGAGCCTGAGATCCTAATTTCAGCTCTTAGAACATCTCATATGTTTTGTGACGTTCAAAACGTCTCGGAGCCTCAATTCTAAGCCGTAATGCATGACGCACTAAACTATCAAGTAGTCATCAGAACGTGCCTGTCAGATGTTCACAATATCTACAAACGACGCTAGAGGGGTTGGCGCACCGAGCGGTGCATTAAGGACATAAGCCTTCTGTGTAGCAATGAGGACAATCCTCAGATCACAGACCCAGTCCGCAATATTGCTACCAACATCTTTCAACTCTATTTCTCTAGGAACATATAAAAATTCAAGGGAGCTACAACGCGAGCAAGTAATCTACAACATAATTTGCACAGACACTATTGACTATGTTCATGATAAAGAGTTCAATTAATCATATTACTTAAGAACTCCCACTCAAATTGACATCCCTCCAGTCATTCGACTGATACATGATCCAAATTCACCAACTCAAGTCCGATCATCACGTGAGTTGAGGTGGTTTCAATGGTGAACATCATCATGTTGATCATATCTACTATATGACTCATGTTCGACCTTTCGGTCTCTTGTGTTTCGAGGCCATGTCTGTACATTCTAGGCTCGTCAAGTTTAACCCGAGTGTTCTGCATGTGCAACACTGGCTTGCACCCATTGTATGTGAACGTAGAGTCTATCACACCCGATCATCACGTGGTGTCTCGACGCGAAGAACTTTCGCAACGGTGCACACTCGGGGAGAATACAATTTATCTTGAAATTAAGTGAGGGATTACCTTATAATGCTACCGTTGTCCTAAGCAAAACAAGGTGCATAAAAGGATTAACAACACATGCAAATCATAAGTGACATGATATGGCCATGAACGTGTGCTTTTGATCTCCATCGTGAAAGCATCGGCATGATCTCCATCATCACCGGCATGACACCATGATCTCCATCATCTTGATCTCCATCAACGTGTCGCCATCGGGGTTGTCGCGCCCACCATGCTTCTACTACTATTGCTACCGTTTAGCGATAAAGCAAAGCATTACATAGCGCCTAATGATTGACACGCAGGTCATACAATAATTAAAGACAACCCTATGGCTCCTGCCGGTTGCCGTACTCATCGACATGCAAGTCGTGATAATCTATACATCACATGATCATATCATACATCACATATATCACATCATGTAATTGGCCATATCACATCACAACATACCCTACAAAAACAAGTTAGACGTCCTCTAATTGTTGTTGCATGTTTTACGTGGCTGCTACGGGTATCTAGCAAGAACAATTCTCATCTATGCAAAAACCACAACGGTGATATACTAGTTGCTTTTCAACCTTCTCAAGGACCGCCTTTGTCGAATCCGATCCAACTAAAGTGAGAGAAACTGGCACCCGCAAGCCATCTATGCAACAAGTTGCGGTTGAGGGAACCGGTCTCTCGTAAGCGTACGAGTAATGTTGGTCCGGGCCGCTTCATCTCACAATACCGCTGAACCAAAACATGACCAAGGGAGCCAGCAATCTAAGCATCAACGCCCACAAACTCTTTGTGTTCTACTCAAGATCTCATCTGCACATAGACCTAGCTCATGATGCCACTGTTGGGGAACGTCGCATGGGAAACAAAAAAATTCCTACGTTCACGCAAGACCTATCCATGGTGATGAGCATCTACGAGAGGGAGAGTGGATCTACATACCCTTGTAGATCGCAAAGTGCGAAGCGTTAAGAAACGCGGTTGGTGTAGTCGAACGTCTTCGCGATCCAAATCGCCGATCGTCCCGCGATCTCATCACGATCCGTCCCGCGAACTCATCACGATCCGTCCCGTGAACTCATCGTGATCCGTCCCGCGAACTCATCACGATCCATCCCGCGAACTCATCACGATCCGTCTCGCGAACTCGTCACGATCCGTCTCGCGATCTTGATCACGGTCCTTCCCATCTAGCGCCGAACGCACGGCACCTCTGTGTTCAGCACACGTACAGCTCGATGACGATCTCTGCATTCTTCATCCATCAAGAGGGAGCGGAGAGGTAGAAGAGTACTCCGGCTGCATGACGGCGCTCCGACGATGGTGGTGGAGCTATTCCGACAGGGCTTTGCCTAAGCACTGCAGAAATCCGATCTAGAGGAGAAACTATGCACTGGAGGAACAGGTAGCACGTGGCTGAAAGTTCTGTGCCAAAACCCTAAAATCCTCTAGTATATATAGGAGGAGAGGAGGAGGAGGCTTGGCTGCCAAAAATACAGCCCTTGGGTCGGCCGAAGTGGGGAGGAGAGGAGGACTCCTCCAATCCTAGTAGGACTAGGATTCCTCCTTTTTTTTGGCCTTTTTCCACCTTTTTCCCTTTGGGCTTTTTCTCCTAGCTGCATGGGCCTTGTGTGGGACTTCCACCAGCCCACAAAAGGCTGGTATTTACTCTCCCACAGCCCATGAAGCCTCTTGGATCGAAATACCCCTCCCAGTGGTCTCCCGGTACACTACCGGCACTCCCGGTACATTACCGATTAGCCCAAAAAAATTCTGGTGACCAAAATGGGACTTCCTATATATCAATATTTACCTTCGGACCATTCCGGAGCTCCTCGTGACGTCTGTGATCTCATCCGGAACTCTGAACAACCTTCGGTCACCACCATACATAAATCTATTCTACTGAAACGTCACCGAACCTTAAGTGTGCAGACCCTGCGGGTTCGAGAACTATGTAGACATGACCGAGACACCTCTACGGTCAATAACCAATAGCGGGACCTGGATGTCCATATTGCTTCCTACATATTCTACGAAGATCTTTATCGGTCGAACCTCTATGTCAAGGATTTAGTTAATCCTGTATGATGTTCCCTTTGTTCTTTGGTATGTTACTTGCCCGAGATTCGATCATCGGTATCTCCATACCTAGTACAACCTCGTTACCGGCAAGTCTCTTTACTCGTTCCATAATACAAGATCCCATGACTAACACTTAGTCACATTGCTTGCAAGGCTTATTGTGATGTTGTATTACCGAGTGGGCCCTGAGATACCTCTCCGTCACACGGAGTAACAAATCCCAGTCTTGATCCATGCCAACTCAACAGACACCCTCGGAGATACCTGTAGAGCACCTTTATAGTCACCCAGTTACGTTGCGACGTTTGATACACACAAGGCACTCTTCCGGTGTCCGTGAGTTGCATGATCTCATGGTCATAGGAACACATACTTGACATGCAGAAAACAATAGCAAATAAACTGACACGATCATATGCTATGTTTGTAGTTTGGGTCTTGTCCATCCCATCATTCTCCTAATGATGTGATCCCGTTATCAAATGACATCTCATGTCAATGGCTAGGAAACCTTAACCATCTTTGATCAACAAGCTAGTCTATTTAGAGGCATACTAGGGACATGGTTTTGTCTATGTATCCACACATGCATCTAAGTCTCCGATCAATACAATTATAGCATGGATAATAAACGATTATCATGAACAAGGAAATATGATACTAACTAATTTATTATTGCCTCTAGGGCATATTTCCAACATCCCGAACCCGTAGGATCTACACACTTAAGGTTCGATGACGCTAAGGTTATAGGGAAATAGTGGGTGTGGTTACCGAAGGTTGTTCGGAGTCCCGGATGAGATCCTAGATGTCACGAGGAGTTCCGGAATGGTCCGGAGACAAAGATTGATATATACGAAGTGAGGTTTTGGTTACCGGAAATGTTTCGGGCGTCACCGGTAACATACCGGGACCACCGGAAGGGTTCCGGGGGTCCACCGGGAGGGGCCCGGGGCCCGGAGGGCTGCATGGCCCGAAGGTGGAGGGAACCAGCCCCTAGGTGGGCTTGTTCGCCCCTCCCACCTGGCCCAAGGCGCAGCAAGAAGAGAGGGGGGCGTAAACCCTAGGCCTAGATGGGCCCTAGGCCCATCTAGGGCAGCTAGGGCTGCCGCACCACCTCTCCCTCCCCCTTGGCCTCCGGCCTAGACCCCATCTAGGGCTGTCGCACCACCTAGGGTGGGAACCCTAGGGGTGGGCACCCTCCTCCCTCTCCTCCTATATATAGTTGAGCCTTTGGGGCTGTTTGAGACACGACTCTCTCTCCCTCTCGGCGCAGCCCTACTTCTCCTTCTCCTCGTTCTCCATAGTGCCTGGCGAAGCCCTGCCGGAGTACCACGCAGCTCCACCGTCACCATGCCGTCGTGCTGCCGGAGCTCTCCCTCAACCTCTCCTTCCTCCTTGCTGTATCAAGGCGTAGGAGACGTCACCGGGCTGCACATGTGTTGAACGTGGAGGCGCCGTTGTTCGACGCTAAGATCGGAGTCCACCACGATCTGAATCGCTATGAGTATGACTCCACCAATCGCGTTCTTGTAATGCTTCCGCTTAGCGATCTTCAAAGGTATGAAGATGCAATCTCGCCCCACTCGTTACTGGTTTCTCCATAGATAGATCTTGGTGATCGTAGGAATTTTTTTGATTTACTACTACGTCTCCCAACAGCGGTATGGGACTAAACTTTAGTCCCAACCACACCACTCAAATAGCCAACACACATGGGCCATGAGAATTTCAGATTTTTGGATGGGCTTTGGACCAAAGACCTCATAGCAAAATCCAGCAATCCCCCATAAAGTCTCATTGGCACATCTCATCATTGTTTAGTTCCAAAACATTGTTTATATACCGGTTCTTGATGGAGACTGTTAAGTTGAACTTCCATTTAGAAATTTATGCTACACTAGATCACAACTTGAATAGTGGACTATGCCTTGAACTACAAGTTTTCCGCGAGTCTAGTTTCACACAAATCCTTGACCGATACTGGGCTGCCGCAAGTCTTCCCCGCGGGTGGAGCGTATACGTCATACTCCGAGGCCTTTCATGAATTTATTAGAGAACACCTGATTCTCACAGACTGCAACGTTTACAGTCGAATTCATATAGGTGTGTTCCTCAGGAGATGTCCTGTAGGACAACATCTCTGCTTACCCAAATAAGCCACTTGGAACACATTAAGATAGGTACCAACCTGCCATGCAGACTATGAGAGTATTGCATCTTCACGGAGTGGGATAGAAAATATAGGGATACTCTCCTTCTAGCTGTCCAACAGCTTGTCTCCCACTTCTACTTCACGGAATCTCCGATCACATAGAGTGGGTTACCACTATGGACAACTCATACGGTCGGTCTCAAACCCATCTCCGTCGATGCATTTTCTATCACATTACATGATAAACCCTTTGTGAAGGGATCTGCCAAGTTTTTAGACGTTTGGATATAATCCAACGCAATAACTCCGAAGTTCTTCATTTTTCTGTTAGATTTCAATCTCCTCTTCACATGCCTTGAGGACTTCATATTATCCTTAGAACTGTTTATCTTTATGATCACAGTTTGATTATCACAGTTCATCGGGATAGCGGGTATTGGATTTTCAACCATAGGTAAGTCCATCAAGAGCTGACGAAGCCAATCTGCCTCAACAGTGGCTGTGTCTAATGCTATGAGTTCTGCTTCCATAGTTGACCTCGTTAAGATGGTCTGCTTGCAAGACTTCCAGGAAACAGCTCCACCACCCAGTGTAAAAACATAACCACGTGTGGCTTTAATCTCATCGGCATCAGATATCCAATTTGAGTCACTATAACCCTCCAGTACCCTCGGGTACCCGATGTAGTGAATCCCATAGCTCGCAGTACCTTTCAAATAGCGCATAACTCTCTCAAGCGCATGCCAATGATCATCTCCTGGGTTTGATATAAACCGGCTTAGTTTGCTCACAACAAACGAGATGTCAGGCCTCGTGGCACTCGCCAAGTACATAAGCGAGCCTATTATCTGAGAATATCTCAGTTGATCTCTAGAAATTCGTCGATTCTTTCGAAGCAACACACTAGCATCATACGAAGTTGGAGAAGGCTTGTAGTCGCTATACCCAAAACGACTCAAGACCTTTTCCACATAGTGAGATTGGAGCAGTGTAATCCCACTATTCTCATCTCTCAGCAGCTTGATGTTCAGTATCACATCAGCTACTCCAAGATCTTTCATCTCAAAACAGCGAGATAAGAAATCCTTAACCTCCTTGATTAGATCAAGGTTGGTTCCAAAGATCAGTATGTCATCGACATACAGTTAGAGAATAACTCCTTTGCCCCCACCATGGCGATAGTATACACACTTATGAGCTTCGTTTACAACAAAGCCTGCAGTGGTTAATGTTCTTTCGAACTTCTCATGCCACTACTTAGGAGCTTGCTTAAGGCCATATAAGGACTTCAATAACTTGCACACTTTCCCTTCCTGACTAGGTACTATAAAACCATCAGGCTGATCCATGTAAATTTCCTCATCCAACTCTCCATTGAGGAAAGCCGTCTTAACGTCCATTTGATGAACAAGAAGACCATGTGAGGCAGCCAGTGATAGTAGCACCCGGATAGTGGTCGGTCTAGCCACAGGTGAGTAAGCATCGAAGAATTCTTCACCTTCTTTCTCGGTATAACCCTTGGCCACAAGCCGTGCCTTGTACTTTTCAATTGTACCATCAGGTCTAAGCTTTTTCTTGAACACCCACTTACATCCCATGAGTTTACACCCATAAGGACGATCAGTGACTTCCCAGGTTCCATTAGCTAAGATGGAATCCATCTCTCTACGGACAGCTTCCTTCCAGTAGTCAGCATCAGAAGATGCATAGGCTTCTGAATGAGTCCTGGGTATGTCATCCACGAGGTACACAATGAAATCATCACCAAAAGACTTTGCAGTCCTTCATCTCTTACTCCTTATAGAAGTTTCATTGTCATCCTCCTCAGGATTCTCAACGTGTTCCATCGCAATGGTGGGTTCAGGAATTATAGAAGATTCCTGAGTAGATAGAGTAGGTATCTCCTGATTCGACGAGTTAGACATATCCTTCATAGGAAATATGTCCTCAAAGAAAGTCGCATCATTCGACTCCATAATCGTACCAACATGCATGTCGGGTACCTCAGATTTTATTATCAAAAATCTATAGCCAATGCTATGAAAAGCATAGCCCAGAAGAACACAATCCACGGTTTTTGGTCCAAGCTTGCGCTTCTTGGGAATTGGTATATTGACTTTCGCCGAACAACCCCAAGTACGTAGATAAGAGAGTTTCAGCCTTTTCCTTTCCCATTCCTCAAACAGAGTAATGGTTTTATGGTTTGTGGGAACTCGGTTTAGGACATGACATGCAGTCATTAGCGCCTCCCCCCACCATGCCTTGGAAAGACCCGATGTGTCTAACATGGCGTTAACCAAATCAGTTAGAGTGCGGTTCTTTCTTTCGGCTACCCCATTTGACTGAGGTTAATAGGGAGGTGTCCTATCATGGATTATACCATGTTCCGCACAAAACAAATCAAATTCATTGGAAAAATACTCTCCACCACAATCAGACCTAAGCCATTTAATTTTTCGATCAAGTTGGTTCTCTGCTTCAGCTTTATAGTTTTTGAAGAAGTTTAAAGCCTCATCTTTTGATTTCAGAAGATACACATAGCAATATCTAGTGGAGTCATCAGTCAACATCATGAAATATTTCTTTCCACCTTTTGTCAACACGCCATTCATTTCACATAGATCAGAATGGATAAGCTCTAGTGGCGCCAAGTCTCTCGCCTCTGCTGTCTTATGGGACTTGCGAGGTTGCTTAGCTTGCACACACACTTGGCACTTGGAGCCCTTGATAGTAGTGAATTTCGGAATTAAACTCATATTGGCTAGCCGCATCATGCAACAAAAGTTAATATGACAAAGTCGCGAATGCCAAGTATTAGATTCATTATCGTGGCAAACATTATTAATAACTTTAGTGCAAATATCTGACAAAGACAGGCGGAACAAGCCTCCGCACTCATAGCCTTTTCCAACAAATTGTCCATATTTAGAAATAACAAATTTATTGGACTCGAAAACCAACTTAAAACCACCTCTACACAAATGGGAAACGCTGACGATATTTTTATTGATAGAGGGCACTTGATGAACGTTCTTCAGACGCACGATCTTCCCCGAAGTAAACTTCAGATCGACCGTACCGACCCCTCGAACAGTGGCATGTGAACCGTTCCCCATCAGCACGAGAGAAGTCCCTGTGACCTGGTAAGAAGAAAACATAGAGGCATCAGCACAAACATGCACATTAGCACCGGTGTCAATTAACCAATCTGGAGAATGACAAACTGAAAGGATGGTAGGAAAAATACCGTACCCAGAATCCTTCATATCAGTATCACCGATGACAACATTAGCGGACTTGCCGCTCTTCTCATGTTCGCGCTCCTCATAGCGGTTAGGACATCTCGAAGCCCAGTGATTAGGATCACCGCAGACATGGCATAGTCCCTTCCCCTTCTTATGAGAATTCTTCTTGAAGTTGGTAGATTGTGACGGCTTGTTCTTTGCAACAAACTTGCCTTTGCCCTGAGATTTGTTCTTATTGTTTTGGGGCTTGTTGAGATCGAAGTTCTTCTTCTGCACCACATGGGCACTAGAAGCTCCCTGAACAGCTCGAGCACATGTGTCTTTTGCTCTCGCCTTCTCTTCAACATCAAGAGTTCCAATGAGATAGGAAACGGAAAACTCCCGTCTCTTGTGTTTCAGAAAAGTAGGAAAATTGTTCCACGAAAGTGGAAGCTTGGCAATGATGCCCCCGGCCACAAACTTGTCCGGCAATACACACTTGAAGTACTCAAGTTCCTTGGCGAGAGACTGTATCTCATGAGCTTGTTAAACAATAGAGCGCTCATCAGTCATCTTGTAGTCATAGAATTGCTCCATTACGTACAACTCGTTGCCAGCGTCCGAAGCCCCAAACTTGGCCTCGAGCGCAGCCCACATGTCCTTGCCGTTGTCAAACGACATATACGAATCCACAATGGAATCGTCAAGAACACTCAGAAGGGCGCCCTTGAAGAGGGTATCGATCTTCTCAAAAGCTTCCTGCTGTGCAAGATTAAGATCGCCCTCGGGCTTACCCTTGGTGGCGTCATAGTAGTACATGGTCTGAAACTAGTAGACTGCTCTCGTGCGCCACCTCTTATATTGCACCCCCTTGAAGGTGGGCGGCTTCAGATGCGCAGCAAAACCACTTGAAGTGAATTGCCTATAATAAGATTTTTGGATTGTTGAAAATATGAACAAATTACTACAAGATTTACGGCAGAGACTAGACATAGAAATTCTAGTATGATCTAAAACAGGAAGGACAAGATTGCATACGATGCAGGCGTCGTGACGAGGAGGAGGAGTGCGTGAGGGCCTCTTCTCTTCTCACTCTCTTACAAGTGCTAGAAGAGCTCACCTTATAAAGAGGTGTTGCTCCCTCTCCACTAGCGGTAGGGGACTAAACTTTAGTCCCAACCACACCACTCAAACAGCCAACACACATGGGCCATGAGAATTTCAGATTTTTGGATGGACTTTGAGCCAAAGACCTCATAGCAAAATCCAGCAGGAGCAGCGTTGGGATTTGGATTTGCGACATCATCGACACCATCATCAGAACCATCGTTGTTTGGGCACTTTTGTTCTGTAGATGATGATTTACCCTTCATATTTGGGTGAATCGCCTCATTATTCCCGTCCTTCCACTTATGATGATTTTGGAGCAAAGCCCAAGCGTCATTAGGATCGCTGAAGGAGGACATGTCCTCCGACATGGGCATGAAGGATGACGGTGGGGGCAGTGGCACGGATGAATGATTGGCCATGGCCGCAGATGCCTTCATTTTCTTTGACACGTGACGCTTCTTAGTGGTGATGGTCTTATGATCTTTAACGTCCACGTTTCACCGTATATCCAAGCATTTGCATTTGTACTGTATTAAAAGAATAATATATTTTGCGTGATGGTTTTGGCGTGTTGGGTATTCAAATACGATTTCATCAGCTAGCCAAGTAATGTGCTCTGCTGGAGCAAACAAAAACTTGCACGCCCACCTATCGACTCTCGAGCATTCCGGGCGCCGCTATCGTTGTTCGCCGACCCAGAGCACCGAAACCAGACAAATATAGGAACCGGGAGAAACCATCGGACACCGAAACGAAACCATGGCAAACGTTCCTCAGACCGGTCGCACGTTAGGCCTGTCGCGTCGGCGTCGACCTCCGCTAAATGGCAAAACATGAAACATATCCCAGTCCACTGGCCACCTGCTCCGCTCGCTCGATATCCCAGTACCACTAGTGTACCGCCACCTTTGCTTATGACCCACGAAGGGAAATACTAATACAGCAGCGCCACCTGCCGGCCGGTGCGAGCTTCCGCTTTACTAATGCATGGCATTGCTGTTACTACACCGTTCACGAAAAATTTGGTAGGAGCGGAACCTCTCAACACATGGCCACCATTTTTCTTTGATGTTTGGTGCAACGCTTTTGGCGTGTCAGCGATGATTGCCCAACGAACGAGCTTAACTTTTCTGCTTCCTTTCTCGACAGGGAGTTCTCACCGGTTTCCCACGACGAAGAGAAGAAAAAAGGAAATGCAAACGTCGGTCGTCTCAGCCGGTAGTACTGTGCACCAACCCTCACGAGAATTTTCGTTTGTTAAAGACGGTGTCTCAACCAGAGGGTCGGTCAAGCTGCGTCCTGTGAACGAACCACCGTCGCGCTCGGAGCAAGTCGTGCCTTGCGGAAGAAAAGACTAGCGCCTAGCCGCCCCCGAGCCGTACCAGCACGATCCTAATACTACAATGCTGCCCATTTTATTTTATTTTTGGAAATGGAGGTTAAACCCCGCCTCTGCATCAGTCGATGCATACAACCATCTCTTTTAGTTATTTCACGAAAGACTGACAAAAAAAATATATCAAACCATCCGAAGCCATCAGTCACACCTACAAACTCGATAATGTGAAGTGCTCTCACTCTCATATATAAAAACGGTGTCGTCGTCGATCCATCCACATAACGTATCGGGACCAACAACCGGCGCAACAGACGTAAAACGCGTACCACATACACACGTTGTAGAATTCAAAAGCCGTCATCATCCTCGGACCGCTGACCCATTTTCAAGATAGAGATCCGCATCGTCCTTGCCAGTCCAGACATCCGTCGACGCCCCCGGCAATATGGTATCTGCCGTAAGTTCCTATGGTGCCCATTATAGAGCACCGACAAAGTCATCTCCTCCCGATGAAAAGTATAAAAAGCAAATAAATTTAAAAAAATCTGATTTTTCTTTCATGCAAGATGCTTGAGTGAACTATGTGGATGCAAAATTTCATGGGTAGGTGGTATTCGAGGAACTCGTGGCAAAAATGACAAAATAAACTTTTCAACGGTGTGTTTTTCCAAACTTTCACACATGCCTATTTTTTGTCGTTTATGTTGAGAGCTACTCAAATGCCAAACACAATCAAATTTGGCACGGGCAACACACATTTTGTACATCTTGTATGCGAGAAGAAAATCAGATTTCGTTTGTTGCTATTTCTTACTTATACTTTTTCCACAAATCTATTTGTACTTTAGAATGAGGTGATTGCACTAGGGTACACCAAGTTTTGTGGTGGGTTCATTTTAGACCATAAAGCTGCAAATCGTAATGGATCAATCAACAAATTTGTCATGCAGAATACAAGATCGTCTAAATCGCTCCGAATGGGTGTAACAGACGTGTTTTTCCAAAGAAAATAAGGAGCTGAAATGATTTACACAAATCGATCAGCATGGCATTAAATATTTTGTTTAGGACCTCATGCCTTCTGCAAATTGATCCGTATATATTTGCATAAGTAGTACTTGACGAATCCTGATGCATTTTTTTTTCTGATCCTGATCTAAACATTGCCTACGGAAGAACATGGTAGGTGTTCTGGCAAAAAAACAAAACATGGTAGATGCATAGACCATGGAGCAAGAGATCCGACGGCTCATTAACCATTGAGAACTCGTACACATGCTATCACATTTTTGTTTACTCCCCGCACACTATCACACATTCACGCGGTTGTCGACACGTTATGGAAACTCCGGATTTTTTCCTTTTGCAGCGGAAACTCCATAATTTGAAAGCAAACACGGTGATAGTCAAATAAAGACCGGATGCATATAATTTCTGGTGATATGTAAAAATTAAATGATGAAGCTAACTGCTATGCTAATTAACATTCTACCTTATATGTGATATACTCCCTCTGTTCTTAATACTATATAAAACTTTTTAGAGATTTCAATATAAACTATATACGAGCAGTGAATCTATACTTCAAAATACGTCTATATACATCCTTATATAGTATATATCGAAATATATCTAAAAAGGCTTATACTAAGAGTAGAGTGAGTATATACATGTATAATAATATAAAGGAAAACGTTTCGAGCCGGCAGTTTGGCCGAACTTTCGGTCGGCTCCAACGCCAGGCTGGCTCACGCGCTCACTAGACCCCCGTTCCGCAGGAGACGTGTGTAGATGGTGAGGCCCACACAACTATTCTTCTTCTTTTCTCTTTCTTCAACCTCCAGCCACTGGATCCATGCGAGATGATCCCCGCGTCACCCATACTTGCTGCAATTCAATCTCGCCGACGAGGCCACCGTCTCCGCCCGCATCGATCTCACCGGTGAGGTCGTCGTCCACCGCACGAGCCGGCGAGCTACAACCAGCATCACAAATTGCTACAATCGGCTTCTCCTTCGGCTACAACCAGCGTGTGTTTTGCTACATGCGACTGTGAAGATGCATCCCGCGGAAGAGAAAAGCTACAACCGGCAAACGAAAAAGCTACAACTCGCTGATCATTTTGCTACAAGCGGCGAAGGTGAAGTAGTGGACAAGGACGGTGAGCATTGGGGCTGCGACGACCGGAGTGAGCCGTGGGAGCTGCAACCTCATGCGCCAGAGTTGCAATCGCCCGCGAAAAAGATACAACCAGCGCCCATTTTTGCTGCATAAACGATTGTGTTTTTTGGGCCGGCGAGGCAAATGACTGCTGCCGGCGACGAGGAAGATGCATCCCGCAGAAGAAAATGCTACAATCAGCAACAAAAAAGCTACAACCGACATCGCAAAAAGCTTCAACCACGACAACGGTGAGATGTTTTTGCTGCAACTGTCCTTCGGTTTTTGCTACTATTGACATATTTTTGCTACATCCATCATGCAGCGACGAGGCTGAGCTGCATCCATGGCATGCGCGGGCGGCGAGCACGGGATCCATCCATGGCGAGCATGGGCGACAGAGTTGCATTCATGGCGCTCGGCCCCGACGAGCGGCGACAGCACGTGGCCCGGAGGACGACAGCGCGCTGCGAGAAGTGGCAACGGGGGCAGCCGCCATGACCTGCGACGGCTCTGTCTTCAGATCTAAAACCATGGGGGGTGAGAGCACGAGAAGAAGGACACGATCAAACGACTATGCAAAGACGCATCTAATGGCCAGGGTTGGACCGGCCAAAAGTTTGGGCCGGCACACCGGCGCAGAGTACTGCCCTAATATAAATCTATATTACTACTCCCTCCGTTTCTTTTTAGTATGCATATAACTTTTGTCTAAAGTCAAAATATCTCTACTTTGACTAAACTTATAGAAAAAAGTATCAACATTCACAATACCAAATCAATATCGTTAGATTCTTTATGAAATGAAATTTCATATTATATATATTTAGTATTGTAGATTTTGATAATTTTTAATATAAATTTGGTCAAACTTCTTAAAGTTTGACTTGACAAAAACTTATACGCGGAGTAAAAAGAAACGAAGGGAGTGCCATGTATCCAGATCATAAGCCTCAACTTTTTCTAACCTGGATATGAATGTATGAGTGAGGAAACTAAGAGCATCTACAACCGGACCCCTCATATCCTCCTCAAACACCCGGACAGGCCATCCGGTCAATGACCGATCACGAATTTTTGACCCAGTCGGGCCTCTCAAACCGTCCTCAAATGCTCGAGCTGACTGACACACCTCATATCCAAACCAAATATGGGGTATGGGGGAGCCCGAGCGCGTCCGTCTAACAGGCCCAAACCACCACCGACCCCACTGTTGTCCCACAAATCCCCACTCCACGTGTGTCGCTTCGAACCCTAGCTCACTCTCTCGCCCCGTCCCCTCCTCTCCTTCTCCGATCTTGATCCCATCCACTCTAATGTCGAGCTCCGGTAGCCGCTCTGACTACTCTGACATTGACTCCGAGGAACTAGCACTCCGTATCGCCTTTGAGCGGTCCAAGGTGGAGACCGATGGCAGCTCCGGATTTGGAGCTAAGCCACAACTCCCGCACCGGCACAATGCGGATGCCGGAGCTGGACCCTCCCGTCCCGTGCGTAGCTCCGCTAGGACTGCATAGTCCGTACTGGCCCCGCATGCTCTCCTTCCACCACAACCCTCTCCTTCATGCGGGCAGCGTTGGGTCCTAGTGCCTGCGTCGCCGGCCCGCATGCGCACTCCAGAATTGGAGGTTCGCGACGCCCATCATGAGAGTTAGCGGACAAGGGAGAGGGGAGCAGAGCAGTTCGCGCGCCGCCGCCGTAGGATGCCGGCGAAGCCCGATGAGGACAAAACCCTCCTGGGATGGGTGTACTGTCGGTCCCTCACCATGGCGGAGTCGGACGCTCAGCGCCTCTGACAGAAGAACGCGAAGGCGCTCCGTTAGGCTATTGAGCAGTCGGAGCGCGAGGCGAAGGAGGTAGCGGAGGAGAAGGCCCGGGTCACCAAGATGAAGCGGGAGCAGGACAGGGCGGTCCGTCGGATGAAGGGCCTCATCGTCCTCTCCGACTCCGACTCCGATGACGGCGACAGCTGCACCTCCTTCGACGACGACCCTCCGTCAATCACGAATGGCTACAGTTGCGCCGACGACCCAAAGGGCAAAGGACTTGCAAGGAAGTGGTGATCTGTCCCCCCCTCCGCATTGTTTAGTTTTTAGTTGCACAAATTTAAGAACTATGCCCGGTGAACAAGATGATCTTTTGGGTGATGTTTGATGTCCGTTTGCCACCAATCTTGTGTTTGTTTGCTTTCGATTTTGTTGTCCGATGTTTGATCACGTAGAGTAGCTCGACGTTGCATGTGTAGTATGGATATAGGGTGTCCATATGAGATATGTGGATGTGGAGAAGAAAATATGAGGCATGCTTGGTCAGTACCCGCGGACATGCTCGGGCGCATCTATGGGCGTTTGAGGGGCAAAATTAGCCCATCGCGCCTGTAGATGCTCTAAAGGGCACTCTTCGCGTGAATCTACTAGAAATCACACTAGTGTACCCTCCCTCTACCGCTCGTGCGGGTGGAAAGGGAGAATACCTAGCCGTTGTCGGCCCCTTACTCCCTTTCCTTCCTCTCTCTCTCCTTGTTGCTATGTGCATGGACCTATGGCGGTGGTACTCCCTCGCCCTCTTGCATGAAGGGGATCAATGATGGTTGATCTAGCCAGGCGAGGGTGCGACGACACAGTGGTGATGTCGAGCGGGCGCGATGGTGGAGTGAAGAGTTGCATTGTGGACATGGTGCATGTTGGTGATGGTCTCAGCGGCTCTAGTGCCATGTTTGCTTGTCTGGGCAGCATTGGGTGGAGGCGCCTCCATTGTTCCGAGCTCGATGATATCACCATGGGGTGTCTCATCCATGGTACTCACTGGCATGGTCCCAGGCTTGCGCTTGGGTGATTGAATCTAAGTCGAGGTGGGTCGGGGCGGTGGTCTCAGGGTGCTAATGATGGGGAATGACGCGATAGTAGTGGTTGTGGTGATGTTGTATCGTTGGATAGATTGGTGCCGAAGGCCACAGATGTGACGACGCGCGAGATCGCCTAGGCCAAGCCCGGAAGGCTATGGTCGGGGCTTGCTTCGCAGTGGCCTTCGGAAGTTATGGGGTCGTATCCCTTGGTCCATCGATACTTGTTGGGGGGGCAAGTGAAAGTACTAGTTATCGCCAAAGGGGGGAGTTGAATGGGATTTATTTTCAAACTCTTTGAAATAGGCTAAGTCTTTGAAGATGTAGAAGCAATAGCGGTGCTAAGCAATACTAGACGGAAGTAAAACTAAGTTAAGCATTCAATCAATGGAAAGACAAAGTCATCAAGACAAAAGATAACATTCCAGCAAGATAGTAGTAATGGTAGACCATGCGAACATACAAGCATACATACTTAACAACTGCTAGGCTCGAGACAAAACAAAACATGGAACATAAAGGCTTCACGCAAAGTCTTCACACAAGGAGCAAGTAAATTCTTCTAATACAAAACAAAGCTAGAGTAGTGAAGACATAGAACCAGTTGCTTAGGAGAAGATTTGTTGCGCCAGTTCCAATAGTTGTGGCAACTATACGTTTGGTTGGAGATGTTGAGATTGAACTCGGAAGACCAAGTCTTCACCTTATTCTCCTTGAGCTAAGCTCACATAGACCTCGTCCAATCACTCGTGGTAAGTCTTCAAGGTAGACTTAGGAAACCTTCACAAACTCGTTCACCGATAATCCACAACGACTCTTGGATGTTCAGAACATGATGACTAACTGTCTAAAAGATCACAGTCTTCAAGTGTAATAAGTCTTCGATTCACTCAGAACAGAAGGCCTTCAGTGATGCGCAATCACTTGGGGGTCAAGGTGTTTATGGGTTCTCCTTGTAGGAATTCTATCAAATGCTTTGGAGGGTGGGTTGCTCTACATGAAAAGTGCCATGCAATAAGTCGAAGCAACCACCAACTTATGATGGAGGGGGTGGCTATTTAGAGCCGGGGTAGCAACCTGACATGATATGATTGAAATGACCCTGGGTTTAATGGTCACCGACACGTGTCCAAACAGTCAGGTTTCAAACACAACGTCAATTTTGCTGGGGTTGCAAGCAAAGCTGACTCAACCACTTGGAAGAGTTTTTCAATGTCTTCGCTCAGATAATTAGGTTTGGGTTGAGTATCACATCAAGCACTATCTCCATTTGCCTCGACTCCACTTAACAGTACGGTGATCCCTACGACTCAAAAAACAAGAAAATGAAACTATTAAAAGACAAATACTTTGCATTCTAAGTCTTCAAACTACCTCTTCGTATGACATCAAAGTCTTCAGACATTTTTAGGGGGTCATCTCTGACAGTTAAACTCAAATCTCTAGGTACTTCTTTCTGTGTTATCATGTGTACACTCACAAACACATTAGTCTGTTAACTAAGTTTGTCGTCAAACACTTCTAAACCAACAAAGGGGTGACACTAGATGCACTTATAGCAAGCATCAACGCTTCCCAACATGAAGGCGTGGATACAGACCCGTTGGCTGATGCTAGGCTAGGAGTGGAAGTAGGTGTCTTCCAATCTTTTGACGAGGGTTGGTTATTGTAGTAACGTGGACTGTTGATGGTGTCTCGAGAAATAAAATCTGAGGGGCTGTCGATATCAAAACCGGCGGATCTCGGGTAGGGGGTCCCGGTATGTGGGTCTTGGATCAATGGGTAACATGAGACAAGGGAGACGGTATTTACCCAGGTTTGGGCCCTCTTGATGGAGGTAAAACCCTACGTCCTGCTTTGTTTGCATTGATGATGGTGTATCGAGTACATAGTTGATCTACCTCGAGATCGTATGTAGTGGTCTAAACCCTAAGAGCTAAGCTCGTATGATGATATGATCTATAATGATCTGATTGTCCCTAACGACTATCGTGGCCTCAGCTTATATAACACACCAGAGGCCTAGGATGACAAGAGTCCTAGTCGTCTACGTCGGTGGAGAGGAGTCCTTATCTTGATCACCAAGTCTTGTGGAATCTTCCTCGTATGCATCATGTGTTGTCCGAACTGGCACATTAATGAACCACCCTGGGGGTCCTTGGCTCGACCCACCTGTCGGGAGACGACGTGGTGAGTACCCCCTAGTTTGGGACACTGTCAGTAGCCCCCTGAACCGGTCTTCAAGTTAGGGACGCTCCTCAGTTCTTCCAAACAGTTCTTCATCTTCGATCGTCGGTCTTGAAAACTTGTTCAATAAATCTGCCCATCACTGATCTCAAGGATCGCCGAGGTGAATCTGAAGAGTTCACAAATAGGGCATCCGAGGAGCCACTTTAAGTTATCGGCCTGTATTAATGCCTCATTATTTTTACGCCACAACTCGGGTTCGAAGTGTTTCTCGTGTGGCGGTATCCTCTTGTGTTTGAGCTCCAATGCCGAACTGTATACGAGGTGTCTTTTCGAGCCCGAGCTCCAACGCTGGTCGGCATCCGAGGTGTCATAGGATACCTCGGTCTCTGAATATTTGAAGTAGTTCATCCGAGCTTAAATATCGGGATAGTCTTTTATGGAGCCAGCCATTCGCATTCGAGATTTATGTTGGACTGCTTCCAAAGTGTCTTTGATCTTTAGCTTTATGCCGGAATGCTTTGGAGCTCCAACGCCGGACCGCATCTGAGTTCCAACGATGATCAGCGTCCGAGGTGTAATAAACTACCTTGGTCTTTAAAAGATTGAACGAATTTAGCCGAGCTTAATGCCAGAAATTCCCTCTATGGCGCCAGCCACTTGTGCCCGGGCTTTATGCCGGACTGCTTCCAAGGTGGTGCACCACCCCAACCGTGGGCTTATTTTTTCTGGATATTTACGATTGGTGTAATTTATTCTCTACTGAGATATATAGCCAGTTGCCCTCAAGATGCGTGTTGGTCTAAAACCTGAGATGCCCCTGAAGGAAAAAATAATAATCAAAATAAAACCACTAATCCCAGTAGCCCCTGAGACTTAGGTAGATTTGCAAAATCGGCCTAAGGATCAAGTTCTTGCTCGGCGGCATTCGTTAGGGATGTAAACGCGGTACGCAGTAGTTTCCGAGACTCGGGTTGGGTGCGGCCGACCAACCTAAGGATTGAATCTCCTCAGAAACCGTATTGCACTTTGAATTTGCTGCATTGAATAGGCAATGTAGTAGCCCCCGAGCCTTAATTTGGACATGGATGGTCGAATTAAGGATCGATATTTGTTTGACACAAACTTTGTTATGTTTGATACAATTTATGTGTAATGATTCTATGTATCCAAGTACTTTACATCATTAATGCTCAGATCTGCATTGTACAAGACTTTGTTGACCGACCATCGGCTTCAACCTCCTCGGCTAGTATCTGAGGAGTGTTTGTCCTACTTTATAAAGCCATACCATTTTATAAACAAAGGTATGTGGAGAGATATGTTATATTACTATGTAAGAAACATCTTCTGGGATAAATTGTTCATTTATAAGTTCCTTTTCCCAGGATATAATGTTGACCATGATCATGAAACCCCAACTCTGATCAATGCGGGAGGAAAAATATTGAGGATTTAGTTCGGCGAATGTTCCCGAACTTTATGGTCTTTAATGAACCAAAATTTTCACTTTCGTTGTTGCTGACCAATTATATTCTTAGGATGGCTAGCTTTTGGCTTCGCCCAGTCTGAGGTACTAACCCGGATGACCCGGAAGTAACAATCACATAGGTGGTCCCTTTACCCCCTAGATGAACAATCGGGAACGTAGGGGATAAGCACAGGAGCCAGACAACCCAACTTGGCCAAAATCTTAAATCAAATTGATGCATATTTATGGCTTTATAACGATGATTACGGAAGGCAGCACTCGCATATTGAATACAAATGCTTTTATTATATATGCTATTTTGACTCCTTTGTGACCGTTTATCATTTGAGAGTGGCCCCTCGCCGGCTTCTACCCCTTTGTAGATGCTACGCAGGGCGTTTCCGCAATAACAAGACAACCCTTAGCCGATGTCTCGATGCCCGGAGGCGGTTGTGTTAGCGGAAACAAGCAATCAGATATCCGAGCTTTATAACTTTCACTTAGTCATAGGAGCATATGTTTGGGGGAAACTTAATAGCCCCCGGTATACGTCAACTCCTCGGATTATTCGAGGTCGAACCACCCACAACTTGGCCTTTTCAAGAAAGAAAGGCCCTTTGTTTTACTCAGATAACCTCGATCGGCTATATTTGGTTGAACACCGCCTACGGTTTGCTGGCCGATTTATGCTTGTTGTGATAGTCAGCTTTCGGCTTTCTCCAACTGAGGCACTTAACGAGTTAAACTGGAAGTGACAATCGCAGTGGTTCTCGCTTTACCCCTTAGCCGAACAAAGCGGAAACATAAGAGGTAAGCACAAGAGCCGGGCAATCCAGCTATATACCAAAGACATAACTCGAAATCAATGCATATAAATGCGAAATACCGAGGACATTTGCCCGAGGACTACATGGAGTACCTCCGTGTTTTATGGGTTCGGTGTTAACCACAGACCCCCTTTAATACTGTCGATGCATGAAATGCATCTAGCATTATATTGCAAGAGTTATGCTCGGAAATAACAAACAACTTATGCAAAAAAACTTTATGTATAGACAAAAGAAAATTGTGCCAATCCAAAATTGGTCTAAAATTTAATTTGTGCCTTGGTCGTGCTTTAACATAATACATCCGATCTCCGGACTCCAAGCGGGTTAGCCTTCGGCTTCAACCTCCATATCCCGAAGGCGGAGTGTTTATGTGAGGTCTGTTTACCGAACTAAACTCGAGCGGCTTTAGAAAGAAACCAGGCTATCCGGCTATTGACCGCATGCTAGTGTCGGGAAAAGGAGTAGTAGAAAAAGACTTTGCAACGACTAAGAAGAAAACACAGTTATTATAAAATGACTCATACAAATTTAAGAGCCCCGGTTAAATCGGGTAAATAAATTTTTTAACAAACAAAGTTTTTTTGTTTAACAAAAATATAATGTTTGGTTGCACCGAACAAAAAGTAAAATTTCAAAGAGAGATGAGCACGAAAATGACTTAGCTGGTTAATGTGCTCGGTGCAGTTCAGGGTTGTGGCGGTACGAAGACGTAGTCCTCCGTTTGGCGATGTCCCAGCCCCTGAGCACGAGGTAATCGAGCGAAGAGCTTTGACCGAGAAGTGGCAACGCGACACGGTTACTGCGGCGAGGCCCCGGTCCAGCCGACGAGAGTAGTTCGGCAGCGTGACAACGAAGTCCTCAATTGTTATGGGAAAAGAAAGTGTTTTAAATAAACAAACTTTTTATTTAACATAAATATAATGCTTGGTTGAACCGAACAAAAGTTAAAAATTGAAAAAAGTTGAGCATGAAAACGACTTAGCTGGTTAATGTGCTTGTGACGTGTGTCAAGCTTGTAGTGGGTCAAGGTCCGAGCCCCTAAGCCGGTCATGAGGTAGCCGAAGAAGTGCTTGGCTTGATGAAGTGACAACACAACACTTCCGAAGGGCCGAGGAGAAACCCCTAGTCCAGTCGAGCAGACGGAGTAGTTCAGCAGCGTGACGGCGAAGCCCCCACATCCCTTGACCATGTCGATGACACAATTTGGTTGATGGAGGCGGGACGACAATGTAGGCACGCCAAGGTGACCGCATTACATAGCCGAAGTCGATTACCTGTGCACACAATATAGTGCAAGCCAAGAGTAATAACAAATAAAGGTAATAATATTTTTTTTAAAATTCTTCTACCTAGTTAATTTAAGTGAAGCAAATAATTAAAAGAATATGGCCTGGGCGCCGAGGTGGCTGAGCGAAGAGTTCGGCTTGACGAAGTGGCGACACTGCATGATCGATGTGGCGAGGCGAAGTCCCCGGTCCAGCTAACACGGCGAAGCTAGTCGACTGGTGATGCTGAAGTCCCTGGCGTAGGTCGATGAAGAGATGGCAAATCCCTTGGCCTAGCGGATGTGACGGAGCAGGTCAGCTGGTGATTCCGAAGTCTCATGCCAGCCGAGGTGTCAAAGTAGGTCGGTTGGTGATGCCAAAGTCTTCGGCCAGCCAAGGTGTCGAAGTAGGTCGGATGGTGATGCCGAAGTCTCATGCCAGCCGAGGTGTCGAAGCTGGTCGGCTAGTGACGCTGAAGTCCCCAGAGCAGATTGATGAGGAGATGATGAAGCCCCCAGTCCAGCCGAGGTGATGGAGTAGGTCGGTAAGATGACGCTAGAGCACCATGCCAGCCGACGTGTCAAAGCAGGTCGGCGTGGTGGGCGTCGGCTTGAAAAAGCGCCGGCACGGCAATGCCGACGCAAGTTGGAATTCATCACGCGGTCAGTGCTGGATTGGTGAAGCAACGAAGCGCCCGACCCATACAACCTACGGATGACGAGGCACTCTTGATGATTATTCGGCACTCGCGATGCCAAACTATTGGTCGGCTAACCGAGATGATGAGAAAATTTCCTTCAAAATAGGCGTCTGATAAGCCGTTCATGAAAAAGATGAACTTGGGTCGGATTTATTTTCGCGCAGAAATTAGATCCAAAATTCGTTGTACTCACCGGTCGTTTCTCGGAGTTTAGATGGTCGGATCGAGCTGAAATTTTGAGGGGTGACCGGTATAGGAATTCCGCAGCCGGTGAATGGTGGGATTTTCAAACAGATGTCCGAGCTAGATACCAGGCACCTCTCCCTAAACTCATCTAGATTCCCATCCAGATTCGACATGGCTCCAATATATCGGAGATTGCCATAGATTCCTCCATCGGAACGCGACGATATTCTGCAGGGTTGTTGTAGATACAATTCCACACAATTCCACCAAAGCAATGATCAAAACAATGCTTGAGGAAACAGGAACGACAAACATAAATTCGTTGTCCAGAAAAACTGCAATACACAGACGAGCCATCGATCCTTCTAGCGATCCCACAACGGAACTCTCAATGAAAGCACAGATGTCGGTGTCAAAACCGACGGATCTCGGGTAGGGGGTCCCGATCTGTGGGTCTTGGATCAATGGGTAACCGGAGACAAGGGAGACGGTATTAACCAGGTTCGGGCCCTCTTGATGGAGGTAAAACCCTACGTCCTTCTTTGTTTGTATTGATGATGGTGTATCGAGTACAAAGTTGATCTACCTCGAGATCATATGTAGTGGTCTAAACACTAAGAGCTATGCTCGTATGATGATATGATCTATAATGATCTGATTGTCCCTAATGACTAGCCTGGCCTCGACTTATATAACACACTAGAGGCTTAGGATAACAAGAGTCCTAGTCAGCTACGTCGGTGGAGAGGAGTCCTTATCTTGATCACCAAGTCTTGTGGAATCTTCCTCGTATGCATCATGGGTTGTCCGAACTGGCCCATTAATGAACCGCCCTAGGGGTCCTCGGCCCGACCCACCTGTCGGGAGACAATGTGGTGAGTACCCCCTAGTTCGGGACACAGTCAGGGCGTGACCTCCAAATGACGGTTCGTATGGTTGGTTCTTCGCCGCGCATCATGGTGTTGCTGGTGGTTATGCCTCATGGTCATATGGACGATGAGGGATGGTAGTGGCATGTTGCTCATGCTCGTTCTTTGTCATTGACAACAACAACGCGCAAATTAGAATCTAGAGGTATGTGCTTGTCGAGGTGGTCCTCAGTGCCTTGGGGTGACATGAGTGAGTTGCCAAGCAAAAACTCCTCACTCTCCTCTTGAGAATGTCGTTGTGGTTCTCACTCTATCCCAGTTGAGGGAGTCCTGGATTAAGGGGTCCTCGGGAGGCCGACCTATGTCCATGGGCCGGACTATATGGGCCATTTACCGAACACAGGATTCATTGAAGACCCTATCTCTAGGATGGAAGCTTCGGGAAGCACGACTTGTAATCCACGTTTGATGTAGAGAATAGGCACGTTTATCTCTTCGGTGTGTAACCGACCATGTGTAAACCCTAGATACCCTTGGCGTCTATATAAGCCGGAGGGTTTTAGGTTGTAGATATAGAACAACTCATCTAGGGTTAGCTATTCGATCTCGAGGTAGATCAACTCTGTAACCCCCCATATCATCAATACAACCAAGCAGGACGTAGGGTATTACCTCCATAGAAGGGCCCGAACCTGGGTAAATCGGTGTCCCCTTCGTCTCTTGTTACCATCGGTTCTAGTCTCACAGTTCGGGACCCCCTAGCCGAATCCGCCGTTTTGACACCGACATTGGTGCTTTCATTAACAGTTCCTCTGTGAGCACCCAAGGAATCAATGTCTCGCCTTTTCATCAACGAAGAGGTGCACAACCTGGATACTTTCGTCCCCAGACAAATCTTCGCCTTCGGCAGCGATGTGCTCCACGCCGACCCGACCGGCTATCTAGGCCGTGTCGAGAGCTTCGCCCCTGATTGAGAGGTCAGATTCGGGAACCTAGAGTTCTCTGTGGACTCTCAGGGTGACTTGTCACTAATCGGGCTTGCGACTTGGCTTGTCACACCCGAAGACTCTGAGGCTTTAACCTCTAGTTCCTTCTTCGGTCACGCCAACGGGGTTAACCACGGTAGTGTTCCAGCTCCTGGTCCGGATCCGACCATAGTGTTAGAAGGCCGAATACTCGTTCTTTTCGAACATCCCTCTCGTTTGGACGCATCGGAGTCAACTCCGAAAGTTCCGAACAGTATGACCCGATCGAGCTCTCGACGTTGGACGAAGCCCTAGATTCGGATCTCGTCGATGGAAATTTCCGATGATTCAGCCCCGATCTATGCTCAGATCGGTTACAGTGCGGGTCGGGACGAATTTTTCGACCCACCCACCACCCACTTGATAGCCACAGTCGAAGATTTAACCGACATGCTGGACTATGCCTCCGAGGAGGCAGAATACATGGATGAAGAGGACTGCGCTCCCACCCCTGTTAACACCGGGCGATGGGCCACCACTTCTACATATGACGTCTACATGGTGGATACTCCTAATGGCGACAAAACGCCTAATAATGACGGCGACAAGTCGGGCGACGCACAATCAAGGCGCCGAAAACCACATAAGCGATCCAAAGGCAAAAAGGGAAGGAAAGCTATTATCGGCACCGGGGACGGAGATACCCCCAAGGACCGTGGTGACCCCAATATCCCCGAACACCCGTTAGAGAGTCAGGAAAGGCCTGAGGACCAGAGCAACCCTAATGACTTCAATGATTCCGAGGACGATAACTACCTTCCCTCTATCGAGGAGGAGGACATCCCGGAAGCCGATGACTTGGACATCCCTGATAACCATGAAGATCAGGAACTATTCAGACAACAGCTCATAGCAACGGCTCGCAGCCTAAAAGCTAAGGAACGGCAGCTCAAAGCTGAACATGATGACCTCAATGATCGATGGACAAGAGTCCTCTCAGCTGAGGAAGGACATGGTACCGGCCTGTCGGACCAGCCCAAGAGCTATCCACGAAGAAGGCTACTGCCGCAATTTGACGACGAGCTCCCTGATACACCGTCTCCGAAACATACTCCATACGACAAGCCAGACCGCCCTCCTCGAGGGCGTGATCGGATGGCTGACGACATCAGTTATAGACCGGCGATACCCCGAAGACGGGGAAAGGAGTCACTAGAGCCCAATGACAGGTTCGACCTGTAAGATGACTTAGATCACATAGCAGGCCGTACAAGATCCATCTACGGATCCAGAGGCAACTCACCCAATAGACGGGATGGGTACAGATCATGGCTTGACCGAAGTAAAAACAGAGATCGGGAACGTAACTGAGCTAGAATAGACGCCGATTACAGTGCAACATAGCTCGGGTTCGAGGCGCCGCTCACCTGCTGTGTTTCACGGATGAGGTGATGTGGCATCAATTCCAGAAGGGTTTAAACCCGTGAACATCGAGCAATACGATGGGACAACTGACCCAACCGTAAGGATCGAGGACTTCCTCCTCCACATCCACATGGCTCTAGGAGATGATCTCCATGCCATCAAATACCTGCCCCCTTAAACTTAAGGGGCCATCTCGGCACTGGCTAAACAACCTCCCCGAAAACTCGATCGGATGCTGGGAAGACCTGGATGATGCATTCTGATCTAACTTCTAGGGAACCTATGTTCGGCTGCCGGATTCCTCTGACCTAAGTAACATCGTTTAGAAGCCCAAAGAGTCTACTCGGAAATTCTGGAATCGGTTTTTGACCAAGAAGAACCAGATTGTCGACTACCCGGATGCCGAGGCAATAGCCTCCTTCCGGCACAGTATTCGGGATGAATGGATGGCCCGCCATCTCGGCCAGGATAAACCTCGGACTATGTCCTCCATTACTTCCCCGATGACCCGCTTTTGCGCAGGCGAAGACAATTGGCTAGCAAGACGCAACCACAACTCCGAAGATCCCGGAACCTCCGAAGCTCGGGATGGCAACGGGAAACCAAAGTGCAATAAGAACAAACGCCGACACAATAATAGTGATGCCGATGACATGGCTGTTAACGCCGGCTTCCCCAACTCCCGACCTGGACAACGGAAGAAGCCTCCTAAAGGCAATCGCGATGGACCCACTCTGTTGGAAAAAAAATCATGGAAAGTCCTTGCCAAATCCACAGGACTCAAGAGAATCCCGCCAACCACACACACCGCAATTGTTGGGTGTTTAAACAGGTCGGCAAACTCCCACCCGAGGATCAAGGCAAGAGCCCTCGTAGCGAGGATGAGGATGAGCCTCAGGGTCCGATTGGTGGCGGCCAAAAGAAATTCCCTCTGGAAGTAAAAATGGTAAACATGATATACGCCACCCATATACCTAAGAAGGAGAGGAAGTGCGCCATTCGAGAGGTTTATGCTGTAGAGCCCGTGGCCCCTAAGTATAACCCATGGTCAACATATCTGATCACTTTTAACCAGCACGATCACCCGACCAGTATCCGTCATGGGGATTTGGCGGGCCTCGTCCTAGACCCCATTATAGATGGATATCACCTCACAAAAGTCCTAATGGATGGAGGAAGTAGCCTTAACCTGATTTACTCAGACACGGTGAAAAACATGGGCATAGATCCGTCACGGATCAAACCCAGTAACACTACCTTTAAAGGAGTGATTCCAGGTGTCGAGGCCGGATGCACGGGCTCCGTAAACCCTAGAAGTTGTGTTCGGCTCGCCCGATAACTTTCATAGCAAAGACTTGATCTTCGACATTGTGCCCTTCCGCAACGGCTATCACGCCCTGCTCGACCGGACATCGTTCACTCATTTTAACGCCGTCCCGGATTACGCATACCTCAAGCTCAAGATGCCTGGCCCCAAATGGGTCATCATTGTTAACAGCAACACGGAGCGCTCTCTACGAACCGAGGAACATGCGCTGGCCCTGGCGGCCGAATTAAGTTACAAAGATGATCGGCAAGTTCTGGCATCTGCCGTAAAGGCACGCAAGGTTGGGATGCGAGCTCGGTTTCAGGCCGAACTCTTAGAGCCTTCCTCTCCCCTTAAATAGGGACTCGCCCCCCATCGCGCGCCCTAGGACTAGCAAAAAACATGCCAAGAAGGCATAATTTTGCACTTAAAATTTCATGGGTAGCGGTGGGGAGACACGGGTGGGAGTCTGGCTGGACCAAACTACTACCATTAAACATGTCTTCGGACACAACGCAAGGACCATTGAAGGGCCTGTGACCGGCGTAAATCTCAGCCACAATTAGGCGACTTCTCAAGACCTTGTTCGCAAGATCCGTTCGCCGAATAGTACCACCCATCAAGGTGCACCAAAGAGCAGGAGCAAACTAGCAACATGGCATATTGAGGACGTAAGGTCACCAATCGAAGGCCCCTAGTACAACCACTCTTGTGTAATTTCTTTCTTTCAAATATCTATAAGCAGTTGCCTCGGCAATCCAAGTTATAAGAGTTGGTGAGAAAAGAATAAACAACGTTACACATGTTTATCTTGTCTGTCCCTTTTGGCATATATTTTCCTCTTTCTCCACCTTCTCGTGATACTGTTCGGTATAATGTGATGCAACCAGCTAATAGACCGGGGGCTCGAGTTTATAAAAAAAATTCCTTATGTACAACTTATTATGCGTTTGGTGTCTTGGAACTCACTTTATATGCATTGGTTCCGAACTATGTCTTGTGTCAATAGTTGGGTTGCCCGGCTCCTATGCTTTCCCCTTTACGTTCCGCTTGTTCGGCTAAAAGGGCAAAGGGAGCACCCCTGCGATTGTGTTTCTAGATAGTCTGGTCAAGCATCTCAGGGGGGAAAGCAGAAAACTGACTGTCATAGTATGCGAGATTTGGTCTGTGAATCTGAGCTCAAAGTATTATGCTTAAATCCTCTCTAGAGGATAATCTGTGTTATATGAAGGGTTTGTTCTTCATACAAACCATGTGATGCTAGCCTTAGCCGCGGTTCATCCGAACATCACAACACTCCGGGGGCTAGTCATCACCCCCCACGGTCCTTTTCGTGCCCCTACGGCTAAGTGAAAGAAATAAAGCACTATAGCCCGATTGCCTGGTCCACTGCACTTTACCATCTTCGGGTTCCGATAACTCGGCTAAGGGACACAATGCATTGGTAGAGACACCCCATGTAGTATCTACATGGGGGTTGAAGCCGATGACTTGCATCTTTCAGATTCAAACGGCCACAGAGGAGTTATAAAGGAATGCAAAAACATTAAGCGCATGATAATTTATAACATTAAAAATTCGAAATGTCTTCGAACGCATTACAACTTATTCAAAAATATTGTCGCCCGAACACTGCGACGCTACCGCCCGAGCACCTTCCATTACTCGGGAGAAATACAGCTCGGGGCGTCAATGTTCCTTTCCAGCCAGCGGAGGGGCGGTGCCTATCTTCGTCGGATCCAGCCCTGGCCAATGCACCTTGGCCTTTGCAAAGGCCAACCCAGCTCCCTCGATACAGGAGGAGCGCCTTAGCACGTCGAGACGGGGCGACGCGTCAATCAACCTCTTGACCAGGCCGAAGTAGCTGCCCGGCAGTGGCTCATCGGGCCACAGCCGGAGGCAGAGGTCTACCATGGCTAGCTCCGCCATTCGACGAAGCTCCATCAGCTGCTTTAGCTGCTCGGCAAGAAGAGGAGCGCGCTCGAGGGCTTCAAATTGTGCCCAGAATAGACGCACTTCGTCTCCTTCTTCCCACGATGCATAAAGCCAATTGGCGTCTACTACGCTCTTCTTGAGATCGGAGGAGGCACCTGAGGAATGCTACACCTGGATAAGCAATTTGAATTTGCTATCCCCGAAGACACACTGTAGTAAGTATGACTTACCATCCGTTATGTCCTTTGCTTGGCGAACCTGCTCCTCATAAAACCGCCTGTCCACCCGCTCCTTCTGGAGGTCGGTCTTCAAGGTGGACAGTTCGACCACGCTCTCCTTGCCCTTTTACTCAAGGGCCTCACACTTCTGGCTGGCGTCCTTCAGCTCCTGCTGGACCTCTGCCACACGAGCCTCATGCTTGTCGCTGGTGGCTCGCAAGGCAAAGAGGGCGGTAGCCGCTTTTTTGGCCACATCCCTCTCGGCGTCCGCTTCGTCCTTCGCCTGTTGGAGCTCGGCCTTGAGCCTCTCCACCTCTTTCGCCGAAGCTGTGTAATCATTAACACTATGAAAATCTGCATTGACAGTGTTTGGGCAAAGGTGTTCGGATTTTGTTTTGACCTACCTTGTGCCTCGTCGAATCTTCTGTTGAGGGCATCAACTTCATCTTCGGAGCATTTGAGCTTCCGATTAAGTTCATCCAACTCGGCGCCATTTACGGCTGCCGTCGGTGATGAAGCCTGTATTACACATACAATTGACATGTTACATGGGTTCAATACTTCCGTACTATAGTCAATCCGATCATATGTCCGACCCTATTAGGGGCTATTCTAACATTCCGAACACATAATTTGTATCTAGTTCGGAATCGGATCCATGATTGACCCCTAGGTAAGTTTTTCCAAACTCACCTAGGGCTCGAGGGCTGCCATGTATATAATAATAAAAATAAGTAAAAACTTTGCAAATAAGAGTATCGCGTGGCTTACTTGAAAACTCGCCAGGAGACCCTTGAAGGCCTCCTTCAGTCCATTGTCGACGGACTGAATGCTTTGCAATACCGCACCCATAAGGGTGCGGTGCTCCTCGGAGATGGAGGCGCTCGATAAAGCCTCCACCATGACCGGACACCCATTGGTCGGTGGCGCCAGTGGTGATCGGATAACCCGATCACCAACCGGGGTTTGAACTAGTACCTCCGGAGGCATGATGCACTCCGGAGATGCCCTCGGAAGGGACTGAGCGGCCGCTCGCCCGACCTCCTCAGTATTCGGGTGTGGTACCCCCCAGTCTTTGATGACCGAGGTGTTAGCCTCGTCCATGATGTCATCTCCCCCGCCGCCAGTGCCCGACTTCATAGGAGCATGATGGGACGACACCTCCGTGGCGTCCTTTGTGGCACCCGGAGTAGAGGAATGCGACGCATTCCTGCTCTCCGCTAGTTCGGCGGGAGGGGTCTCCCCATCCGATATATGATCGGTGGGAAGGACACGCGGGGGGCTGTAAAGTCAATAAGTACCTGTGTGTTAATAAACTTTAAACCTGTTAAAAGAAGAACAATGGGTCTTCGGATCCTAACCTTCGGGCGGAGGGCTCGACCCTGAGGTTCCTTCGTGGAACCGTCTTGAAGTCATCGGACTCAGTGTCTAAGACCGAGCTGTCGTCGGACAGAACTACCTGCGCCCGACGTGTTTTCTTCTAGGCAGGAGGGGGTACCTCCTTTGGGGCATCCGATGACGCTGCCCTCTTTCTTGCGAGGGGGAATTGCCCCCCCCTCGACTTCCTCCTCCCCATCTTCCTCCTGCTCCCCCTCTTCCTCTTCCTCCTCATGCTCCTCTTGATTTGAGGAGGCATAAGTTTCCCCGGACACAGTCTCTGACTGGTCCCTGATGCGAAGGCCACCCCACCCTGGTTTCTTCTTCTTCTCCTTCTTTGCGGGGCCTTGTACGGCTTCACCACTAGCATCTCCTCTAATAGCCCGGACCTAGCGTCTTCGGGCTGAGGTGCCGAACTACTGATGTTCACGACTTTCTTCAGCCATGACTGCAGAGGGTGATCGGAGAAATTTTTATAAATCCTCTCTATGGAAAATAAGACCGACCAAGAAAGATTATACCGTACCTTAGAGGCGGGCTTGGCGGCGTGCAAACCCCTGTATTCCTCCTGGATGGCCAGCTCTTTTGCGACTTGTAGAGCACCCTCCAGAGCTTCTCCCGCGTAGTGTGGAAGAGGTTCAGAATCGTGGGCGCGTCATCGAGCCGACGAGCCCACAAGGGAGTATCCCGGCACTGGCAGGGGATGATGCGTCTTCGGAGCATGACCTGGACCATATTGGTTAGCGTGATGTCCTTCTCGACCATGGAGCCGACGCACTTCTGCAGGTTGCTCACCTCCTTGCTCAGTCCCCAGCTAAGGCCCTTTTGAGCCATGAAGCTAATCTGGTGGGGGGCCGGATCTAAATTCGGTAGGGGGGATCTGACCTCCTTCTCATGGCTTAATGACGTAGAACCACTCCTTCTGCCACATCTTGATGGTGCGATGAAGGTGCCCGATGGCCATACGACGCGGGTGAGCTTGCCGATGACAGCTCCGCCGTAGTCTGTGTGCTTGCCTCCGATGCACTTCGGCTTGACGTTGAACACTTTGAGCCAAAGCCCGAAGTGTGGCTCGACCCGCAGGAAAGCCTCGCAGACGAGGATGAACACCGATATATGCATGAAAGAGTGCGGTGGGAGGTCATGGAAGTCGAGGTCGTAGAAAAACATCAGCCCCCTAACGAAGGGGTGGAGCGGGAAGCTTAACCCCCTAATGAAGTGGGGGGAGGAAGACCACCCTTTCGCCCGGCCTGGGAGTGGGGATCACTTGGCCCTCCCGATGCGCGGTGAGGGATGTCAGCAGAGAGGTAGCCGCCCTTCTTGAGGTCAAGGATGTCCAGGTCGGTGACCGTGGAAGCCTCCCACTGGCCATTGGAGTCAGAGCCCGCCATTGGTGAGCTTGGAGGTGGGGGAGGAAAATCTAGATCTGTGCTTCGGAGGCGCAGAGTAATGGAAGGCAGAGAAGGCAAATGGGGAGCGTGAATAGGCTTTGGTGTTTTCTTCCCCTTTTATGAGGCTTATCGATTCGGTCTCCCCTCGCTGCGTTGTGAATCCCTCCGCTTCCCGAGACGTGCAAGCCGTTGCACGCGCATGATTAAACATATCCCGTGTAAAATGAGGCACGATCGGCACATTGATAGATCGTGTTGATTAAAACGGCCTCGAATCGCGAATCGAGTTTTTGTAACTGGCCTAGCGATCGTGGTGGGCCGGGACCTTTCGTCAGAAAGGTCGCCAGGGGACATTACTTTACCCCTTGACGTTTGGCCTTCAAGGCCGGACTATTCACGGTGTTCGGACGCACCACTATTCGAAAAGCTACTTGTCATCGGAGGCCGAACTGAGTTCGGTGGGAAGAGCTCACCTCGCAAGCCGAAGACTCTGATCGTGCAAAGCAATTGAAGCTGAGACCCTTGGCGTTGGAGGCAAGTCCGGGGGCTACCGAGGGAGTCCTGGATTAAGGGGTCCTTGGGAGGCCGACCTATTTCTATGGTCCGGACTATATGGGCCATTTACTGAACACAAGATTCATTGAAGACCCTATCTCCAGGATGGAAGCTTCGGGAAGCACGACTTGCACTCCACGTTTGATGTAACGAATATGCATGTTTATCTCTTCAGCGTGTAATCGACCATGTGTAAACCCTAGATACCCTCGGCGTCTATATAAGTCGGAGGGTTTTAGGTTGTAGATATAGAACAACTCATCTAGGGTTAGCTATTCAATCTCGAGGTAGATCAACTCTGTAACCCCCCATATCATCAATACAACCAAGCAGGACGTAGGGTATTACCTCCATAGGAGGGCCCGAACCTGGGTAAATCCGTGTCCCCTTCGTCTCGTGTTACCATCGGTTCTAGTCTCACAGTTCGGGACCCCCTACCCGAGATCCGCCGGCTTTGACACCGACACCAGGATTTCGATTGAAGACCCTTGTCCATTTCAGACTCAACATCGACCATACTTGGTGTCGTTCTTTCTCTTATGGACGTTGTTGTGGAGCTTAGATGTCGTAAGGCGTGACGTCATCGTTGCATTTTCTCTAGACCAGTCCAGTTATCACGTCGTCGTTGCATTTTCTCTAGACCAGTCCAGTTATCCCAAGATATGTTTTGCAAGTGTATTGTCTCACTATGGTGTATATTTTTAGGGGCTCACTATCTTGTATTTTATTCTATGCTTTATCGAGTATATAGCATGGTAAGAGCATCTACATCCGGACGCTTCAAATGACCCCTGATACGTTCGTGGACGCGTCCGGTCAGTGACCGGACAACAAGAAAAGGAAAAAAGTGACCCAACCCGACATTTCATATCATCCTTATACGTCCGGTTTGTCCGTGAACCCTCATATATCCATCTTAAATATAGAAATGATATGAGGGCTCACGGACGCCCCGATCAGTCCGCGATGTAGGACGCGACCCCACCCGGACCACCTTTTCTTTTTATTTATTCATTGTTTTCTTTCTCTGTCTTCTTCTTGACCAATCACGAGCAAGCGACCGGACATATAAGGAAGAAAATGAAAAATATGGCTGTGCGAACAGACAAATAGCGGCGTTTAAGGGTCATATTTGCTACTTCCTCTGTTCCAAAATTCTTATCTTAATTTTGTCTAGAGATTGATGTATCTAAATCTTAAAATATGACTAGATGCATTCATATCTAGATAAATTTAAGACAAGGATTTTGGGACGGAGGGAGTATGTCCGACTCTAGATGCTCTAGGAACCGTGATACAGAGCACATGCACGCACTGTTCGGCTTACTCTTGAGTAGCGCGCACGCGTGCGCACGTCTCTCTCCAGCCCCCAAGCCCCCTTCGTCTCCCTGCCGCAAGCGTGCCTCTCTCGCAACGCCCCGAGCTCCCGAGCAGATCCCCTTTCTCTTTCTCGCAGCGAACGCCGAACTCAGCCACACCCACCCCACCACCCCACCCAGCTCAAATCCGACGCCACCAACGACCGCGCCACCAAAAGCCTCCGCCTTTTCCTCCACTGATCCCTCCTCATCTTCCCTCTCACGGACTCCACCCCCGCTGTCTCCTCCCTTTCTTTCTTCCTTCCTCTGCGCGCGCGCGCGCGTGTCCCCCCTGTCCACGCGCCCATAGATCCCCGACGCGACGCGCGGAGTTGGAGCTAGGCCGACCGAGATGAACTCGACGGCGTACTCGCGGCCGTCCAAGCTGCCGGGCGGCGCCGGCGACAGGAGGCCGCCCACGCGCCTCAGGGGCTTCGCCTCCAAGATCGAGCCCAAGAAGCTCGGCGTCGGCCTCCTCGCCGGCTGCTGCCTCGCGCTCCTCACCTACGTCTCCCTCGCCAAGCTCTTCGCCATCTACTCCCCCGTCTTCGGTGCGTGCTCCATCTCCACTCGCTCTCTACATTCATTCCGTTGGTCCCCAAGCTTGGCTTTCTCCCTGATCTAACAGTTACTGCCGTTGAATTGAATGCGCGTTCAGCTAGCACGGCCAACACGTCCGGCCTGCTCCAGAACGCCCCGCCGGGGTCGTCGTCGTCGTCCGTCCCGGAGACGACGGACGCCATCCCGGCCGAAGACACTACATTCATCGGCCGCGAGAACGACAACGCCGTGGATCCTGTCAATTTCCCGGAGGAGGGGCCGGCGGTGGCCGGCTCTCAAGATCAAGAGCCCGGCGTGCCGGAGGTGCTCTCGAGAAAGGAGGACGAGGCCGAGAAGGCGGCGGCGACGACCTCCGTGCCGAAGCCATGTAAGGAATCTCGCCCTTTCCTCACCTCCTTTTTCCTCGCACCTTAATTGGAAAGCAGAACAAAACTGGCATCACTCCCAGGTCAGCAGGCAGCTTCTTGCACACGTTTAATGCTCTGTACTCTGCAATCTGGGTAATAAACATTTGTCGCCCACTTCATGTCGACGCAGTAAATTTGCTTCAGATTAGTTGGAAATGTCTGAGATCTGCCCGGGTTGTAATGCGACTTTGTTTCTTGGTGAATTGATTCAGCTGCGGAGGGCGCCGGCGGCGCGGAGGGTGCGGCGAAGATGACCTGCGACGAAAATGGGGTGGACGAGGGGTTCCCCTACGCGCGGCCGTCGGTGTGCGAGCTGTCCGGCGACATCCGGATCAGCCCCAAGCAGAAGACCATGTACCTGGTGAACCCGTCCGGCGGCGGCGACTTCGACGAGAACGGCGAGAAGCGGCTCCGGCCGTACGCCCGGAAGGACGACTTCCTCCTGCCCGCCGTGGTGGAGGTAACCGTCAAGTCCGTCGCCTCCCCGGCGGCCGCGCCGCAGTGCACGAAGAAGCACCGCGTGCCCGCGGTGGTGTTCTCCGTGGCCGGGTACACGGACAACTTCTTCCACGACAACGCGGACGCGCTGATCCCGCTGTTCCTGACGGCGTCGCACCTCAAGGGCGAGGTGCAGCTGCTGATCACCAACTACAAGCCGTGGTGGGTGCAGAAGTACACGCCGGTGCTGCGCAAGCTCTCCAACTACGACCCCATCAACTTCGACGCGGACGCCGGCGTGCACTGCTTCGCGGAGGGGTACCTGGGGATGTACCGGGACCGGGACCTCATCCTCTCGCCGCACCCGACCCGCAACCCGCGCAACTACACCATGGTGGACTACAACCGGTTCATCCGCTCCGCCTACGCGCTCCGCCGCGACCGACCCTCGGTGCTCGGGGAGGCGCCCGGGATGCGGCCGCAGATGCTGATCATCTCCCGCGGCGGCACGCGGAAGCTGCTGAACCTGAAGGAGGTGGCCGCCGCCGCGGAGGAGCTCGGGTTCAACGTGACGGTGGCGGAGGCGGGGGCGGACGTGCCGGCGTTCGCGGCGCTGGTGAACGCGGCGGACGTGCTGCTGGCGGTGCACGGCGCCGGGCTGACGAACCAGATCTTCCTGCCGACGCAGGCGGTGGTGCTGCAGATCGTGCCGTGGGGCAACATGGACTGGCAGGCGACCAACTTCTATGGGCAGCCGGCGCGGGAGATGCAGCTCCGGTACGTGGAGTACTTCGTGGACGAGGAGGAGACGAGCCTCAAGGACAAGTATTCGAGGGATCACATGGTGTTCAGCGACCCCAAGGCGCTCCACAGGCAGGGGTGGCAGGCGCTCGCCGAGACCATCATGAAGCAGGACGTGAAGGTGAACCTCACCAGGTTCCGGCCGTTCCTGCTCCAGGCCATCGACAAGCTGCAGGAGTAGCGGCGGCGGCGGCGCCGTCGTCTCCATTACCATCACCAGCTCCGGTTGGGGTTGTTGGTGATGGTAGGTATACACTACTCACGTTACGGTCACATACACATACACACAAAGGCAACACACGACGGCAAGAAACGCGGGACGTTTGTAATACTGGTGCTGGAAAGGGTGTCCGATGATGAACAGAGGAGGGTTCAGATTGGTTTTGTAATATTCTATTCGTTTTGGTTGGATATATAGTGCACTTGCACGCAAGAGGAATGTTCATTGCTAAAGTATTGTTCTTCACTTCACCTGCCGTTCTGTTGCGCAGCTCGTTGTGATCTGTTTTCTTCCTAGCCAAATGCAATGTTCTTTCGTGATACGTAGAGGACAACATGGGGCGTGCGATAGAACGTTCTCACCATCCTTGTCCTTTGTTACTGCAAGTTGAATTATATTAGGCGCGGGAAATCATCTATGCACTGTCCAACACCCCGCAACACGCGTGTCTCCTCGCTTAAAAGGCCAATATACTAGTGCTGAAAGCAGAGACGCAGCTGTCGTGACTGAAATCCGTGTGTGGATTTGTTAATGGGAATCGGCCTACCCGGAGCACCATCATCTAGTCATCCACCGAGGGAAATTATCTCAAAGCGTAGAATGAACGATTCTGTTTTTTGTTTGCTAAATCTCAAGGTGCGCTTGTGCTGGGAGCAATGCTAGACTCACGGAGGGTTTACAGAAATTAAGTCAAGTGAGGCTGGCCCACCGATGAAAATGGGGGGGGGGGGGGGGGGGGGACAATTTGAGCAAGGCATGCAAAGGGGTCCGTGAAAGTCCATCGATTCTGTCGGTGTGTGTACTATTATTGCTTGTGTTGGGTCTATACCTTGCCAAAATTCGGGCCGGGCCTAAAAAAATCCACTAAAACTCAGGCCCAGGTCCGGCTCGACCACTTGGCCTAGTTTCTTGGCCAGGTCCAAAAATGCTCGGCTCGGTACGACATAGGCACAAAAAAAATTTCCACCTTCGGGCTTGATTCTAGGGCCCAAGCCCGGCCCGGCTCCGGAATTTCAGGCCGGGTCGGCCGGGGCGGGTTTTCCATGGCTAGGTCTAGAGTTGGAAGTCGCCTTCCCTCTTTGCTCCCATGCGCGTTGTTACGCGGATTGGCTCGGACCACCTACCTTCTAAGTCGATTCACTTTCACTTTGAGAACTTTTGCTGGTTTCACTTCCAGCTCTTCTGGCCCCAAGCCGTCGACAAGTTGCAGGAGTAGTAAAACTCATTTTGAATGTATGGAAGCATAAACACAAAGTAGGTCTCTAGTCCTGTCTCTAAGACTAGCTCATGTGTTGCATGGTGATTTTATTTTTCTTGATCATAGGGTAGTGCTAAAGTAAGGAGGATGCCAACAACAATGAGAACACGTTATTAGCAGAACAATGGTGTTGAACATACCCAACTAAATGATATACTACGAGATCACAACATCGCATTATTATAAATACAATTATCGAAGTGTTAACATATACGCACGTCCTTAGACTATGAAAATGTTGAGTACCTTCATGTCACACGGTTACTTCGTGGTAATTAACCAGGTGTTGGATAAATTGTTCTTGACAAGGCTCTATACAACTGTTTACACCTAAGTATCCTCTGTATGTGAATTAAACCTTTTTGTTGTTTCCAGTTGTGGGGTTCTGATATTGGAAGATCCATGAATTAGCACTTTGGTTTTCTTATTGTTGTACCTAAACCATGTGCATAGGTCCAAGTATTCTCTGTGTGTGAAGTTAACGTTTTTCTTATTTTCAGTTGTGGGTTTCTGATAATGGAAGCTCCATGAATTAGCGCTTAGGTTTTCTTATTGGAGAGCACTAGGCATCAGATTACAGCAGGTTTGCATCCGTCAGACTAGGCATGCACCATCGGATTAGAAGCAGCCAATCCATCAGATTAGCCAGGAGGCCCCACGTGGGAGGTGTTAATGAGCGGTAATGGAGTGCTTTACTCGGGCGCTGTTAATGGTTCCTGAACGAACGCCCTGGTTGATTTCTTTCCTTCCCGTCGGACCTGTGACTACCTCGCCTCTCTACACTCTTAGATTGGGCGCGAATGCTTCCATCGAATATATGCAAAAATGGCGCATCTAAGACGAGAGATTGAATATCGTGGGATTGCAGATGCAAGCTGGCGGCATGGATCAGGCAGAAGCTTGGTTTCAGAATCCGTAAGGGCTGCTGCCGCTACGAGGAATCATGCTTATCAGAATCCACTGGTGGTGAACAATGGAGATGGAGAGGTAAACTGATCAATTTGGTACATATGCAGTTTATTTTGTTAGATTCTTTCGGATGCTAGGGGTCGTTGTGATGTATGGTTGCTTTCGTATGTAATTTTTTGATGGTTTTGAACACTGCATCGAGGATGCTCTGATAAATTCGTTGGGAAGATATCCTGATTTGAATGTAGAAGCACGGTTTGTTGCAATTAGATGCAATGGAATTGGGTGCTGGAAGCTTGTATGGTTTCGTTGATGTTTTTTCTTTAAGAATTGTGATTCTTTCTAATGGAAGGGGTCGCTGTGATGTATGGTGGCTTCCGTATGTAAGGTTTTGATGGTTTTGAACACAACATCGAGGATGCTTTGATAAATTCGCTGGGAAAATAGGTTGATTTGTATGTAGAAGCACGGTTTGTTGCAGTTAGATGCAATGGATTTGGGAGCTGGAAGCTTGTATGGTTTATTTGATGTTTTTTCTTTAAGAGTTGTGCTTGTTTAGTATCATCGTGGTTGATGCAATGCTATTTTATTGTGCATCATTTGTTTAATTCCACTATAAATTGTTGGCTGTCAGAGCAGATGGGTGCAACGCCGATGCTAAAATAATTTTCCATTGTAGGACGAGATCATGGAGGATTATGATGGTGACACATATGTGCCTTTTGTTGATGATGCAACAACGCCTCGACCAGCTGCACCATATGTTGGACTGGTGTTTGACACACTTGAGGAAGCACAGAAGGTGTATAATACGTATGCAAAGAAGCATGGTTTTGGCACCAGGATTTGTTACACTAAGAGGACACAGACGAAGGGTTGTGACCACATAATTAGGAGAGAGTTTGAGTGTGTTCATGCAAGAGGGGGAAAAACTCAGGTAGGAAGAAAACAAGGTGGATGTGACCCTGAATGGCAAGAAGCAACGGAGCAAGATTTGACTGCATCGAGGAAGGAACCAGATTTTGGCAATAGAAAGGTTGCACCACGGCGGGATAGAAACAAGGTCAATAGGCATGAATGCAGAGCACGGCTGGCAGTGGTGTTGAGGGATGGTAAATGGGAAGTCACTATTTTGGAGGATGAACATATGCATGTAATGATGAGTAGGGAAGAATGGACAAAGTTTTACAAATATCATAGGAAGGTACCTTATGAGGACTACATGTTTCTGAAGACATTGCATAATCGAAACATACCAACAGCATTGATCATGGCAACGCTGGAGGCTTGCATGGGGAACTTGGGAACCTACCATACACTGATAGAGATGTCGCAAACATTCGAACGAAGATGAGAAATGAGGTGTCTTTTAATGATATGGCGAAAACGATGGAGTATTTTGAGAAGCTGCACGCAGAGAGTCCACGGTTCTTTTATGCGAAGCTGGAAGATGAGAGTAAGGTGGTGAGGGCAATTTCCTGGGTTGATGGAAGCACACGGGAGGCATACAAGAAATTCAAGGACTGTGTGTTCTTTGACACGACGTTTTGTACAAACAGGTATGATATGCCGTTTGTGCCAATAGTGGGGATCAACAACCACATGCAGACCATAATGTTAGGATGTGCCTTGCTTCCAGATGAAAAAATCGAGAAGTTCAAGTGGGTTTTTGAGAAGTGGATGGATGCAATGGGGGCATGACCCTCCAGGGTGTATTATGACAGATCAAGACCAAGCGATGGCAGTAGCAATTGGTTTGGTGTTTCCTGGTATAGTACACAGATGTTGCAAGTGGCACGTGTTGAAGATTGCGAAGGAAAAACTTGGTATGTTGTTTAGGACAACAGATGGTTTTGAGGAAGAATTCTATTACTGTGTGAATGGGACAGACAGTGTAGTAGAATTTGAGGAAGCATGGCAGCGGATGGTGTTGAAGCACGAGCTTGTGGAGCACACGCATTTGATTAACATGTGGGAATGCAGAAACACTTGGGCACCGGTTTACTTCAAAAAGAACTTCTTTTCATTCACCGACACGATTGGGAGGTCGGAAGGATTGAACTCATTCTTCAAGAAGCTTGTGCACCCTCATGACTCAGTCTGGCAATTTGGGAAGCAGTACGAGTACATCCAGAAAACTAGGCTTGACCGGGAGGACAATGCAGGTTTCCTTGGCAAGGCGACAACTATGCCGCTCTTGTCGAGGTATGCATTGTGATTGTATTGTAGTTAAAAATGGCGTTATTTTATATTGTGCAACTGCAGATATGTAGGATTGCTTTTTAATTGTAGTTTTTATGCTTCTGTGGTCAGTTGATAACTTGACTATTTATTTGCACTAGGTACAAGATAGAGGAGCAGGCATCAAAGTTTTATACCAGGACTGCCTTTGGAAAGTTCAATGAAATGATGACGGAGACAACAACATTGATGATAAATCAGGTTGAAGGTAATCAGTTTAAGTTTGAGCTACGACGTTGCAAGCCTACATCTTGTAAAATCCGTGTGGTCATTATCGACCCAGTTGAATGGTCATATGACTGTTCATGCAATCGTTTCCACATGAATGGGATCCCGTGCCATCACATTCTGAAGGTAATGGTGCATACTAATCTCCAAGAAATACCGGAGAAATACTTGGTGTACCGTTGGTTTGAGGAAGCAACAATGAGACCTGCTAGGAGTAGAATTGGGTGTTCAGATGTACCGAAAACTAATACGTTGAGGTACAATGGCCTGTGCGTGCAGATGTGTATCCTTGCTTCGGATGCATGTTATGGTCCCAAAACTTACAAAATTGTTACTGGTGGATTGGAAGAGTTAAGCAAGCTGGTATGGAAGTGGAGGTTGTCCAGAGGTTTGCCAGACGCTGCAGCACATGACGAGGAAGTAGTAGGAAGCAGCGATGTGAGAAATCCTCCAAAATCTGCAAAGAAGGGTAGACCAAAAGATAAAGAGAAAAGGAGGAAACCCCTGGTGGAGCTTAGGCAGGAGAAGGCGCAGCAAAAAGTAAAGAAGAAAGGTCTATGTTCGTACTGTAAGGAGGATTGGCACGACAAGAGGAATTGCCCGTATCTGGCGCTGGAGAGACAAAAGCATAAGGTTGAAGCTGAAAAGCTAAGGCGACAGACGGACCTGACACTTTGAATCCTTATTTGCAAAACTTTGGATTGTGATGTTTCGACGATCTATGATGTGGTGTAATAATTTGCTTAGTTTGCATGAAAAATTGAGACCTTAATGGTTTGTAAGTGATATGGATTTCATTGAGTTGCTGCCAAATTTTAGGTTGCAATAAACTGTTATGAATGGGACTGAAAGTTGGGTGCTTGCTACATGGATTGTTTTTGTCTCGATTTGTATAATGGATCCAAAGAATTTTGCAAATAGGTAGTGATGTGGCATAACTTTTGTGTAATATCATGCAGAATTTTGCTAAGTATTAACAAACATGTTGATATGCCAGTTAATTATTTGGAAGTTAGTTATGGAATTTGAATTATTTTAAGCAGCCTTCTTGAGAAGCATCATGTTTGTGTGACGGAAACGTAAGCATATATAGCGGAAAAATGTGTATGCTATACCAGGCAGTAATATTTCTAGGTGATTTACTTTTGCAAGAAGCAAACACACGTTGTATTGGAAACAAATGTAGTATGAAGTCAGAGCATGTGGATTTTGTATAGTACACAGTAGTGTGTAGCACAAAAAAATGGTATGAACCGGCGAGGTTTGAATATCCATGGCTGAGTGCAAACAGTAGCAGATGGGGGCATAGATGCTAGCACTAGTTTGGAATATAAAAGAGTATTATGTAGTAGAACAGCAAAATTAAAAGCTAATAAGCTTAGAAGCATATAGATTGTACAAGCACACACATCATCATTTAATCTGTTCTACGCTCATAGTAATGCTTCAGTAGGGGGCTATGTATTGGCTTCATTGCGACGCTGAAGGCTTGTCATTTCTTCTTCAGTACCCAACTTGGATCTTGGTTGTTGAGTTGCGAAGTGAGGATAAGTTCGGTGATGACCGCACGATGGTCGTATGTATCCTGCGATATAAGTCACATTAAGTGAGCTGGATGTAGGGAAAGGCATCACACGATGCACATGAAAAAGGAATACTTTTTTGGTGAGGTGTTTTTGGGTGGAAAGACAAACAGGATTGCGTATGAAGATAAAACAAGTGCATGTAAATTTGTTGGTTGAAAAGTGATGCTAGATGCTTGGGATTGACACGTGAGTTGTAGGTTGGTTTGGGTGCTAGTACCTTGCAAAAGTCTGTCATTTTCTTCCCATCCCATTGCTTCATGAAGAGCATCGTGAATATTCCACAATCGAAGCTGGCAAGACAAGGGACAAAAGGTCAATCTTAATGTAAAGGTTCTTCATACTGTACTTGGAGGGAGCATGTATGAAACTTACTGTGTTTTTTGTTGAGGGCATTCAGGGGGGTTGAAACACGTGACCTACATGAAACCTAATTTTGTGAATGCTTTTGCATGTGACGCAAGTTTCGTGAAATTGGCAACCTGTTAGACATGGATGCAAAAATGTGAAGGAAGCACCGTTGTAGTTAATGCCGCATGAATAAGTAAGTGAAAGGTGTGGAGGATGCTAACCGGATTGTGGGACAACTCATACACTTCGTCATTATTCAGCTTCTTGTCTGAATCGAATATGTTGATATGTTTGTAAAGAAGGTTGATGCAACATAGGATCCAATGTTGTTTGTGGGGAATGGCGAAGTATAGCTGCGAAAGAATATGTATAAGTGGATGAATTTCATGTAATATGCTCGTAGATTGTAAAAGTAAGGCTGTCATTTGCGTGTGTAGATGAAGCATTGCAAATTAAAATTTGTAACATCTGTTTTGAGTGAAGAGCATGAACGTAAATGATTGAAAGTGTACCAAATCCTTCGACTTGAGCGAGCCCTCTAGGTAAGCAGTGTTGAATTCACGAAGGCACTTGGATGCAACGAATTTGTGCTCTGGCACAAGGAGTTTGGCCTGATGAAATGTAGGAAAAGAAAACTATAAGAATAACAAAGTGTGGGAAGATGGAAGCATGAGAGAGGGGGTTGAAATGTTGTTACCGTCAAGGATTGTGAGAATGCAAATTTGGTTGGTAGTGCGGAGCCGCATGCTTCCATTGTTTGTTGAAGGTTGAATTTTCTAATGTAGAGCTCCATTGTATGGATGTCAATGAATCCACGTGGCTTGAGTGCTTCACGGAAGTGTTCGTATGATATATGGTACCCACCATAATTGACAAAGGGTGGCCTGGAAGAAGTAAGATTGATAATGAAAGAAATTAGTGGAAGCAAAGTTTTCAAGGTTAGGGAGCATTAATAGGTAACCAGAGAATCATCAGGTGATTGCATGTGTAACAGAAGCAAAAGGTGTGAGGCAATGGATGTGATAGAATGAAATGCTGTAGAATGAGACCTTTTTTCATGTTTTGTTGGAGGTCTCACACATCGGGAAGTAATGTACTTTTTGTACAGTTCAATCGAAGTACTTGTAACCTTGATTTTCTTCAGCCTTGTGTCCTCTGTTTTCCGAAGACAAGCTCTCTTCTTCCTATTCTTCTTTTCCTGGGTTTGTGTGCCAATGTTGTCAGGGTCATCCCTTGGGGTGGGTTGATGTACCTGCATCGATAAATATTTTGTAGAATTCATTCGTTGTTTAATGGTGAATACTAAATTTTGTATTTGGAGGGAGAGTGGGTTGGCAATTGATGGCACCGTACCTCATTGATAGTATGGTTGTTGTTTGGTCCTTCAAATGTATCGTCCTGAAAATAGACGCACGTAAACAAATGTGTTGGTAGCGTGGGCAGGCAGGAAATGGAAGCTGCGATTGTGGTTAGGGGATGCATTATAGATATATGAAAGGTGCACCTGGGTCAGCTGAGTTGGGGAAGTAGGTGTTGGAACATGTAATGGGGATGTTTCAAGACTTAAGTGTGCCAAGTTTGCATCCACCGTTGATATGGTTGGATGATCTGCATGACCTGAGATATGTTCAATTGTTGGTAGTTGAAAAAAAGTAATACATAAGCAAGATTGTAATCTGCTATGTGATGCACTTACCTGGACTTGATGTTTGACCTACAGCTATAGAAGCGGCTGCAGTAGGTTCTTCATGTGATGGCGGAGGTGGTTCGGCGAAGACTTGGGGTCCAAGTCTTACCGGGGAGTAGCAGACTGAAACCCGGATCTTCGTAAGAATTAAGGATCCTCCGCCTTGTTTCTTTGTCACTGATGGATAGGTTAGCAAGAGGACAGGATGTAGAAGCAACATCCTTGCTATTATGAGTAGTTTTGCCAACACTTTGCTCCACCTCTTCGGCATATGCGGTTGCTTCCTGCCAAAACCTGGTTTCGGGAGTTTCTTTTGGAGCAGCTGTGTGTGCTTTTTTCAGTAGATGGATTCTGGATTACCCTAGGAGGGGATGAAACTTTTGGTGGAACAGGAGCATGATCTTTTGTGGCAGCTATGACATCTTGTGCAAGCTCGTGCATGCGCTTGGCGTGTAGTTTAGTAAGACGCGATGTAGCTTTTGAGATATCTTGAGCCCACTTTGCACTGTGCCTTTGGAAAATAGGAAAAATGAATGCCGGTAGTTCCTGAGTGAAATAATGGAAGCATATAAAAATGGTGAAATGTTTAGAATGGAAGACTATGCATCTTAATTTCGATGGAAGCATTTATATTGAACCGTGAAAACATTTTGAATTACGGTGGAAGCATGGGTTGATGACTGAAATTTATGTCTGTATAGGTTTGTCAGTAGGTGGAAGCATGAAAACTACGCACTGACAACATTCGGATAGGATGGTAGAAGCCTGGTATTGATGAATATAAATTTTCTGTCCACATGTAGAATGTATGTGGAAGCATGAAAATTAAATAATGACAACATTTAGATAAGATGTTAGAAGCAATGTTTGATGAATATAGTTTTTTTGTGTGTACATGTATGTCAAGTTATATGGAATCATGAAAGAATACACAATGACAACATTAAGGGGAGGTGCTGGAAGCATGCGATGATGTATAGAATTAGTAGGTTCTGAGTAACTAGTTTGCGGCTGGTAATGTTTGTACCTCTGGATGCTTGATAGGCAATGTAGGTGCCTGGTGAGGCATGTCCTGTTGTTCTGCATTCTAGACAAAGAAATAGTATACTCAATGAGTAAAAGGTATGGTAACATTTCAGGTATAAATAATTAACCTCCAGGGTGCGTACCAGAGCGGTGGATGGTTGGTAGAATTATTTCCTGTTTATTGTATATATGCCTGTGTAGGAGGTTGGTCATTGTAGTTTGGGGCTTGGATGGCATATGGTGTGTTTTCGGGTGCACGGAACTGCAAAAATTGGACTAGAAGGTTAGCATCTATCTTAATAAAGGAGTAACGAATTGTACTAGAAGGCAACAAGATTGGTTTTGTCTTACCGGTCGCGCGCCATAAACATGTGAGTTGAGGGTCAATCTACTTTTATCACGAAGCATGACAAATTTGAAGTCCTCATCAGTTACATGGGATGCTCTAGGAACTGAGTAATTTATGCGATGCGTAGAAATAGATGATTCAGGGAAGTCCAGATGGTCCATGTATATAATCCGAAACAAAAAGATATAGACAAAACATGTGAATAAAAATAGATGATAAGTATGTCAGGATTGAGATATCAAAGATGCGTAGGTTAGTGTGTATACCGCGACCAATGGTAGGCAGCTGCCAACCCAGATTTTTTTGAATACTCCATCTAATGGTGCTTTCTTCTTCTTCTTTTGGAATGTATCGATCTCAGTCATGACTTCTTTTAGAATTTGATCTCCCCATGCATATTCGCAAACCTCGGAAGCAACTTCAAGGCTGCCTAAATACTCCAATGGCACCATGTTTCCAGTTCCTGGTGTCAAATGAGTAGCCAATGCTACTAGGAAGAAGGTCCTGAAGAAGGTTTCATCATCTAGTTCAACTTCCTTTTCTAGAATGGTTACAACATGGTGAATGGGCGCCCGTCTCCCATGTTCAAAATCTGTCTTGTAGAATTCTCGGTGAGGGGATTCTTCATGCTTGCTTATGATAACAACAGGCCTGTCACCGTGAGGAAGTCCGAGGACCCTTTCAACCATTTCTGGAGTGAATAGAATGCTGGTATTGTTTCGTGGGTTCCGAAATTCGCCAAGCTTCGGGTCAATCCTATCAATGGTCCATTCTAGGAGTCCCTCAGGAGCTGAGAATTTGCTTACATCCAGGAGATTGCCCCAGTTTTTGCTACGAATCAAGTCTTTCCTTGCCGGGGGAGACCTAAAGCAAGATCGTGTAAACGGGCAGCCGCATATCAACTCTGGAGCATGAATGACTCTTTCTCTTTTTTAGTCATTGTTGATTGTCACCTGAGAAAACATGGGATGTGATGTTTTAGCAATTCTGTGATCCAGAAATGGGGATGGAATCATACAATACAATTTATCGAAATACATTTGTTACTGTCAGGAGCACAATCTTTGCCGCATGATAATAAGGCGCATGACACCAGAATTTGGTAAGCTTGCAGACATTATGGGGATGCATCTCCTCGTGGTATTGACATGGTAGCATTTTTCTAAAAAGACCGAAACAGAGTGTGGACAGCTTAGAAGCATATGTCTGTGTTGCAAATTTTGATGCAGCGGGGTTCAATTCAGCTCTTCAGTGAAAGCATGGATTTTTGAAATTGGAGTACACATGAAATTTGCTGCCAATGTGTGCATACATATGCTAGCGTGCTCTGTGTACAGGAAGCATCGTAGGATGTGTTTGGAAATGCAAAATCAAACAGATTTGAAGCACGGCTACCATATCTGAATATTGGAAAGAATGCTAGGCCAGGGACGAATGTAAGCAACAATAAATTAGTCTGCTAAATGAATTAGATAGAAAATTTCCGTTGCAAAATATGAGAACATACCCAAATTAGTCTGCTGAATGAATTAGACAGAAAAATTCCTTTGCGAGGATGAGAAAATCCCGAATCTGGGACAATGCACAAAGTGCACATACCTTTGATTTGGGGATGGGGAGCTCCAAATAGTGGCTACCGATGCACCCTGATGCAGCAGATTCAATCGACGGGGGGAGGGTGGTCTTGTCGCTACTGCGGCTCCAATCTATGCGTCAGACGCTCGCTGCCAGCGGGGTGGTAGATGGGAGAAGGAACGAGTTGGTGTTGCGGGACGGGTCGACGACGCCGGTGAGGTGGATGTGCGAGGACGCTCCGGTGGTCAGTGAGGGGCGCAGCTTTGGCTGGTGGCGGCGGAGCATGGATCTGAGGAGCGCTGGCTGCCGGCGAGGAGGGCGAGGTGGGAAGCAGAGCTCGGGACCTCGGGCAGGGGCGAGGTGGGAAGCAGCGATTAATGCAGGTGATTGAAAATTGAGAGAATATTGGAAGGGGATTGCGCACGGTGTTTACGCGAGCGCTTTTTTTTTCAATTGCGAATGAAATCTGAAGCGTCAAGATTCTTCTGAATCGACGGACGTCCAGGGGTCTGACCATGGCGTCCCTTCACATTATAGATACTAAGCATTTACCTTTCTTATTATTGTACCCAAATGTGCATAGGTCCAAGTTGTCCGTTGAGTTGCTCTTGAAAGCAAATGTAAGGAATTATCCCCGAGGCTGTGCAATCGAACAAGTTGCAAACAATTATTCCCTTCATTCCAAAATTCTTATCTTATATTTGTCTAGATATGAATATATCTAGTCACGTTTTAGTATCTATATGCATTCATATCTAGAAAAATCTAAGACAAGAATTTTGGAACGGAGGAAGTATTTGGTAGCACAATCCAACAATCCTACTATTTACTTCCTCATAAGTCAGCTATTGTGAGCTCATGAGTCATTTTTAATGAACAAGTAACATGGCACTTGCCTCTGGAATTAACCTTCGTCCTGTTATTCCAATTTTGCTTCATGTACTATTTTATATAGCGAAAGAACCAACACGTACCTATCTTCTAAGATTCTAGATGCGACTTGGGGAGCGTCGAGGCTTTGGTGGAGCTGGTGAGCCTCCTCTAAGAGGGTGTTATGCATGTTCAACTTGTTTGGACCCGTTCGCAGGCTGTAATGGCGAACATATGGCGCTTGTTGTGTCATGTGTTGGTGTGTGTGGTGTTGGCTTGCGATCAATTGATTTCATGGGCTATAGACATTACTAGAAGAATGCTTATACATTGGATTTTAGCAGTAGCGCTTGTTGAAGGGACAACACTACTGTTAATTAATAGTAGCGCTTTTATAGAAAGGCGCTACAAGTATTCTGTTAGCAGTAGCGCCGGACATTGAACCAGCGTTACTGTTAATCGGTCACATTCCGACCGACGGTGGAGACTGGTAATAGTAGCGGCTGTCAGGGAAAAAGCTACTGCTAAAGGTGTAGCAGTAGAGCTCTTCCTGGACCAGCAGTACTACTACCGCCACATTTGACTTAACACCCTGGCCCGCGCGGTTTCTCTCCCCTCCGGCCACCACTTCTCCCCAAATCCCCCTCGTCGCCAGTCGCACCGCGCGCCGCCACTTCGCCGCCGTCTCCTGCCGGCGTCGATGCCCCCGGAGCCTCCAGAGCCGTGCGCCGTCGACGTCACCGGAGCCACCCTCGACGTCCTTGCCTCCCTCGCCACCACTGCCTCCCTCGCCGTCACCGGAGATGTCCCTGCCTCCCTTGCCAGCACTGCCTCCATCGCCAGCACCGGAGCCATCCTCTGTAAGCCCCCACCCCTCCTCTCTCTCTCTCATGCATAGCACAAATATTTGACAGAGTACTAGCTAGCTAGGTTAAGTAGTTTAATTAGGTTAATTATCTAGGTTAACTAGTTTAACTAGCTAGATGTTGCAGCAGTGCTGCTAGTAGTATATAGTGGTACTAGTAGATGTTAATTAGGTTAGGGCAGTAGTTGTACTAGTATATGTTAACTAGATGTTTTTTAGTTAGGGTAGTAGGGTTTTACTAGGTTACTTAGGTTAGTAGTGCTGCTAGTACTAGTGGTATAATAGTTTAATTAGGTGAAGTTAAATGAATGACCTAAATGAATGAAATTAGTAGTTAACTGATTTTTTTTCAGTTCATAATTATAGAGCACTATATATGAATGTGCTCGATATGTTGATTCATTTCCGTTCCGATGAATTTCATGGCCTATGTTTCGCCGGAATGTTGATTCATTTTCGTTCCGGTGAATTTCATGCGCTCGATATGTCCACTTTTTAGCAAAGGTCATGTAGAAATTTTGGCATGACTTGTGCTAGAAAGTAGGCATATGGAGTGCTGTGATTTGCTGGGAAGTGGCATTCTGGAAAACCGAGTCCAAATGAGCCCAAAATGAGTTTAAAAAATTAGTGATTAAACTATAAGAAAATGTTCTCATAGGAATTTGTCTCGACGTCAACGATGCCTGGCCCTCATCCTCGTCGGCGTCGAGATCCTTGAGAGGTGCAATGTTCGGGACTGGGCTCCGCCCGGATGGCACTGGGAGGTGCTACCTTCCCGGGCTCGGAGCTTGGTGAGGAATCCGGGTCTCGTCGTCGACCCGGAGATTCTTTGGTGGCGGTCACGTGGGCCACTTTCGGTGCAGGGGGAGCAGGCCCCCGCGAAGGTGGTACGTCACCGTGTCAAGGAGGAGGACGAGCACGTCCGTCGCTACATGGCGGCGTTGGACGCCAGGTTCAACAATACGTGACATATTCTTCAGGGATCTCACCCGAGTTATGATCCCGTGATGGTTCCTTATCTTTGGGTGTCGACCACCCGCGACTTAGAAACCGCTAGTGACTTAGATTATTCGATAGTATTCTATCTATATTGGTGATGTTACATGATAATATTCGAGATGTATTAGTTAATATTTGATGATGCATTAATAAGTGGATTATTCGAGATGATGTATTAGCGATATTATATTCGAGTTCATTATAAATGTATTAGTGATATTTTATTGTTATAATGCGTATGTGACTTTCGGTCTATCGTTGCTCCTTGTGTGACTTTCATGATTGTTCTTGATGGAAGAATCCCGACTGTTGTCGTGGGGGGCGCCTCATCTTTGTTCTCTTATTGGCGATTTATTTGTTGGTATAATATGCAAGAAGAGGAGAGGTGGGGCGTCCATCACCGACGGTCGAACTATTACTGTGAGAGAGTGTCCACCAACATATATACACCACCGTGTCAGTGTGAGAGAGTGTGCACCAACACACCATGAGATATGAGAGTTATTTAAGGAAAGCTCGACGGATCGAAAGTCACACACGCATTAAGATTCAAAGTGTGCCATAACTCTTGAACCATGAACACAAGATCCAAGCGTGTGAATTTTGCGGTGAAGATAAGGGTCTTTGGGACCAGTCTGGGTTGCGAGACGGCAGATTCTTCACCATGAAGCTTTACGAGGACTTTGATATTTCTACGTCACGCAACGATGACAATTATTTTTTCGTAATTAAGAATGACTTCTGTTTCTTTGCTTCAACATGTAATTTATGTTTTATACAACTCGACTAGTTCATCCCCTATCATGCAAGACGGTATTTCTTGGAGAGGCTCGGTTTCGAAGAGCACGAGAGTTTTGAGACAATGACAACCAACCTAAGGACTAAACATGGTCACACATTCCTGGTGAAAGTAATGAATGCACTTAATAACACAAAATTAGGGTTCTCAAATTGGGAAGCTCTTTGCAAGGCATATGGATTTCAAGAGGATATGGAAATAACCTTCGATCTTCGTTCTGAAGATCATATTGAAGGTAACATCGACATTTTGGGTGGTTGTTGATATGCTTTCTGTTTTACCTCCATGTGAGTTTGTCAACCATGCATATTTGTCAAGTAATTTGCATTATATATTTTGAAATAGTCGGTGTTCATCCATACTAAATTTGTTAATTTATAATTTACAGCCTATTTCGTTTGTTCGAGTGAATCACAGAATATAATTGACACGACACACTACACATATAGATCACATCTAACTTGGAGGGAGAAGGATGATCTTATCAACTTTGTTATTGGTGTCCTAATTGGTAGGGAGATCTTTCCGTATAATTTGCGAAGTGGCCCAAATTATACATTGTACATGACACTAATGCATAGGTTGAGGGCGGATGACATGGTAAGAGTTGCTAATAAAGTACACTATTATTGCGTAAATGATATTGATTACATTGCTAACTAGGCTAATATTATGTTCTTGAACATAAACTGCCAAATGAAGTTGTGCCATCGTTGATGCAACCCGAAGGTAATATAAAAATTAAAAGCCCTATGAGGCCCGAGTTCTCTTTTGCATACTCTACTGAGCGCAAGCCACCAACACGGCTCCAAATTGAAGCATGAGGACAAATAAAGAAGGATCGCAAGCCACAAGTTGGAGATCGTTGGATCTCTTTGTTTCATCATGGAGACATAAGTGTTATTTTGTTTTATGTCATTTTACCTAGGAGGGAGGACTAGGTCCTATCAGAGAAAAGTTTAGTTAACTAGTATGATCGATTAGGATGATTACTATGATGATGTTTTTCTGTTTTATGAGATTTTAACTTGGCATGATTAAGATGATGATGAGTTGTTAGATGAGTAAGATGATGGTGAGTTATATGACATATATTTGATTAAGGCAACATCATATTTTTTTCTAATTCAACATGATAACTTGCATTCATGCATTTTAATCTAAATGTAGTTGTTGGCACAATAATTATTGATGTTGTCATATGATGAAACTATTGTATAGAGCATGGACAAATACATAGAGAAAAATGTAATCTTTGAAAGAAGGAATATTAACATTAGTGCTGGTAGGCGTTTAGCGACAGCGCTGGTTCTTCTCCAACGCTACAACTACAACTTAGCTATAGCGTTTTAATAGCAGCGCTTGGTAATTCCAGTGTACTACTAAATTTTCTCCTAGTAGTGAGAGGAGCTCACATGACCACCATCGGTCGCCATCGAGACTAAAACGTGTAACAACACTAAGTTCACACATTGCAATATAGCCAAAACCGTCCAAGTAATTATCTCCCGCAAAACAATCATTTTTAGAGAAAACTATGTTAATAGGAACCACCACCGAACCCAAAAATAAACACAAGCATTACCACTCACTTACCAACTATAGAAAGGAAATATAATCAACTACGTTCTCTGTTCCTAAATAATTGTTGTTAGGAGAAACTAGTTCCCAACAACAATTATTTAGGAACAGAGGGAGTACTAAGGACAGAGAGGCGCTGCTATATTACGCGCGTGAGCAGCATCGCATGCTCACCCACATGAACTTCAGTTGGCTAGCCCATCTGACTACGATCGATACAAGAAAAATGTATTGATCACTACCTACAGCCACCAAGCAAACGAGTGAGTGTATTTTTTTTCCGTAAACATCACCTTTTTAAAAAGAAAATTGCCCGGTTTCAGTTTAATATACTTTATGAATCTGTAAAAAGTTCATAAATCATAAAATGTTCATAATTTTGAAAATAAATGTAAAAATGTTGTCATTTCTTTATAACAAATCATGTGCACCAATCCAAAAAGTCTTTATGCATTTTCGAAAGTTCTAGAATTTATAAAAAGTAATTTAATTTAGGAAATGTTCATGAATTCAAAAATGTTCATGAATTTGAAAAGTATTCATGAGTTTAAAAGTATATTCATGGGCTACAAAAATATTTCTGAACTCATAAAATGTTCATGAATTCAAGGTTAAAAAATTCAAAAAACGTTGAATTTGATCTTTTTCATGTATTTAAAAAATATTCCGGAATTTAAGAAATGTTCGTGAAAACTGTTCACGAATTTAAAAGTATGTTAGTGGATTAAACAAATGACCATGAATTAAAAAATGTTCATGAACATCAATTTTTTTCATGGATTTTACAAAATGTTTGTGAATGTGAAAAGTGTTTGCAAATTCTAAAATATTCACAAATAAATGTCAGTTGCTTTTAAAAATTGTTCTAGAATTTTACAAAATATCTCATGAGTACAAATATATTCACTAGTTTTAATAAAGATCGCATGCTTTTGAAAAAAAATCACAAAGTAAAAATAAAAAGGTAAGAAACGGAGAAAGAAACATAAAAAGTAAAAAGGTACGAAAAATAACGAATAGGACAAACAGAAAGAAAACATACATAATGTGCTGATTGTTTTTCAAAAGTAGTACCTATTTTCTACCAAATTCGAAAAGCATATGTTGAAAATGAGAAACAAAATCAAAAATAGCACCCCGTCGGCCTCTGGTGGGCCGACGAGGGACCGGTCAGCTTTCGGGCGGCTGAAGAGGGCCCGTCGGCCCAGGGGTGACCGAAGAGGCTGCCGTCGGTCCACGGGAGGCCGAAGAGGGCCCGTCGGCCTTCAGGAGGCCGAAGAGCCCCTGGATAAGGCCCGACCGACCGGGACCTTCTTCTTCCTTTCGATCGTTCATCCTCTCTCTCTCCCTCTCTCTCGTTTTCTTGTTCGAATTCCCCCCCTCCGATCTCCTCCATCCTCCACCCATTTTCCTATTCAATCCGCTAAAACAATAGATCATCCCCATCTTCACCGCCCTACGGTCTTATTTTTTGCGATGAGGTAGTTTGTTGTTCGTTTGGAAGAGCCATGGTGGGGTGGTGGAGGTGTGAGTGGTGAGGAGGTGGTGTGGTGGAGAGGAAGAAGAAGGTGGAGAGGAAGAAGAAGGGGACACATGCGTCGAAGGTATACCGTTTTTTTAGTTTAGGTTAGTTTTTTTATTGTACGTAAAATTAGTTTATGTAGTGTAGTGATTTTAGTGTATGTGTTGGTAGTGTAAGTTTATTTTGTTTAGTTAGTGTAGTCATTTTTAGTGGAAGCTTGCTATTTTAGTGTAGGTTTACTTAGTGTAGGTTTATTTTTAGTGTAGGTTTATTTAAGTGTAGGTTCATTTTAGTGTAGGTTTATTTAGTGTATGTAGGTATATTTTAGTGTAAATTTGTTCGTTGCGAATAACGAGAAGCTGGCAATGTCTGACAGGTGAAAATGTCTGAATCCATAAATTTGACTGTTTATTACGGCCCTGGTAATGTTCGATATAATGAGTTGGGGGTTGATCTTAGTGAGTTTAAAAAAGTCATCATGACACTTTCAGACCCGGACAGACTGGACATTAGGCAGTTGAAGCACTGGTTGACTACTAGTTTTGGGTTGGATCCTGAAGGCTGTTCTGTCAGTATTCATGCATTGTGGACCAAATCATGTAAAAATGTGAGGTGGGAGTTGATGCCGATAGATAGGAGCCAGCATTGGTTGTCCCTGTTAAGTCGTTCCAGAGACCGAAGAATCCACCCATATGTCCTAGTGCATCCCGTGGTGAAGGAGGAGAATATCGTATAACTCAACGTGGGGTATGAAGCAGGCTAGGGTAGTCAAGTGGCTAACGAGATTTGGGACGCTACCGGATGTGGATGCTAGCCAAGCCGAGAAAGAGTCAGATTATGTGCCACACAATGTTAGTGGTCATGATACTGGGTAGAGTATTCAGTCGATAGTATTAGCTAGCTCTGGTGTTGCTAATGGGGATGAGGAAGGCGATGAAATGCAGAGGGTGATGGAGGAAGAGGACGAGGATGGGTTTCCGGAGGATCTTGATTCTAAAAATTCCGAGGATGAAGTGGAGGTACCGATTCCTTCTGCATGGGATCAGGACATATCCGCCGGCATTACTGTCAACGATGGCCATGAGACTCCATGGCAATATAATCTGAACCAAGTCCAGATCGGGGCTATGTTTGACACAAAGAAAAAAAATGAAGTATGCGGTGATAAAGTGGGCTATGTCTATGCAGAGGGTTTTCCGGACACACATATCGAGTGCAACAAAATATACCGTGCAGTGTGTTGAAATAGGTTGTCCTACGAAGGTGCACGGGCACGTGCCGAAGTATAACATCCACTGGGTTGTCACCAATGTGGTTATGTGAGGAAAAACCTATTGGTTCGTGATCCAAACATGACTTCAACTCTCATTGCGCAACTCATGTATACAGAGACAGTGCAGAAGAAAGATATGGAAGCAAAACTGTGGGGACCCCGACTCATAAGTCGTGATCACCGAATGCACGTGTACAGTGATCCCAGAGATCAATGCTCATTGAACACACAAAAGCCGAATAACAAGAGTCTTACATCCACACTTAACGTCTTACAGAAATAAAGACCATGAAGGTCAAGTCTTACATAGATAGGGCCACACGGGCCAAACACTTAAAATAGAACAAGCAATGGAAATCTTGATCGAAAGCGTGAACCCTTGCCATCTGCCTTAACCTACAGGCATTCTGACTGGGAAGCATCCTAGTTCGCATGTTCGTCTACAACGAACTCTTCAACATACTCCTGTTCTTCCATGCCTGGCCAAATAAATAACCACTGGCAACCCAATGAGTACTTTGAATGTACTCGCAAGCAACCCAAGTTGTGGAACAAGGTAACAATGATGCATGATATAACACTAAGCAGGTAAATTTGCGGAAAGCTAATTTTGTATGCAATGACATGATCAAGTAACTAGTGAGCATGCATCAACAACTAGCAGGTATCCATGTGATCAAATTACCGATATCATCATAAGTAGGGGTAGAACATCTCATGTTCATTCATCATGCTAAGCCATCAGACTTAGTTTAATTCCCTTGCTAAGTCGTCGGACTCAGCTCATGTGACGTCTTGTCACCATCACATCCATACTCACACCAAGTTTCACGAAAACATCCGAACGTAGTCTAAGCAGCACCACCCAACTGTCCTTGACAGTGGACACGGCTATTCGAATAGTCTTACACTCTGTAGAGGTTGCACACTTTACCCACAAGACTCGGGGAACTTCCGTGTCATCCACGACTCACGGTATGTAACATACCCGAGGTAAGCACCCAAACAATGCCTTTCCCCCGGCGATACTAAACACAGAGTCCACTCGATTGGTACCTAGACCTCATGATGTACATCACACGAGCCTCGCTCTAATCGTACCATCCATGAGGGGACCAACGGTGTGCCCGGTGCCTATGAAGATAGCGCATGATCGTACATACCGGTACGACCCCGTATCGAGGGTGACCACGCCACTCCCGCCACTAGTAATGCGGGCTCCTTGCCAGTACCCACCAAGGTAATCAACAAAGCCCCATCCCATAAGGGGTATCATGGTTGCGCATGTAAGGTTGGGACGGTCGACAAATCTTAAATCTAATCCGTTTTCGAAAACACACCCTGAACTTGTTCCGGCACACCACTTCTTTCTCAAGTGGTCACCCTTCTCATCAATATCTCCCTCGGGCATTAGTGGCACCCGACGGGGTTTTCGAAAGTGTCTTTGAAATCATTTCTCTCCTTTCCATCTTTATGCATAAATCCCATCCCACTTGCGTAGCATCTATATGCATTCTAACTACACCCACCCGCATAACCCTCACAAGGTGGTAGGGTCATATGCAAGTGTCAATGGAAAAGTATCGGAAGCATCCCACCGAAAGGGGAACACCACATCACATGATCAATTATGATTAAAGTAAAGTGCTATATGACATGCAATAAAAATGGTTTCTCATCATGGTCAAAGGGCTGCTTGCCTGGCTCAACAAAGTCTCCGGGGTCTTGGAAGTCTTCGGGTCCAACTTCTTCGTCAACAGCGCAATCTATCGTCGCGATAAAATAACGATAGAAATAATCAACACACAAAAACAGAGCACTCAAGCTACTAATAAAAATGCTAATATATTCTGATAAATACTAAGGGCTATATTAAAAATGTTTGTTTAATATTTTACTATGAAAATTATTTTTAAAATCTATTAAACAGAGGCAGGAAATGCCAAATAGGGTTTTTTAATTAAAAACAGTACTAAAAAGTTTTTCAAACATTTTTACAAATGGCACTAATATATTCTATGGAATATTCTAAGAATTTAGGTGCAAAAATATTTGGAATTAGATTTAATTTGTGCCCTGTGGAGCCGGCCAGGCCGGCCCAACTGAGCTGCGAGCGTGCGCGCGGCCAGGTTTGAACCTGACGCGCGGGCCCCAGCATCAGAGAGAGAGAAGGAGAGGGAGAGGGGTGTGGGGATGACATGTGAGGGCCATCTGTCATCTCCTTCCTCTCGACAGGAGGGGGAGGGTGCTCACCGACGGGGAAGGAGGGCACGTCAAGGGGATCTAAGAGCGGGGATGGACTCAGGAGGTTGCCGCCGTTCGGGAGGTGCCGGAGATGGTCGACGGGGAGGCGCGGGCCGCCAGTGACGAGGTGCTGCGGCGGAGGAGCTTCTGGAGGGGGTCACCGGGGCAGCCTCGTGCTGCAAAAAGGATGAGAGGAAGAGGGGAATGCATCAGCGTGGCGAGGGAGGACCAGCTGGAGAAGAAGGAGGGCTGGAGGAGGCCGCTACCGAGAGATCGACGGTGGTGATGCCGCGGCGATCTTCGGTCGATCCCGAGTGCTAAGAGCACGAGGAGGAGTTGGGGATCTGTGGGTGGACGATAGAGTAGGAGAGGGGGCCAGAGAAGGGGAGACAGCTCGGGGGAAGGCCCCTTTTATAGGAGAACGCGAGTCCACCGAGGGTTCGTGCGCCAGCGAGCTTGTGGCCGAGGCCAGAGGCCACGAGAGAGAGAGAAAGGGCAAGCCAGGGGCATTCCTGGGGTCAGTCTATGAAGGGGAACGTTGCATGGGAAACAAAAATTTTCCTACGCACACGCAGATCTATCCATGGTGATGAGCACCTACGAGAGGGAGAGTGGATCTACATACCCTTGTAGATCGCTAAGCGGGAAGCATTAAGAAACGCGGTTGGTGTAGTCGAACGTCTTCGCGATCCAAATCGCCGTGCATCCCGCGATCCAATCATGATCTGTCCCGCGATCCAATCACGATCCGTCCCGCGATCCGATCACGATTCGTCCCATGAACTTGATCACGACCCGTCTCACGAACTTGATCACGATTCTTCCGATCTAGCACCGAACGGATGGCACCTCCGCGTTCAGCACACATACAGCTTGATGACGATCTCCACCGTCTTGATCCAGCAAGAAGGAGTGGAGAGGAAGAAGAGTTCTTCGGCAGCCTGACGGCGCTCCGGCGATGGTGGTGGAGCAATTCCGGCAGGGCTTCGCCTAAGCACTGCAGAAATCCGATCTAGAGGAGAAACTATGCACTGGAGGAACGGGTAGCACGTGGCTGAAAATCTAGTGCAAAAACCCTAAAACCTCCAGTATATATAAGAGGAATAGAGGAGAGGAGGCAACTTTGGCTTCCTAAGACAAGGGCTTCGGCCGAAGGAGGTGGAGGAGGTGGAGTCCACCTCCAATCCTAGTAGGACTAGCATACACCTATTTTGCCCTTATTTCCACCTTTTTCTCTTGGGTTTTTTCTTACAGCCGCATGGGCCTGTTGTGGTTGTTACACCAGCCCACTAAGGTCTTGTTTCCATTCTCCCACAGCCCATGTAGCCTCTTGGGTCGAAATACCCCTCCCGGAGGTTTCCCAGTACACTCCCGGCACTCCCGGTACACTACCGTTGAGCCCGAAACTTTTCCGGCGACCAAAACAGGACTTCCTATATATGAATATTTACCTCTGAACCATTTCGGAGCTCCTCGTGACGTCCGGGATCTCATCCGGGACTCCGAGCAAAACTTCGTTCACCACCATACATAACTCTATACTATCGAAACGTCACCAAACCTTAAGTGTGCAGACCCTGCGGGTTCGAGAACTATGTAGACATGACCGAGACACCTCTACGGTCAATAACCAATGGCGGGACTTGGATGTCCACATTGGTTCCTACATATTCTACGAAGATCTTTATCGGTCGAATCTCTATGTCAAGGATTCAGTTAATCCCGTATGATGTTCCCTTTGTTCTTCGATATGTTACTTGCCCGAGATTCGATCGTCGGTATCTCCATACCTAGTTCAACCTCATTACTGGTAAGTCTCTTTACTCATTCCGTAATACAAGATCTCACAACTAACACTTAGTCACATTGCTTGCAAGGCTTATTGTGATGTTGTATTACCGAGTGGGCCCTGAGATACCTCTCCGTCACACGGAGTAACAAATCCTAGTCTTGATCCATGCCAACTCAACAGACATCCTTGGAGACACCTGTAGATCACCTTTATAGTCACCCAGTTACGTTGCGACGTTTGATACACATAAGGTACTCCTCCGATATCTGTGAGTTGCATGATCTCATGGTCATAGGAACATATACTTGACATGCAGAAAACAGTAGCAATAAACTGACACGATCATAAGCTACGTTTGTAGTTTGGGTCTTGTCCATCACATCATTCTCCTAATGATGTGATCCCGTTATCAAATGACATCTCATGTCCATGGCTAGGAAACCTTAACCATCTTTCGATCAACGAGCTAGTTCACTAGAGGCATACTAGGGACATTGTGTTTGTCTATGTATCCACACATGTATCCATGTTTCCAATTAATACAATTATAGCATGGATAATAGACGATTATCATGAACAAGGAAATACAATAATAAACACTTTATTTATTGCCTCTAGGACATATTTCGAACATTCTCCCACTTGCACTAGAGTCAATAATCTAGTTCACGTCACTATGTGATTTACATTGTAATGAATCGAACACCCATGCAGTTCTGGTGTTGATCATGTTTAGCCCTTGGAATAGGTTTAGTCAACGGGTCTGCAACATTCAGATCCGTGTGCACTTTGCAAATATTTATGTCTTTCTCCACGATGTAATCGCAGATGGAGTTGAAGCATCGCTTTATGTGTCTGGTCCTCTTGTGAAACCTTGGTTCCTTGGCCAGAGCAATGGCACCAGTGTTGTCACAGAACAGGTTCATTGAATTCAGTGCACTGGGCACTACTCCAAGATCTGTCATGAACTGCTTCATCCAGACACCTTCCTTCGCCGCCTCCGAGGCTGTGATGTATTCCGCTTCACACGTAGAATCCGCTACCACGCTTTGCTTGGAACTGCACCAGCTTACCGCTCCCCCGTTAAGAATAAATACGTATCCGGTTTGAGACTTAGAGTCGTCCGGATCAGCGTCAAAGCTTGCATCGACGTAACCCTTTACTACGAGCTCCTCATCACCTCCATAAACGAGAAACATTTCCTTAGTCCTTTTCAGGTACTTAAGGATATTCTTGACCGCTTGCCAATGCTCCATTCCGGGATCACTTTGAAACCTTCCGGCCATACTTATGGCAAGGCTGACATCGGGTCTTGTGCACAACATTGCATACATGATAGAGCCTATGGCTAAAGCATAGGGGATGACACTCATCTTTTCGCTATCTTTTGCAGTTACTGGGCATTGAGTGTTACTCAACTTCACACCTTGTAACACAGGCAAGAACCCCTTCTTGGACTGTTCCATTTTGAACTTCTTCAAAACTTTATCAAGGTATGTGCTCTGTGAAAGTGCTATTGAGCGTCTCGATCTATATCTATAGATCTTAATGCCTAATATGAAAGCGACTTCTCCTAGGTCTTTCATTGAAAAACTCTTGTTCAAATATTCCTTCACGCTTTCCAGCATTTCTATATTGTTTCCAATCAGCAATATGTCATCCACATATAATACTAGAAACGCTATAGAGCTCCCACTCACTTTCTTGTAAATACAAGCTTCTCCGTAAACTTGTATAAACTCAAACGCTTTGATCACCTCATCAAAGCGCTTATTCCAACTCCGGGATGCTTGCACCAGTTGTTGGGGAACGTCGCATGGGAAACAAAAAAATTCCTACGCACACGCAAACCTATCCATGGTGATGAGCATCTATGAGAGGGAGAGTGGATCTACGTACCCTTGTAGATCGCTAAGCGGGAAGCATTAAGAAACGCGGTTGGTGTAGTCGAACTTCTTCGTGATCCAAATCGCCGAGCGTCCTGCGATCCAATGACGAACCGTCCCGCGAACACATCATGATCCGTCCCGTGAACTCATCACGATCCGTCTCACGATCTTGATCACGATCTATCCCGCGAACTCATCACAATCCGTTCCGTGATCACATCACGAACCGTCTCGCGATCTCGATCACGGTCCTTCCGATCTAGCACCGAACGGACGGCACCTCCGCGTTCAGCACACGTGCAGGTTGATGACGATCTCCACCGTCTCGATCCAGAAAGAGGAGGTGGAGAGGAGAGGGAGTTCACTGGCAGCGTGACGGCGCTCCGGTGATGGTGGTGGAGCAATTCCGGCAGGGCTTCGCCTAAGCGCTGTAGAAAACCGATCTAGAGGAGAGACTATGCACCGGTGTAACGGGTAGCACGTGGCCGGAAATTCTGTCCAAAAACCACCCAATCCACTAGTATATATAGGAGGAGAGGAGAGGAGAGGCAGCCAAGGCCTTTGGGTCGGCCGAAATAGGAGGTGGGAGCAATCCTACTTCACCTCCAATCCTAGTTGGAGTAGGATTGCCTCCTATTGGCTGATTTTCCACTTTTTGCTTTAGGACTTTCTCTCCTGCGCCATGGGCCTTTGTGGCTGTTTTCCCAGCCCACTAAGGGCTGGTTATTATTCTCCCACAGCCCATGGACCTCTTGGGGTCGAAATACCCCTCCCGGAGGTCCTCCGGTACACTACCGGCACTCCCGGTACAATACCGATACTCCCGGTACACTACCGATGAGGCCGAAACTTTTCCGGAAACCAAACTGGGACTTCCTATATATGAATCTTTACCTCCGGACCATTCCGGAGCTCCTCGTGACGTCCAGGATCTCATCCGGGACTCCGAACAACCTTCGGTCATCACCATACATAACTCTACACTACCGAAACGTCACCGAACCTTAAGTGTGCAGACCCTGCGGGTTCGAGAACTATGTAGACATGACCGAGACACCTCTACGGTCAATAACCAATGGCGGGACCTGGACGTCCACATTGGTTCCTACATATTCTACGAAGATCTTTATCGGTCGAACCTCTATGTCAAGGATTCAGTTAATCCCGTATAACGTTCCCTTTGTTCTTCGGTATGTTACTTGCCCGAGATTCGATCGTCGGTATCTCCATACCTAGTTCAACCTCGTTACTGGCAAGTCTCTTTACTCGTTCCGTAACACAAGATCCCGCAACTAACAATTAGTCACATTGCTTGCAAGGCTTATTGTGATGTTGCATTACCGAGTGGGCCCCGAGATACCTCTCCGTCATACGGAGTAACAAATCCCAGTCTCGATCCATGCCAACTCAACAGACACCATCGGAGATACCTGTAGAGCACCTTTATAGTCACCCAGTTACGTTGCGACGTTTGATACACACAAGGCACTCCTCCAATATCTGTGAGTTGCATGATCTCATGGTCATAGGAACATATACTTGACATGCAGAAAACAGTAGCAATAAGCTGACACGATCATATGCTATGTTTGTAGTTTGGGTCTTATCCATCACATCATTCTCCTAATGATGTGATCCCATTATCAAATGACATCTCATGTCCATGGCTAGGAAATCTTAACCATCCTTTGATCAACGAGCTAGTCCATTAGAGGCATACTAGGGACATGGTTTTGTCTATGTATCCACACATGCATTTAAGTCTCCGATCAATACAATTATAGCATGGATAATAAACGATTATCATGAACAAGGAAATATGATAATAACTAATTTATTATTGCCTCTAGGGCATATTTCCAACAGTCTCCCACTTGCACTAGAGTCAATAATCTAGTTCACATCACCATGTGATTCGCATTGTTATGAATCTAACACCCAATGAGTTCTGGGGCTCGATCATGCTTTGCATGTGAGAGAGGTCTTATAGTCAACGGGTCTGTGATATTCAAATCCGTGTGTACTTTGCATATCTCTATGTCAAACCGTAAACACTGCTGCCACACTCCACTTGGTACTATTTCCAAATGGCTCCTCCACTATACGTATCCAGATTGCTACTACTAGTCATCCGGATAGGTGTTAAAGCTTGCATCGACGTAACTCTTTACGACGAACTCTTTATCACCTCCACAATAAAGAAACATTTCCTTAGTCCTCTGGTTACTAAGGATAATTCCGCCCGCTGTCCAGTGATCCACTCCTGGACCACTCTTGTACCCCTTGACAGACTCATGGCAAGGCACACATAGGTGCGGTAAACAACATGGCATAATATAGAGCCTATGGCTAAGGCATAGGGGACGACGTTCGTCCTTTCTCTTTCTTCTGCCGTTGTCGAGCTTTGAGTCTCACTCAACTTCACACCTTACAAATCAGACGAGAACTATTTCTCTGGCTGATCCATTTTGAACTCTTTCAAAATCTTGTGAAGGTATGCACTCATTGAAAGTCTCATCAAGCATCTTGATCTATCTCTATAGATTTTGATACTCAACAATTAGGTAGCTTTATCCAGGTCTTCCTTTGAAAATCACTTTCCAAATAACCGTTTTATACTTTCCAGAAACTCTACATTATTTCTGATCAACAATATGTCATCCACATATACTTATCAGAAATTCTATAGTGCTCCCACTCACTTTATTGCAAATACAAGTTTCTCGTAAACTTTGTATAAACATCAAAACTTTGATCACCTCATCAAAGCGTATATTCCAACTCCGAGATGCTTGCTTCAGTCCATGGAAGGATCACCGAAGCTTGCACACCTTTTAGCATCCTTAGGCCTGCAAAACCTTCTGGTTGTATCACATACAACCTTTCCTCAAGTAAACCGTTAAGGAAACGATGTTTTGACATCCATCTGCCAGATTTCATAATTGAAAACACAACAACTGCTAACATAATTCCAACAGACTTTAGCACCACTACGAGTGAGAAAGTCTCATCGTAGTCAACTCCTTGAACTTGTCACAAACATGTTTGCAACAAGTCGAGCTTTACAAATAGTGACATTCACCATCAGTGTCTGTCTTCATTTTAAAGATCCATTTGTACTCAACGACCTGCCGTCCAACGAGCAAGTCTACCAAAGTCTACACTTGGTTTTCATACATGGATCCTATCTCGGATTTCATGGCCTCTAACCATTTGTCGGAATCCGGGCCCATCATCGCTTCTCCATAGCTCGTAGGTTCATCGTTGTCCAACAACATGATCTCCAAGACAGAGTTGTCGTACCACTTAGGAGCAGTACACATCCTTGTCGACCTACGAAGTTTGATAGTAACTTGATCCTGAAGTTTCATGATCATGATCATTAACTTCCTCTTCAACTAACGTAGGCTTCACAGAAACATCTTTCTGCGCTGCGCTACTCTCTGGTTGAACAAAGGTTTAACAACCTCATCAAGTTCTATCTTCCTCCCACTCAATTCTTTCGAGAGAAACATTTTCTCGAGAAAGGATCCGTTTAAGCAACAAACACTTTGCACTAGGATCTGAGATTGAAGGTTCACCCAACTGATCTTAGGGTATTCTATGAAGATGCATTTGTCCGCCTTGGGTTCGACCTCATTAGGTGAAAACATTTTCCACACAAGTGTCGCACCCCCAAGTATTAAGAAATGACATCTTAGGTTTCTATCAAACCATAATTCACATGGTGTCATCTCAACGGATTTAGATGGTGCCCTATTTAAAGTGAATGTAGTTGTCTCTAATGCATAACCCCAAAATTATAGTAGTAAAACAACAAGAGACATCATAGCACGCACCATGTCCAATAGAGCATAACTATGATGTTCGGACACACCATCACACTATGGTGTTCCAGGTGGCGTTTAGTTGTGAAACAACTTTCACATTGTCTTAAGTTGTATGCCAAACTCGTGACTCAGATATTCACCTCCACGATCATATCGCAGTCATTTTTATCTTCTTGTCACGATGATCTTTAAACTTCACTCTGAATTTGCTTGAACCTTTCAAACGATTCAGACTTGTGTTTCATTAAGTAAATATACACTATATCTACTCAAATCATCAGTGAAGGTAAGAAAATAACGATATCCACTGCACGCTACAAGACTCACTAGATTGCATACATCAACATGTATCATTTCCAATGAATCACTTCCCCGCTCCATCCAACGGGGTCCTTCAGTCATCTTGCCCAAGAGGCATGGTTCGCATGTCTCGACCGATTCGAAATTGAATGAGTCCAAATATCCATCACCATGGAGTTTCTTCATGCGCTTTATACCAATATGACATTTTGTGGCAGTGCCACAAGTATGTGGTACTATCATTATTTAACTTTGTATCTTTTGACATCAATGTTATGAACGTGTGTATTACTACGATCAAGATTTCAACAAACCATTCTCACTGGGTGCATGACCATTGAAGGTATTATTCATGTAAACAGAATAACCATTATTCTCTGACTGAAATGAATAATCGTATTGCAACAAACATGATCTAATCATGTTCATGCTCAACGCAAAACACCAAATAACATTTATTTAGGTTCGTCACTAATCCTGAAGGTAGAGAGAGCGTGCGATGTTGATCACATCAACCTTGGAAACATTTCTAACACACATCGTCACCTCACCCTTAGCTAGTTCTCCGTTTATTTCGTAGCTTTTATTTCGAGTTACTAACATTTGGCAACCGAACCGGTATCCAATACCCAGGTGCTACTAGGAGTACTAGCAAGGTACACATCAATAACTCGTATATCAAATATACTTCTGTCAATGTTGCCAGCCTTCTTATCTACCAAGTATCTAGGGTTGTTCCGCTTCAGCGACCGCTCACCTCATAACAGAAGCACTTAGTCTCGGGTTTGAGTTCAACTTTGGGTTGCTTCACTGGAGCAGCAACTGACTTGCTATCCATGAAGTTTCCCTCCTTGCTCTTGCCCTTCTCGAAACTAGTGGTTTGATTAACCATCAACACTTGACGCTCCTTCTTGATTTCTACCTTCGCGGTGTCAAACATCGCGAACAGCTCAGGGATCAACATTTCTTTCCCTGGCATTTTATAGTTAATCACCAAGTTCTAGTAGCTCAGTGACAGTGACTTGGAGAACTATATCAATCACTATCTTATCTGGAAGATCAACTCCCACTTGATTCAAGCGATTGTAGTACCCAGACAATCTGAGTACATGCTCAACGATTGAGCTATTCTCCTTCATCTTACAGGCAAAGAATCTTGTTGGAGATCTCATATCTCGCAACACAGGCATGAGCCTGAGATCACAATCTCTGCTCCTAGAACATCTCATATGTTCTGTGACGTTCAAAACGTTTCGGAGCCTCAATTCTAAGCCGTAATGCATGACGCACTAAACTATCAAGTAGTCACCGAAACGTGCTTGTTAGATGTTCACAACATCTATAGACGACGCTAGAGGGGGTGGCGCACCGAGCGGTGCATTAAGGACATAAGCCTTCTGTGCAGCAATGAGGACAATCCTCAGATCACGGACCCAGTCCGCAATATTGCTACCAACATCTTTCAACTCTATTTCTTTAGGAACATATAAAAATACAAGGGAGCTACAGCGCGAGCTAGTAATCTACAACATAATTTGCAAAGACACTTTGACTATGTTCATGATAATGAGTTCAATTAATCATATTACTTAAGAACTCCCACTCAAATTGACATCCCTCGGGTCATTCGAGTGATACATGATCCAAATTCACCAACTCAAGTCCGATCATCACGTGAGTTAAGGTGGCTTCAATGGTGAACATCATTATGTTGATCATATCCACTATATGACTCAAGCTCGACCTTTCGGTCTCTTGTGTTCCGAGGCCATGTCTGTACATGCTAGGCACGTCAAGTTTAACCCGAGTGTTATGCGCGTGCAAATCTGGCTTGCACCCGTTGTATGTGAACGTAGAGTCTATCACACCCGATCATCACGTGGTGTCTCAACACGACGAACTTTCGCAACGGTGCACACTCGGGGAGAACACAATTTATCTTGAAATTAAGTGAGGTATCACCTTATAATGCTACCGTCGTCCTAAGCAAAACAAGGTGCATAAAAAGGATTAACATCACATGCAAATCATAAGTGACATGATATGGCCATGAACTTGTGCTTTTGATCTCCATCTAGAAAGCACCGGCATGATCTCCATCGTCACCGGCATGACACCATGATCTCCATCAACGTGTCGCCATCGGGGTTGTCACGCCCTGCATGCTTCTACTACTATTGCTACCGTAGCGATAAAGTAAAGCATTACATAGCGCTTAATGATTGACACGCAGGTCATACAATAATTAAAGACAACCCTATGGCTCCTGCCGGTTGCCGTACTCATCGACATGAAAGTCGTGATAATCTATACATCACATGATCATCTCATACATCACATATATCACATCATGTAATTGGCCATATCATACCACAACATACCCTGCCAAAACAAGTTAGACGTCCTCTAATTGTTGTTGCAAGTTTTATGTGGCTGCTACGGGTATCTAGCAAGAACGATTCTCACCTACGCATAAACCACAATGGTGATACATAGATTGCTTTTCAACCTTCTCAAGGACCGCCTTTGTCGGATCCGATCCAACTAAAGTGAGAGAAACTGTCACCCGCAAGCCATCTAGGCAACAGGTTGCGTCGAGGGAACCGGTCTCTCGTAAGCGTACGAGTAATGTTGGTCCGGGCCGCTTCATCTCACAATCCCGCTGAACCAAAATACGACCAAGGGAGGAAGCAATCTAAGCATCAACGCCCACAAACCTTTTGTGTTCTACTCGAGATCTCATCGAACCATCAACCTAGCTCATGATGCCACTGTTGGGGAACGTCGCATGGGAAACAAAAAAATTCCTACACACACGCAAACCTATCCATGGTGATGAGCATCTACGAGAGGGAGAGTGGATCTACGTACCCTTGTAGATCGCTAAGCGGGAAGCGTTAAGAAACGCGGTTGGTGTAGTCGAACTTCTTCGTGATCCAAATCGCCGAGCGTCCCGCGATCCAATGACGAACCGTCCCGCGAACACATCATGATCCGTCCCGTGAACTCATCACGATCCGTCTCACGATCTTGATCACGATCTGTCCCGCGAACTCATCACGATCCGTTCCGTGATCACATCACGAACCGTCTCGCGATCTCGATCACGGTCCTTCCGATCTAGCGCCGAACGGACGGCACCTCCGCGTTCAGCACACGTGCAGGTTGATGACGATCTCCACCGTCTCGATCCAGCAAGAGGAGGTGGAGAGGAGAGGGAGTTCACCGGTAGCGTGACGGCGCTCCGGTGATGGTGGTGGAGCAATTCCGGCAGGGCTTCGCCTAAGCGCTGTAGAAAACCGATCTAGAGGAGAGACTATGCACCGGTGTAACGGGTAGCACGTGGCCGGAAATTCTGTCCAAAAACCACCCAATCCACTAGTATATATAGGAGGAGAGGAGAGGACAGGCATCCAAGGCCTTTGGGTTGGCCGAAATAGGAAGTGGGAGCAATCCTACTTCACCTCCAATCCTAGTTGGAGTAGGATTGCCTCCTATTGGCTGATTTTCCACTTTTTGCTTTAGGACTTTCTCTCCTGCGCCATGGGCCTTTGTGGCTGTTTTCCCAGCCCACTAAGGGCTGGTTATTATTCTCCCACAGCCCATGGACCTCTTGGGGTCGAAATACCCCTCCCGGAGGTCCTCCGGTACACTACCGGCACTCCCGGTACAATACCGATACTCCCGGTACACTACCGATGAGCCCGAAACTTTTCCGGAAACCAAACTGGGACTTCCTATATATGAATCTTTACCTCCGGACCATTCCGGAGCTCCTCGTGACGTCCAGGATCTCATCCGGGACTCCAAACAACCTTCGGTCACCACCATACATAACTCTACACTACCGAAACGTCACCGAACCTTAAGTGTGCAGACCCTGCGGGTTCGAGAACTATGTAGACATGACCGAGACACCTCTACGGTCAATAACCAATGGCGGTACCTGGACGTCCACATTGGTTCCTACATATTCTACGAAGATCTTTATCGGTCGAACCTCTATGTCAAGGATTCAGTTAATCCCGTATAACGTTCCCTTTGTTCTTCGGTATGTTACTTGCCCGAGATTCGATCGTCGGTATCTCCATACCTAGTTCAACCTCGTTACTGGCAAGTCTCTTTACTCGTTCCGTAACACAAGATCCTGCAACTAACAATTAGTCACATTGCTTGCAAGGCTTATTGTGATGTTGCATTACCGAGTGGGCCCCGAGATACCTCTCCGTCATACGGAGTAACAAATCCCAGTCTCGATCCATGCCAACTCAACAGACACCATCGGAGATACCTGTAGAGCACCTTTATAGTCACCCAGTTACGTTGCGACGTTTGATACACACAAGGCACTCCTCCGATATCTGTGAGTTGCATGATCTCATGGTCATAGGAACATATACTTGACATGCAGAAAACAGTAGCAATAAGCTGACACGATCATATGCTATGTTTGTAGTTTGGGTCTTATCCATCACATCATTCTCCTAATGATGTGATCCCATTATCAAATGACATCTCATGTCCATGGCTAGGAAACCTTAACCATCCTTTGATCAACGAGCTAGTCCATTAGAGGCATACTAGGGACATGGTTTTGTCTATGTATCCACACATGCATTTAAGTCTCCGATAAATACAATTATAGCATGGAGAATAAACGATTATCATGAACAAGGAAATATGATAATAACTAATTTATTATTGCCTCTAGGGCATATTTCCAACACCAGTCCATAAATGGATAGTTGGAGTTTGCAAACTTTGTCAGCATTCTCTGGATCAACAAAACCTTTAGGTTGCATCATATACAACTCTTCCTCAAGGAAACCGTTGAGGAACGCTGTTTTGACATCCATCTGCCAAATTTCATAGTCGAAATAAGCAGCTATTGCTAACATGATTCTGACAGACTTAAGCATCGCTACGGGTGAGAAAGTCTCATCGTAGTCAACTCCTTGAACTTGTGAAAAACCCTTTGCCACAAGTCGAGCTTTATAGACGGTGACATTACCATCCGCGTCTGTCTTCTTCTTAAAGATCCATTTGTTCTGAATGGCCTTTCGCCCTTCAGGTAATACTTCCAAAGTCCATACTTTGTTTTCATACATGGATCCCATCTCGGATTTCATGGCCTCTAACCATTTCTTGGAATCCGTGCCCATCACTGCTCCTCCATAGCTCGTAGGTTCATTGTTGTCCAATAATATAACCTCCAAGACAGGGTTGCCATACCACTCAGGGGTAGTACGCGTCCTTGTCAACCTATGAGGTTCAATAGCAACTTGATCCGAAGCTTCATGATCATCATCATTAACTTCCTCTTCTACCATCGTAGGTTCCATAGAAACATCTTTCTGCGCTGCGCTACTTTCTGGTTGAAGTAAAGGTTCAATAACCTCATCAAGCTCTATTTTCCTCCCACTCAATTCTTTCGAGAGAAACTCTTTCTCAAGAAATGTTCTGTTCTTAGCAACAAACACTTTGCCTTCGAATCTAAGATAGAATGTATACCCGACTGTCTCTTTCGGGTATCCTATGAAGACGCATTTCTCCACTTTGGGTTCCAGCTTTTCAGGCTGAAGCTTTTTGACATAAGCATCACATCCCCAAACTTTAAGAAACGACAACTTTGGCTTCTTGCCAAACCACAGTTCATATGGCGTCGTCTCAACGGATTTTGATGGTGCCCTATTTAAAGTGAACGCAGTTGTCTCTAATGCATAACCCCAAAACGATAGTGGCAAATCAGCAAGAGACATCATAGAACGCACCATATCTAATAAGGTTCGATTACGACGTTTGGGCACACCATTACGCTGTGGTGTTCCAGGCGGTGTCAACTGTGAAACAATTCCACACTGTCTTAAGTGACTGCCAAACTCATAACTCAGATATTCACCTCCTCGATCAGATCGCAGGAACTTAATCTTCTTGTTACGATGATTCTCAACTTCACTCTAAAATTGCTTGAACTTTTCAAATGTTTCAGACTTGTGTTTCATTAAGTAAATATATCCATATCTACTTAAGTCATCAGTGAAGGTGAGAAAATAACGATATCCAGCACGCGCTATAACATTCATTGGACCGCACACATCAGTATGCATGATTTCCAATAAGTCACTCGCCCGTTCCATTGTTCCAGAGAACGGTGCTTTAGTCATCTTGCCCATGAGGCATGGTTCACATGTGTCAAGTGATTCAAAATCAAGTGACTCCAAAAGTCCATCAACATGGAGCTTCCTCATGCGTTTTACACCAATATGACCTAAACGGCAGTGCCACAAGAAAGTGGTACTATCATTATCAACTCTACATCTTTTGGCATCAATGTTATGAACATGTGTGTCATCACTATCAAGATTCAATATGAATAAAACCCTAACATTGGGTGCATGACCATAAACGATATTACTCATATAAATAGAACAACCTTTATTCTCTGATTTAAATGAGTAACTGTTTCGCAATAAACAAGATCCAGATATAATGTTCATGCTTAACGCAGGCACTAAATAACAATTATTCAGGTTCATCACTAATCCCGATGGTAATCGAAGAGAGAGCGTGCCGACGGTGATCACATCAACCTTGGAACCATTTCCCACGTGCATCCTCACTTCGTCCTTTGCCAGCCTTCGATTATTCCGTAGTTCCTGCTCTGAGTTGCAAATGTGAGCAACCAAACCGGTATCAAATACCCAGGCACTACTACGAGAGCTAGTAAGGTACACATCAATAACATGTATATCATATATACCTTGTTTGTCGTTGGCCGCCTTCTTGTCAGCCAGGTACTTGGGGCAGTTCCGCTTCCAGTGACCAGTTCCCTTGTAATGAAAGCACTCAGTTTCTGGCTTGGGTCCATGCTTGGGCTTCTTTACAGGTGTAGCAACTGCTTTGCCATCCTTGTTGGTTTTACCTTCTTGCCCTTGCCCTTGACTTGGCCATTTTTCTTGAAACGAGTGGTTTTATTGACCATCAACACTTGTTGTTCTTTCTGGATTTCAGACTCAGCGACTTTTAGCATCGCAAACAGCTCAGCGACTAACTTGTTCATCCCGTGCATGTTATAGTTCATCACAAAGCTCTTGTAATTAGGTGGCAGTGATTGAAGAACTCTGTCAGTGATCGCCTCTGGTGGAAGGGCAATTCCCAACTCCGCTGGACGAGTTGAATACCCAGACATTCTGAGTATATGTTCACTGATAGACCCGTTCTCCTCCATCTTGCAAGCATAGAACTTATTGGAGGTTTCATACCTCTCGATCCGAGCGTTCTTCTGAAAGATAAACTTCAACTCCTGGAACATCTCATATGCTCCATGACGTTTCAAAACGTCTTTGCAGTCCCCGTTCTAAGCCATACAATATTGCACACTGAACTATTGAGCAATCTCCAGTACGTGCGTCCCAAGTGTTCTTAACGTCTTCGAAGGTCATGTCTTCTGGTTGGTCACCAAGTGGTGCATCAAGGACATATGATTTCTGGGAAGCCATGAGGATAATCCTCAGATTACGGGACCAGTCAACAAAGTTACTTCCATCATCTTTTAGTTTAGCTTTCTCTAGGAACGCATTAAAATTCAGGGGTGCTACTGCACGAGCCATTGATCTACAACATAAATATGCAAAGTTTACTTAGACTATTGTTCAAGATAATGAGTTTAGTTAATCAAATTACTAAAGATCCCACTCAAATTGACATCCCTCAGGTCATCTGAGTGTCACATGATCCAAATCCACCAACTCAAGTCCGATCATCACGTGAGTTGAGGTGGCTTCAATGGTGAACATCATTATGTTGATCATATCTACTATATGACTCATGTTCGACCTTTCGGTCTCTTGTGTTGTGAGGCCATGTCTGTACATGCTAGGCTCATCAAGTTTAACCCGAGCGTTCTGCGCGTGCAACAATGGCTTGCACCCATTGTATGTGAACGTAGAGTCTATCACACCCGATCATCACGTGGTGTCTCAACACGACGAACTTTCGCAATGGTGCACACTCGGGGAGAACACAATTTTATCCTGAAATTTAAGTGAGGGATCACCTTATAATGCTACCGTCGTACTAAGCAAAACAAGGTGCATAAAAGGATTAACATCACATGCAATTCATAAGTGACATGATATGGCCATGAACTTGTGCTTTAGATCTCCATCTTGAAAGCACCGGCATGATCTCCATCTTCACCGGCACAACACCATGATCTCAATCATCTTGATCTCCATCAACGTGTTGCCATCGGGGTTGTCATGCCCTGCATTCTTCTACTACTATTGCTACCGTTTAGCGATAAAGTAAAGCATTACATAGCGCTTAATGATTGACACACAGGTCATACAATAATTAAAGACAACCCTATGGCTCCTGCCGGTTGCCGTACTCATCGACATGCAAGTTGTGAAATTCTATACATCACATGATCATCTCATACATCACATATATCACATCATGTACTTGGCCATATCACATCACAACATACCCTGCAAAAACAACTTAGACGTCCTCTAATTGTTGTTTTCATGTTTTACGTGGCTGCTACGGGTTTCTAGCAAGAACGATTCTCACCTACGCATAAATCACAATGGTGATACATAATTTGCTTTTCAACCTTCTCAAGGACCGCCTTTGTCGAATCCGATCCAACTAAAGTGAGAGAAACTGCCACCCGCAAGCCATCTAGGCAACACGTTGCGTTGAGGGAACCGGTGTCTCGTAAGCGTACGAGTAATGTTGGTCCAGGATGCTTCATCTCACAATACCGCTGAACCAAAATCCGACCAAGGGAGGAAGCAATCTAAGCATCAACACCCACAAACCTTTTGTGTTCTACTCGAGATCTCATCAACACATAGACCTAGCTCATGATGCCACTAAAGGGGAACGTTGCATGGGAAACAAAAATTTTCCTACGCACACGCAGATCTATCCATGGTGATGAGCATCTAAGAGAGGGAGAGTAGATCGACATACCGTTGTAGATCGCTAAGCGGGAAGCGTTAAGAAACGCGGTTGGTGTAGTCGAACATCTTCGCGATCCAAATCGCCGTGCATCCCGCGATCCAATCACGATCTGTCCCGTGATCCAATCATGATCCGTCCCGCGATCCAATCATGATCCGTCCCACGAACTTGATCACGATCCGTCTCACGAACTTGATCACGATTCTCCCGATCTAGCACCGAACGGATGGCACCTCCGCGTTCAGCACACGTATAGCTTGATGACGATCTCCACCGTCTTGATCCAGCAAGAAGGAGTGGAGAGGAAGAAGTGTTCTCCGGCAGCCTGACGGCGCTCCAGCAATGGTGGTGGAGCAATTCCGGCAGGGCTTCGCCTAAGCACTGCAGAAATCCGATCTAGAGGAGAAACTATGCACTGGAGGAACGGGTAGCACGTGGCTGAAAATCTAGTGCAAAACCCCTAAAACCTCCAGTATATTTAAGAGGAAGAGAGGAGAGGAGGCAGCCTTGGCTTCCTAAGCCAAGGGCTTTGACCGAAGGAGGTGGAGGAGGTGGAGTCCACCTCCAATCCTAGTAGGACTAGGATTCACCTATTTTGCCCTTTTTTCCACCTTTTTCTCTTGGGTTTTTTCTTCCAGCCGCATGGGCCTCTTGTGGTTGTTCCACCAGATCACTAAGGGCTGGTTTCCACTCCCCCACAGCCCATGTAGCCTCTTGGGTCGAAATACCCCTCCCGGAGGACTTCCTATATATGAATCTTTACCTCCGGACCATTTCAGAGCTCCTCGTGACGTCCGGGATCTCATCCATGACTCCGAGCAAAACTACGTTCACCACCATACATAACTCTATACTATCAAAACGTCACCAAACCTTAAGTGTGTAGACCCTGCGGGTTCGAGAACTATGTAGACATGACCGAGACACCTCTACGGTCAATAACCAATGGAGGGACCTGGATGTCCACATTGGTTCCTACATATTCTATGAAGATCTTTATCGGTCGAATCTCTGTGTCAAGGATTTAGTTAATCCCGTATGATGTTCCCTTTGTTCTTCAGTATGTTACTTGCCCGAGATTCGATCGTCGGTATCTCCATACCTACTTCAACCTCGTTACTGGCAAGTCTCTTTACTCGTTTCGTAATACAAGATCTCGCAACTAACACTTAGTCACATTGCTTGCAAGGCTTATTGTGATGTTGTATTACCGAGTGGGCCCTGAGATACCTCTCCGTCACACGGAGTAACAAATCCTAGTCTTGATCCATGCCAACTCAACAGACATCCTTGGAGACACCTGTAGATCACCTTTATAGTCACCCAGTTACGTTGCGACGTTTGATACACACAAGGTACTCCTTCGATATCTGTGAGTTGCATGATCTCATGGTCATAGGAACATATACTTGACATGCAGAAAACAGTATCAATAAACTGACACGATCATAAGCTACGTTTGTAGTTTGGGTCTTGTCCATCACATCATTCTCCTAATGATGTGATCCCGTTATCAAATGACATCTCATGTCCATGGCTAGAAAACCTTAACCATCTTTCGATCAACGAGCTAGTTCACTAGAGGCATACTAGGGACAGTGTGTTTGTCTATGTATCCACACATGTATCCATGTTTCCAATTAATACAATTATAGCATGGATAATAAACGATTATCATGAACAAGGAAATACAATAATAAACACTTTATTTATTGCCTCTAGAGCATATTTCCAACAGTCTAGGCCATAGGGAAGGAGGAGAGAGGGAGAGAAGCTCGCCCGTGCGAGGCTGTGGTTTGGCCGAGCCGGGCGGCGCTCTGCACGCGCAGGGGAGGTCAGAGGAAGGAGAGAGAGAGAAGGGGGGCCGACAGCTTAGTGTGTCACGGACGCCTCGGGAGCCTCGGGGGACATGCGGGGGACGCCCAAGGCTATCGAAGCCGTCCATTGGGCGGCGGCTACAGTGCGGGAGCGCATTGTAGCGCGCTCCAGAGTGTGCGTATGGACACCATTGCCGTGGCTTACGCGCTCTGTGGTGCCCCACCTTGTCCACTAGCCACTTGAGGGTCCGAAGATGCCCTTGGGATGCCTTAGAGGCTAAGCATGGCTAGGGAGAAAAGAAAGGGAAAGAGAAAAGCTTCTGCCAAGGTGAAACAGGGGTAGAAATGGGGGTTTTACCCCACTTCCCTGTAGAGACCTGGCCAGGGAGAGTTACTGGAGGTGAAATGCATCCACAGGAGGCTTTGGTAAAAATTTGGGCCAAGGGTAAATGGGAAAGGGGTGGAAATGCTGTTATTTGATGGTATTTTGGGCAAGAAGATGTTTCCACCTTACTGAGATATTTACTAGGGTCAAAAGCTAGGTAGAAATGAGGGGATTCACCAAGTTTGAGTGTAAGAGGAAGAAGTTGACAATGAAGATTTGATAAACCCTAGAAATTAGCAGAATCAGATTTCTGTAGATCCGTTGATGCTAGGATTTTACCCTTGACACACCACTTAGTGTATCATCACTATTTGGCCATTAGAGCATGCCCACAAGGTTTGAGGCCAAGGGGAGACACTTCACAATGTAAATTTGCTCAAATTTGATTCTGAACAGGAATGGTTTTGGGATGGTTTGATGAACCAAATCAACTTGGATTGAGATGAAACTTTGCAAGATCATTACCCATGATAGTGTTGACTTGCTAGAATTTTCCTGGAATTTATTGAGAATATTTCTTATAGAAATATTCCAAAAGCTTGATTTGAACAGAAAGGGTTTTGAGGGGATTTGCCTATGATCTGACCATGCCCTTGTGTTGAAACTCATATATATGGGAAATATATATCCACTGAGTTTCTTTAAATTTTCTCAAATATTTTCAAAGCATTTAAATAATTTTTCCCTAGGAAAACCATTTTTGGCCTTAAGAAAAAGCCTTTAAATAAAATGTGAAAATAATATTTAAAAATAATAGTTTGTGGTTGTGGGAAGTCTTATATATAGTGGGTTTGAAATAAAGCCATTGGGAAAGAGGGGTCCACCTAATTTGAGGACTTGTAGTGTGAACCTCAATTCAGGGGGGTTTTGAAAACCCAGTTTGAATAAATCATTTTGGTTAATTTTTTTTGATAAAAATAGTTTTGGTCACTATTCACATGACATGATCATTGGGCAAGAGGTTTGGAACAAGGAAGATGAGATATGAAGTGGTATAGAACCTAGTAGTGCCAAATAACACAATCATCAAGCAAGCAAACAACAAAGCACACAAGCACTTCTGAAAGAGTTTTAGTTGGCCCCAAATTTTATAAACCCAAACATAACAATGTGGTACAATCACAGGGTGTGATAGACCTTCCCCCCTTACAAGAATCTCGTCCCCGAGATTCCTAGGCTAAGCACTAAAAAGATACGGAAACTCCGATCTAAGATAATGTTCATGCTCTCAGGTTGCTTCTGCTTCAGTGTGGTTGCTCCACTGGACCTTGAAGTACTTGATGGTGCGGCTTCGGGTGTAGCACTTGGCTTCATCCATGATGCATACTGGCCTCTCACGATAATTGAGATCTGGCTGAAGATCAATGGCTTGATGGTCGATATCCTTGTAGAGGTCGGGGCGGTTGGGAACTTGCAGACACTTTTAGAGTTGCTACACATGGAACACGTTGTGCACATCTGACAGTTCAGGAGGTAACTCTAGTTTATAGGCAACTTCTCCTCGTCTTGCGGTGATCTTGAAGGGGCCGATGTATCTGGGTGCGAGCTTTCCTTTGACGTGAAAATGCTTGGTTCCTTTGAGAGGCGTGACATGAAGGTAGACATAATCTCCGACGTTGAGGTTCAGTTCTCGGCGGTGAGAGTCGGCGTGGCTCTTCTGTCTTGACTTGGCGGTCTCAAGGCGCTCTCGGACAAGTTGAACTTGCTCTTTGGCTTCGCGGAGGATGTCCGGTCCAAAAGTTAATCCTTCTTCGGTCTCTGACCAGTCGAGGGGAGTACAACACTTGCATCCATACAACATCTCAAATGGTGCCATCTGAAGACTTGACTGATAGCTGTTGTTGTAGGAGAACTCAACAAATGGTAGGCAATCTTCCCACTTGGCTCCATACGCCAAAACACAAGCGCGGAGCATATCTTTGAGTATCTGATTTACTCGTTTCGTTTGTCCACCGGTCTGGGGATGAAAAGCAGTGCTGAAGGAGGGCTTGGTTCCCATAGCTTCTTGAAACTTCTTCCAGAATCTTGAGGTGAACTGCGTTCCTCGATCGGACACAACCTCCTTTGGAATTCTGTGAAGGCTCACAATCCGGTTGATGTAGAGGTTCGCGAGCTGGCTTCCATCGTACGTGGTTCTGACGGGAATGAAGTGGGCTAGCTTGGTCAGGTGGTCAACAATGACCCAAATGGAATCATGTCCCTTGCTTGACCTTGGCAAACTGGTGATGAAATCCATCCCGACTGTATCCCACTTCCATTCAGGCACTTTGAGAGGTTGCAATAGCCTAGCGGGTCGCTGATGCTCAGCCTTGACCCTCTGGCATATGTCACACTTGGCGACAAAGGTGCCTATCTCCCGTTCCATGCCATGCCACCAGAATGTTGTCTTGAGGTCTTGATACATCTTGGTTCCTCCAGGATGGATGGAGTAGGGAGTGTCATGAGCTTCTTGCAAGATCAGGTTCTTGAGCTCCTCTTTGTTGGGTATGCAGATGCGATTCCCGAACCATACAACTCCTTGTTCATTCACCAAGAATCCTTGGGGCTTGCCCGCCTTGATCTTCCTCTTGATGCCTTCAATGCTCTCGTGCCGCTTCTAGGCTTCCTTGATATCATCCATCAAGGTAGGCTTTGCTTTGAGGTTGGCGAGGAATCCTGATGCAACCAGTTTCAAGCCAAAGCTCTCAAGTTCTTCATACAGGGTGGGTAGCCTTTCCTTAATCATAGCATTGAAGGAACAAGCCTTTCCGCTTAAGGCGTCTGCTACCACATTGGCCTTTCCAGGGTGGTATTGAACACTGAAGTCGTAATCCTTGATAAATTCCAACCATCTTTGCTGCCTCATATTCAACTCCCTTTGATTGAAGATATACTTCAAACTCTTGTGGTCTGTGAATATCTCACATCGCTTCACCATAAGGTAATGTTGCCATGCCTTCAAGGCATGAACCAGGGCGGCTAACTCAAGATCATGAGTGGCGTAGTTATCTTCATGAGGACATAGCTTTCTGGATAGATATGCTATGACTCTGCCTTCTTGCATCAGAACACCTCCAAGCCCGGTCCCTGATGCATCACAATAGATCACAAACTCCTTGTGAATATCGGGGGTGGCCAAAACAGGGGCTGTGGTTAATCTCTTCTTGAGCTCCTGGAAGCTTTCCTCGCACTTAGCTATCCATTCAAACTTCTTTTCCTTCTTCAAAAGCTGGGTCATGGGTCAGGCAATGCTCGAGAACCCTTCCACGAACTTGCGGTAATAACCCACGAGTCCGAGGAAGATCCTGACTTCCTTTATCGTGGTTGGGCTTTGCCACTCAGTCACAGCTTCAATCTTGGCAGGATCCATTGACAATCCATCTGCAGTCAACACATGACCCAAGAATCCAACTTCATGCAGCCAAAATTCACACTTGCTGAACTTGGCATAAAGCTGGTGCTCTCGAAGCTTCTCTAGGACCAATCTCAAGTGTTCCTCATTTTCTTCTTCGAACTTGGAGAAGACGAGTATGTCATCAATGAAGACAACAACAAACTGGTCCAAGTACTCCTTGAAGACTTTATTCATGAGGTACATGAAGTAGGCAGGGGCATTAATTAACCCGAACGACATGACCGTGTATTCATACAGGCCATACCGGGTTACGAATGCCGTCTTCGGGATATCTTGGGGTCTGATCTTCAGCTGGTAGTACCTAGACCTGAGGTCGATCTTGGAGAACACCTTGGCTCCGTTCAAATGATCAAACAAGTCTTCAATCTTGGGGAGTGGGTACTTGTTCTTTATCGTGACCTCATTGAGAGAACGGTAATCGACACAAAGTCTGATAGTCCCGTCCCTCTTTGACACAAACAGAACAAGCGATCCCCAAGGAGAGGCACTAGGGCGAATAAATCCTTTTCTGAGCTGCTCTGCTAGTTGCTTCTTTAACTCAGCTAACTCTTCGGATCCCATCCTATAGGCCTTCTTATAGATGGGCCTTCATCCGGGCATAAGCTCAATGATGAACTCAATGTCGCGGTCAGGAGGCATTCTGGGAAGCTCATCAGGAAACACATACAGGTACTCACATACCACTTGGACTTGATCCAACTCAACTCCTGATAGGCAGTTACCCCGAGGGGCTTGAGTGGAGGCAGGGTTGGGAACATACTTGAGTTCCACTCCTTGGCTATTGGTCATGGTGACAATCCTTTTGGCACAGTCTAGCACGCCCTGGTGCTTGGTTAACCAGTCCATGCCTAGGATCACATCCAAGCCTTCTGACTTCAGGATGATAAGGTCGGCTAGGAAGTCTACCCCATTGATGTTATTCTCAACTCCCTTACAACCTATCTGTCATGCCCAAGATGCACGCCTATCCATTCTAAGGCACGAGGGCCTCGCAAGGGATAGATGCGCATCTTGCCGTTAGCAAGAATAGTATCATCACAACATACAATACTGAAGAGAAGAGTATACAAGATTGGCTTACACTCGCCACATACTAAATTACAATCCACACAAGTTCATAACATCAAGTTGAAGACAGGGTCCGACTACGGACGAAATCAAACGATAAAAGCAGTTGCAAATTATACTATCAAGTTATCCCAAAGATCACGACCAGGTCCTCTACTCGTCCAGGTACGTCACGTACATCCTGCCTCTTTCCTCATCATATTCCCACTGGAGCTGGGTAAGATCATCTTGCACGTACTCATATGACCCTGTACCTAGAGTGTTGTAGTAAACTGTGAGCCACAAGGACTCAGCAATCAAGCGCCCGGGTACCGAGACTATTCAAGCTTAACGTTGGGATGGGGGTAGGTGTTTAGTTGTAGCAGCACTAAGCATATATGGTGGCTAACTTACGTAATATAGAAATAAATATGAGTGGCCTACGATGAACGATCGAATCTAGTATGATCTCTATGAGATCCTGAACACCTACTTACGTCAATCATAACCCCACCGTGTTCTCTCTCGGATCATGTCACGAGCAGAGATGATCACGGTTACTCACACAATTGGTGTATTTTATTTAGAGTTTACTTCAAGTTTACTATAACCGGGTGTTAAAGAAATATCCAAGTTGCCACATAACCGCGGGCACGGCTTTCCGAAAGTTTTAACCCTGCAGGGGTGCTCCAACTAGTCCATCACAAATTACCACACTCCACTGGAATAGCCTCGACACGGAACTCACAATCTTCATAGGTAATTCCAAAGGAATTCCAAGACCTCGAGAAAAGCGGAAGAAAGTGAGACTCCACACGCAAGACACTCGATAAAGGTAAAACAAATCCAGCAAGACCACCCGACGTGTCGACGAACCCGATAAGAGCCGCGTATCTTGTTCTCAGGACATGACGGATAAGCGACGCGTACCGAGGCCTGATAGAAATCTCCCAAGTTGCCCTGGGTTGGCCCCGCACAGTGCTCTAGTTTGGACCACTCATGAGGAGCACTGGCCCAGGGGTTGATTAATTATCCACGGGTTTGCAAGACCCTATGCAATTTTATTAAGTTGTTAAGCAAATGTAGTACCAATGTTGGGTCTTTACAGACAAGTTTTAATCTCAACCGAATAAACAAGGGGTCCCCATAACAACCCCGAGCGTGTTAGGAGTCCAAAATATGGAAAACATAACACCGATAACAAGGAACTAATGGCGGTAATAGCGGAACAAATCACTTAGCAAAAGGCCAAGCCTTCCACCAATACCAAGATATATATGTGCATTAAATTAAATAACAGAAATATTGTGATATCCAAATCCATGTTATCACATGGAACAACATACACCTGCAACTAAGAATGATATAAGAGGGGCTGAGCAGCGGTAACTTAGCCAATCAAAGGTTTGCTAGGATGTGGAGGTTAGAGGCTATCATGGTATTCAAGAGGCTGATATTCAAGTGGTAGGTAGAGCAATTGTAACGATTAGAGCGAGAAACTAGCAAGCGAAAATAGTATCGGGATCCGGGTACGATCATCTTGCCTGTTGGTTCTTCAGCAAAACAGGTAGCGGGATCCTCGTAGTGGTACTCCCTTGGTCCTCATACTCAGTATCAATACTCGCGTCTACCCAGGAGAAACAGCAACAATAAACATCCAACCAAGGTGCAATGCACAATCAAAATGATGCATGATTCATTTATGAAGAAGTTTAACATGGCAACCCCAAAACTACTCATGTTTCACATGCAAAGATATCTTATTAATGATCTGGACAAAACCTCATGTTAAGTTATTTAAATATGCATGATCATGGCAAATATGGATGCATCATGTAAAATCGATAGAAATGCATATAAGGAATGCTAGAAACGGAGTTACGGTTCTCACGATATGCTCACGACAAGGTATAGAGGCAAATACACAAGACAACCAAGCCATGGCTAATTCTTGGCATTCCAAGGTAGCCACTAGTTAGGCAATGAAAAACCAATCACAATAGACTCAAAGTTCAATCAATTCCATGGAGCATAGCTCCCACAAGTCACAAAACAATAAACAAGCAATCTGCCACAAAACAACAACATAGCAATTTTCACAGCTCACAACTTGAGCTATAGGAACCCTACAACCACAAACAAGGCATTGACAGAAACTACACAACACACCCATCAACTTATCCAATTACAACATCAGCAAAGGAGGCACACAACAATAAGTATGAAGCTAGCAAGTTGACATGATGAAACAGTTTTCTGGGACTTAGTGAAAATTCCAGTTTTCTGGAATCTGAGTTAACAAAGTAGCAAGTTGACAGCAGTTGTTAAATATGCTAGAGAGCACCTATTGGCATGAAAATTAAAAGTATGGTAGTAGACAACATCTACTCCAAAACACTAGCACTGAACATGATCAAATTCACAACACATTACAAGATAACATCCGCTCTACATGGCATAAAAATAACAGCAGATTCTCAGATAGTAGTTTTTGGCAAGCTGAAACAGAAACATCAAGTAGGCAACTTAACAGCATGGTTCCCACTTCTATGGGTGATTCCCAGGTTAGACAAAAATACCATGGCATAATAGACATAAAACACTAGCACTTCATAGTTGGCGCATGGCCCAAAGTAAGCAAGGATTAAATCATGCAAAAATGCCAAAGTGGCATCACAGCTGAAAATGACAGTTTAATGAACTTGCTCAAAGTGAAATCTGAAAGTTCCAATGGCTTCATTGGCTCTTTCTACCCCAAATACATGTACCTTACTCATATGTTCATGTAAAACATCAAGGCACAAACAAGATATCAAAACTACCACCTATTCCTCAAAGTCAAGACTTACACTACTAGGGATGCACATAAATGGACATAAGCATATTGTCAACTTAGCTAAGAATGGCAATGAGCTAGCAAACCCTACATGACATGCTTATCTACCACAAGGGCAAAACAAGTGGGAAACCACTAGTCACCCTCACACACACTCACCTACACACACCACTACAAGCACCCACACACATGCTCTAAACATGCCCAAGGCATATGAGCACAACTACCACTAAGAACATACCACCCATGAAGGGGGGGGGGTGTTCACCCACACACACACACACATGCACCATATGCATATGCACTCTCTATACTACTCACACACATGTGGATGTATGCATAGCATACACATACACACACTCACAACTCTCATGCACATACACCACATATGTGCAACCTGCCACACACACACCCAAAAACACACAAACACCACATACATCAATGCACTTGCATAGTGCAAACCACAAACATACAAACACATGCATATATACACTTATGTATATACACATACACACTCTCATACATATGTGCAAACACACATACACTAACTACACAAGCACATAACCATCTCACACTCACACTCACATGTGTGTGTATGCACTAAGCACACACACACACACCACACCCTACACACATGCATATGTATGCACCACCCCATGTGGCACATACACGCCAAGCACAAACATACACCAACATACCTCCATACCTACACTCTAATAAACAGAAAATAAAAACTAGCATATATGTAGCAAAGAGAAAACAAAAGAAAACAAAAGGGAAAAAACAAAAAGGGGGAAGGGGTCGGGCTCGAACCCGAGACCTCCTGGTCACCACACACTACACCAACCACTCTGCTATGCTGCGGATCGACAACAGAGGAGGGGCACTACGGCTCTAGTACTAACACACGCACTCCGGAACCTAACGAAACTGACAAACAACACAACGCGGTGACAGGCAACGGCGACGACAAACTCCGGCGATCCTACGACGAATCTGGCTACGCAAACTGCTCCTACGCATAATGGTTCATCCACGGCTCCATTCCCCTGCTCACCTTGCGGAGAGGAGGAAGGAGGCGAGTGGTAGGTGCTCGTCTTGCTACCGGTGGCGATAGACGTGGCGGCGACCACCTAGCGAGCTATGCATGGAGGAAAGGGATACGAGGACCGGCGGCTCAACTTGGGGAAAGGCGACGATGAGCCGGTCACGACGGAGACGACGGAGGGGTCGGGGACACGACGACGACAAAGAGGAAGCAGAGGACGACGGCGGTGCGGACGTCGTCGTCGAAGACGAAGACGAGGTCGATGGCACAACGCTCCTCCGGGTCTCCTAGCGTCGGGGATCAAACGCAGGGATCACCTCTGAGCTCCTGGATGCCATGGATGACGCGGGGCTCGACAAAGGGGACGAGCTGGTCGCCGACGATGAACCGAACCTCCCTGCCTCTACTCTAAACCTTACCTGGCAGGGGAAAAGAAGAGAGGGGAGAGCGCAATGGAGGGAGAGATGGGAGCTGCGGCGGCGGAGGGGGAGAGAGGAACCCTAGGCGAAGGGGCACGCACGCCGCGGGGAGGCTAAATAGGCTGGAGCTGACGGCGACGGCAACGGAAAGGCGACGACGGACGCGACCTCTCCTCTCTGAACCTGACGGAGAAGGGGACGGGAGCAGGTAGCTGTTCCTCGAGCGGGCTGGGCCGCGGGGAAAGGCCCACGTTGCTCTCTCTCTCACTTAAACAAAACGGAAGAGTGGTTTTTATTTTAAAATAAACAACTTACTTAAAAAACCCACAGAAATAATTAAGAGGATTTTTGGGAAAACAAAATATTGTTGTAAACCAAAAAATATGCTCTATTTAATAAAATGTTAAGTTGATTTTTAGGCTAGTAAATTTAATACTTTAAAGAAAATAACAACTCCTGTTATTTAAAAGCCACAAAAGCAAAAGGCTCAGATTAACAAAAGAACCACACTCAGATACTCAAAACATAATAGGCTAGCACTTGAACATTTTAAAACCTTTTAATTTGCAAGTTAAATCTGCTAAGAAAACCACGTGGGAATAAAAGGCATTATGGTTTGGTTTTAGTAGAAGACAAGAGAGGGGAAGAGAAGGAGTTTTTGCTCACTTGACTCAACCACAAACAAACCACCTCAACACACATCACACACAAGTCACACTCACAACCATCACACCATTCCAAGACACATGAAAGCAAGCATGGCAAGATGGATGCTATGATGGATGATATGATGCATGAATGCAAAACAACACATGGGACAAGGTGCAATACATTCATAGCTCATGACACAAGGTTCATACATAGGGTTACAAGCCAAATAAGGTAGGGACAACACTTGGGCTGTCACAACTCTCCCACACTACAAGAGGATCTCGACCCGAGATCTAGGAACGATAGAAGTTCGGAAATTCGGAACGGAGAAGGTCTTCGCGTTCCCAAGTAGCTTCGTTGTCGGAATGATGAGACCACTTCACCTTGAGGAATTTGATAGACTTGTTGCGAGTCTTACGCTCAGTATCTTCAAGAATTGCAACTGGGTGCTCACGATAAGAAAGATCTTCTTGGAGATTGATGTCTTTGAGGTCAATGGTTCGCTCAGGAGTCTTGAAACATTTCCGAAGCTGAGAAACATGGAAGACATCGTGCATATTTGCGAAATTTGGAGGAAGCTCTAGTTGATATGCAAGACCACTTCTCTTGCCAACAACTTTGAATGGGCCATCAAAACGAGGAGCTAGCTTCCCTTTAATTCCAAACCGCTGAGTGCCTTTCATGGGGGAGACTCTGAGATAGACTAGATCATCCACTTGGAAGGAAACATCCCGATGTTTGTTATCGTAATAACTCTTCTGTTGGGACTGAGCTGCTTTGAGGTTCTCGCGAATGACATGGCACATTTCTTCTGCTTCAGTGATCATGTCATTGCCCAATATCTGACGCTCACCGGTTTCAGACCAGTTAAGCGGGGTACGACACTTTCTGCCGTAGAGAATCTCGAAAGGGGCCTTGCCTGAGCTAGCTTGAAAGCTATTGTTGTATGAGAATTCAGCTTATGGAAGGCAGTCTTCCCACTTCATGCCGAACAAAATCACACAAGCTCTGAGCATATCTTCAAGGATCTGATTGACTCTCTCAACTTGACCACCTGTCTTTGGATGGAACGCAGTGCTGAAACGGATCTTGGTACCCATAGCAGTCTGGAAGGACTCCCAAAACTTGGAAGTAAAGAGACTTCCACGGTCTGAAGAGATGAGCTGAGGAATACCATGCAAAGGCACTATCCTTGACGTATACAACTCTGCAAGCTGAGCTGCCGAGATAGATTCTTTGACTGGCAGGAAATGAGCAACTTTTGACAGCTTGTCGATAACCACAAAGATGGCATCGTTGCCTCTCTTGGACTTGGGAAACACAGTGACGAAATCCATCTCCACATGATCGAATTTCCACTCTGGGATAGTCAAAGGCTGCAGAAGACCTGTTGGACGTTGATGCCCCGCCTTCACTTTGCGGCAAACATCACACTCGTTCATGAACTGAGCAATTTCACGTTTCATGCGAGTCCACCAGAAAGTTTGCTTGAGATCTCAATACATCTTTGAACTGTCTGGATGAATGGATAGAAGAGGATTGTGTTCTTCGTCCAAGATAACTTTTCTGAGATCACCTTTTGGAACCACAAGACGGTCCTCAAAGAACAAGGTATCTTTGTCATCAACTCGAAAGCACTTATACTTTGGAATGCTCTTGGCCACACCTTTCTTCACTTTCTTCACCATAGCGTCAAGAAGCTGCGCTTGGCGAACCTGATCTTCCAGAGTCAGAGAGACTTGAAGATTGGCAAGAAATCCCTACGGAATCATCTGAAGGTTGAGCTTGCGGAAGGCTTCACAAAGCTCGGGCTGAAGAGGCTTCAAGATGGGACTATTGCAGTATGCCTTATGGCTGAGCGCATTTGCAATGACATTTGCTTTTCCCGGAGTATACTCAATGCTTGGATTGAAGTCCTCAAGCATTTCCACCCAATGAGATTGGCGAAGATTGAGATTGGGTTGAGTGAAAATGTACTTAAAGCTCTTGTGATCGGTGTACACCTCAACTAGTCTACCCGACAACCGGTGGTGGTGCCTCCGGAGCCGGTAGCTTCGGCCTCGGCGGCACGGCGTCGGCGATTGCCCGGGCGGCGTCGCGGCCTGTTGCCGCCTCACCCCCCACGACCGTCGCACTCGCCTCCACCCTTCGCCCGGAGCCATGCTAGCTCTTCGGTCTTCTCCTGGCCGTGGAGGAAGGGCTCCCAAGCTCCGCCCGCGGTCTCCCTGCCGTTTCCTTGGAGGAGGGGGAACGACTCCCGCGCTCCGCCAGCGGCCTCCCCGGTGGATCCCCCTCACCTCTTCGCCGCCTCCTCCCAGGGGCGGAGCTCCTGGACACGCTGCTCCTGCTCGGCTGCCTCGAAGTCGAGCCACGCCTGGCACTCCCTCTCTTCGGCCATCGTCGGCGGTGCCGCCCTCTCCGTCCCGCCACCCGGTGTCCTCCCCAGGGCGCGCGCATCCCTGGTCACGAAGAAATAAGAGACTGGTGGGGGAGGCAAACCGGAAAACCAAGGTGGAGGAGAGGATGGACTTACTTGGCGACGATGGGGATCGCCCTCCTCACGGGTCCTGCCTGGACGACCTTATGTTTCTTGCCGCCGCCTCTGCGGCTGCCGCCCGGCTGCGCGGTCGCCACATGCTTGGGCACCGGGTTGGTGGCAGCCGGCCCCTTCCCCTTGTCGCCCGCGCCCGGGCCTCCCCGGCTGGAGCCGCCACCAGCTCGAGGTTGCCGCCTCCACGGCGTCGTGACCTCATCCTCCGAAGCCTCGGGCTTCTCTGGGGCCTCGACTACGCGCGTCGGGGGAGGGGACTCTCCCGTCGACTTAGCCTCTTCGGCCCCGTCCGTCTTTGTCTGCGCGTCGGCGGCACCAGACGCTCCGGCTCGCTCGGAGTCGACTGGCTCCACGTCGTCGACGTCCTCGACCTCCTCGGGATCCGACTCCGCCATGTCGGGGGCTGGCTCCCCGTAGTTCTGCAGCAGAGGGAAGAGCTGCGTGCGGGCCGAGCGGCTCATGGTTAGACCAAGGGGAGGGATATCACCTCTAAAAAAAGATGGAGGGGGTACCGACTTGTCACTTACCCGTGGTGCCGGGCAGCTACGGCTGTACAAGGTTTTCCCCCATTGCCACTCTCCCTCCGCCATCTACGCCGTCGAAATGGCGTTCACCCTCCTCGCCACGTAGGCCGGCTTCATCTCCTTGGTGGAGAGCCTGCAGGGGTCGTGGTGTCCTCCCATTTAGCAGATGAGGTGTGGCTAGCTCTGCAGCGGCTGCACCCGGCGCGCCACCATCGTGGCCAACAGGTCCGTGGCCTTCAGCCCCTCCGACCTGGTCATCACGAGAAGGCGCTCGCAGAGCCGGTCCACCATCTCGGGCGCTGGAGACACGGCCGCTCGCCGGTTCAGTATCATGGTCGGCGGATGGTTGGCGAAGTCGGCGAGGCTGATGTAGTCCTCCTCTGGCTTCGCGTTCTTCACGTAGAAGAACCCCCGCTGCCATCGCTTCACCAACTCATGCAGTGGGAGCTTCGGGAAGCCGGTTCCCTTGCGAATGTGGATCAGGGCGCCCCCGCAGGCGGTCATCACCATCTGCTTTGTCGCCGGGTCCTTCGCCGTCTGCCTTTTAAGGTAGAAGAGCCGACACCAGAGGTCAAGCCTCGGTGTGACTCCCAAGTATCCCTCGCAGAGGGTGACGAATGCCGCCAGCTGTAGGACGGCGTTGGGGGCGAGGTGGTGTGGCTGCAGGCCAAACCGTGTCAGGAACCGGCGGAAGAATGCGCTCGCCGGCAGCCCGAGCCCGCGGAGGAAGTGGTCGGCAAAGACGACCACTTCGCCCTCCCACGGGGCCGGGGAGTTCTCTGACCCGGCCGGGCGCGCCATCAAGTGCTCCTCCACCGGGAGCTTGCGGCGGTGGCGGAGGTGCTCGATGAAGGTCTCATCCACATCACTGCCGTCCTAGGTGCCCTTGCCCGCCATGGCCGCCGAGGGGGCATGCGGTCGCGTCGACGGGCGCGGGTGTTCAGCGGCGGCACGGGCCCTCGTCGGCGGCACACGACGGCATGGCTCATCCTCGTGCTTCGGTCTCTCTCTCCCTCTCGCGCGCGCGCGTGTGCGCGGCGTGGGGAGGGAGGGGACGAAGGCAATGCGGCGGCAAGAGGGGGAGCGAACGGGCTGTTCTGCCTCCCCTTTCTCGACATTTATACCCCGTGCGAGCGATTGTGGGGGCCGGATTCACTGCGCACGCCCCCCACTATTCCCGCGGTGCGCGGGGTGGACATTGTGGCGTTCGGGAATGCCAACCGTCTGCCCCGCGACGTAAAGGATCCCTGCGCACGGGCCGAGGCTGCGGCCACGGGAGGCCCCGCCCCGCTGCTCGGTCTCTTCCGCCGCGTGGCACGTCTCCCCATCTAGGCAGGGAGCCCGAGGCGGCGCATGAAGCATCGGCCGGTTGTGGAGCCAGCCATCGCTCTCTGATTCAGTTCGACTTTCAAGCCCGCCTGCAGCACAAGAACGATCTTCAAGCCGGCGAGGACCGCCGCAGCCCGTCGGCGGGTCCTCCCCGGCTTCGGGGACTACGGACGGGGGGATGACCCCGCGGTAACCTCAAGCGCCCCTTTTCCCCCCGCCTCCTAAACGCGACCAAAGGGCGGGCCGCCTCCCTCTGCAGGCCGGCTATGCCCTGTTGGAGGTGGTCTGCTGGCTGCCCCCAGCCGGCTGGGCATTGGATACCATCGGCAGGGCATGCGAGGCAACAGTGGCCCCCATACCGTCGAGGGTCAGTGTCGGTATGGCTACAGCGAAGGCGTCAGGGCCTCTGACCCTAGTGGATGGTGACCGGGCTTCCAACAGTGCTGGCACGCCTTCAACCACTCTGTCACCTGCCCTGGCGTGGCTACAGGGTGGCCGGCCGCCGCAAGACGCCGCCGCAAGGGGCGGCCCGTGCCGCTATGTGATCGGCATCGGGACCCGCCTCACGGGTCCCGCTGGTGCCTAACGGGACTCTTCAGCCGGCGGGACCTACCAGCGACAAGACCCCATGACCGGGCCCCCGCAGCCGGCTAGAGAGGCTGCCGGCTGGGGCCCCCCTTTGACCTTCTATTTGTATTGTACTCCAGGGGGTTGGCCTATAAAACCCCCCGGGCCACCTCCATGCAGGGGACGATCGATCAACTGCTCTTTGAGAGTCCCCTCCACATCCACTCCACGCACACGTACGTAGAGAGGCAGAAGAGCAGGCTAGCTCCTTCTTCCTCCTCGATCCATACAGCTCAAGGAGCACCATTGTAACCCGACCATTGTCTCAACTAGACCGAGCAGGACTAGGGGTATTACCTCCCACGGAGGGCCCCGAACCTGGGTACATCGTGTGTCAGCATCCGCTTGTGCCTAATCCCGCTCCCGGAGCCTGCCGGCGTCCTTCAACCCCTCTCAATAAGCCTACCTATGGCATCTGCCGTGACGAAACCACGACACCCACCTATGTGTATGCATCACACCATGTGACACATACACACACACTACAAGCAACAGAAAAAAAAGAAATCAAATCCCTACACATACATACATACACACATGTATACAAAAGAGAAAAAACCAAAAAAAAAAGCAAAAGAAATAGCAAAAGGGGGGAGGCTCGGGCTCGAGCCCATGACCTCCTGGTCATCTCCCTCTTTAGCCTACCAATCGGCTATGCACGCGACACTTAACAGGGAGGGGGAACCGCAACACTAATACACGCGCACACACACACTGACGAAATTGAAACCGCACACACCCACTCTGACAGAGACGGAGGCGGCAAACTTCGGCAACGGCGGGGCTACCAAGCACCTCTGGCGAGGGGAAACGGTGCAGGAGGGCAGATGCACCTACGGGGGTCCCTTTCCCGCCCCCGGACGGGATCTACGAGAGGAAGGAGAGGCACAAGCTCCAAGCTCATCCGACCCTGGCGATGGCGCGAGCAGAGCGACAGCATGGCGGCGACCACGAGCTCGACAGCAACTATGCGAGGCAAGGGAAGAAGAGGAGACGTAGATGCTCACCGAGGCGCGACGATGCTGCGCTCGGAGCAGGGAAGAAGAGGCGCGGCGCAGCGGCGAAGGGGAGGACGACAGGCGACGAAGAGGAAGAAGACGACCTCGTGGAGCGTCCTAGCACCAGGGATGGATCGCGGGCGATGGCGGCTTGCTCCACACCATCTCCGCCAATGACAAGGACCGCCGGAGGCGCGAAGACGACGGCGACCTCCCGCTCTCTAAGATCCCCTGCTTACTGAAACCTTACCCGAAGGGGAAAGATGAGAGGAGGAGGAGGAGGAATAAGAAGTAGGGGAGAAGGGGAGCAGCGGCGGCGAGAAGGAAGAAGAACCCTAGGGCTACATGCTCTTATAAAGGGGGGGCTCGTTGTGCGTGAGCCTTGATGGCGACGGTGTCGGCTCCCCGCGCTCTCACCTCTCTGAACCTGCTAACGGAGGAGGACGAGAGCAGGTAGCCATCAGCTACCTGTTGGGCTGAGTGGGCCGGGAGGGCATAGCCCACACGCACACACTCCCTCAAAAACAATAAACGAGAAAGCTATTTTTCTTTAAAAGCACCACAGAAAAAGAAAGAAAACCCTGGGATGAAATAGAGGAGTTTTTGGGCAAACAAAAATACCTTTGCAAAGAAAATAATATGCCCCATTTAATAAATATATTAAGTCGAGTTATAGGGCTAGTAATTACAAATATTTTTTAAAACATGCAGCCCCTGTTATTTAAGGCACAAAAGCAAACCAACTTGAAGCATCAAAACAACCACACTCACAATCCATAAGACATATAGGGCTACCTCTTTAACATTTTTAAATAATTTAAATGGCAACTTAAATCTGATAATAAAATAACATGGGAATTAAGTAATATGATGGGGTTTTGTTGATGAAAAGAAAAGAGAGGGGAAGAAGGAGGAGATTGCACACATGAGCTTCACCCACACACAAACCAAACCAAAACACTCATATACAAACCAAACCAAAACACTCACATCCAAGACAAGACATGATGGATGCATGATGCATGATGCATGAATGAAAGAACAAGACATGGATGACAAGTTGCAAAACATCATTAAACTCATGGCACAAGGTTCATACAATAGGTTACATGCCAAATAAGGTAGGGGCAACACTTGGGCTGTCACAACTCTCCCACACTACAAGAGGATCTCGACCCGAGATCTAGGAACGAAAGAAATCCGGAAATTCGGAACGGAGAAGGTCCTCACGTTCCCAATTAGCTTCTTTGTCGGAATGATGAGACCACTTCACCTTGAGGAACTTGATGGACTTGATTCGAGTCTTACGCTCAGTTTCTTCAAGAATTGCAACTGGATGCTCACGATAAGAGAGGTCTTCTTGGAGATCAATGTCTTGGAGGTCAATGGTTCACTCAGGAGTCTTGAAGCATTTCCGGAGCTGAGAAACATGGAAGACATCATGCACATTTACGAAATTTGGAGGAAGCTCTAGTTGATATGCAAGACCACCTCTCTTGCCAACAACTTTGAAAGGACCAACAAAATGAGGAGCTATCTTCCCTTTAATTCTAAACCGCCGAGTGCCCTTCATGGGAGAGACTCTGAGATAGACTAGATCACCCACTTCAAAGGAAACATCCCGATGTTTGTTATCGTAATAACTCTTCTGTCGGGACTGAGCTGCTTTGAGGTTCTTGCGAATGACATGGCACATTTATTCTGCTTCAGTGATCATGTCATTGCCCAATATCTGACGCTCACCGGTTTCAGACCAGTTAAACAGGGTACGACACTTTCTGCCATAGAGAATCTCAAAAGGGGCCTTGCCTGAGCTAGCTTGAAAGCTATTGTTGTATGATAATTCAGCATATGGAAGGCAGTCTGCCCACTTCATGCCGAACGAAATCACCCAGGCTGTGAGCATATCCTCAAGATGTGATTGACTCTCTCAACTTGACCACTTGTCTGCGGATGGAACGCAGTGCTGAAACGGATCTTGGTACCCATAGCAGTCTGGAAGGACTCCCAAAACTTGAAAGTAAAGAGACTTCCACAGTCAGAAGAGATGAGCTGAGGAATACCATGCAAAGATACTATCCTTGATGTATACAACTCTACAAGGTGAGCTACCGAGATAGATTCTTTGACTGGTAGGAAATGAGCAACTTTTGACAGCTTGTCGATAACCACAAAGATGGCATCGTTGCCTCTCTTAGACTTGGGAAACCCAGTGATGAAATCCATCTCCACATTATCGAATTTCTACTCTGGGATAGGCAAAGGCTAAAGAAGACCTGCTGGACATTGATGTTCCGCCTTCATTCTGCGACAAACATGACACTCGTTCACGAACTGAGCAATTTCACGTTTCATGCGAGTCCACTACAAGGTTTGCTTGAGATCCTGATACATCTTTGAACTGCCTGGATGAATGGATAGAAGAGAATTGTGTGCTTCATCCATGATAACCTTTCTGAGATCACCTTTTGGAACCACAAGACGATCCTCAAAGAACAAGGTATCTTTGTCATCAACGCGAAAGCACTTATACTTCGGAATGCTCTTGGCCACACCTTTCTTCACTTTCTTCACCATAGCGTCAAGAAGCTGCGCTTGGCGAACCTGATCTTCAAGAGTTGGAGAGACTTGAAGATTTGCAAGAAATCCTTGCGGAACCATCTGAAGGTTGAGCTTGCGGAAGGCTTTACAAAGCTCGGGCTAAAGAGGCTTCAAGATGAGACTATTGCAGTATGCCTTACGGCTGAGCGCATCTGCAATGACATTTGCTTTCCCAGGAGTATACTCAATGCTTGGATTGAAGTCCTCAAGCATTTCCACCCAACGAGACTGCCGAAGATTGAGATTTGGTTGAGTGAAAATGTACTTCAAGCACTTATGATCGGTGTACACCTCAACTGGTCTACCCAACAACAAATGCCTCCAAGTCATTAGAGCATGCACAACTGCCGCCAACTCAAGATCATGAGTGGGGTAGTTCTTCTCGGCAGGCTTCAACTAACATGAGGTATAACAACAATCTTCTTGTCTTGCATGAGAACACCACCAAGACCTTGGAGAGAAGCATCACAGAAAAGTTCGAAAGGCTTAGACTGCTCGGGAGGACCAAGAACTGGAGCTGAAGTCAATCTCTGCTTGAGCGTATTGAACGCCACATCACACTCAGGATACCAAACATACTTGACACTCTACTGAAGGAGATTGGACATAGGCTTAGCAATTTGAGAGAAGTTCTCCACAAATCTTCTGCAATAACTAGCAAGCCCGAGGAAACTCCAAAGCTGCTTCACATTCTGAGGAGGTTCCCACTTCAAGATTGCCTCAACTTTCTCAAGGTGCACTTTAATTCCCTCGGTGGAGATGACATGCCCAAGGTACACCACTTCATTGAGCCAAAACTCACACTTGGAAAACTTGGCATAGAACCGATGCTCTCTTAACTTGTCGAGCACAAGGCGGAGATGCTCTGCATGCTCTTTTTCTGACTCCGAGAACACAAGGATATCATCCAGATAGACCAAGACGAATTCATTCTTGAAAGGAGAGAAAATAAAATTCATCATTCTTGAGAAGGTTGGAGGAGCATTCGCAAGACCAAACGACATGACGGTGTGCTCATAAGAGCCAAAACTCGTCCAGAAAGCGGTCTTAGGAATGTCTTCTTCGCGAATGCGAATCTGATGATAACCCATGCGAAGATCAAGTTTCGAGAAAATCTTGGCACCTTTTAGTTTCTCAAACAACTCATTGATGTTGGGAAGTGGGTACTTGTTTCTGATTGTCTTCTTGCTCAATGGACGGTAGTCGACACAAAGACGATCTGTGCCATATTTCTTCTTGACAAACAAAACACCACAACCCCATGGAGAAGAACTTGGTCTGATCAGACCCAGACGTTCTTGCTCATCTAGCTGCTTCTTCAACTCTTTCAGCTCTTAGGGGCCAAGTTTATACAGGCGCTTGCAGACCGGTTCAGTTCCAGGCTCGAGATCAATCACGAACTCGACTGGCCGGTGCGGAGGCATTCCTGGCAATTCTTCTAGAAGACATCCTCATACTCACAAACCACCGGAATTTGAGAAATCGCCGAGATTTCACCCTTCTCATTAAGAGCAAAGAGACGGATTGTGTCATCGCAAGCCGCAAAAATGATCACATCTTCTGAAGGATGAGTCAGCTTGACTTCTTTTTCTTTGCAATCAATATGAGCCTTATTCATAGCCAGGAAGTCCATGACCAAAATGAGATCAATATCGGAATTCTCGAGAACAATTGGAGAAGCCAGAAAAGAATAATTGCCCATCTTGATAGAAACATCCAGAACCACCTTGTTAGCGCTCATGAGAGTGTCGGGCGAAACAACACTCAAAGCCTTACTCAAATATTCAGAATCAAAATCATGCTTGACAAAGAATGCTTTAGACATGAATGAATGCGATGCTCCCGAATCAAACAAAACTTTAGCAGGAAAAATCATTAACTGAGAGATTACCCATGATCACTTGAGAAGAATCCTCAACCTTTGCTGCATTCACCATATTCACTCTTGCAGTCTTGGGGTTATGCTTCACCATAGCATTGCCTGGAGTTTTGACAAGAGGAGGAGCCAGAAGACGCCGCTGGTTGCACTTGTTTGCATAGTGGTCCTTCTGACCACACTTGTGACAAGTCACCTCAGAAAGCGGACAAACATTGCCTGGAGGAGGAACAAGAAGTCCCTTGGACGCCTGGGGTATCTACTGGAATCCTGGGTTGGGTGAGCGGGAAGAAGAACGACCACCGAACTGCTTCTGCTACTGCGGGGGGCGAAACGGAGGAGGATTTGGCACCCAATACTTCTGCTGCTTGGGAACTGTCGTGGATTTATCACGGCAGATGTCCGGGTGAATGGACTTGGATTCGAGGCCATCGCTAACGTGATGGACTAAAAGGGGTTGGCGGGGACGAAGGACACGAGTTTACCTAGCTTCGGCCCCTCAAGGTGAGGTAATAGCCTACGTCCTGCTTGTGTTTGTATTGCTTGTTGTATCGATTACAAGGGAGCTAAAGTTTGAACTAGTTCTCGATAACCTTATCTCTAAGTCGCCCCGGGTCTTGCCTTTATACAGGAGGTCAAGACCACGGGTCATACAAGTTGTGTCTGACTCTCATTACATGTCCGAGTCTGCCTCTATCTTCTCTTGCCTATCCTGACCAAGTTGTCCCCGGGCGGCTTACACGCCCGGGTCTTCTCATCCGGGCCACCCCGCCGGCCCATCCAGTGAGCCGCTATGCTTGTTGGGCCCTCCAGTCTACATGGCTCACTCTTGGGCTGGCTACGAGCCATCTAGTTTGACCCGGAGCCCTCCAGGGCGGGTCTCACCATGGGGTTATATCCATACAACGGGTGTGATAGACTCTACGTTCACATACAACGGGTGTTATATCCAGGGCGGATTCACAACATCTTCGGGTGTGATAGACTCTACGTTCACATACAACGGGTGCAAGCCAGATTTGCACGCGCAGAACACTCGGGTTAAACTTGACGAGCCTAGCATGTACAAACATGGCCTCGGAACACAAGAGACCGAAAGGTCGAGCATGAGTCATATAGTGGATATGATCAACATAATGATGTTCACCATTGAAGACACCTTAAATCACGTGATGATCGGACTTGAGTTGGTGAATTTGGATCATGTATCACTCGAATGACCCGAGGGATGTCAATTTGAGTGGGAGTTCTTAAGTAATATGATTAATTGAACTCGTTATCATGAACATAGTCAATAATGTCTTTGCAAATTATGTTGTAGATTACTAGCTCGCGCTGTAGCTCCCTTAAATTTTTATATGTTCCTAGAGAAATAGAGTTGAAATATGTTGGTAGCAATATTGCGGACTGTGTCCATGATCTGAGGATTGTCCTCATTGCTGCATAGAAGGCTTATGTCCTTAATGCACTGCTCGGTGCGCCACTCCCTCTAGCGTCGTCTATAGATGTTGTGAACATCTGACAGGCACGTTTCGATGACTACTTGATAGTTTGGTGCGTCATGCATTACGGCTTAGAATTGAGGCTCCGAAATGTTTTGAACGTCACGGAACATATGAGATGTTCTAGGAGCAGAGATTGTGATCTCAGGCTCGTGCCTGTGTTGCAAGATATGAGATATCCAACAAGATTCTTTGCCTGTAAGATGAAGGAGAATAGCTCAATCGTTGAGCATGTACTCAGATTGTCTAGGTACTACAATCGCTTGAATCAAGTGGGAGTTGATCTTCCAGATAAGATAGTGATTGATATAGTTCTCCAAGTCACTGTCACTCAAGCTACTAGAACTTAGTGATGAACTATAATACACCAGGGATAGAAGTATTGATCCCTGAGCTGTTCGCGATGTTTGACACCGCGAAGGTAGAAATCAAGAAGGAGCGTCAAGTGTTGATGGTTAATCAAACCACTAGTTTCGAAAAGGGCAAGAGCAAGGAGGGAAACTTCATGGATAGCAAGTCAGTTGCTGCTCCAGTGAAGCAACCCAAAGTTGAACTCAAACCTGAGACTAAGTGCTTCTATTATGAGGTGAGAGGTCGCTGAAGCGGAACAACCCTAGATACTTGGTAGATAAGAAGGTTGGCAACATCGACAGAAGTATATTTGATATACGAGTTATTGATGTGTACCTTGCTAGTACTCCTAGTAGCACCTGGGTATTGGATACCGGTTCGGTTGCTAAATGTTAGTAACTCGAAATAAAAGCTACGGAATACACGGAGAACTATCTAAGGGTGAGGTGACGATGTGTGTTGGAAATGTTTCCAAGGTTGATGTGATCAACATCGCACGCTCTCTCTACCTTTCAGGATTAGTGACGAACCTAAATAAATGTTATTTGGTGTTTTGCGTTGAGCATGAACATGATTAGATCATGTTTGTTGGAATACGGTTATTCATTTAAGTCAGAGAATAATAGTTATTCTGTTTACATGAATAATACCTTCAATGGTCATGCACCCAGTGAGAATGGTTTGTTGAAATCTTGATCGTAGTAATACACATGTTCATAACATTGATGTCAAAAGATACAAAGTTAAATAATGATAGTACCACATAATTGTGGCACTGCCGCAAAATGTCATATTGGTATAAAGCGCATGAAGAAACTCCATGGTGATGGATATTTGGACTCATTCGATTTCGAATCGGTTGAGACATGCGAACCATGCCTCTTGGGCAAGATGACTAAAGGACCCCGTTGGATGGAGCGGGCAAGTGATTCATTGGAAATGATACATGTTGATGTATGCAATCTAGTGAGTCTTGTAGCGTGCAGTGGATATCGTTATTTTCTTACCTTCACTGATGATTTGAGTAGATATAGTGTATATTTACTTAATGAAACACAAGTCTGAATCGTTTGAAAGGTTCAAGCAAATTTAGAGTGAAGTTTAAAGATCATCGTGACAAGAAGATAAAAATGACTGCGATATGATCGTGGAGGTGAATATCTGAGTCACGAGTTTGGCATACAACTTAAGACAATGTGAAAGTTGTTTCACAATTAAACGCCACCTGGAACACCATAGTGTGATGGTGTGTCCGAACATCATAGTTATGCTCTATTGGACATGGTGCGTGCTATGATGTCTCTTGTCGTTTTACTATTATAATTTTGGGGTTATGCATTAGAGACAACTACATTCACTTTAAATAGGGCACCATCTAAATCCGTTGAGATGACACCATGTGAATTATGGTTTGATAGAAACCTAAGCTGTCATTTCTTAATACTTGGGGCTGCGACACTTGTGTGGAAAATGTTTTCACCTAATGAGGTCGAACCCAAGGCGGACAAATGCATCTTCATAGAATACCCTAAGATTAGTTGGGTGAACCTTCTATCTCAGATCCAAGTGCAAAGTGTTTGTTACTAAAACGGATCCTTTCTCAAGGAAAAGTTTCTGTCGAAAGAATTAAGTGGGAGGAAGATAGAACTTGATGAGGTTGTTAAAACTTTGTTCAACCAGAGAGTAGCGCAGCGCAGGATGTTGTTTCTGTGAAGCCTACGTTAGTTGAAGAGGAAGTTAATGATGATGATCATGAAGCTTCAGGATCAAATTACTATCGAACTTCGTAGGTCGACAAGGATGTGTACTGCTCCTAAGCGGTACGACAACCCTGTCTTGGAGGTCATGTTGTTGGACAACGATGAACCTACGAGCTATGGAGAAGGGATGATGGGCCCGGATTCCGACAAATGGTTTGAGGCCATGAAATCCGAGATAGGGTCCATGTATGAAAACCAAGTGTAGACTTTGGTAGACTTTCTCGTTGGACGGCAGGTCGTTGAGTACAAATGGATCTTTAAAATGAAGACAGACACTGATGGTGAATGTCACTATTTGTAAAGCTCGACTTGTTGCAAAGATGTTTGTGACAAGTTCAAGGAGTTGACTACGATGAGACTTTCTCACTCATAGTGGTGCTAAGGTCTGTTGGAATTATGTTAGCAGTTGCTGTGTTTTCAATTATGAAATCTGGCAGATGGATGTCAAAACATCGTTTCCTTAACGGTTTACTTGAGGAAAGGTTGTACGTGATACAACCAGAAGGTTTTGTTAGGCCTAAGGATGCTAAAAGGTGTGCAAGCTTCGGTGATCGTTCCATGGACTGAAGCAAGCATCTCGGAGTTGGAATATACGCTTTGATGAGGTGATCAAAGTTTTGATGTTTATACAAAGTTTACGAGAAACTTGTATTTGCAATAAAGTGAGTGGGAGCACTATAGAATTTCTGATAAGTATATGTGGATGACATATTGTTGATCAGAAATAATGTAGAGTTTCTGGAAAGCATAAAACGGTCATTTGGAAAGTGATTTTCAAAGGAAGACCTGGATGAAGCTACCTAATTGTTGAGCATCAAGATCTATGGAGATAGATCAAGATGCTCGATGAGACTTTCAATGAGTGCATACCTTGACAAGATTTTGAAAAAGTTCAAAATGGATCAGTCACAGAAAGAGTTCTCGCCTGATTTGTAAGGTGTGAAAGTTGGGTGAGACTCAAAGCTCGACAACGGCAGAAGAAAGAGAAAGGACAAACGTCGTCCCCTATGCCTTAGCCATAGGCTCTATATTATGCCATGCTGTGTACCACACCTGTGTGTGCCTTGCCATGAGTTCGTCAGGGGGTACAAGAGTGAACCAGGAGTGGATCACTGGACATCGGTCAAGATTATCCTCAGTAACTAAGAGACTGAGGAGATGTTTCTCGATTATGGAGGTGATAAAGAGTTCGTCGTAAGGAGTTACGTCGATACAAGCTTTAACACTAATCCGGGTGACTCGTAGTAGCAATCTGGATACGTATAGTGGAGCAGCCATTTGGAATAGTACCGAGCGGAGTGTGGTAGCAGTGTTTACAGTTTGACATAGGTATTTGCAAAGTGCACACGGATCTGAATGTTAGAAACCCGTTGGCTATAAGACCTCTCTCACATGCAAAGCATGTTCGAGCCCCAGAACTCGTTGGGTGTTAGATTCATAACAATGTGAATCACATGGTGATGTGAACTAGATTATTGACTCTAGTGCAAGTGGGAGACTGTTGGAAATATGCCCTAGAGGCAATAATAAATTAGTTATTATCGTATTTCCTTGTTCATGATAATCGTTTATTATCCATGCTATAATTGTATTGATCGGAGACTTAGATGCATGTGTGGATACATAGACAAATCCATGTCCCTAGTATGCCTCTAATAGACTAGCTCGTTGATCAAAAGATGGTTAAGGTTTCCTAGCCATGGACATGAGATGTCATTTGGTAACGGGGTCACATCATTAGGAGAATGATGTGATGGACAAGACCCAAACTGCAAACGTAGCATATGATCGTGTCAGTTTATTGCTACTGTTTTCCGCATGTCAAGTATGTGTTCCTATGACCATGAGATCATGCAACTCACAGATATCGGAGGAGTGCCTTGTGTGTATCAAACGTCACAACGTAACTAGGTGACTATAAAGGTGCTCTACAGGTATCTCCGATGGTGTCTGTTGAGTTGGCATGGATCGAGAGCGGGATTTGTTAGTCCGCGTGACGGAGAAGTATCTCGGGGCCCACTCGGTAATGCAACATCACAATAAGCCTTGCAAGCAATGTGACTAATTGTTAGTTGCGGGATCTTGTATTACGTAATGAGTAAAGAGACTTGCCGGTAACGAGGTTGAACTAGGTATGGAGATACCGACGATCAAATCTCGGGCAAGTAACATACCGAAGAACAAAGGGAACGTTATACAGGATTAACTGAATCCTTGACATAGAGGTTCGACCGATAAAGATCTTCATAGAATATGTAGGAACCAATGTGGACGTCCAGGTCCCGCCATTGGTTATTGGCCGTAGAGGTGTCTCGGTCATGTCTACATAGTTCTCGAACCCGCAGGGTCTGCACACTTAAGGTTCGGTGACGTCTCGGTAGTGTAGAGTTATGTATGGTGGTGACCGAAGTTTGTTCGGAGTCCCGGATTAGATCCCGGACGTCACGAGGAGCTCCGGAATGGTCCGGAGGTAAAGATTCATATATAGGAAGTCCCAGTTTGGTTTCCGGAAAAGTTTCGGGCTCATCGGTAGTGTACCGGGAGTGCCGGTAGTGTACCGGGTGTGCCGGTAGTGTACCGGGAGGCTTCCGGGAGGGGTATTTAGACCCCAAGAGGTCCATGGTCTGTGGGAGAATAATAAACATCCCTTATTGGGCTGATAAAACAGCCACAAAGGCCCATGGCGCAGGAGAGAAAGTCCTAAAGCAAAAGTGGAAAATCAGCCAATAGGAGGCAATCCTACTCCAACTAGGATTGGAGGTGAAGTAGGATTGCTTCCCACCTCCTATTTCGGCCGACCCAAAGGCCTTGGATGCCTCTCCTCTCCTCTCCTCCTATATATACTCGTGGATTGGGTGGTTTTTGGACAGAATTTCCGGCCACGTGCTACCCGTTACACCGGTGCATAGTTTCTCCTCTAGATCGGTTTTCTGCAGCGCTTAGGCGAAGCCCTGCCGGAATTGCTCCACCACCATCACCGGAGCGCCGTCACGCTGCCGGTGAACTCTCTCTCCTCCCCACCTCCTGTTGCTGGATCAAGATGGTGGAGATCGTCATCAAGCTGCACGTGTGCTGAATACGGAGGTGCCCTCCGTTCGGTGCTAGATCGGAAGGACCGTGATCGAGATCGCGAGACGGTTCGTGATGTGATCACGGAACGGATCGTGATGAGTTCGCGGGACAGATCATGAGACGGATCGTGATGAGTTCGCGGGACGGATCATGATGTGTTCGCGGAACGGTTCGTGATTGGATCGCGGGACGCTCGGCGATTTGGATCGCGAAGAAGTTCGACTACACCAACCGTGTTTCTTAACGCTTCCCGCTTAGCGATCTACAAGGGTACGTAGATCCACTCTCCCTCTCGTAGATGCTCATCACCATGGATAGGTTTGCGTGTGCGTAGGAATTTTTTGTTTCCCATGCGACGTTCCCCAACAAATATCCCCTAGCGGAGCAGAACTGACTACAGTTATCTGGTGCACTAAGAAATAATGTTTTAACTTGCGGTTGGCCTTGAAGACCCCATATACTTGCTTCTGCCAATGTGGATACCTTTTCTTAGACTCTGTCAGGACCTCATTGATATAATAAACCGGTCTTTGCACTGGATACTCCTTTCCGGCCTCCTTGCGCTTGACCATGATTGCAGCACTCACTGCCTGGTTATTAGCCGCCACATAAAGGAGTAACGGTTCTTTTCCAGCCGGAGCGGCCAACACTGGTGGCTCAGTGAGCTATTTTTAAGCGCCTCAAGTGCTTCACCCGCCGCTTTACTCCGGACAAATTTGTTTGTCTTCTTCATCATTTGATATAAAGGAATAGCCTTCTCTCCAAGACGGCTTATGAACCGGCTCAACGCAAAAATCCGCCCTGCCAAGCGCTGAACATCATTAATGCAAGCCGGCTCTCCCAGAGAGGTAATAGCCTTGATTTTGTCCGGGTTAGCCTCGATACCATGCTCAGAGACCAGGAAACCCAAAATCTTGCCCGCCAGAACACCAAAGACACACTTGGTCGGATTAAGCATCATCTTGTAGACCCGGAGATTATCAAAAGTTTCCTTTAAATCCTCCAAGAGAGTCTCCTTCTTTCTGGATTTGACCACGATGTCATCTACATAAGCATGAACATTACGGCCAATCTGACTGTGAAGGCTGTTCTGCACACATCGCTGGTAAGTTGCTTGAGCACTTTTGAGCCCGAAAGGCATAGAGACATAACAGAACGCCCCAAAGGGTGTAATAAAAGCCGTATTATCATAGTCTTTAACCGCCATCTTGATTTGATGATAACTTGAGTACACATCCAGGAAGCACAAACTTTCACACCCCGCCATAGCATCAATGATCTGATCAATACAAGGGAGAGCAAATGGATCAGCCGGACAAGCCTTGTTAAGGTCTGTAGTCCACACACATACGCCATGTGCCATTCTTTTTGAGCGCCAGCACCGGGTTAGCCAACCATTCCGGGTGAAAAACTTCAATGATAAAACTCGCTGCCAAAAGCCGGGAAACTTCTTCCCCAATAGCCTTGCGCCTCTCCTCATTGAACCGCCACAAAAACTGTTTAATCGGATTAAACTTTGGATCCACATTAAGGTTGTGCTCAGCGAACTCTCTCGGTACACGCGGCATGTTAGAAGGTTTCCATGCGAAGATGTCCCGATCCTCACGGATGAATTCGATGAGCGCGCTTTCCTATTTGGATCCATGTGAGCACCAATTATGAACTGCTTAGATGAGTCACCCGGAGTGAAATCTATTGTCTTGGTATCATCCGCTGAAAACTTGAGGGGCGGCTCAACCTCCGTGGTGGGGTTTTTCAGCGGGGTCATATCCTCCAGATCAACATTCTCCTTATAGAACTTAGGTTCCTCCTGGGCGCAACTGGACTCTGCGTAAGCCGAGTCTCCTTCTTCACACTCAATAGCCGTATTTTGGTTACCATGAACGGTAATGGTACCATTTAAGTCGGGCATCTTGAGCTGCAAGTAAACATAGCAGGGCCTAGCCATGAACTTAGCATAAGACGGCTGTCCAAATAACGCATGATAAGGACTCTTGATCTTGACCACTTCGAACCATAAGTATTCCACCCTGTAATTGTACTCATCGTCAAAAGACACTTCCAACGAAATCTTGCCCACCGGATGCGCCGACTTACCCGGAACCACACCATGAAAGACGGTGGATGAAGGTTTTAAATACTTGTCAAGCAACTTCATCCGCCGGAAAGTGTCATAATAAAGGATGGTTATGCTGCTGCCGCCATCCATAAGCACCTTGTTCACCATATATCCGCCCACCTGGGGGGCTACAACCAAAGCCAGCCGCCCCGGGTCATCGACACGCGGTGGGTGATCTTCTCGGCTCCAAGTTATGTCATATTCAGACCACTTTAAGTACTGCAGAAGAGCCGGTGCAACCGCACTAACTGCCCGCTTTCGCAACTTCTGGTCCCGTTTGTTGAGACCGGTCGTGAAAACGTGGTACTGCCCGGAGCTGAGCTACTTCGGATTACTCTAAAAACCAGACTGATTACGCTGTTGTTGTTGATTATTGTTACCAGAATGCGGCTGGTGTCCCCCTGATTATCCTGACCCGGATGACGGTGTACCGGATGACTGGACCCTTAGCCGCCAGAACCAAACCCAACTCCTGACCCATCATGTCCTGAGCCGCCTGGTGGACCACCATCTCGATTGTTAGGTTGTGTGAAATATCGCTTGTACTTCTGCATGAAATTGCAATTCTCCCATGTGTGGTTTGCCAGCTTATCAGGCAGACTGTGATTTGGACAAGGTCGCTTAAGTAACTCCTCCATGTTCGAGGAAGAGCTATCCCTGCCAAAGGGCGGTCTGAACCTCCTATTGCCTTTGGGGTAATTCTGCTGGGTGTTTGTATTAGCCACCAGCTCTGACCCGGCCTCTGGATTCTTACATTTGCTTTGGCTACCATTGTTTGCCGCACCCTTGCCTTGATCGCCCTTCTTACCTTGGCCAGCTTTCTCATCATTAGAACCCGGATCTGTCGTACTGTCAAAGTCGGCATATTTCGTGAGAGCCATCATGAGCTCTCCCATGTCCTGACACGAACGTTTGAGCCGGCCAAGTTTTTGTTTCAGAGGAACAAAATGGCAGTTCTTCTCCAAGATTAGTACCGCCTGGGCCGCCGTGATCTGCTCCGAGGAGTGGATGATTGTTCAGACCCGCTGTACCTAATGATGGGCCGACTCGTTCTCCTGTTGGACACAGTGATCAAGATCCACAATGGTCATAGGCTGCTTGCACGTCCCTTGAAAGTTTTTAATGAACCGGGCCTGGAGCTCCGCCCATGAATTGATGTTATTAGGTGGTAACCCCTTTAGCCACGCGAGAGTCGGGCCTTCAAGCATCATGACGAAATACTTGGCATAAACCGCCTCACTGACATCCAGCATCTCCATGGCCAGTTCATAACTCTCCACCCAGGCCTCCGAGGGTAAATCAGCGGTATAATTTGGGACCTTGCGGGGCCCTTTGAAGTCTTTCGACAGCCGTTCGCTCCGTAGAGCCGGTGACAAACACGGCAGCCCTACCGTCCTGGAGTTTACTCCTGCCCCTATCGAAACGGAAGGCACGGGCTCCTGGTAAGCCGGCCTAGCTGGCGCCTCTTGCGGGCTTCCCGCATGGTTTACAAATGCTGATGTGTCTCTACCTGGCCGGTGGACCGTCGGAATCTCTCTGTGCCGGTTGCTGCTGGAACCTGTTGGTGACTCGTAGCGCCGGCTAAAGCTGCGGCTGGGGAGAGGGGTTGAATCAACACGGCTCCGGCTGTGAGTATATTTCTCCTGTTGGGCCACGGCCGTCTGCAGGTACCCGTTGGCGTTCCGCACATCCTCTGCAAAGGGTGCTTCATATGGGATAGGAATTGTCTCAAGCCGGGTGGCCGCTGCCACCATATTCTCGACCGGGTTAGAATAATGACCCGCCGGCATTGGAAAGCCACCAGGTGAAGCTTGGTTACGCCGGGCCGGATGAGTTGCTGGTCGGTCCGTCGGGCGGCTTTCAGGCGCGTCTGTTACTCGCCCCGCGCCAGGAGTATTGAAGAGGTTCCTTGCTTCATAGCGCTCTGGTAGACGGGATTGATGCCTCCTCCGATGTACCGCTGCTGCTGATATTTCCTCCATCCCTAGACGGAAAGCATCTGCCTTGATACGTTCTGCCTCTTCCTCCATCTGGATCTTTAGCCCAGCCATCTTTTGCCATTCCTCTGTCATCCGGCCCTTGATCCTTGCGATCTCTAAATTCCTAGCTGCTTCATTATCTGGTGTGACCTCAGTGGCCATTAAAGCTGCGAGCTTATCCATCAGCTCCACAAGAACTTGAGCCGGCGACGGCGGGTTATCACCCGAGGTGGCGGCTCCCGCGGCTGTAGACCCCGCCATGAACACGACACCATGAACCGGAAGTTCAAGACCATCCGACACAGAGCAATCTGACTCAAGGCAGACGCCGCCGTAGCCCCTAAGGCCACCGTTGCGGAGCTGGTACACTGACTCCGTTTCGCCATTTGAAGGTTCGTCCCCTGAATAGACGAGAGTTTCCTGTGATCCGGAAGCTTCCAGACCCGTACCTTGAGTGAAGCCAAGGAAGACATGCTTCTGACCCGGATTAGCATGTGCAGGATGCATGTTACACGCAGGTCGCAGACACCAAGCTGGCTCGATGATGTCGGTGCAGACGTCCAGTCCGGGTGTAGATCCATCAACCCTTCCGATGAAGACGTGGATCCCGCCGAATGGAACCCAAAATCCATACTCCACGGACTCAGCATCAAGCCCCCAGTCGGCATCGTCTATGTAGAGCCGGCCACAACAACTCTTGCTGATCCTTCTGACCACGTATCCTTCGAGCCCTGGGAGAGAGCCCTTCGAGAACTCAACACCACCAAGCGTCAGCCCCACGGTGGGCACCAACTGTCGTGGATTTATCATGGCAGATGTCCAGGTGAATGGACTTGGATTCGAGGCCATCGCTAACATGATGGACTCAAAGGGGTTGGCGGGGACGAAGGACACGAGTTTACCCAGGTTCGGCCCCTCAAGGTGAGGTAATAGCCTACGTCCTGCTTGTGTTTGTATTGCTTGTTGTATCGATTACAAGGGAGCTAAAGCTTGACCTAGTTCTCGATAACCTGATCTCTAAGTCGCCTTGGGTCTTGCCTTTATACAGGAGGTCAAGACCACGGGTCATACAAGTTGTGGCCGACTCTCATTACATGTCCGAGTCTGCCTCTATCTTCTCTTGCCTATCCTGACCAAGTTATCCCCGGGCGACTTACACGCCCAGGTCTTCTCATCCGGGCCACCCCGCTGGCCCATCCCGTGAGCCGCTATGCTTGTTGGGCCCTCTAGTCCTCATGGCTCACTCTTGGGCTAGCTACGAGCCATCCGGTTTAACCCGGAGCCCTCCAAGGCGGGTCTCACCATGGGGTTATATCCCCAACAAGAACCATCTGAGAGCCCGAAGAACAAGAATATGAATCCCTTGAACGCTTCTTAGAGTTCTCCAACCTGAGCTGAGTTGCCTCGACCTTCAATGCCATGTTATAGAACTGATCAAACTCACGAGGCTCTTGAAGAACTAGGCCTGGCAGAAGCTCATCCTTGAGACCACCTCTGAACTGATAGATCATAGCTTTGTCATCTGGAACATCTTGCTTAGCATAACGGGGTAGATTCTGGAACTCGACGTTGTAATGATAGATAGACTTGCTTCCCTGCTTCAGGTGCCTGAACTTCTCATGCATCTCCTCGACAAAGCTTGTCGGAATGTAATGAGCCCTGAAGTCACGACGGAAGTCGTCCCAAGTAACAACACGATCGCCCCTGGAATCCTTGTACTGCTGCCACCAATCAGCTGCTTGACCCTTGAGCTAGAATGACGCAAATCTAACAAAGTCCTCTGGCCTGACATTGCTGCACTCAAAATGCTTACTCATATCACGAAGCCAATCATCAGCATCAAGAGGCTGCTCACAACAGGTGAAAATCTTGGGCTGGTTGGCAAGGAACTCATTGAGTGTCGCAAACTGCAGCTGATTCTGAAAATTGCCTTGAAAACCTTGCTGACCCTGTTCCCTTTTTTGCAACAGTCTGAGAAACATCTGAGTGTTCGCATTGGTTGCGGCCATCACAGCTTGCCAAGCTTCTGGAGGAGGAGGCGGCGGTGGCGGTGGAACATCAGTCTGCTCCTCACTATGACCCGGATTGTTGCGAGTTGGTGGAGCCATCCTGAAGATGGAAAAAATGCATCAGCACCTCATTGATAAGATGAATCAAAAGCTGAATCAACTACTCGAAAGAAATTGAACAATTAACAACATAGCCTTCCTACTAATAAAATAGTAAGAGTGCTTCTTCGATTTATGATAACATCATCAGAAATTAGAAGCCACTTGCAATAACGCAAAAGTATTGAGCGAAGCGCTCGGAACAAATGTACATGCCCACATACATCTAAAGAAGATGACCCTAGATAACTACAAGATTTCCCACCTAAGAACTTTTGAAAACTTTCTGGTTATGCAATCTGGTGTGGGGGATACAAGGAGGAAATATCTCACACAACTAACAATCCTACACCCCAACTATATCCATCCTTCAACACATAACCAGAGGCTCTTGCAAATTCATCTAACTTGAATCCTCGAACTCACAACGATACTAAACCATGGTGGTACCCCAGACGCCTCCCCAGTACTAGGTGACTCCGACCTTATCTCACCATGATAAGTATTGAAGTAATTACGAACACTCTCCGTCCTGAGATATCAAGGAAGCTGAATGATAATGATGTGCCAACATTCCCTGGAGCTCGACTCCCCAAAAGAAATCAAGTCAGACAGGAGGCACCAAGATAGAACCCTGTCAGATCGGCATCATATCGACTCCAAAATACCCGCGTGATCCTAATTTTTTTTTGAGCGAGAAGAGGAGTAGAAACAAAATTCCTAAGTTGAATACCTCACCAGAGAATAGAAGAGGAGTAAAAAGAATCCTACTCTCCGATATAACTAGACTCAAAATAGTTTTACTAGACTCGACTCGGCCAAGTTCGATCAAGCAAAGGCTCCTATGGTCGTATGGCTCTGAATACCAACTTGTAACGGCAAGATGCACATCTATCCCTTGCGAGGCCCTCGTGCCTTAAAATGGATAGGCGCGCATCTTGGGCGTGACACTATCCCAGACTTCATAACTGATCCCGGGGTTTGTATCAACATATGGCTACCCAGGGGTGTAGGCTTCATGCCAATCTCTAGTGCAAAATTTTGGGTGACAAAAGAATGCGAATTTCCACAATCAAACAATACTGTTGCTGGGGTTGAGTTGATGAGAAACGTACCCAGTATGACGTCCGGGTCTTCCTAGGCTTCCTCTGTGGTGACATGATTCACATGACCCATGCTATTGTTGGGTTGGTTGCGGGGAGCGGGGTTCCTTGGTGGTGCTCCACGGGCTTGACCTTGAGCTGGCGCATTGGGGCGTGGTGCATCTGGCTTCTTGTTGGGACACAACCTAGAGATGTGTCCTGGCTGGCCACATCCAAAGCAAGCGACTTGCCCAGGGTGGTTGTTGAAGTTTCTGCCACCGTTGTTGTTATTGGGGTGGTTGTTGTAGGCTGGCCTGGGATTGGCGTACTGCTAAGGCTGGTCGCTCAGACGAGGTGCAGGAGGTCTAGCCTGCTGCGGCTGATAGGCTTGGCTGGGGCTGGCTGCCAGGGGCGAGGCTTCTGGTTTCTTGAGCTTCCCTTTCTGATCATCTTGTGCTTGCGAGTGTCGTCAATGTCATGACGCTTGTCTTTCAAAGCACATTTGCTCCCTTGGTGGTTTTGGTAATTAATAACAACATATAAGTCATTGAACTAATGTTTCCACCAAGTATATTTTAGGAAATGTTCAATGAGAGGATTGGCAAAAGGAGATTGTGGACAAACCTCAAGACGCAAGGAAATAGGTTGGCCAAGCTTCAAGCAAGAGTACTCTACATTTTATATTTTTGAGAAATCACTTTGAGTCATAGGAAAGCCAGTACTATTAAAAGGGGGTAAGGTTTTGTTGGTGAACAATATGCTCAAACGTGCACAAGTGATAGTCACCAAAAACATCCACAAACTCTCCCACCAAAGTCTGTTCTATACCCAACACTCAAAATCCGTGCAACCAACTTTCCCACTTTGCTGCCACCGAATCCATAACCTAGACAGACTCTGCCAAACCCTAGCCACTTCGGTGCAACCGATTCCATACCGGTGCCACCGAGTTTAGGTTGCGAACTTTCTGTTACGCAAATTCACATTTTCGGTCCCACCGATAATGTTGGATCGGCGTCATCGAGATTGGAAATCTGACCGTTGGTCACCTTATCGGTGCAACCGAGAATTGTATATCGGTCCCTTCGAGATTCGAAAGTTGCGACCTTTTGGTCACTTTGGTACCACCAAGATTAACACATTGGTTTCACCGAGTTGGTCATTTTGTATGTAACGGTTGGATTTTTGGGGATGCCTATATATACCCCTTCACCACCACTTGCTCGACAGAGAAGCACTCAGGACTATTCCATACCTATCCTATCAGATTTTCTGAGAGAGAACCACCTACCCTTGTGTTGAGGTCAAGATCTTCCACTCCAATCATATGGATCTTGATTTCTAGCCTCCCCAAGTTGCTTTCCACCAATCCCATCTCTTCTACCAAGCCAAACCTGTGTGAGAGAGATTGTGTGCTGAGGAGTCTATCATCTTGAAGCACAAGAGCAAGGAGTTCATCGTCATTATCGAGCCTATTACCTTTTGAAGGGTGGTGCCTCCTAGATTGGTTAGGTGTCGCTTGGGAGCCTCCTACTTCATGTTGTGGAGTGAACCAAGAAGTTTGTAAGGGCAAGGAGATCGCCTACTTCATGAAGATCTACCCATAGTGAGGCTAGTCCTTCATGGATGGAAGCCATTATGGAATAGTCAAGGTTGCTACTTTATGGACCCTTTTGGGTGGAGCCCTCCGTGAACTCTCGCGACCGTTACCCTCCATGGGTTGAAGACTCCATAAACGTGGATGTACGATAGCGCCATCTATCGGAACCGCAGGAAAAATCATCGTGTCTACAACTGCGTTTGATCTTCCTACCCTATCCCTTCTATACATGCTTGTTGTTACTTTCCGCTACTATATACTCTTAGACTTGCATGTGTAGGGTGTACTTGACTTGCCATGAAACACTAAAAACTGTCAACCTAAAATTTGGCATAGGCAAAACTTTTAATTGGTCAAGTAGTCTAATCACCCCCCTCTAGACCTACTTCCGGTCCTACAAGTGGTATCAGATTATTGGTCTCCATTGCTTAGGTCTCACAACCTAGGAGAAGTATGGCGTCTAGTGAGGGAAGTTATCACCGTAGAGGTCCGTACTTTGATGGTACTAATTTTGCTAGTTGGAAGCATAAAATGAAAATGCATATTCTTGGTCATAACCCCGCCGTTTGGGCTGTTGTTCGTGTTGGATTGCAAGGTGAGTTCTTTGCGGATGGATGGGAACCGGATCGTGAAGTGACCATGGATTAATTGAAGATGTTGCAACTCAATGCTCAAGCATGCGATATTCTCTTCAACTTCTTATGCCCCGAAGATTTCAACAAAATCAGCCGTCTTGAGAATGCAAAAGAGATTTGGGATACTTTGGTTGATATGCATGAAGGAACCGAGTCTGTGAGAGAATCCAAGTTAGATGTTCTTCAAGGTTAGCTTGACAAGTTCAAGATGAAGGATGGTGAAGGAGTCGGAGAGATGTACTCTAGGCTAGCTCTCATCACCAATGAGATTGCCGAAGCGAAGAAATGACCGACAAATTCATCATCAAGAAGATACTTAGAGCTTTGGGTGAGAGATACGACACCATGTGCACATTAATCCAAATGATGCCAAACTACAAAGGTCTCAAGCCTACGGAAGTCATTGGAATGATTGTTGCTCATGAGATGACACTGAAAGATAAAGAAGAGCTTCATCAGAAGTCTAGCGGTGCTTACAAAGCCACAAGTGATGCTCCCACAACTTCAAGCAACAACCTTGTCACCAATTAAGAGATAAGTCTCATGGTCAAGAAATTCAACAAGTTCTACAAGAATAGAAGCAAAGAAAGAAACTCCAACTCAAGATATGAAGAGAAGCGTTCGTCAAGTTGTGACCGAAATTGCTACAATTGTGGGAAGCCCGGACACTACTCAAATGAGTGGACGGCTCCCTACAAAAGAAGAGAAGAGTCACCTCGAAGACGAAGCTCAAGGAATGAATCACCCCAAAGAGAGAGAATGAGTAAAGATGATCGTTATGAATGAAGACACTCAAGGAGAAGTAGAGATTCAGAGAAGAAGGACAAGTACACCAAGAGCTAGACAAGAAGAAAACATCAAGCTCATGTTGGTGAATGGGTTTCAGGCTCCGACTCCGACAACCACTCTGAGAGAAGCTATCACTTCGACTCGGACTATAGTCACGACGAAGGTGTTGCCGGAATTGCTCTAGTGACTACCAACTCCTACGATCTATTTGATTCACCAAACAAAGGGAGTGGAAGTTACTTCATGGCTAAAGGCCCCAAGGTATCACACCCCGAGTTTCTTGATTTTGATAATGATGAAGATGATTTACTTTGTGATGATGACTTGCTTTGTGATAAAACTAGTGATATTGATCAAAATGAACTTGATAATTCTCATGCTACTCAAGATAAGCCATTTGATGATAAGATGAAAATAGAACAACTAACTAAAGAACTAAACACTCTTAAGTTAGCTCATGAATCTACTCTTGAAGATCATAGAGAGCTTGTGAGAACGCATGAGAAGCTACGCTTCGAGAAGCTCAACTTGGAGCAAGAGCATGAGTTTCTCAAAGCCATCAATGACGATCTCCAAAAGAAGACCTCATCTTATCTAGCCAAACGACTACTCTTGTCTACTTTCATGCCTCAAGTTAAAACTAAACAATCTAGTAACAAAGGCAAGAAAGGTTCTTCATCTAGTAGCAACAATAAAAATGCTAAACCCAATGATGTTGCTTCTAGTAGTTCTATTGATTCCACTAATGATGATTCTCTTAGCCAAGTCACACTTCAGCAAGAAAATGCTTTATTGAAAGGAATTATCGAAAAGGGTATCTACAAGAGTCTTGTCGGATGTAAGCAATTTGAGGAAATTGTACGCAAGCACGGAGGATACCGGAAGAATCATGGTGTTGGGTACTTCAACTCTAATGGAGTTGAGTGGGAAGAAGGTCAATATCCCAAGCCCAAGTTTGTTCCTCAAAAGGAGAAGTATGAAAATACTCTTCCCAAGGGGACAAACACTCAAGATGACCTTCCACCACAAGACCACAAGCTCAAGGGCAAGAACAAGCTTCAAAAGGACACTGAATCATATGAAGATGAATCCCTAGCTTTGGTGGAGTGGGTTCCCAAGGCTACTTCAAGATCAACTACTACAAAGGCTACTTCAACACCAAGGATCCCCATCAACCTGATGTGGGTTCCCAAGAAGAAGAACTAGTAAGTTCTTGAGGGGTGACTCCGCCAATGAAATTCACTCACATTCATTATTGGCAAGAACTTCTTGCACTCAACACCAACTCAATGCAATAGTTCAAGGAGTCACATATTCCCTCAAAGGTAAGCAAGGGACAAGGTAATCAACAAATCAATGGACATCATAACACATGCTTTGCACTCCATGTCCATAGATATCCTTGTATTTGTGTCTTGTGTGTTGGGACTAACCCATGCAGGTGAGAGGAGTAAGGAGACAACAAGGATGCTCCCAACCCTTGGTGATCTTCATCAACATTGAGCATCCACAACTACCTCACCAACATGAAGTCTTCATCGACAAAACCCAAGGTTAGTTTATCCCTCTTATGGGGGGATGTCACATTAAGGGGGAGCTTTACTCTAATTCTTGAGTCGAAGCATCTCTTAGTATGTGACAACATTAAATGCTTTATGAAAAAGTGGTAACCCCACTTGTGCTTAAATGATGAGTATGACCTATGATCAAGTACTCTTACTTGGCTCCTAAGTCAAATACTCATATATAGATGATTTCGTCATCGCCCAAGTGCTTGTTAGATGCTAGAGTGTCTGTGCATGTTTGTCATGATTTCTTTTGACATTTTATTGTGTGAGCATGTTGGTCCGCATTTATTTTCTCATTCAAGGACATCCAATTAATGCTATTTGGATTTTGATTTATCTTTTGCCAATTGGATGGATAAAAATGCCTAGGACCACTCTTTAGCTATCTATGCTTTCTCACCTCATTTTCCATTCATGCTGCATCACAAAATTTGAACAAGTGCTTTTTGATCCCTCTATGTGTGGAGCACTCGGAGTTCCGTATCGATAAGGACTGACCATTAAAACCTCCCAAGTGCAACTCCGTGGAACCAACACCACAATCTCGGTCTCACCGATTGCCTAGGGTTGATCTGGTTTTCAATCTCGGTAACACCGGTTTCATATTCTCGGTTACACCAAGTTTCCTTGTCAAGTTGACAGTTGTGGAACTCGGTGACACCGAAAACATAAAATCGGTATCACCGACAGTGAGGGGTATATATGTTGTGGACCCCGACGCTTTGAAATTCTATCTTCAACGTCGCGCCCCAGAACCCTAAGCTTCCACCCCAAGACCCCTGGTCATCGCCCTTGACTTCCCGAGCTCCTTCGCTGCTAGGAATCACCACCGTCAACATAATCTACACCAACGTTGCCGTCGTAGAGGATCCGTGGCAAGCTAGGGTACGGATTCGATCTCTAGTGCGCTCCCCATTCGATTCTTGTGCATTAGATTCTAGATTATCATCTTTGAACCCTTTGATTAGATATTCATCCACAGAAAACTGCAAAATCTCGAGTTAGATGGATTTTCTAGGGTTTTGCTGTCTACCCGATACATCTCGGTGGCACCGAAATGGAAATATCGGTCTCACTGATATGCATTTCTATGAGAGCGAGAACTAACTTGGTGGAACCGAGTAGCTCTTTTCGGTACTACCAAAAAGGCTGCCAAGTTTCTGTTAACGAGTTGGTCAGTCTCGGTCTCACTGAAAAATTCTTTTTGGCTGCACCGATAAGCATTTGATAGATTGCAAAACTTTTGAAAACTCATTGCTCAATTTTCAAAATCCAGCCTCATTTTGTGACGACTCATCTCCTTCTGCTCATCTACACTCTATTCATAGGGTCAGCATGTCAGGTTCGGAAGACAGTCAGAACAGGTCAGAGCACAGAGCAGACATGAGTTTAGGCACAAGCCCAGAGCCCAGTTCATTCTCAGATCTAGGCACCCCCAGCACTCATGGGTTGCACAAGGCTGCCACCAGAACCAGGAAGAGGTTGAACTCAGATGAAGAGGATTCAGACTTTGTGCCTGAGGAGATTCTTGCTAAGAAGCAAGAGAAGGCTGCCAAATAAGCTACAACTGAAGCTACTTCCTCAAGAAGGGTTGTCAGCAAAATATATGCACCAGCTTCTAACTTCAAGGTTCATGAGACTGCCAGCGCGGCAATGTCTGTTGAGATCCCCAAGAGAGCTATGCCTAAGAAGGCTGGAGAGAAAAAGGTCAGGAAGAGGATCATTCATGTGACTGGCAGGCCTACCTCCATGTTTGAGGATCCTGAAGAAGCTGCTGTTGCTAAAGAAGAGGAGGTTGAGCTAGCTACAAAGGCTCCTCCCAAGAAGAAGGCAAAGAAGTTGATGCCTGATGCTATGCCTAAGACCAACACATCCAAGAAGGCTACTGAGAAGCCTAATAGGAAAACTAGGAAGATCCCAGCTTCTGAGAAGAACAAAGGAACTGCTTCTAGAGTTGATGATGTGGATGACTTGACAACACTGATGAAGCTCAGACCTCACCTCCCAGTTCGTAATGTCAGCTACCCACTAGCTGAGGACATGAAGAAGAGGAAGGACTCAGGACTGAGGGCATGGAGAGCTATTGATCCTTATGCCTAGAGGAAGAAAACTGCTGTGGACTACAGGTTCTATACCAGAGAGCAGCATGATTTCTATGAGACTGTGCTCTTTGACAAGAGTCCAGCTGTCAGCGATATGCGGTACGTTGATTGGAAGTACATAAAGGAGAATGATGACTACTTTCCAAGTGTCCAGGACAACTTCCATTGCATAGGTCTGGATGAGTTCATTGGCAGAGAATTCGCAGCCTGGAATGACGAGATGATAATGGAGTTCTACTCCACTGCACACTTCTACGGAGATGGTAGAATTGTGTGGATGACTGAAGGTGCAAGATACAAATCAAAAGTGGAAGAATGGGCTGAGATCTTAGGAGTTCTTGAAGCACAGGATGGTGACTTGGATGTCTACTCAGAATCCAAGGCTAGTCACAATGCTATGGCCAATATGTACAAGGATATCCCTACTGACAAAGTGAAGTCTCACCAGCTAGGTTCTATTTACTTTCTCCAGGCTGGCCTACACACTATCAACACCATTCTGAGGCATACCCTGATGCCCAAGTCCGGAGATGACAAGATGTTCCGAGGCCACTCCATCAACTTGTTGATCCACCTTGACACTCACACAAGGATGAGAGTCATGGACTTGATTGTAGAGATAATCAAGAGGGTTGCTGCTGATCATAAGCGCTCATGCTGTTATGCACCCTACATCCAGATGCTCATAAACTCAAGACTGGAGAAGCACATCTTTGCCCTGGATCACCCACATTTTCCCCTATTGCTAGATCTCGAGGACAATGTTGTGGTGATGGATGCTGATCATCCCACTTCAGCTACGGCTCAGGCAGAGGCAGAGGTAGCAAGAGCCACTAGTGCTCAAGCCCCTCGATCCAGGAGCGAGCAAATGGATCTGTTGATATCATCAGTTCAGGGCATGCAAAACGACATTAAGGGGATTCTGGACAACCAGAACAGTCTTGTCAGGATCTTTGAGACCAGAATCAAGACCCTTACTGATAAGGTGGACAGGCTGACGAAGATAGTCACAGAACTTCAGCATGAAGTTGACTCCGTGCAGATCCCTCAGATCTCTTCTACTTTAGATGAGGAGGATGATGATGATGAGGATGATTCACCTCTAGGTCCAGGCACTCAGTTCACTACTCAGGCCAGATCAGCCACAGTGCCAGCTCCAACAGCTCCATTAGCTCCATCAACTTCAGCTGCATCAGTGACCACTACAGCTGCATCCACGACGTATGCAGAAATCTTCGCCGATGCTGTCATCTCGACTCCTTCATCAAAAACCGGAGGGCATATGCCCAAGAACGCTTAGATATATGCCTTCGAACTTTTTGGTAACTTGTTGCCAAAGGGGGAGAAGTGTATATAGATCTTTAGGCTTCGAACGAGAGAGAGATTTGGTTTTTATTGCTTTTCAAAAACATTTGGTTCTTTTGGTTTGATGTGAGATACATGTGTGTAATGCTACTATTTCCTATCATCTTAATGCTTGTGAGATGATTATTCACTTTTATTTGATTGTGTTGTGCGTTGTTATTCATTCTAATTATTCTCGCACACCACCAAGTTGTATGTGACATGGAAGAAGTGCCCCATATACCTAATCGATTGTGCATTTGCATTCAAACGCAAATTCAAAATAATGCACAAATTTAGGGAGAGCTCTTGCTTATCACATACTTCTCAAAGCGACGATTAATTTCATTGATTTTATCATATGTCGAAGCTTTGATCTATATGTTGTCATCAATTACCAAAAAGGGGGAGATTCAAAGCACATTTGCTCCCTTGGTGGTTTTGGTAATTAATAACAACATATAAGTCATTGAACTAATGTTTCCACCAAGTATATTTCAGGAAATGTTCAATGAGAGGATTGGCAAAAGGAGATTGTGGACAAACCCTAAGATGCAAGGAAATAGGTTGACCAAGCTTCAAGCAAGACTACTCTACATTTTATATTTGTGAGAAATCACTTTGAGTCATAGGAAAGCCAATACTATTAAAAGGGTGTAAGGTTTTGTTGGTGAACAATATGCTCAAACGTGCACAAGTGATAGTCACCAAAAACATCCACAAACTCTCCCACCAAAGTCTATCTATACCCAACACTCAAAATCGGTGCAACCAACTTTCCCACTTCGGTGCCACCGATTCCAGAACCTAGATAGACTCTGCCAAACCCTATCCACTTCGGTGCAACCGGTTCTATACCGGTGCCACCGAGTTTAGGTTGCCAACTTTCTGTTACGCAAATTCACATTTTCGGTCCCACCGAGAATGTTGGATCGGCGTCACCGAGATTGGAAATCTGACCATTGGTCACCTTATCGGTGCAACCGAGAATTGTATATCAGTCCCTCCAAGATTCGAAAGTTGCCACCTTTTGGTCATTTCGGTACCACCGAGATTAACACATCGGTGTCACCGACTTGGTCATTTTGTGTGTAACGGTTGGATTTTTGGGGATGCCTATATATACCCCTTCACCACCACTTGCTCGACAGAGAAGCACTCAGGACTATTCCATACCTATCCTATCAGATTTTGTGAGAGAGAACCACCTGCCCTTGTATTGAGGTCAAGATCTTCCACTCCAATTATAGGGATCTTGATTTCTAGCCTCCCCAAGTTTCTTTACACCAATCCCATCTCTTCTACCAAGCCAAACCTGTGTGAGAGAGATTGTGTGTTGAGGAGTCTATCATCTTGAAGCACAAGAGCAAGGAGTTCATCGTCATTATTGAGCCTATTACCTTTTGGAGGGTGGTGCCTCCTAGATTGGTTAGGTGTTACTTGGGAGCCTCCTACTTCGTGTTGTGGAGTGAACCAAGAAGTTTGTAAGGGCAAGGAAATCACCTACTTCATGAAGATCTACCCATAGTGAGGCTAGTCCTTCGTGGACGGAAGCCATTATGGAATAGTCAAGGTTGCTACTTCATAGAACCTTTTGGGTGGAGCGCTCCATGGACTCTCGCGACCGTTACCCTCCGTGGGTTGAAGACTCCATAAACGTGGATGTACGATAGAGCCACCGATTGGAACCACAGGAAAAATCATCGTGTCTACAACTGCGTTTGATCTTCCTACCCTATCCCTTCTATACATGCTTGTTGTTACTTTCCGCTGCTATATACTCTGAGACTTGCATGTGTAGGGTGTACTTGACTTGCCATGAAACACTAAAAACTGTCAATCCTAAAACTTGGCATAGGCAAAACTTTTAATTGGTCAAGTAGTCTAATCGCCCTCCTCTAGAACTACTTTCGGTCCTACAGTCTTCCAGCATGAGGGCCTTGTTCACCAAGTCGAAGGAGGTATGATAGTCACAGATGATGAGCTAATACAGCTGGACCTGTTGAAGTCCTTCCGTGAAGCGATCCTTCTTGGCAGCCTCTGTGCTGACGTCTTCAGATGCATACCATGACAGAGCCACTTCCTTGCTTCAATGTTGGGAATTCTCTCTTCTTGATTGCCATGACCCCAGAAGGAATATGGGCAGTGCGGAATCCTTCCTTGAAGTCATTCCACGTGATCATGCGCTCTCCTTGCATGACCTTGAACCCATCCCACCAAGCTCGGGCGATACCTCTGAGGCAGTGAGAAGCATAAAGCACGTTCTCATGATCCTCATTGCAGTTGACTAATGCAAGGAGGTCCTCGATGGTGCGGATCCAGTCATTAGCATCCAATGCTTCAGCAGTCTCGGTGAAGGTTTGGGGCGAGTTCCTCATGAACTCAGACAGCGTGGAGCGGCCATTGCTGTTCCTCCCTTGCTGCTGGTTGTTCACGAGGACCTGAGCCATCTGCTAGATAGCAGCATTGTTGGCTTGGTGCTCCTCCCAGAGGACGTGGAGAAACTGAGCTATGGTCATGTTCTCCAATGGAGGTGGTGGCGGGGAAATGTCGCCTTATGGTTGCTCCTGGTGTCCTCCAGCGTGAGCAGCCCCACCAGCTCCCTGTTGCTGACTTGAGTTGCCGACTTCAGGGTTGGTGAAGGAGCTGTTGCGGGTAGAAGTCACCATCCTGTTTGGAGCAACCAAGTCAAACAACTAGGATTGACAAGAGGATAAGCAATAACGGAAAATCGTGCCTAAGGGGGTTGGTCAAGTGCAAGTGTGTTAAAACAAAGGACGAAAGATCAACACCATATTAAGATAGATGATGGAGTCACTTACATGTGGCCTGAGGCAAAAGCGCGACTTGCATCGGAACACAAACAACCAAACAAACAACAAACACACATGGTTTCATATGAACCATTACACGGACTCGACTTCGCATGAGGGATACATGACTGATCCTACCCTAGGGGTTCTCGGACTCAGGTGGTGGAGTGCTCGGTCTCGTAGTCACGCTCCTCTGGGTCTTCCTCTTGTTCATCATCTGAACGGGCATCTTTCCCAGTCGAAGGGGTGGGGTAACGAGGAAGTCCATCCTGACGACGCTTTGTAGGCGTGTCGGTGAAGAGCTCACGATACTCCTTCGCACTCATGCGACGACGACGTGTATGTGCATCACTAGCTAGGGGTACTCCTCCTCGATATGCGACAATTGGTCGTCCCTAGGGGCTCCATCCTTCTTGATCTTGTCTGGCTTCGTCTTGGCTTGTCGAAGTAGCTCTCGGGTGTGGTGAAGTTCCTCGCGGAGCTTCACGGACTCCTTCATCAAGTTATGAACCAGGCTATCGGTGAAGAGGCTGAAGTAGGTTTGGAACCTGAGTGGTGTGCTATCTTCCTTGGTTGGAATTAGCATCCAACTCTTGCCAAAGTCATGCTTCCTGAAGGGAAGGTAGCGAGTAGCCGGCTCGTCAGCCATCTCTGGAATGATGTCCCAAAGGTGTAGGAGTGCCTTGCATGCAGCTGTCTCGACGGCAAACATCATGGTCTCCATCCGTGGTCCTTCAAAGAACCAACTGGCCGGGGAGTCGTTTGCCTTCACGACTACATCTACGTGGTACTCCTTCATGAGTGCATCGACCCAGTGCTCGTGGTAGAGGAAAATGGGTGGTTGGCGAAACTAGCACTTCTCCAGGCTATCCCCAAGGAGTAAGGGAAAGCCGGATGTCAGGAAGGCTTCGGGTACAACGACCATCTACAAAGGTTTGAAAGAAGGAGAGTCAGCAAGGTGTTCTATGAAGAATAGGAGAGGTAAATAGTGCAGAATTCAAAAGTTCCAATGCTAGGTGTAGTTTTGAAAGTCGGTTTTATCCTATCTAACGTCCATGCTAACTAAGGGCTTCCTACAGTCAGGATGGCTTTGATACCAGCTCTGTGGGGACCCCGACTCATAAGTCGTGATGACCAAATGCACGTGTACAATGATCCCAGAGATCAACGCTCATTGAACACACAAAAGTTGAATAACAAGAGTCTTACATCCACACATAACGTCTTACACAAATAAAGACCATGAAGGTCAAGTCTTACATAGATAGGGCCACACGGGCCAAACACTTAAAATAGAACAAGCAGCGGAAATCTTGATCGAAAACATGAACCCATGTCATCTACCTTAACCTACAGGCATTCTGATTGGGAAGCGTCCTTGTTCGCATGTTCGTCTCCAACGAACTCTTCAACATACTCAGGTTCTTCCATATCTGGCCAACTAAATAACCAGTGGCAAGCCAATGAGTACTTTGAATGTACTCGCAAGCAACCAAAGTTGTGGAACAACGTAACAATGATGCATGATATAGCACTAAGTAGGTAAATTTGCGGAAAGCTAATTTTGTATGCAATGACATGATCAAGTAACTAGTGAGCATGCATCAACAACTAGCAGGTATCCATGTGATCAAATTAGCGATATCATCATAAGTAGGGGTAGAACATCTCATGTTCATTCATCATGTTAAGCCACCGGACTTAGTTTAATTCCCTTGCTAAGTCATCAGACTCAGCTCATGTGACCTCTCGTCACCATCACATCCATACTCACACCAAGTTTCACGAAGACATCCGGACATAGTCTAAGCAGCACCAGCCAACTGTCCTTGACCGTGGACACGGCTATTCGAATAGCTTTACACTCTGCAGAGGTTGCACACTTTACCCACAAGACTCGGGGAACTTCCGTGTCATCCACGACTCACGGTATGTAACATACCCGAGGTAAGCAACCGAACAATGCCTTTCCCCTAGCGATACTAAACAAAGAGTCCACTTAATTGGTACCCAGCCCTCATGATGTACATCACACGAGCCTCGCTCTAATCGTACCATCCATGAGGGGACCAACGGTGTGCCCGGTGCCTGTGAAGACAGCGCATGATCGTACATACCGGTACGACCCCGTATCGAGAGTGACCACTCCACTCCCGCCACTAGTAATGCGGGCTCCTTGCCAGTACCCACCAAGGTAATCAACAAAGCCCCGTCCCATAAGGGGTATCGTGGTTGCGCATGTAAGGTTGGGACAGTCAACAAATCTTAAATCTAATCCGTTTTCGAAAACACACCCTCAACTTGTTCTGGCACACCACTTCTTTCTCAAGTGGTCACCCTTCTCAACAATATCTCCCTCGGGCATTAGTGGCACCCGACGGGATTTTCGAAAGTGTCTTTGAAATCATTTCTCTCCTTTCCATCTTTATGCATAAATCCCATCCCACTTGCATAGCATCTATATGCATTCTAACTACACCCACCCGCATAACCCTCATAAGGTGGTAGGGTCATGCACGATGCAAGTGTCAATGGAAAAGCATCAGAGGCATCCCACCGAAAGGGGAACACCACATCACATGATCAATTATGATGAAAGTAAAGTGCTATATGACATGCAATAAAATGGTTTCTCCTCATGGTCAAAGGGCTGCTTGCCTGGCTCAACAAAGTCTCCGGAGTCTTCAAAGTCTTCGGGTCCAACTTCGTCAACAGCGCAATCTATCGTCGCGATAAAATAATGATGAAATAACCAACACACAAAAACAGAGCACTCAAGCTACTAATAAAAATGCTAATCTATTCTGATAAATACTAAGGACTATATTAAAATGTTTGTTTAATATTTTACTATGAAAATTATTTTTAAAAACTATTAAACAGAGGTAGGAAATGCAAAATAGGGGTTTTAAATTAAAAACAGTACTAAAAAGTTTTTCAACCATTTTTACAAATGGAACTAATATATTCTATGAAATATTCTAAGAATTTAGGTGCAAAAATATTTGGAATTTGATTTAATTTGTGCCATGTGGATTTTTTGGACGAAAACAGAAAAAGGAAAAGAAACAGGGCAGCTAGGTTGGGCCAAGTGCCCAGCCGCACTGGGCCAACCGGCCAGGCTGGCCCCAGCTGAGCTGCGGGCAAGCGTGCGGTCAGGTTTGAACCTGACGCATGGGCCCTAGTGTCAAAGAGAGAGAAGGAGAGTGAGAGGGGCATGGAGATGACAGGTGGGGGCCACCTGTCATCTCCTTCCTCTCGACAGGAGGGGGAGGGCGCTCACCGGCGGCGAAGGAGGGCACGGTGAGGGGATCTAAGAGTGGGGATGGACTCAGGAGGCTACTGCCGTTTGGGAGGTGCCGGAGATGGTCGACGGGGAGGCGCGGGTCGCCGCCGACGAGGTCCCACGGCGGAGGAGCTTCGGGAGGGGTCACCGGGGCCATCCCGTGCTGCAAAAGGGACGGGAAGAAGAGGGGAATGCATCAGCATGGCGAGGGAGGACCAGCTAGAGAAGAAGGAGGGACAGAGGAGGCCGCTACCAGGAGATCGACGGTGGTGACGCCGCAGCGATCTTCGGTCGATCCCGAGTGCTATGAGCACGGGGAGGAGTTAGGGCTCTACGGGTGGACGATAGAGGAGGAGAGGGGGCTAGAGATGGGGAGAGAGCTTGGAGGAAGGCCCCTTTTATAGGGGAACACGAGTGCATTGAGGGTTCATGCGCCGGCAAGGTTGTGGCTAAGGCCAGAGGCCACGAGAGAGAGAGAGAGAGGGCGAGCCAGGGGCATTCCTGGGGTCAGTCTAGGCGAGAGGGAAGGAGGAGAGAGGGAGAGAAGCTCGCACGTGCGTGGCTGCGGGTTGGCCGAGACGGGCGGCGCTCGGCACGCGCGGGGGAGGTCAGAGGAAGGAAAGAGAGAGAGATAAGGGGGCCGACAGCTTAGGGTGTCACGGACGCCGAGGGTGCCTCAGGGGACACACGCAGGAGGCCCAAGGCTGTCGGGGCCGGCCATTGGGCGGCGGCTACAGTGTGGGAGGGCATTGTAGCACGCTCCAGAGCATGCATATGGCTGGCATTGCCATGGCCTACGCGCTCTGGAGTTCTCCACTTTTCCACTAGCCACTGGAGAGTCCGGAGATGCCCTTTGGATGCCTTAGATGCTAAGCATGGCTAGGGAGAAAAGAAAGGGAAAGGGAAAAGCTTCTGCCAAGGTGAAGTAGGGGTAGAAATGGGGGTTTTACCCCACTTCCCTAGAGACCTGGCCAAGGAGAGTTACTGGAGGTGAAATGCATCCACATGAGGCTGTGGTAAAAATTTAGGGCCAAGGGTAAATGGGAAAGGGTGGAAATGTTGTTTTTACCATTTCACCAGAAGGTGTTTGATGGTGTTTTGGGCAAGAAGATATTTCCACCTTACTGAGATATTTACCAGGGTCAAAGGCTAGGTAGAAATGAGGGGATTCACCAAGTTTGAGTTTAAGAGGAAGAAGTTGACAATGGAGATTTGATAAACCCTAGAAATTAGCAGAATCAGATTTCTGCAGATCCATTGATGCTAGGCTTTTACCCTTGATGCACCACTTAGTGTATGATCACTATTTGGCCATTAGAGCATGCCCACAAAGTTTGAGGCCAAGGGGAGACACTTCACAATGTAAAGTTGCTCAAATTTGATTCTGAACAGGAATGGTTTTGGGATGGTTTGATGAACCAAATCAACTTGGATTGAGATGAAACTTTAAAAGATCATCAACCATGATAGTGTTGAATTTCTGGAATTTTCCTGGAATTTATTGAGAATATTTCGTATAGAAATATTTCAAAATCTTGATTTGAACAGAAAGGGTTTTGAGGGGATTTGCCTATGATCCGACCACACCCTTATGTTGACTCATATATATGGGAAATATATGTCCACTGAGTTTCTTTAAATTTTCTCAAATATTTTCAAAGCATTTAAATAATTTTTCCCTAGGAAAAACCATTTCTGGCCTTAAGAAAAAGCTTTTAAATAAAATGTGAAAATAATCTTTAAAAATAATATTTTGTGGTTATGGGAAGTCTTATATATAGTGGGTTTGAACTAAAGCCCTTGGGAAAGAGGGCTCCACCTAATTTGAGGACTTGCAGTGCAAACCTGAATTCAGGGGGGTTTTGAAAACCCAGTTTGAATAAACCATTTTGGTTAAAACAAAATTTGATAAAAATAGTTTTGGTCACTATTCACATGGCATGATCATTGGGCAAGAGGTTTGGAACAAGGAAGATGAGATATGAAGTGGAATAGAACCTAGTAGTGCCAAATAACACAATCATCAAGCAAGCAAACAACAAAGCACACAAGCATTTCTGAAAAAGTTGCAGTTGGCCCCAAATTTTATAAACCCAAACATAACAATGTGCTACAATCACAGGGAGTGACAAAAACACATCCAGACAACAGTGAAGGTCAGATGGAATTATGACATTCCATATGGGAAGGCTTGGAGGGCTAAGTAGAATGCTATGGAGGAAAGGTTTGGGACATTGTTCGACTCATATGATAATGTTGTCCGTATCCTTGACATACTAAAGGAGAGGAATCCTGGCACTTATGTTAACATACAACACACGAGGTTGGAGATTATACCAGATTACAAGGTGTTGAAACGAGTATTCTTCTCTTTCACTATGTGCATCGAAGCTTTCCGGCATTGTCCTCCTGTGATGTTTGTTGATGGTACATTCCTGACTGGCAGTACAAATGGCAAATCCTGACTCGTATTGGTGTGGACGGGAACAATCAAATCATCCCACTAGCCATGGCATTTGTGGAGGGTGAGAACTTTCCGAGCTGGGCACGGTTCTTCCGGCAAATTAAAATTCCCATCGTGAAGGACCTGCCAAATGTGTGTGTCATTCATGACAGACATCCTGGTATATTGAAGGCCATGAAGACACTAAGTAATCCAACAACTGACGAGCCAACACCTTGGAAGGACTTGCAAAGCCGGCGGTGCATGTGCCATCTGGGTGCAATTTTTTTCTCACAGTTCAAGAACAAATGGTTGATGAACTTGTTCAAAAAGTTATGCAAGCAGAACCAGCAGCGCAAATATGAATTTATTTGGTCAAAACTAGATGAGTTAACTAAGAAGCAGGTCCTTGCTAGGAAGAAAATGGAAAAATACCAGGTTAAATTAACAACACTCATCGCGGAGCTAGAGGAGCCAGTAGGTCTTTGTGACTTGCCAGCAATTGACCCTCCTAATACGAAGAGAAAGAAGGGCAGGGCAATATAGAATTTTTCTGAGTGGATAGAAAAAGAGCCTCTAGTGAATTGGTCTTTGCTGCATGACACCCATGGAGCTAGGTATGGCCACATGACAACCAATCTTGCAGAGGTGTATAACTTTGTACTCAGAGGGAATAGAGCATTGCCACTGACAGCTATTGTGGAGGATGTATTCCACGGCACTTTGAGATATTTCAGAGAAAGGCACGAGTTAGCAAAGAAGCATATTGCAGTTAATCAGAACACTCCTTATTGTAGCCGTGTCATGGAGTACATGGCTCAGAAGATAAATAAAGCAAAAAAGCACACTGTCACACTCATAGGTAATCAGGAAAGGAGGTATGAGGTTTAGCTTCCTACTAATGGTTTTGGTTCTACAAATGAGGTGAAGACGCATGAGGTCAAAATTGGAATGGAATTTTATCCAACTTGTGAGTGTACATGCAACAAACCGCAGTTGTTGCACCCTCCTTGCTCACATGTGTTGGCTGCGTGTTGCCAGATTGAGTTGGACGCTATCTCCTTCATGTCTCCGTACTATTCAAAAGAGGCAGTACTCAATGTCTCGACATATGAGATGATAGGGTTTAGAGTCGGCGTCAATTTCAAGAAGGTAAACAATGCTCAGAGAGTATACATCCCGGATCCTGAACTTCGACGAACTAGCAGGGGTAGGCATAAGGTAAAGCGAATCCGAAATGATATGGACCAAACTGAAGCTGGTGGAGCAACTAGACAATGTTTGCTCTGCATGACTTATGGGCATAGGATGAAATATTGCCCTGACTTGAACAAATACGGTGCTTCCACATCAACGAGTGCTTCCACATCGACGACTGCGACAACAATAGCAAGAGGTGGTCGTGGCAGTCATGGTGGACATGGCAATCGAGGACAAAGGGGTGGACGAGGAATAAATAACTCAGAAGCTACATAATGTGTTAGCCTATGTTTTAATTTGTAATATGTCTGCACTATGTTTTAATGTGTAATATGCAAACACCTATGTTTTATTTTGTAATGTGTCGGCCTATGTTTTTATTTGTCATATGTCGGACTATGTTTTTATTCGTAATATGCAAACACCTATGTTTTATTTTGTAATATATGTGGACTATGTTTTAATGTGTAATATGATGGACTATGTTTTATTCTATAATATGTGTGGACTATGTTGTAATTGCAGATATGGCTTCGTATCCATTGCTTAATGGTAATATCGACAGAGGGCACCGAGGCGCACTTATGGAATTGGGCACGAACATAGACGTGTTGGTCACTCGCACCCCAAAGTCTAACTGGATGATACACCCTTCATGAGTTGATAGGTATGTGTTGGTATAATGACTTACTATCTTTGACATCCTTTTGATAGACGCTAACTGTATGCTACATTATATATATTTTCTAGGTTAAGTTGGGCTGGACTTCTACCCTTGGCATGGCTGGTTGAGGGTACATTGGATGAGTGGGTTGATCATCTGGACTTGGATGAGGCAGGTGAACCAATGAAGTTGCACAAGAGGCAAGTCACATGTTTCTCTTACGATAGGTCACTCCTTACCTGCTTAGTAGATAGATGGAGACCAGAGAGACATACGTTTCACTTTCCCTAGGGAGAGATGGCGCCTACTTTATAGGATGTGTCTTACCTGTTGGGATTACCTCTGGCTGGTGCTGCCATAGGTCCTTTAGAGGCAGAAACTGGTTGGCTAGCATCTATGCATGCTCGTTTTCTGGCTACGGTGCTAACTACTATGGTGCCAGACAACGATCGTCACGACCCTCTTTTTAGGTGGTTGAGCCAGTTTTAGATTGTCTCCTTAGGATATCCCAATGTTCAGTTGTCACAGGCATAGATTGACTGATTCCTAGAGTCATATATTATGTGGTTGTTAGGCAAGACGATGTTCACGGAGAACTACGTGACCACTGTCGATGCACGACTCATTAGTGTTGCACGAGAGATAGCTGACACACGTTGCCTGGAGAACACCATGCAGAGGAGTTTTGGTTCTGCTGTGTTAGCGGCTACGTATAGAGGCCTGTGCAAAGCTTGGTAGTTGATGTCTTGAAAATCTGGTCTTGTTGGACGTCCACTATTGTTGCAGCTTTGGTCATATGAGAGATTCCCTATTGGTCGACCCTATGTGAGCGTTGAAAAACCTTTTGGTTATGAGGACATGACTGGGACTTATGTGCCTTCTATCGGCGACTTCCCTACTATGGGATCTGTTTGGGCACGGAGAGAGGTATTTTCATAATTACTAACAATATGAATTATTAATGTTTATTTCTCGCTATTCAATATTATTTACTAATGTTTGTTGTCATGCACAGAGACAGTTCGCGCATAGCCAGGTGAGGGGCCGCTACCCCTCCCTCATGACGCAGTTTGATAGTTTGCACGAGGATCAAGTTATATGGGAGCCATACTCCGATCAAGCTATTTCAGAAAGGTGTCCAGTTGGGATTTCTGGATTGTGCACTAGATATTGGCATTATTGGATGACCAAGGCCAAGTTGGTGTTCGACGTGACGGTTGAAGAGATGGCTCTTCAAGGGGTGATGAGACAGTTCGGTCTATGCCAAGAGCCTGACATTCCTGTTATTCCACACTTACCAGATCACATGCACAAGTAAGTAATAATACTTTAGTTCTCATGTCTGCATTTGGCATATAACTAATCATGTAACATGCATTTCAATCTCACGTACAGTCGCGTAGGAGGAAACAAGTCCCAGGCTTCTTAGACTCGCGACATTTGCCTTTACGTCGACAAATGGACTACTGCCCCGACAAATATCTAGGATGAAGTTCGGGCCTTTGACTGGGACAAGTTCGGGTTGTATCTGCAGTGTTACCGGCATAGCACGAGGATCTACTTGGTTCCATCATCATCTCCTGATCATATCAAAGCCCCTCTCACCATCGATCTATTCCCAACTACCTCAATTGTTGGAACCAGACACCACGCAGTATGTGCTATTGTTCTCACATGTTAAGTTTTCCCTTAACCTGAACATATACAATCGGTTAACTTTTTGTGTACATGGTGAATTGACATCTGAGGCACTAGAGGAGGTTACCGCTTTAGTGCAACGCTTTGAGAGAGGAGAAAATATCCCACCGCGAGAGCACGCCACATTTTTGAAGGGTCTTCAAGGGAAGCTACGCGGGATTTACGCAGCTATTACATCTAGACGATCTTCGGATGTTGCTAACACTCGTGCAGCACATCGTCCGCCACGCTGCTATGTGCAGCATTCAGAACCTCGAACCTCTGTGTAGTGTTCGGAACCTTGACCTTCACAACCAGGGAGATCCTCCTGGCAGCAGGTACCTCCTTCGCTACCAGGGATCTCTTCCTGGCAACAGATACCTCCTTCGCAACCAGGGATCTCTTCCTGGTAGCAGGCACCTTCGTCACAACCAGGGAGCTCCTCGTGGCAGCACACACCTCCTTCACAACCAGGGAGCTATTTCTACCAGCAACAACCTCCTTCACAACCCAGGGGCTCTTCTTGGCTTCATCAGATGGACCTAGGTAACACTACTTTCTACATTCTTATGAAAATTGTAGGCTCTTAAATCAATTTTACATGTTTTACTTTATCGCAGTCAGCAGCCAGTCGCAACCGTTCATGACTTCAGTTCAGTCACCTGTGTTTACTGGTCCTGGTTTGTACATACCTAGTGACGGCAAGGACGATGACCGAGGTGGAAGCACCTATGATATCTTGGAGACAGTTCTTGTCACTCCATCACCACCATCGACGCAGGAGACACAAACAATGACAGACGAGGTGGTCTATGGTTGTGGTCATAGTGACACTCGTCCACCGCCTCCACGCTTATCGCCTTCTGGTCCTCGTCCGAGGAAGCACAAGATTTGCCGCTGTCCCCAGCAGTGATATAGTTATCTATGTATGAGACATGACTATCTAATTATGTATGAGACATATGTCTATTCTATGTATGGGACATATTCATGTATACGACATATTCATGTATGAGACATATTCATGTATGAGACATATTCATGTTCTATTTTAGTGGTCAATTGGTTTAGAGGGATAACACTAGTACTGCAAACTAAGTGCATCCAACTGAATTAAACATTACAACTGAATTAAACAATACAACTGAATTAAACATTACAACTTCAACTTAATTAGACATTGCAACTGAAATGAAACAGTACTACATAAAACAGTACTACATGAATGCATCATCCTCCTCCACCGTGGATGCAAATCTCTTGCCCTTTGTCGATGCAGAACTCTTTCCCTTCGATGATGCGGTAGTCTTGACCTTGGTGCTGGACATGAAGAGGTTGTCTTTGTCATCCATCGGTGCAGATCTCTTGCCCTTCGTCGATGTAGAACTCTTTCCCTTTGGCGATGTAGAACTCTTGCCCTTCGACGATGCGGTAGTCTTGACCTTGGTGCTCGGCATGAAGAGGTCGTCTTCGTACTCACTATCCGCTGACCATAAATCTGAATTATTCACAGCAATCCTGAGGTAAGGTTCACCCTTATGCAGTTGGTTTTGCCATGTGCCATGCAACCTGAGAAGTTCTTTCCGTATGTCCTCAAAAGTCCTGGGAGGCCACCCACTCCTAGCTAATGAGTGAGCCAACTCATTCATTATGGTGTCACTACTAATGAGTTCCTCCCATGGAACTGCTCTATCATCCATCTTGAAATTGGTGGCTAGACGGAGAAGACGATCGGACATACCAGAGTGAAAACTACGGTCAAAAGGATAATGAGGACAATACATCTCCACGAAAGGATGGAAGGAGCGAAAGGATGGTGGGAGCAAAAGGGAAAAGAAGGGCCTGCTGACCCACCTTACTGCAGATGTGGTTATATGGGTTCACAAGATAAGATGGTGGGAGATAAAGGCGGGAAAGAAAATGGCGGGAGAGAAAGCGGGAAAGAAAATGGGGGAGAGAATGGCGGGAAAGAAAGTGGCGGGAGAGAATGACGATAGAGAATGGAGGGAAAGAAAGTGGCGGGAGAGAATGACGGTAGAGAATGGCGGGAAAGAAAGTGGCGGCAGAGTATGGCGGGAAATAATATGGCGGGATAGTAGGACGGGAAAATAAAATGGGGGGACAGTAGGGTGAGACAATACAATCACTGTGGCAGATGGCTGAAAACAACAACTAGTTCATGTTCACGCTCTTTGAAGGTTATGGGCACCAAATAGTTGACTTCAATAGACGATGCCAGCAGAAAATTACCGAAACCTTCCTTCTTCAACACCATTATACCACCCAATCCGATAAAGTAGGAACAAGGAATGCTCACAAATATATCATCATCTTCTGAATCCAATGTAATTTCAAGAGTTAAAGAACCAGTCCTAGGAATTGACACAAATTCCTTCAAACTCCTCACAACCATGGTAGGAATAACCTGACAATAACTTTACGTTATATGATATTCGGCTTGCAAATTTAAAACATTATGCTATAACAAAGAACAAATAAAAAAAATACCTGAAGCTTACCATATGTTGAGAAATAACATTCATGAAATCCATCCTATGAACAAAAGGAGTACACAATATGTAGTTGTCATCAAAGAGCTGTCGCGACATGACATACATTTGCTGATAATTCAGATTGACACCATGACTATAAAAACAATTGTCAACAAGTTCCCTCTGAGTTTCACTCAGATCCTCAGGAGCTACAAAAAAATAATTTCACAAACTGAGCAGAACAACAAAACGTACAAGCTGAATAAAACTGAAAATCAGTCAAACAAATAACTTTCCAACACAGGGTAAAGGGAATAACATAACACCATTCCGATGAAAATCGACACCAATCATAGTTCCGAAGTGTTTACGCCTAACAGTCATCATGTCATAATGACGGAGACCATAATCATTCACAAGTTCCTCCCACGAAGAATCATGGAATTTACTGCTCATCCGACCATGTCTAAACAGAACATGGTATAAGTTACCCTCACTGTTGTGAAGAGCAAGATGAATATCTGTGTCATCCCTCCGAATAGCTAAAGCTCTGTACTCCTCAATGTACCGAGCAAGATGTGATCTAACACTGCACGGAACATACTACAACAAGAATGGAAGCAAACATCATAATCATATAAACAAAGGCATTCGAATACATTTCAACCAAAACAACATCAACCATATGCCACAGTCAGATAAACAAGATATAGAATCTTACAACATGCCTTGGACATCGACGATCCAGCACCATAGTGAATACTGACGCACCGGAATCAAAGGAAGAACAAGGGCCACCTGGAGCTCGACAAAATGGGAAGCCATTTATCTGCAAACAAACGGTGACCAATAAGACTGAATCCACAAACGAGTTGAAAGTTGACATTTGATTGAGATGGAGGCAAATAAAATATCGTAGGCCTATGGAGAGAGCCCTGATCTATTGTTTACACGGGTTGGATACGAAAATGGGTGCCCGAGCGAAGAGATCGACGCGTCGGTGGAAGCACCTGAGAGCAACAGGGGTGGGAGGTGGAGCTGGGGAGCCTACAGGACGGGGGATGGTGAAAGGGGTGGTCAAAAGAGAAAGAAAGGAGTGGTCAGCCTTATCCAGGCGCCCATCGATTGCTTGGAGGCCGACCAGGCCTCTTCGGCCAGCCATAGGCCGACAGGCCACTCTTCGGCGTGCCAGAGCCCGACGGGCCTCTCTTCAGCCCGGGGTTGTCCACCAGGGGCCGACGGGGTGCTATTTTTGATTTTTTCCATTTTCGACATATGCTTTTCGAATTTGATACAAAATTGGTACTACTTTTGAAAAAAATCTAATGTGCTGGCACCTTCCTATTACCCCTTAACGCTTTTGCGTGAACTTTTACTAATGTGTCGACCCATGTGTGTGCTTGATGTAGGTGAACTCTCTCTTATAGCTCACAATGAGTGATACATACCAGTTGTGGAGATAGAGGCACCATGCAGTTAGGGCGCTTCGACACCTGCTATAAGCGAGACGGATGGTCGTATCGCCTCAACAATCATTGTACTGGATTGACCTAATAGCTCTAAAGTTAGTTAGCTTCATATTTTCATCTTTCGTTTTTTTTCTTCTTTGTCATGAGCTTTTCTTTCATTTCTAGTTTTTTTTTCAAAAATAGTTAAAATACAAATAGCCCAAAATATAATTTAGTTAAATTGTTTAAAGCCTTCATTGCGCATTTAACAAATGTTCATGAATGTAAAATATATTGTCCCTTTGTAAAATTGATAAACAAAATCATGCATTTGGAAAAATATTTTGGTGATATTTTAGGATTTTACACAATTAAAAAATATTTGCATAATTTTATAAAAAAATTTCATATCATTCAAGAAAAAATGTTCTAACACTTCACAAATGTTCAAGATATATTGAAAAATGTTTAACATGCACTAAGCAATTGTTTAGATTGCATCCAAAAAATATTTCTTGTGTATTAAAGTGTTTAGCTTGTACCCGAAAATGATCAAGGTGTATTCAAAGTATATTTAACATGCACTCCTACCGTCCCATAACATAAGGGCCTTTTTACACTATTGTAGTGTTAAAAACACTCTTATATAAGGGTCGGATGGAGTATTAAAAAGAGTTAAACATATATTTGAAAAAACAATTAGCACGTATAACAAAATGTACAACATATATTTAAAAACAAATTAAAAACAGAAAACAATATAGAAATATACAAATTGGGGAAAAAGAAAACCCAAAATAAAAATGATTGAAAATAGTAGATAAAATAGAGAAAAACCCAGGCAATTTGAGAAATGTTGACAAATTTGAAAAATACTCCAAAATTTTAAAAAATATTCATGAATTGTTTTTACACAAAAAATCAAGAATTTGAAAAAGTGTAAAATAAAAAGTATGTAAGGGAGAGGGAAAAAGTAAAATAAAATACATTTTTTTAAAAATTAAGTAAGAAGAAATAAGAAAATCAGAGTGGCGTTCCCTGACTTCTCATGGCAAGTATAGATAGATTACACGGTCACATCTCGCAGGACACACAGAGTAACGTCACCAACGAAGGTGAGGGTGATGGAAAAGTCGCCGCACGCGAGAGCCTGGGAGGCGAACCCACCCGTGACACATCCCGCCATTAATGGCCATCCCGACCTTGCTATTCCCACCCCACCCTTCCCATAGCAGGCCGCTGCATCCCCACCTACCACCAGTTCACCCCACCGTGTGAGATCCAAGCGCGATGGCGGACCGAGCACGCAGATCTAGGGCGAGGCGGGCACACCCGGCGGCTTAGGTGGCGGCGCCGCTGTCATTCCCAGCCCCTCCGCCACCTACTCTGGTGGAGCTGCTGCCGGAGGTGGCTGCGGACACGCCGAGGGCACGTGCAGAAATTCTCCGCGTGGTGAGGGAGAAGTACCCCGACCGCAGCAGCTGGCCTACGGTTTGCATGGAGATCATCTGCTACTCGACGTTCGAGGAGCGGTCGAGGTTCTGTGGCGACGATGGAGGGATGGACTACTAGATGATCTTCTGGGCCATCCAGGAAGCGGAATCGGCGGATCCGATACGAGCAGCGAAGTGGAGACGCTACAAGACGAGGAACCCTTCCCGCCTCAACATCCGGAGGCCGTCGGTGGTGGGTTTAATCTGCCACGCGGAGCTCTGCCACCGGGGGTCAAACCCCCGCGCATCCCTTGAGTCAGAAAAATTCTAGCCGGCATGCTCTGCGGGGGGTTTGTGCCCCAGAGCTGAGCACGTCGTGCAGCGGCCAAGGTGCGTTGTCACAATCTGGAGCTGCCGCCGTGGCCGGGAGATCGCAGAGAGGTAATCTCGATTTCCAATCCCTCTGTTTCTTCAATTCCGATGAGGAATAGCGGTTTCTGCCGCAGGAATGTTGCCTTCCCCAGCAGGGTTTCCCTCTAGAAACTAGGATTCCTGTGAACGACCGGGAGATCACCGAGGTTCAATCCCCCCTAGAGAGAGGTGCTTGAGCACAAGGTCGACGGTCAGGGAGGTTTGAATTTGGCCAAGGACAAGACGACATCATTCTCCTATCCTAAACCCACCCCTGCCCCTTTGATTCGGGGACGTGTTCTATCCAGGAAAGCAGGAAAAGGGAATGCGCCTTCTCTTAAGGCTTGTGCTGTTGAGGAGGAAATTGCGGATTTCTACGGGAAGCTGTGGGTTATACCTCCCCCCAAACGCTGCTCCCCTCACAAACCCTCCCCCCTAACCCTAGGTTTGCCCTCCCAAGCCGCCTCTTCTGGGTGAGGAAGGTTCTCTTCCGTGAGGGGAGATTTACCGTTGATGATTGCTTCCCAGTTCGCCATCTTCGCAGTTCAGACCCAATTCCTACCAAATTCCAACCTGCCATAGAGGGGATCGGCCCAGGATCTCTCTCCTTCGCTGACATTGTCAAGCAACCTATGGCCGATTCCCAAGGAAAAGGGCCACAGGGGCCACGCCCAGCTCACCGGCAGCCGCCCCCTAGGAAGAATGCGTGTTTGCTCAAGCAGAAAGCCCCTGTTGCTCCAGCACCCAAGATCCAACCAGGTGGGGTGACTGCCCCAACGCAGCCAGCCCCTCCTGCACCAACTCCACCCGCACCTCCGATCCAGCAGCCTATGGATCCAAGGTACAAAGAGATGGTTTGCTTCGATTGTGGGGGACTTGGCCACTATGTGGGCAACTGCGTGAAGCCAAAGAAATGCTTTATCTGCTCTGGCATTCATAATGTGAACAATTGCGTTGCTTGGGCTCGACTACAACCTACTGCAACCTATTTTGGTAGTGCTGCTGCTGGATTAGGCTTTTATCATGTTGATGTGCCCATGCCTGCCGAGACCAGCTGGCTCAATTTCGACAACTGTGTTGTTCTTAATGTGGTTACAGGAGAGATCAGTTCTGAGGACCTGCTTGTGAAGTTGAATGGCATGTTCTGTAAGAATAAACAATGGCCATGGCAAATCAGAGAGTTATCTGCTAAAGCTTTCCTACTGAGATTTCCCCCTTGGAAGAGGATAGAAGACCTGATAGAACTTCCAGGTTTCATTCTGCCTACTGAGGGTGTCATTGTGAATATCACTGAATGGACTGGTGCATCGGATCCTTTTGGAGAACTGACTGAGGCCTGGATTCAACTTGATGGCATTCCTCCCAAGTGGTGCACATGGAAAGTATTTGTGCAGGTTGCCTCTATGTTTGGCATTCTCACTGATGTAGACTGGAACGGTATCTTCAAAGCTTTCTATGATCAAATTAGAATCAAAGTTGCTTGTACAGACCCTACTAAAGTTCCTTTTGAGAGACTTGTGGAAATCAAGAAAAAACTATATCTGCTATACTTCATTGCGGAAGGTTTTGATCAAGTTGGACAAGATAATAATGGAGATGATGATGATCCTGATCAGGATAACCATTCTGCTGGTGGTGGAAAATTTGATCAACATAGTCCAAAGGATGATGATGATATGGTTGATGAGGATGAACCTATAGATGAATTGGCCAAGGCTAATTTCCCTCAGAAAATTCCTACTGTCGCTAACTCCAAAACCAACAAGAACCTGGCTATGTCTGTTGCTAAATTTCACCCTGATATGTTCCAGGATGGTGAGCATAACCAATTCTTGGTGGAAACCAAAGAAAACCAAGACCTATCCATGTTGATGGAGACTCAGACACAACTGACAGTACTAGCCCTGAGGTTGAGGTGGTTGATGGAGAGGTCTACTCTGAGAATTCTCTTTTTATGCAAATGGAATTCTGCTCTGCCCAGTTGAGCAAGTTTGAGGTGGATGGCTTAGAAGAAGAAGAGGAGGGAAACCCACAAGACATGCTGGTCCTGTCGGATGAACTGGTGGACAAATTTGCTTCAGTCAAAAGATCTCTGGTGAACTCGCTTGATCTGATCAAGGCTGAGAAAAAAAAGAAAGGTGCTGACAAAGGGAAGAACCCAGCCAAGTGGGGGCTGGTCCTGGGCCATAAGCATAATACCAGAAAACATGGAGAGGTGAATATCATGGACAAAGCTGCGGCCTACAAGCAGAAGAAAGATCTGGAAGTTCCCAATACATTCAAAGGTAACTCCTACGCCGTTTTGGAACCATGTGTTCTTGTTGAGCATGTGCATAAAATTGATTTGCTTATGGGTGATTCTGATATGGAGTGTGATAATATCTTAAATAGTATGATTGAATCTGAAAAAGCCAATTGCTTAAAGTTTGTGGATGAACACCCTAAAGAAGCTCTTCCTGATAGTTTAGATGTTGTGGAGTTTTCTGACTCCAGTTTCATTTCCCCAACTGTTGTGGCCACCTATTCACATTCAGGTGGCACTGCTGAATTGACAGGTGATAGCCCAACATTATGTACTAAGGCTCAACCATGTGGTTTGTCCCACCCTTTTAAAATTCAATGATAGGAGCCTTTCGGAATATTAGAGGTATGGGTAAACTTGGTAAAATACAGTGCCTTGCTGATGTTATTGCTAATAACCATCTTGACTTTGTGGGGTTCTTGGAGACTAAAAAAGAGAATATCCCTGATAGTACCCTAAAGTCCCTTACAGGGAAAATCAACTTCTGTTGGCATTTTCTTCCCGCTATGAACACTGCTGGTGGGATCCTTTTGGGTCTAAACTCTGATTTTTTTGAAATAATTGGTTTTGTTGACAAAAAATTCTGTGTCGTTGCCACTATCAAGAATAAGAATGACAATTTTGTTTGGCATATGGTGGTGGTGTATGGCATGGCCTACAATGAGTTTAAGCTAGAATTTATTACTGAATTACATGTTGTGATGGAATCGTTGTCCTTTCCTACTCTTCTTGGTGGAGATTTTAACTTAGTTAGATCCAGTGTAGATAAGAATAATGGGAATATTAACAACCAATTTGCGTATATCTTTAATGATTGGATCAACAAATGGGGTTTGCTTGAATTGGCTATTGCCAATCGAAGTTATACCTGGAGTAATAACCAGGATAATCCTATTTTTGCTGCTATTGACAGAGTTTTTGCTACTACCAATTGGGATGCCCACTTCCCCTTGTCGGCAGTTAATGCCCTCCCTAGAGTTAGTAGTGATCACACCCGTTAATAATTGATACTGGTGCTTGGAGGGTTACCTCCCCAAAGATCTTCAGATTTGAGAAATGGTGGCTTGATCGCCCTGATTTTAAAACCTTAGTTCAAGTAATTTGGAATACCTTTGCCCAGGCACTTCTGCCATTGATATCTGGCAATTTAAAACCAGGCTCTTTCGCAAGAAAGTGAAAGGATGGAGCATCAATCTTGAGGCTGCCATGAAAAAAAGAACAGAGACCTGATGTTAGAGTTTGACATTTTGGTTGTTTTGTTGAGAAAAACCTTCTTAGTGAGGGAGATAACAGTAGAATGGATGAGATTAAGAAAGAACTAGATGAGATTTGGCATAAAGAAGAGACTCCCGTTTGGCAGAGATCCAGGGATCGTAAGATCGTGGATGGTGATAAGAACAACGCTTATTTCCATTCCCTGGCTAATCACAGACATAGGAAGAAAATCATCTTATGGTGCTGGATGGACCTAATGGTCCGGCTACTAATACCACAGATATATTAGATGTAGCCACTGCCTTTTATAAGAACTTATTTGATTTTGAAGAGAGACATAATATTTGATTGGGTGATTCCTTTTGGAATGAAGATGAGCTTGTAACTTCAGAGGAAAATGAAATGCTTCAAAAAGACTTTTCGGAGGAGGAAATCAAGAAAGATATATTTGATTCTTTTGCCCATTGGCATAAGCACCTGATGGTCTGTCCTTTCTTTTTTACCAAACTTTTTGGGAGGTAATCAAAAAGGATTTTATGGCCCTGGTGAGAGCTTTTGAGCAGGGAAAGTTAGACCTTTATAGGCTTAACTTTGCTCTGATCGTTTTAATTCCTAAAGAGCCTAATGCTAGAGATATGAAGAAATTTAGACCAATTAGTCTTAGCAATTGCGGAGTTAAGATTCTTTCCAAAGCTATGAATAATAGGTATGCACCTCTTTGTGATAGATTGATTTCTCCTAGTCAAACTACATTTATTAAACGTAGGTTTATCTTGGAAAGTGTGGTTATGGCACATGAGGTTATTCATGAGGTGAAGAAATTTGGTACAGAGGGGCTGATTCTTAAGTTGGATTATGAAAAAGCTTATGACAGAGTCAGTTGGGAATTTCTGTTTGAAATGCTGGCTTTTCGAGGCTTTGGGAGTAAATGGATCAATTGGGTCAAAAGTACTTTGGTCCATGGTTCTTCTTATGTTAGGGTCAGTGATACTAATGGGCCATATTTTATTAGCAAAAAAGGTCTGAAACAAGGGGATCCTTCCTCTCCCTTGCTTTTCAACTTGGTAGCGGATGTGTTTACTAAGATGTTGATCAAAGCGGAGAGACATAACTTAATTGCTGGGCTTTTGCCTAGTGTGATCCCAGGAGGTGTTGTCAGTCTGCAATATGCAGATGATACACTACTTTTCCTAGAAAATTCTATTGAGAAGGCTAGGAATTTTAAATGGATTCTGTCATGTTTTGAAAACCTATCTGGGATGAGAATTAATTTTCATAAAAGTGACCTCATGACCATCAATATGGAGGATGAAATCACCAAAGCTTTTTCTCAGATATTTTGGTATCAAGTGGGTTCTTTCCCTATTAAATACTTGGGTGTGCCTTTGCATTTTGACAAACTTAGAAGAGAGGACTTGCAACTTATCATTGATAGGATCATTAAAGGGATTGCTGGCTGGTTGGGTGTAAACCTCTCCTATAAAGGGAAACTAATACTGTTATGTGCTTGCATTGTCAGCATCCCTGCCTATCTTATGGCTGTTATTAAATTTCCCAAGTGGGCTATTGATGCCATTAACTCCCAGATGGCTTATTTTTTCTGGGGTAATCTGAGGGATGATCATAAATATCATTTGGCCAATTGGGGCCTTGTATCTAGAGACAAGAGTTTTGGGGGTCTTGGTATTCCTAACTTGAGAGATTTCAACATGGCATTGCTAGCCTCTTGGGGCAAAAGATATTTTGCTGCAGAGAATCGAGACTGGAAGAAACTGATAGATTACAAATATAACACTAACAACCCAAATGTTCTGTGGTCTAGAAATAATGTCGGTTCCCCCTTTTGGAAGGGTGTTACCTGGGCATTGTCGGCTGCAAAAGTTTTTTATAGATGGAATTTAGGTAATGGTCGGAATATATGCTTTTGGCATGATATTTGAGTGGGGGAATGTTCCCTCAAAGTGCAGTTCTGGAGGCTCTTCTCCATCTGTAACCAACAAGATTGTAGTGTAGCCCAAGTTTGGGATGGTTAAGAACTTAAACTTTCTTTTAGAAGATATGTGATCAGGAGGGTTTGGATATGTGGCAACATATGATCTCCTATATCAAGCAGGTTCAGCTCTCTAATGACCCTGATTGTCCTATATGGACTTTGGAAACAAATGGAAAATACTCTGTTAAGTCCTTTTACAAGGCCATCAACTTTGGGGGGGGGGGGGGTGAAATCCAGAGTTGGGGATAGGTTTTGGAAAATCCGGTGCCCACAAAGAATGCATGTTTTTTTGTGGCTGGTTGTTTATAACAAAGTTCTTACTCATGATAATTTGAATAAAAGAAGGAAGGTGGATGACCTGTCATGCCTATTTTGCTCAGACAGTGAATCTGTACAACATTTGTTTCTAGATTGTATCGTGGCCAAACATGTTTGGAATTTTATTGCTGGACGCTTTGATATTCATTTACCTACTCATCTAGATGACATTGTTTCTATTTGGCACATGCATAATTCCAAAAAAGTGCTAAATCTAGTTGTGGTTGCTTCCTTGTGGAGCATATGGACTCTAAGAAATGATTTCTGCTTTTAGGGAAGACCTTGGAGAGGCATGGGATGCGTGTTTGTTCGTGTGAGATACCTTCTTCATCAAGAGTGTGCTTTGCGACGACACACAACCGGTGCTTCTCCAGCGGTGCATCCTTCTCCTAGACAAGTAGAAGGGGGAGCTGCTCCGGATCGCCTGGAGGTGATCGGCATGCTGTGTGGAATAAGGATGTAGATATCCTACATGTTGCTGGTTCCCAATCTAAGCTTTAGTTGTAATAAGACATTTAGACTTGTGTTGCTCTATCCTTGGCCTGACCATCCTGGTAGGCCCAGACTCTGTGAACTTTTGCTTGCTTCATATATAAAATGGAGCAGGGGGCAACCCCTATTTAAAAAAAAAAGAAATAAGAAAATTGGAAAAGCGAAAGAAAATCAAAAACACACGAGAAGAAAAGAGGAAAGCAATAAAAAGAGAGGAAAACGGACAAAAGGTTTTGTAACCCTCCCATAAGCGAATAGAATGTTCTGGAAACTTGTTTGACCCGTTTAACCCTTCTTTGTGAACCCTCGATAATGGGTTGTATCATGTGCGCGGTCGTTGTAGGCGATCGATCTCTTAACGCACACAAAGACCAATGCATAGATTTCTCAAAAAAAGAGTACTGCATATGAACCATGGACAGTGAGTCACGATGTGGTTGGGGAACGTCGATGTCTCGCTATAAGCGACATGGACAATTATAGTTGAGAGAACCTTGTGAATGGTTCTCTTACACTAAGCGAGAGATAGACCCATGATGCAGTTTTATATTTTGCAAGAAAAACTTTCAATATATTAATTAACTATCATGGTATTACAATGAACATTAGAAATATAAATTATATCTAGGTACATGTACCTTGTTGCCATGGTGGATCTAGGATTTGACAATGTGGGAGCAACTACGAACAACATTCTAATGGCTAGGAAAAATATGTACTCTACACTGGACTAAAATTAGTTACGATGGACAAACATTGCACATGTAAAATAGCATTTGTAAATTGTCTGTGGGGGCCATGGCCCCCATCACCCCACCCAAGATTAGCTGCTGCCTCATTGCCATGACTAGAAGCATTTGAGCAAGCCCAAGGGTGTCTTCGTTGGCCGCTGGGTTATTCGCGAGGTCAATGCCTTGAGTGAAACCGACGAAGACATGATTCCGATATGCTTGTGTCAGGCAGGATCACATGCGCCGAGCCGTCTCGACGGTCTCGGTGCAGATGTCCGGCTCGGGTTCTGGTCCCCCGATTTTGCCAATGAAGACATGCATCTTGCCAAAGGGAACTCGGTACCCGTACTTGATTGAGCCGGTCTCGGGACCCCAGTCGGAATCGTCAATGTAGAGCGGGCCACGACGACTCTTGGTCATACGGCCTATTGCATATCCTTCGATCCATGGGAGTGCTCCCTCCAAGAACTCAACACCACCGTGCACTGGCCCCATGGTGGGCGCAAACCTCGCCAGCCGGCTCAGCAGCCTGAGCTGGCCCACCCGTTGCTGGCTCAATCACCACCTTGGTGTTTTCAAACTCCGACGGGTCACTTATCAAACCCCGTGGACAACATGCTGGGGGCAACTCGTAACCTTGAAGTACTTCCCATTACAGGAAACACCCCAATAGAGGTTCAGACCAGGAACGCCATTGAGATGTTAAAAACAACGGTTCTCAGCAGGCACAATACTCATTTGGAGGGGATCGGATGCACTCTACGCCCTATGCAAGCCATAGGAAAAGCTTACACATGGAGTCCCTGATAGTTTCTAGTAGTAGGCGCATGTAGTGAGCTCAGACTTCACTGGCCCGGCCAATGTTCTCAGACGCACACGCAGTCATTGACGCGGCACGAGGTATGCGGCAAGTAGAGGAAGCAGCAACCGCAACAGCAGTAGCGGCGGGTCAAGTACCTCCCACCCCTCCGTAGCCAATTTCTTCGGGGACATGTCTTAGTAAAAGGACGATCGGGATACCCTGTATTGCGCCGACCCTACGCAATTAATGAATGCCTATGGATTCAAGGGTCCTCGCAACATTCCTAATTACATTGCTGATCTTGAGACGACTGCATGGATAGAAAGCTATGAGATAGCTATGGATATGCTCGACATCAGCGATGTGGTCTGTGCTAAGTACTTAACCATGATGTTGGAAGGTTCAGCTCGCACAAGATTGAAAAATCTACCCCCCCAATTCCATTAATACTTGGGAAGAATTGAAGTAACGCTTCATCAATATTTTTCATGGAACTTGCAAGCGCCCAATGAAGGTTGTTGATTTGTAGCATTACATCCAGCGTACAGATGAATCTTCCCATCATTAGACACGTCGGGTTGCAGAGATTATTCATCCTTCTAATAGCATCATAGCTTCCCAGACCGTCTTAATATTGGGGAAGAATTGTCACTTCCAACCCCTTGTTCAGAAGCTGGGGCACCTCAAGCGAAAGGTTAAAGACATGGGGGACCTCATATGGATGTTCGCACTAGATACACCAAGTTAGATAGTATAAAGGACCCCCGCTCTGATGTTGACAAAGTTGGCAAAAAAAAGAAAAATGATGGTGGCAAGGGTCATCAGCAAAGCTTCACAAAAATGGGAATCATGGCAACCAAGGCAACGGTATAAAGCAAAAATACCGTGAGGGCGGGTCAGACTTTGTCGCCAACACCAATACTGATTTCAAGAATCAGCGGCATAACAACTCTGGCCAAACTTACAATGGGAACAAAGCGTTCAAAATCTTCATCGTCCCTACTTTTAGAAGATTTACGAGGGAATGTCATGGATTTTTGAACCCATGGCTCTCTTTCCCTTCCATGTCATTTACCAAAGCGTTTATTTTTGGGATGTGGGTTATCTAGAGTTTCAGCGGGTTCTATTTCCACATCATTATCATGTTCTTTATTATCATCTGGTTGAGCATCTACGTGAATATCATCATTCTTATCATTATCACTAGGTGCATGTTCACTACGAGATGGTGTCTCAACATCAAAAATAGAAACTTCATTATGTTTCTCAGCGAGGTTTTCTACAACAGGTTCACTAGAAGCATGCAAAGTCCTATCATCTTTCCTTTCATTTTTCTACTTAGATGAACTAGGAGCATCTTCATTAATTCTCTAAGAATCTCTTTCAATTCTTTTAGGGTGATCTTCAGGATAAAGAGGTTTCTGGGTAATTCTACCTCCTCTAGTCATTACTCTAACAACATGATCATTCATATTATTCATTTCAGCAAGCAAATCATTTTGTGACTTAGCTACTTGGTCTAATTGGGTGTGAACCATAGAAGCATGTTTACCTATGCATTTCACATCATTTGCAATTCTAAACATCAAGTCACTTCAGCGTTCTATCATCATGGCATTATGTATTAATTGATCTTTAGAATAACTATAGAAGTGCTCTTGCTTGACAATGTAATTATCAAATTCATCCATGCATTGACTAGGGGTCTTAGTATAAGGTATATCACTTTGATTAAAGGAATGGAGAGAATGTACCTCTACTACCCGTGTCGGGTTGTGAAGTCCATGTATTTCTTCGATAGGTGGAAATTCTTGACATCTTAAGTCATAATACCTTTCCATTTCGTAGATCTTTTGCTTCTTGAATATCTTCAAGACCGAGGAATAGAATACCTCTTTTGTTTTGAATAGGTTTCGCAGGTGGTTCAGGAAGTATCCAATCATCGGCATTTTGCAATATATTATTCAATAGTTCTTCAGCCTGCTCAACAGTTTTGTCTCTGAAAACACAACCAACACAACTATCTAGGAAGTCCCTAGAAGCATCGGTTAATCCATTATAAAAGATATCGAGAAGTTCATTGTTCTGAAGAGGATCATCTAGTTAAGCTCTAAGTAACTGGAGAAGCCTCCCCCAAGCTTGAGGGATATTCTTTCTTAAACATTCACAAAGTTAAATATTCCTTGTAAGACAACTTGTTTCTTATGAGCAGGAGGGTATTTTTTCAGAAAAAAAATAAAGCATATCCTGGGGACTACGCATAAAACCGGGAGCCATAGAAAGGAACCATTCCTTGGCCTCGCCTTTGGGCGAGAAAGGAAAAAAGCTTAATGATATAATAGTAACATATCTTTTCATCATTAGTAAATAAAGCAACAATATCATTCAACTTCATGATATGTTCGACAACAATTTCATTTCCATAACCGTGGAAAGGATCAGACTCTACTATAGAATTCAATTCAGGGACTATAGAGAATTCATAGTCATTACCATTAACAAATACAGGATAAGTAGCAAGCTTGGGATCATGTTTTATTTTCTCCATCATAGATTTTCTTCTAGTTTGCATAGTAGTTTCTTAAAATCATCTCTATTCTCACAAGCAAGGAAGTCCCTAGCTACCTCGCCATCCATAACATAACCTTTGCGTACATAAGGCAATTCATATCTATTAGTGAGAGAGGTGTAATAGGCGATTCAAAGTCTTCATTACTTTTAGCATTTTCAAGTTCCCTAGCTTTTGCAATATGAGCATCAAATAATTCACTTAGTGGCACAATTTCAGTTTCGTGATGTGTAGCAATAGTATCATCATTAATTTCAGAAGTAGCATCATCATGTTCATGTGACATGTAAAAGCGAGCAACAAGCGGTGGTGTAATAAGCTGATTCAAAACAGTGGGCAATCAAAAGCAGAGCTAGATGGCAGATCCTTACCTCCTCTCGTGCGAGAGGGGGTGATCTTAGTTCGAGTATCTTTTAGATTCTTCATAGTGTCAGTTGGATATCCTCAAGTTAACACAATAAAAAGAGCTATGCTCCCCGGTAATGATGCCAGAAAAAGGTCTTGATAAACCACAAGTATAGGGGATCGCGACAGTCTTCACGGGTAGCATTTCACCCTAATTTATTGATTCGACACAAGGGAATCCAAAGAATATTTATTGGCCTTGATAGTTGAGTTGTCAATTCAACCGTGTCCGAGATATCTCTCTGAAGCAAAGGTTTAGTAGCACGACAAATAATAGGGGTAGCAACAATAGTGATAGAAACAATTTTTGTAACAGTAGTAACAATAGAAATTTGAGTAGCACGTGTAACAGTAACAACAACAGTAGTAACTTAGCAAGATTCAATATATGTAAATAATAGACACGTGGATTGGTGATGTATAATGATTTAGATGACATCAATCATGTAATAGTTACACACTAGGGTGACACAAAACTAGCTCCAATTCATCAGTCTAATGTAGGCATGTATTCTGTATATAGTCATACGTGCTTGCGATAAAAACTTGTATGACATGTTTTGTACTACCCTCCTGTGGAAGCGGGGTCCTATTGAAAACTAAGGGATATTAAGACCTCCTTTTTATAGACAACCGGAACAAAGCATTAACACATGATGAATACATGAACTCCTCAAACTACGACAACCACTGAAAAGAATCCCAATTATTGTCACCTTGGGGTATGCGGATCAAGACATGCAATAGGTGTATACAACTTGTAAGATAGGATCCAAATCACTCTTATATTCATGAAAACATAATAGGTTCAGATCTGAAATCATGACACTCGGGCCCTAGTGACAAGCATTATGCATAGCAAAGGCATAGCAACATCAATCTCAGAACATAGTGGACAGTTGGGTTCCAGCCCTATCAAACTTAACTCGATTACATGATAAATCTCATCCAATCCCACCACTGTCCAGCAAGCCTACAAAGGAATTACTCACTCCAAGTGGTGGACATCATGGCGGTGTTGATGAAGAAGGGTTGGTGATGAAGAAGACGACGATTTCCCTCTCCGAAGCCCCAAACGGACTCCAGAACAACCCCGAGGAAGAACATGAGCACTAGTAGAAAACAGGGCTTTGATACGGGCCAGAATATTGCATTAGTACCGGTTGTGTTACGAACTAGGACTAATAGGTGCATCAGTTCCGGTTGATGAGGCTAGGGCGTCGGCCGAGCCTCGCCAGGAACCAGTCCCCGTTCATCTGAACCCTTTAGTCCCGGTTCTAGACATGAACCGGGACTAAAGGGCCTCTCTCCTGGCCCAACCCCTTTAGTCTCGGTTCTAGCCATCATCCGGGACTAAAGAGGACCCTTTAGTCCCAGTGCTAGCCACCAACCGGGACTTATACAACACCTATATATATGATCACCCTTGCCCGCTCACTCCTTTGTTTTTTGGCCGACCGGCATGTGGGAGGTGTGCTGCTCTGTGTTCTGACCTCCTATGCACATGAGATGTTCGATGAGATGTCGCAGCCACACTTAAGATTTCTCCTCTCTAAGCTCGACCTCCAAGCTACATTTTCCCCAAGATTGGTTTAGGTTTGGTGGTACACCAACTACACAAGTGTTCTAAAAGGTTAATGACTTCATCGTTTTATCTCCCACTGCTAGTTTAGCTCATTTCAAATGCTCTAGAAGTAGAGTGTGGTTTGTGGATTTTAGTGGAGGAGTGTACTTTGGTTTTAATGTGATGATGAACTTGTATTAATTTGATCACTTATCTATTCATGATGTTCCGTAATGGTTTTTGATACATTTAATTATATAATGCACACAGATGAACCGGCAATGGATGTACGGTGAACGAATCACCTCCGAGTACATTGAGGGCCTGCATAAATTTCTCGAAGTGGATGAGCCAAACAAGCAGAATGGTTTTATGTATTGTCCATGTACTGTCTGTGAGAATACGAAGGATTACTCCAACTCTAAAGCCTTAACTTCCACCTAATTGAGAAGGGTTTCATGCCACACTATAATGTTTGGACCAAGTACAGAGAAAGAGGGGTTATGATGGAAGACAACAAAGAAGAAGAGGATCATGACATCTATCGTCCTATGTACCCTGAATACGGTGATACTGCAACGAGGGAGGCTGAAGATCAAGAGGCACCAGATGTGCCCGATGATGATCTTCGTCGTGTCATTGTTGAAGCATAGAGAGAATGCAAAAGTGAAAGGGAGAAGTTGAAGTTCAATCTCATGTTAGAGGATAAAAAAAAGGGTTGTATCCAAAGTGCGAAGATGGCAACACAAATCTCGGTACCACATTGGAATTGCTGCGATGGAAGGCAAAGAATGGTTTATCTCACAAGAGATTTGAAAGCTTACTAAAAATAATGAAGAATAAGCTTCCAAAGGATAACAAATTGCCTGACACTACGTACGGAGCAAAGAAGGTTCTCTGCCCTCTAGGGTTAGAGGTACATAAGATACATGCATGCCCTAATGACTGCGTTCTCTACTGTAGTGAGTACGAGTAATTGAATGCATGCCTAGTATGCACTGCATTGGGGTATAAGACCAGACGAGATGACCCTGGTGATGTTGAGGGCAAGCGCCCTAGGAAGATGGTTCCTACCAAGGTGATGTGGTATGCTCCTATAATACCACGGTTGAAACATCTATTAAGAAACAAAGAGCATACCATGTTGTTGCAATGGCACAGAAAAGACCGTAAGAAAGACGAGAAGCTGAGAGCACCTGCTGATGGGTCGTAGTGGAGAAAAATCAAGAGAAAGTGGGAGGCAAGTGATGCAAGCAACGTATGGTTTGGTTTATGTGCAGATGGCATTAATCATTTTGGGGAGCAGAGAAGCAATGATAGCACCTGGTCCGTGACTCTATGTATCTATAACCTTCCTCCTTGGTTGTGCATGAAACAAAAGTTCATTATGATGCCAGTGATCATCCAAGGACCTAATCAACCCGACAACGACATTGTTGTGTACCTAAGGCCATCAATTGAAGAACTTTTACATCTATGTAATGGAAAAGGTGTACGTGTGTGGGATGATCATGAACAAGAGGAATTTGACCTACGAGCGTTGCTGTTTGTGACCATCAATGATTGGCCAGCTCTTAGTAATCTTTTAGGCCAATCAAACTAGGGATACAACGCATGCACACACTGTTTTGATGATACCCAAAGTATATAGTTGGACAAATGCAAGAAGAATGTGTACATGGGACATCATCGATTTCTTCCGACCAGGCATGCCTTATGAAAGAAAGGCAAACATTTCAAAGGTGAGGTGGATCACCAGAAGAAGCCCGTCCTCCGTACTGGTGACGACATACTTGATATGGTCAAGGATTTAAAAGTAATCTTTGGAAAGGGTCCTGGAAGAGAATCTATTCCGACTGACACTGAGAGACGCGCATCCATGTGGAAGAAGAAATCTATATTTTGGGACTTACGCTATTGGAAAGACCTAGAGGTCCGCTCTGCAATCGACATGATGCACGTGACGAAGAATTTTTGCGTCATCCTGCTAGGATTCTTGGGCGTGTATGGGAAGACAAAAGATAGATTGGAGGCACGAGAGGACTAGTAACGTGTGAACGAAAATGTTGACATGCATCCAAGGCAGTATCAAGGTCTCCCAGCTACACTCTTACCAATGAAGAGAAGGAAATCTTGTTTGAATGCCTGCTCAGTATGAAGGTCCCGTCTGGCTTCTCGTCGAATATAAAGGGAATAATAGACATGACAGAGAAAAAAATTCCAGAACCTAAAGTCTCATGACTGCAATGTGATTATGACGCAACTGCTTTCGGTTGCATTGAGGGGGCTTCTACCGAAAAACGTTCAATTAGCCATTGTGAAGCTATGTGCATTCCTCAATGCAATATCTCAGAAGGTAATTGATCTAGAAATCCTACCAATGTTACGGAAATATTTGGTGCAATGTCTTATGAGCTTTGAGTTGGTGTTCCCACCATCCTTCTTTAATATCATGACTCATGTCCTAGTTCATCTAGTCAACGAGGTTGCCATTCTGGGTCCTGTATTTCTACACAATATGTTCCCCTTTGAGAGGTTCATCTGAGTCTTTAAGAAATATGTTCGTAATCGTGCTGGGACAGAAGGAAGCATCTCCACTGGCCATCAAACAGAGGAGGTCATTGGGTTTTGTGTTTAATTTTTTTCTGACCTTCAGCAGATTGGTGTCCCTAAATCGTGGTACGAGGGCAGACTGAGTGGAATGCTAGGAGCAAAATCAATAATATGTAGGGACGGGCATTCTTGGGCGCAAGCACACTACAAAGTTCTACATAATTCTACCTTGGTGACCCCGTATATAAATGAACACAAAAGTATTCTACGCTGGATACACCTAGAGTAGTCTGACGACTGGATTGCACATGAACATATCGAGACTTTCCGCGGTTGGTTGCAAATGCATCTCATGCATCACAACACTATTGTAGATGACGTGTACTTGTTGGCCAGGACACCATCTTCGACTGTATTGACTTACCAAGGGTACGAGATAAATGGTAATACATTTTACACGATAGCCCAAGATAAAAAGAGCACCAACCAAAACAGTGATGTTTGCTTTGATGCATCAATGCCTAATAGGGCAAAGGACACATATTATGGTTACATAGAGGAGATATGGGAACTTGACTATGGACATGAATTTAAGGTCCCTTTGTTTCAGTGTAAATTGGTCAATCTATTAGGAGGCGGCGTACCGTTAGGCCCGCAGTACGGAATTACAACAGTGGATATCAACAATCTTGGGTACACACAGGAACCATTCGTCTTAGCCAATGATGTGGCGCAAGTTTTCTAAGTGAAGGACATGTCTACCAAACCGAGAAAAGAAAAGATAAGGAAGCGGATACATCAAACGATGAGCCAAAGCGGAACGTTGTTCTTTCAGGGAAAAGAAACATCGTGGGAGTGGTGGACAAGACAGACATGTCTGAAGATTATGAAAACTTTCATGAAATCCCTCCCTTCAAAGTGAAGGCTAACCCAACCATCTTGTTAAACGACGAAGATTATCCATGGTTACGGCGCAACAAGCAAACGACACACGCGAAGAAAAAGTGAAGACTTTCTCTCCACAAGTATTTTGATGATGGCTTTCATCTAGAATAACACTACAGTTACATGTGAAGAAATGAAATCCTTTTGTAATAGATGAGTTTTTGTCCAGAACCCTAATACTTCGAAAGAGTCCGTACAATTTGTACACGAAGTGCATCCAATTTTTCCTGTAACCCGCTCAACTTTTTAGCACATGCTCTGTGGGTGAAATTATGATACCATGCCAACTCTCAACCATTTTAGAGTTCATTTCTTGTGCTTTTCAAATTCAGGGTCATTTCAGCTCAAAATAAATCATGAAATGCATTGAAAATTGCAAATAAAGTCAGAAAATGGTTGAAAGTGATGATGTGGCTTTGAATGGTGCATATTGAATGCAGAAAAAGTTTCGAGTTCAAATATTAAAAAAATGAAATCCGTCTATAATAGACGTGTTTTCGTTCGAAACCCCCATACTTCGAAAGAGATTGGCTAGTTTGTACTCGAAGTGCATCCAGTTTTTCCTGTAACCCTCTCAACTTTTTAGCACATGCTATGTGGGTGAAATTATCATACCCTGCCAACTATCAACCATTTCAGAGTTCATGCAGCGCTTTTCAAATTCAGGGTCATTTTATCTCAAATTAAATCATGAAATGCAAGGAAAGTAGCAAATAAAGTCAGAAAAGGGTTGAAAAGTGATGATGTGGCCTGGAATGGTGCATATTAAATGCAGAAAAAGTATAGAGTAAAAATATGTTTAAAAAATTGAAATCCCCTTTGTAATAGACGTGTTTTTGTCCGAAACCCCAATACTTCCAAAGAGATTGTACAGTTTGTACACGAAGTGCATCCAACTTTACCTCTAACCCACTCAACTTTTTAGCACATGCTATGAGGGTGAAATTATGATACAATGCCAACTTTCAACCATTTCAGAGTTTATTTGTAGTGCTTTTCTAATTCAGGGTCATTTTAGCTCAAAATAAATTATGAAATGAATAGAAAATGGCAAATGAAGTCAGAAAAGGGTTGAAAAGTGATGATGTGGCTTTGAATGGTGCATATTGAATGCACAATAAATCTCGAGTTAAATATGTTAAAGAAATGAAATCCATTTAGAATAGACGTGTTTTCGTCCGAAACCCTAATACTTCAAAAAAGATTGTACAGTTTGTACACGACATGCATACAGTTTTTCTATTAACCCTCTCAAGTTTTTAACAGATGCTATGTGGGTGAAATTATGATACCATGCCAACTTTAACCTTTTTAGAGTTAATTTTTAGTGCTTTTCAAATTCAGGGTCATTTTAGCTCAAAATAAATCATGAAATGCATGGAAAATAGCAAATAAAGTAAGAAAATAGTTGAAAAGTGATGATATGGCTTTGAATGGGGGCATATTGAATGCAGAGAAATCCTTTAGTCAAAATATGTCTAAAAAATTAAAATCCCTGTGTAATAAACGTGTTTTTATCCGAAATCCTCTTACTTCGAAAGAGATTGTCAAGTTTGTACACGAAGTGCATCCAGTTTTTCCTGTAACCATGTAAATTTTTTAGCACATGCTATGTGGGTGAAATTATGATACCATGCCAACTTTCAACCATTTCAGAGTTCATTTGTAGTCCTTTTGAAATTTAGGGTCATTTTAGCTAAAAATAAATCATGAAATGAATGGAAAATAGCAAATGAAGTCAGAAAAGTGTTGAAAAGTGACGATGAGGCTTTGAATGCTGCATATTGAATGCAGAGAAAGTCTTGAGTTAAAATATGTTTAAAAAATGAAATCCCTTTGTAATAGACGTGTTTTCATCCGAAACCGTGATACTTCGAAAGAGATTGTCCAGTTTGTACACGAAGTGTATCCAGTTTGCCTCTAACCTTCTCAACTCTTTAGCACATGATACGTGGGTGAAAATATGATACCATGCCAACTTTCAACCATTTCAGAGTTCATGCAGTGCTTTTCAAATCCGGGGTCATTGTAGCTCAAAATAAAACATGAAATGAATGGAAAAAAGCAAATAAAGTTAGAAAAGGGTTGAAAAGTGATGATGTGGCTTTGAAAGGTGCATATTGAATGTAAAAAAATCTTGAGTTAAAATATGTTTAAAAAATTGATATCCCTTTGTTATAGGTGTGTTTTCCTACGAAACCGTGATACTTCGAAAGAGATTTTCCAGTTTGTACATGAAGTGCAACCAGTTTTTCCTGTAACCCTTTCAAGTTTTTAGCAGATGCCATGTGGGTGAAATTATGATACCATGCCAACTTTCAACCTTTTTAGAGTTCACTTGCAATGCTTTTCAAATCCAGGGTCATTTCAGCTCAAAATAAATCATGAAATGCATGCAAAATAGAAAATGAAGTCAGAAAGGGTTGAAAAGTGATGATATGGCTTTGAATAGTGCATATTGAATGCAAAAGAAATCTTGAGTTAAAATATTGAAAAAATGAAATCCCTCTCTAATAGACGTGTTTTCGTCCGAAACCCTAATACTTCGAAAGAGATGGTACAGTTTGTACACGAAGTGCATCCAGTTTTTCCTGTAACCGTCTCAACTTTTTAGCACATGCTATACGGGTGAAATTTTGATACCATGCCAACTTTCAACCATTTCAGAGTTCATGCATTGCTTTTCAAATTCAGGGTCATTTGGCTCAAAATAAATCATGAAATGCATGGAAAGTAGCAAATAAAGTCAGAAATGGGTTGAAAAGTGATGATGTGGCCTTGAATGGTGCATATTGAATGCAGAAAAAGTCTTGAGTTAAAATATGTTTAAAAAACTGAAATCCCTTTTTTAATAGACGTGTTTTCATCTGAAACCCTCATACTTCGAAAGAGATTGTCTAGTTTGTACATGAAGTGCATCGAGTTTTTCCTGTACCCTCTCAACTTTTTAGCACATGCTACATGGGTGAAATTATGATACCACGCCAAATTGTAACCATTTCAGATTTCATTTGCAATGCTTTTCAAATTCAGGGTCATTTTAGCACAAAATAAATCATGAAATGAATGGAAAATAGCAAATGAAGTCAGAAAAGGGTTGAATAGTGATGTCATGGCTTTAAATGGTGCATACTGAATGCAGAAAAAGTTTTGAGTTAAAATATGTTTAAAAATGAAATCCCAGTATAATGGACGTGTTTTCGTCCGAAACCATGAGACTTCCACTACTAGAAAAAGGCTTATCCCCAATATCTCTACTAGTGGCGCACCATGATGGTGGTGCGCCACAGCTATATAGCAGTGGCGCACCAGAATCAGGTGCGCCATTGCTATTTTTTTACTAATGGTGCACCACATGAGCAATGCGCCATTGCTATTTTTTGGTCCACCCCCACCAGACATAGCAATGGCGCACCACACCTAGGTGCACCACTGCTATGCTACATAGCAGTGGTGCACCTAGGTGTGGTGTGCCATTGCTATGTCTGGTGGGGGTGTGCCTGCGTGTGTGTGTGAGAGGTTAGTAATGGCGCACCCTCCCTGGTGCGCCATTTCTAGGGTTAGCAATGGGCACCAGGGAGGGTGCGCCATTACTAACGTCTCACACACACAAACACACACAAACACCCCCAGTGGATCGCCTTTTAGGTGTTTAAAAAAAATAAAAGAAAGTCATAAAAGATTCAAAAAAAATTCAAAAAAATAGATGCCCATGTGTTATGTGTTCCACTTGTTAGGAAAATTAACAAACATGAATTTTGATTTTTTTTGCAAAAGGCCGCCGTGTTTCGGTAAAATGGCCATAACTTTTGCATACGACCTCCGATGAAAAAGTTTTTTATATGAAAAACCATCAAACCGAAAAGTTACATCCGAATTCAAGGGGCTACGCCCGCTATCGATTTTCTAGAATCCTCAAAAACCTAACAAAAAAAGTAACGATGCTTTTAAGATCTGGAGGCAAATATATTTGAAAAAAATGAAATTAATAAATAAATTAGCAATGGCGCACTAGTGCATGGTGCGCCACTGCTATTTTCCCGCCTTCAAAATTCAAAAAAAATACAAAAATAAAAAACAAATTAGCAATGGCGCAACTTATGAATAATGCGCCACTACTATTTTCCTGGCATCACAATTCAAAAAAATTCAAAAAAAATTTAGTAATGGCGCATTAGTGAATAGTGCGCCACTACTATTTTCCCGCCTTCACAAGTCAAAAAAATAGCAAAGGTGCACCAGTGCATGGTGCGCCACTGCTACGTTGAGACAGAAGTTTAAAAGGGCCGGCCAGCCACTTACCCCTTCATTCTTCTCCTCCTCTCCTTCACTCCATCTCATCCTCTCCTCCACTCCATCTCCAACTCTCCGGCGACCTCCTCCTCCTCACGGTGCTCCTCCTCCGGTGACCTCCTCCTCACGGTGCTCCTCCTCCTCCGGTGACCTCCTCCTCCCTCCTCTCCTCCTCACGGTGCTCCTCCTCCGGCGACCTCCTCCTCCCTCCTCTCCTCCTCACGGTGCTCCTGCTCCGGCGACCTCCTCCTCCCTCCTTTCCTCCTCATGGTGCTCCTCCTTCCTCTCCTGCTCACGGTCCTCCTCCTCTCCGGCGACCTCCTCCTCCTTCCTCTCTTGATCCGCACGGTCTCTCCTCCCTCCTCCTCTACATCCGGCCACATATGGAGCTCCCCCGGCAACAAGAACGTACCAGATCCAGGTCGAGAATGAAATTTGAAAAAAATTCAAGCAAAAAAACGAGGAAAAAAACAAGCCAAAAAATGTGCCAGATCCAGATCCAAATTCAAAATTTAAAAATAGCAATGGCGCATGATGGGGGTTATACGGTGCGCCACTACTATTTTCCCGCCTTCAAAATTAAAAAAAATCAAAAAAATTCAAGAAAAAGTTACCAGTGGCGTACCTGTAGCAATAGTAATGGCGCACTACAAGGTGCGCCACTGTTACCTGCAATACTAATAACGCACCAGAGGTGCGCCATTAGTATTTGTTACTAGTGGCGTGGTAATAGTGGCGCACCTATAGTGCGCCATTAATGGCAAAATAGGTGCGCCACTAACAGCCTATTTTGTAGTAGTGTTCCAAAGAGATTGTCTAGTTTGTACACGAAGTGCATCCAGTTTTTCCTCTAAAACTCTAAGCTTTTAAGCACATTCTATGTCTGTGAAATTATGATACCATGCCAACTTTCAACCATTTCACAGTTCATGCAGTGCTTTTCAAATTCAGGGTCATTGTAGCTCAAAATAAATCATGAAATGCATGGAAAATAGCAAATAAAGACAAAAAAGGGTTGAAAAGTGATGGTGTGTCTTTGAATGGTGCATATTGAATGCAGAAAAAAATCTTGAGTTAAAATATATTTAAAAAATTGAAATCCCTTTGTAATAGACGTGTTTTCGTCCAAAACCTTGATAATTCGAAAAAGATTGTGCTGTTTGTACACGAAGTGCATCCAGTTTTTCCTCTAACCCTCTCAACTATTTAGCACATGCTATGTGGGTAAAATTATGATACACTTCCAACTTTCAACCATTTCAGAGTTTATTTGCAGTGTTGTTCAAATTCAGGGTCATTTTAGCTCAAAATAAATCATGAAATGAATGGAAAATGGCAAATGAAGTCAGAAAAGGGTTGAAAAGTGATGATGTGGCTTTGAATGGTGCATATTGAATGCAAAAGAAGGTTTGAGTTAAAATATGTTAAAGAAATGAAATCCCTATGTAATAGACGTGTTTTCGTTTGAAACCCCAATACTTTCAAAGAAATTGTATCGTTTGTACACGAAGTATATCCAGTTTTTCCAGTAACCCTCTCAAGTTCTTAGCAGATGCTATGTGGGTGAAATTATGATACCATGCCAAATTTCAACCTTTTTAGAGCTCATTTGCAGTGCTTTTCAAATTCAGGGTCATTTTACCTCGAAAAAATCATGAAATTCATGGAAATTAGAAAAAAGTCAGAAAATGGTTGAAAAGTGATAATGTGGCTTTGAATGGTGCATATTGAATGCAGAAAAGGTCTTGAGTCAAAATATCTTGAAAAAATTCTAATCCCTTGGTAATAGACGTATTTCCGTTCGAAACCCTAATACTTCGAAAGAGATTGTAATTTGTACACAAAGTGCGTCCAGTTTCTCCTATAACCCTCTAAACTTTTTAGCACATGCTATGTGGGTGAAATTATGATACCATGCCAACTTTCAACCATTTCAGAGTTCATTTGTAGTGCTTTTCAAGTACAGGGTCATTTTAGTTAAAAATAAATCATGAAATGAATTGAAAAAAGCAAATGAAGTCAGAAAAGGGTTGAAAAGTGACGATGTGGCTTTGAATGGTGCATATTGAATGCAGAGGAAGTCTTGAGTTAAAATAATTTTAAAAAATGAAATCCCTTTGTAATAGACGTGTTTTCATCCGAAACTGTGATACTTCGAAAGAGATTGTCCAGTTTGTACATGAAGTGCATCCAGTTTTTCCTCTAACCTTCTCAACTCTTTAGCACATGCTATGTGGGTGAAAATATGATACCATGCCAACTTTCAACCATTTCAGAGTTCATGCAGTGCTTTTCAAATTCAGGGTCATTTTAGCTCAAAATAAAACATGAAATGAATGGAAAATAGCAAATGAAGTCAGAAAAGGGTTAAAAAGTGATGATGTGGCTTTGAAAGGTGCATATTGAATGGAAAAAAAATCTTGAGTTAAAATATGTTTAAAAAATTGAAATCCCTTTGTTATAGGTGTGTTTTCGTGTGAAACCGTGATACTTCAAAAGAGATTTTCCGGTTTGTACATGAAGTGCATCCAGTTTTTCCTGTAACCCTTTCAAGTTTTTAGCAGATGCTATGTGGGTGAAATTATGATACCGTGCCAACTTTCAACCTTTTTAGAGTTCATTTGCAGTGCTTTTCAAAATCAGGGTCATTTCTGCTCAAAATAAATCATGAAATGCATGCAAAATAGCAAATGAAGTTAGGAAAGGGCTGAAAAGTGATGATATGGCTTTGACTAGTATATATTGAATGCAAAAGAAGTCTTGAGTTAAAATATTGATAAAATGAAAGCCCTCTCTAATAGACGTGTTTTTGTCTGAAACCCTAATACTTCGAAAGAGATGGTACAGTTTGTACACGAAGTGCATCCAGTTTTTCCTGTAACCCTCTCAACTTTTTAGCACATGCTATACGGGTGAAATTTTGATACCATGCCAACTTTCAACCATTTCAGAGTTCATGCAGTGCTTTTCAAATTCAGGGTTATTTTGGCTCAAAATAAATCATGAAATGCATGGAAAGTAGCAAATAAAGTCAGAAAAGGGTTGAAAAGTGATGATGTGGCCTTGAATGGTGCATATTGAATGCAGCATAAGTCTTGAGTTAAAATATGTTTAAAAAACTGAAATCCCTTTTTTAATAGACGTGTTTTCATCAGAAACCGTCATACTTCGAAAGAGATTGTATAGTTTGTACACGAACTGCATCCAGTTTTTAATATAACCCTCTCAACTTTTTAGCACATGCTACGTGGGTGAAATTATGATACCACGCCAACTTTCAACCATTTCAGATTTCATTTGCAGTGCTTTTCAAATTCAGGGTCATTTTAGCACAAAATAAATCATGAAATGAATGGAAAATAGCAAATGAAGTCAGAAAAGGGGTGAAAAGTGATGTCGTGGCTTTGAATGGTGCATATTGAATGCACAAAAAGTTTTGAGTTAAAATATCTTTAAAAAATGAAATCCTTGTATAATAGACCTATTTTCGTCCGAAACCGTTATACTTCGAAAGAGATTGTCCAGTTTGTACACGAAGTGCATCCAGTTTTTCCTGTAACCCTCTCAACTATTTAGCACATGCTATGTGGGTGAAATTATGATACACAGCCAACTTTCAACCATTTCGGAGTTTATTTGCAGTGTTGTTCAAATTCGGGGTCATTTTAGCTCAAAATAAATCATGAAACGAATGGAAAATGGCAAATGAAGTCAGAAAAGGGTTGAAAAGTGATGATGTGAGTTTGAATAGTGCATATTGAATGCAAAAGAAGGCTTGAGTTAAAGTATGTTAAAGAAATGAAATCCCTTTTTAATAGACATGTTTTCATTCGAAACCACAATACTTCCAAAGATATTGTAAAGTTTGTACACGAAGTGCATCTAGTTTTTCCAATAACCCTCTCAAGTTCTTAGCACATGCTCTGTGGGTGAATTTAAGATACCATGCCAACTTTCAACAATTTCAGAATTCATTTGCAGTGCTTTTCAAATTAAGGGTCCTTTCAGCTCAAACAAATCATGAAATGAATGGAAACTAGCAAATGAAGTCAGAAAAGGGTTGAAAAGTTATGATGTGGCTTTGAATGGTGCATATTGAATGCAAAAGAAGTCTTGAGTTAAAATATGTTAAAAAATGAAATCCCTTTGTAATAGACGTGTTTTCGTCCGAAGTCCTAATACTTCGAAAGAGATTGTACAATTTGTACACGAAGTGCATCCAGTTTGTCCTGTAACCCTCTCAAATTTTTAGCAGATGCTATTTGGGTGAAATTATGATACCATGACAACTTTCAACCTTTTTAGAGTTCATTTGCAGTGCTTTTCAAATTTAGGGTCATTTTAGCTCAAAATAAATCATGAAATGCATGGAAAATAGCAAATGAAGTTAGAAAAGGGTTGAAAAGTGATGATGTGGCTTTGAATGGTGCATATTGAATGCAGAAAAAGTCTTGACTTAAAATACGTTTAAAAAAGTGAAATCCCTTTGTAATAGATGTGTTTTCGTCCGAAACCCGGATACTTGAAAAAAGATTGTGCTGTTTGTAAACGAAGTGCATCCAGTTTTCCTCTAACCCTCTCAACTTTTTAACACATGCTATGTGGGTGAAATTATCATACACTGCCAACTTTCAACCATTTCAGAGTTTATTTGCAGTGCTTTTCAAATTCAGGGTAATTTTAGCTCAAAATAAATCATGAACTGAATGGAAAATGGCAAATGAAGTCACAAAAGGGTTGAAAAGTGATGATGTGGCTTTGAATGGTGCATATTGAATGCAAAAGAAGTCTTGAGTTAAAATTAATTAAAGAAATGAAATCCCTTTGTAATAGACGTGTTTTCGTCCGAAACCCCAATACTTCCAAAGAGATTGTACAGTTTGTACACGAAGTGTATCCAGTTTTTCCAGTAACCCTCTCAAGTTTTTCTAGTTTGTACATGAAGAGCATGTTTACCTATGCATTTCACATCATTTGCAATTCTAAACATCAAGTAAATTAAGCGTACTCTCATCATGGCATTATGTATTAATTGATCTTTAACATAACTATAGAAGCGCTCTTGCTTGGCAATGTAATTATCAAATTCATCCATGCATTGAGTAGGGGTCTTAGTATAAGGTATATCACTTTGATTAAAGGAACGGAGAGAATGTACCTCTACTGCCTGTGTCGGGTTGTGAAGTCCATGTATTTCTTCGATAGGTGGAAGTTCTTGACATGTTCAGTTTTAGTACCTTTCCATTTCATAGATCTTTTGCTTCTTGCATTTCTTTAGGACTAAGGAATAGAATACTTATTTTCTATTGAATAGGTTCCGCAGGTGGTTTAGGAAATATCCTATCATCGGCATTTTGCAATATATTATTCAATAGTTCTTCAACCTGCTCAACAGTTCTATCTCTAAAAACACAGCCAACACAACTATCTAGGAAGTCCCTAGAAGCGTCGGTGAATCCATTATAAAAGATATCGAGAATTTCATTGTTCTTAAGAGGATGATCAAGTTAAGCTCTAAGTAACTGGAGAAGCCTCCCCCAAGCTTGAGGGATATTCTCTTCTTAAATTTTCACAAAGTTAAATATTTCTTGTAAGACAACTTGGTTCTTATGAGCAGGATAATATTTTTTCAGAAAAATAATATATCATATCCTGGGGACTACGCATACAACCAGGAGCCATAGAAAGGAATCATAGTAGCGTATCTTTTCATCATTAGTAAATAAAGAAACAATATCATTCAACTTCATGAGAAGTTCGACAACAATTTAATTTCCATAACCATGGAAAGGATCAGACTCTACTATAGGAATCAATTTTGGGTCTATAAAGAATTCATAGTCCTTATGATTAACAAATATAGAAGAAGTAGCAAACTTGGGATCATGTTTTATTTTCTCCATCATAGATTTTTCTTCTAGTTTGCATAGTAGTTTCTTCAAATCATCTCTATTCTCAGAAGCAAGGTAGTCCCTAGCTACCTCGCCATCCATAACATAACCTTCGGGTACATAAGGCAATTCATATCTATTAGGAGAGCGAGGTATAACAGGCGATTCGAAGTCTTCATTACTTTCAGCATTTTCAAGTTCCCTAGCTTTTGCAATATGAGCATCAAATAATTCACTTAGTGGCACAATTTCAGTTTTGTGATGTGTAGCAATAGTATCATCATTAATTTCAGAATAGCATCATCATGTTCATGTGACATATAAAAGCAAGCAAGAAGGAGTGGTGTATAATGATTTAGATGACAGTGGGCAATCAAAAGCAAAGCTAGATGGCAGATCCTTACCTCCTCTCGTGCGAGAGGGGGTGATCTTAGGTCGAGTATCTTTCAGATTCTTCATAGTGGCAATTGGATATCCTCAAGTTAACACAACAAAAAGAGCTATGCTCCCCGGCAACGGCGCCAGAAAAAGGTCTTGATAACCCACAAGTATAGGGGGTCGCGACAGTCTTCACGGGTAGCATTTCACCCTAATTTATTGATTCGACACAAGGGAAGACAAAGAATATTTATTGGCCTTGAGAGTAGAGTTGTCAATTCAGCCATGTCCGAGATATCTCTCTGAAGAAAAGGTTTAGTAGCACGACAAATGATAGGAGTAGCAACAATAGTGATAGAAACAATTTTGGTAACAGTAGTAACAATAGCAATTTGAGTAGCAGGTGTAACAGTAACAACAACAGTAGTAACATAGCAAGATTCAATATATGTAAAGCACAGACACATGGATTGGTGATGTACAATGATTTAGATGACATCAATCATGTAATAGTTACACACTAGGGTGACACAGAACTAGCTCCAATTCATCAATCTAATGTAGGCATATATTCTGTATATAGTCATACGTGCTTGCGATAAAAACTTGTATGACATGTTTTGTACTACCCTCCCGTGGAAGCGAGGTCCTATTGAAATCTAAGGGATATTAAGACCTCCTTTTTATAGACAACCGGAACAAAGCATTAACACATGGTGAATACATGAACTCCTCTAACTACGACAATCACCGAAAAGAATCCCGATTATTGTCACCTTGGGGTATGCGGATCAAGACATGCAATAGGTGTATAAAACTTGTAATATAGGATCCAATCACTTTTATATTCATGAAAACATAATAGGTTCAGATCTGAAATCATGACACTCGGGCCCTAGTGACAAGCATTAAGCATAGCAAAGTCATAGCAACATCTATCTCAGAACAGAGTGGACAGTTGGGATCCAGCCCTATCAAACTTAAATCGATTACATGATCAATCTCATCCAATCCCACCACTGTCCAGCAAGCCTACAAAGGAATTACGCACTCCAAGTGGTGGACATCATGGCGGTGTTGATGAAGAAGGGTTGGTGATGAAGAAGATGACGATTCCCATCTCCGGAGCCCCAAATGGACTCCAGAACAACTCCGAGGAAGAACATAAGCACTAGTAGAAAACATGGCTTTGGAATGGGGAAGAATATTGCATTAGTCCCGGTTGTGTTACGAACCAGAACTAATAGGTGCATCAGTCCCGGTTCATGAGGCCAGGGCGCCGGTCGGGCCTCCCTAGGAACCAGTCCCTGTTCGTCTGAACCTTTAGTCCCGGTGCTAGCCACAAACTGGGACTTATACAACACCTATATATATGCTTGCCCTTGCCTGCTCACTCCTCTGTTTTTTGGCCGGCCAGCATGTGGGAGGTGTGCTGCTCTGTGTTCTCACCTCCTATGCACATGAGTTGTTCGATGAAATGTCGCAGCCACACTTAAGCTTTCTCCTCTCCAAGCTCGACCTCCAAGCTACATTTTCCCCAACATTTGTTTAGGTTTGGTGGTGCACCAACTACACAAGTGTTCTCAAAGGTTAATGACTTCATCGTTTTATCTCCCACTTCTAGTTTAGCTCATTTCAAATGCTCTAGAAGTAGAGTGTGGTTTATGGATTTTAGTGGAGGAGTGTACTTTGGTTTTAATGTGATGATGAACTTGTATTAATTTGATCACTTCTCTATTCATGATGTTCTGTACTAGTTTTTGATACATTTAGTTATATAATGCACATAGATGCACCGGCAATGTATGTATGGTGACCGACTCACCTCCAAGTACATTTAGGGCCTGCATAAATTTCTTGAAGTGGATGAGGCAAACAAGCAGAATGGTTCTATGTATTGCCCATGTATTTTCGGTGAGAATACGAAGGATTACTCCAACTCTAAAACCCTTAACTTCCACCTGATTGGGAAGGGTTTCATGCCACACTAGAATGTTTGGACCAAGTACAAAGAAAGAGGGGTTATGATGGAAGACAACAAAGAAGAAGAGGATGATGACATCTATCGTCCTATGTACCCGGAATACAATGATACTGCAACGGGGGAGGCTGAAGATCAAGAGGCACCAAATGTGCCCAATGATGATCTTCGTCAGGTCATTGTTGAAGCATAGAGAGAATGCGAAAGTGAAAGGGAGAAGTTGAAGTTCGATCTCATTTTAGAGGATCACAAAAAAGGGTTGTATCCAAAGTGCGAAGATGGCAACATAAAGCTCGGTAACACACTAGAATTGCTGCAATGGAAGGCAGAGAATGGTTTATCTCACAAGAGATTCAAGAACTTACTGAAAATACTGAAGAATAATCTTCCAAAGGATAATGAATTTCCTGACACTACGTACCGAGCAAAGAAGGTTCTCTTCCCTCTAGGATTAGAGGTGCATAAGATACATGCATGCCCTAATGACTGCGTTCTCTACTGAAGTGAGTATGAGGAATTAAACGCATGCCTAGTATGCAATGCATTGCGGTATAAGATTAGACGAGATGACCCTGGTGATGTTGAGGGCGAGCGCCCTAGGAAGATGGTTCCCGCCAAGGTGATGTGGTATGCTCCTATAATACCACGGTTGAAATGTCTGTTAAGACACAAAGAGCATGCCAAGTTGTTGCAATGGCACAAAAAAGAGCGTAAGAAAGACGAGAAGCTAAGAGCACCTGCTGATGGGTCGTAGTGGAGAAAAATCAAGAGAAAGTGGGAGGAAAGTGATGCAAGAAATGTATGGTTTGGTTGAAGTGCAGATGGCATTAATCATTTTGGGGACCAGAGAAGCAATCATAGCACCTGGTCCGTGACTCCTTGGTTGTGCATGAAGCAAAAGTTCATTATGATGCGAGTGATCATCCAAGGCCCTAAGCAACCCGGCAACAACATTGTTGTGTACCTAAGGCCATTAATTGAAGAACGTTTATATCTATGGTATGGAAAAGGTGTACGTGTGTGGGATGATCATGAACAAGAGGAATTTGACCTACGAGCATTGCTGTTTTTGACCATCAATGATTGGCCTGCTCTTAGTAATCTTTCAGGACAATCAAACAAGGGATACAACGCATGCACGCACTGTTTAGATGATACCCAAAGTATATATTTGGAAAAATGCAAGAAGAATGTGTACATGGGACATCACCGATTTCTTCCGACCAGGCATGCCTTATGAAAGAAAGGCAAACATTTCAAAGGTGAGGCAGATCACCAGAAGAAGCCCGTCCTCCGTACTAGTGATGACATACTTGATATGGTCAAGGATTTAAAAGTAATCTTTGGAAAGGGTCCTGGCAGACAATCTGTTCCAACAAACGCTGAGGGACGCACACCCATGTGGAAGAACAAATCTATATTTTGGGACTTAAGCTCTTGGAAAGACCTAGAGGTGTGCTATTGGACAATCTATGTGATGCACGTGACGAAGAATCGATGTGATGCACGTGACGGAAAATCTTTGCTTGAACCTGCTAGGATTCTTGGGCGTGTATGGGAAGACAAAAGATACACCGGAGGCATGATAGGACTAGCAACATGTGAAAGAAAATGACGACATGCATCCAAAGCAGTATCAAGGTCCCGCCAGCTACGCTCTTGCCAAAGAAGAGAAGGAAATCTTGTTTGAATGCCTGCTCAGTATGAAGGTCCTGTCTGGCTTCTCGTCGAATATAAAGGGAATAATAGACATGATAGAGAAAAAAATTCCAAAACCTAAAGTCTCATGACTGCCATGTGATTATGACGCAACTGCTTTCGGTTGCATTGAGGGGGCTTCTACCGGAAAACGTTCGATTAGCCTTTGTGAAGGTATGTGCATTCCTCAATGCAATCTCTCAGAAGGTAATCAATCCAGAAATCCTACCAATGTTATAAAAAGATTTGGTGCAATGTCTTGTGAGCTTCAAGTTGATGTTCCCACCATCCTTCTTTAATATCATGACTCACGTCCTAGTTCATCTAGTCGATGAGATTGCCATTCTGGGTCCTGTATTTCTACACAATATGTTCCCCTTTGAGAGGTTCATGGGAGTCTTGAAGAAATATGTTCGTAATCGTGCTAGGACAGAAGGAAGCATCTCCACTGGCCATCAAACAGAGGAGGTCATTGGGTTTTGTGTTGAATTTTTTCCTGAGCTTCAGCAGATTGGTGTCCCTAAATCACGGTACGTGGGCAGACTGAGTGAAACGCTAGGAGGGAAATCAATAATATGTAGGTATGGGCATGCTTGGGCACAAGCACACTACAAAGTTCTACAAAATTCTACCTTGGTGGCCCCGTATATAATTGAACACAAAAGTATTCTACGTTGGATACACATAGAGTAGTCTGACGACTGGATTGCACGTGAACACATCGGGACTTTCAGCGGTTGGTTGCAAATGCATCTCATGCATAACAACACTATTGTAGATGACGTGTACTTGTTGGCCAGGACACCATCTTCGACTGTATTGACTTACCAAATGTACGAGATAAATGGTAATACATTTTACACGATAGCCCAAGATAAAAAGAGCACCAACCAAAACAGTGATGTTAGCTTTGATGCATCAATCCCTAACAGGGAAAAGGACACATATTATGGTTACATAGAGGAGATATGGGAACTTGACTATGGACATGAATTTAAGGTCCCTTCGTTTCAGTGCAAATTGGTCAATCTGTTAGGAGGCGGTGTACAGTTAGACCCACAGTACGGAATTACAACAGTGGATCTCAATAATCTTGGGTACACACAGGATCCATTCGTCTTAGCCAATGATGTGGCGCAAGTTTTCTATGTGAAGGACATGTCTACCAAACCGAAAAAAGAAAGATAAGGAAGCGGATACATCAAACAATGAGCCAAAGGGAAACATTGTTCTTTTAGGGAAAATAAACATCATGGGAGTGGTGTACAAGACAAACTTGTCTGAAGATTATGAAAAGTTTCATGAAATCCCTCCCTTCAAAGTGAAGGCTGACCCAAGCATCTTGTTAAACAACGAAGATTGTCCATGGTTACGGCGCAATAAGCAAGCGACACACGCAAACAAAAAGTGAAGACTTTCTCTCCACAAGTATTTTGATGATGGATTCCATCTAGAATAACACTTCAGTTACATCTGAAGAAATGAAATCCCTTTGTTATAGACGTGTTCGTGCGAAACCATGATACTTCGAAAGAGACTTTCCAGTTTGTACACGAAGTGCATCCATTTTTTCCCGTAACCCTCTCAGCTTTTTAGCACATGCTACATGGGTTAAATTATAATACCATGCCAACTTTCAACAATTTTAGAGTTTATTTGCAGTGCTTTTCAAATCCAGGGTCAATTTAACTCAAAACAAATCATGCAATGCATGCAAAATAGCAAATGAAGTCAAAAAAGGGTTGAAAAGTGACGATGTGGCTTTGAATAGTGCATATTGAATGCAAAAAAAGTATTGAGTTAAAATATTTAAAAAATGAAATCCCTCTATAATAGACATGTTTTCGTCCGAAACCCTAATACTTCGAAAGAGATTGTCCAGTTTGTACACGAAGTGCATTTAGTTTTTCCTGTAACCCTCTCAACTTTTTAGCACATGCTACATGGGTTAAATTATGATACCATGCCAACTTGCAACCATTTTAGAGTTCATGCAGTTCTTTTCAAATTTAGGGTCATTTTAGCTCAAAATAAATCATGAAATGAATGGAAAATAGAAAATGAAGTCAGAAAGGGTTGAAAAGTGATGATGTGGATTTGAATGGTGCATATTGAATGCAGAAAAAGTCTTGAGTTGAAATATGTTTCAAAAATTAAAATCCCTTTTGTAAGCGACGTGCTTTCATGTGAAACCATCATATTTCAAAAGAGATTGTCCAGTTTGTACACGAAGCGCATCCAGTTTTTCCTGTAACCCTTTTAACTTTTTAGTACATGCTACATGGGTTAAATTATGATACCATGCCAAGTTTCAACCATTTCAGAGTTCATGCAGTACTTTTCAAATTCAGGGTCATTTTAGCTCAAAATAAATCATGAAATGCATGGAAATTAGCAAATAAAGTCAGGAACCATCATACTTCGAAAGAGATTGTCTAGTTTGTACACGAAGTGCATCCAGTTTTTCCTGTAACCCTCTCAACATTTTAGCACATGCTACGTGGGTGAAATTATGATACCCTGCCAACTTTCAACCATTTCAGATTTCATTTGCAGTGCTTTTCAAATTTAGGGTCATTTTAGCTCAAAATAAATCATGAAATGAATGGGAGATAGCTTGAAAAATTAAAATCCCTTTTGTAATAGACGTGTGTTCGTTTGAAACCCCAATACTTCGTAAGAAATTGTACAGTTTGTACACGTAGTATATCCAGTTTTTCCAGTAACCCTCTCAAGTTCTTAGCAGATGCTATGTGGGTGAAATTATGATACCATGACAACTTTCAACCTTTTCAGAGTTCATTTGCAGTGCTTTTCGAATTCAGGGTCATTTCAGCCCAAAATAAATCATGAAATTCATGGGAAATAGCGAATAAAGTCAGAAAATGGTTGAAAAGTGATGACGTGGCCTTGAATGGGGCATATTGAATGCAGAAAAAGTGTTGAGTCAAAATATGTTTAAAAAATTGTAATCCCTTTGTAATAGACGTGTTTTCGTGCGAAAACCTAATACTTCGAAAGAGCTTGTACAATTTGTACACGAAGTGCATCTAGTTTTTCTTGTAACCTTCTCATGTTTTTAGGATAAGTTATGTGGGTGAAAGTATGATACCATGCCAACTGTCAACCTTTTTAGAGTTCATTTGTAGTGCTTTTCAAATTCAGGGTCATTTCAGCCCAAAATAAATCATGAAATTCACGGGAAATAGCGAATAAAGTCAGAAAAGGGTTGAAAAGTGATGATGTGGCCTTAAATGCTTCATATTGAATGCAGAAAAAGTCTTGAGTTGAAATCCCTTTTTTAATAGACGTGTTTTCAACTGAAACCATCATACTTCGAAAGAGATTGTCTAGTTTGTACACGAAGTGCATCCACTTTTTCGTGTAACCCTCTCAACATTTTAGCACATGCTACGTGGGTGAAATTATGATACCCCGCCAACTTTCAACCATTTCAGATTTCATGTGCAGTGCTTTTCAAATTCAGGGTCAATTTAGCTCAAAATAAATCATGAAATGAATGGAATAGCAAATGAAGTCAGAAAAGGGTTGAAAAGTGATGATGTGGCTTTGAATGGTGCATATTGAATGTAGAAAAAGTCTTGATTTAAAATATGTTAAAAAATGAAATCCCTATGTAATAGACGTGTTTTCCTCCGAAACCCGCATACTTCGAAAGGGATTGTCCCGTTTGTACATGAAGTGCATCCAGTTTTTCCTCTAGCCCTCTATACTTTTAATCACATTCTATGTGGGTGAAATTATGACACCATGACAACTTTCAACCATTTCAGAGTTCATGTAGTGGTTTTCAAATTCAGGGTCATTTTAGCTCAAAATAAATCATGAAATGCATGGAAAATAGCAAATAAAGTCAAAAAAGGGTTGAAAAGTGATGATGTGGATTTGAATGGTGGATATTGAATGCAGAAAAAATCTCGAGTTAAAAAATGTGTAACAAATGGAAATCCCTTTGTAATAGACGTATTTTCGTCCGAAACCGTGATACCTCGAAAAAGATTGTGCTCTTTGTACACGAAGTGCATCCAGCTTTTCCTCTAACGCTCTCAACTTTTTAGTACATGCTATGTGGGTAAAATTATGATACACTCCCAACTTTCAACCATTTGAGAGTTTATTTGGAGTGCTTTTCAAATTCAGGGTCATTTTAGCTCAAAATAAATCATGAAATGAATGGAAAATGGCAGATGAAGTCAGAGAAGGGTTGAAAAGTGATGATGTGGCTTTGAATGGAGCATATTGAATGCAAAAAAAGTCTTGACTTAAAATATGTTAAAGAAATGAAATCCCTTTGTAATAGACATGTTTTCGTTCGAAACCCCAATACTTCCAAAGAGATTGTACAGTTTGTACACGTAGTGCATCCAGTTTTGTAGTAACGCTCTCAAGTTCTTAGCAGATGCTATGTGGGTGAAATTATGATACCATGCCAACTTTCAACCTTTTTAGATTTCATTTGACGCGCTTTTCAAATTTAGGGTCATTTCAGCTCAAAATAGATAACGAAATGCATGGGAAATAGCAAATAAAGTCAGAAAATGGTTGAAAAGTGATAATGTGGCTTTGAATGGGGCATATTGAAGGCAGAAAAAGCCTTGAGTCAAAATATGTTTAAAAAATTGTAATCCCTTTGTAATAGACGTGTTTGCATCCGAAACCCTAATACTTCGAAAGCGATTGTACAATTTGTACACGAAGTGCATCGAGTTTTTCTTGTAACCTTCTCAAGTTTTTAGCAGATGCTATGTGGGTGAAATTATGGTACGATGCCAACTTTCAACCTTTATAGAGTTCATTTGCAGTGCTTTTCAAATTCAGGGTCATGTCAGCTCAAAATAAATCATGAAATTCATGGGAAATAGAAAATAAACTCAGAAAATAGTTAAAATGTGATGATGTGGCGTTGAATGGTTCATATTAAATGCATAAAAAGTCTTTAGTTAAAATATTAAAAAAATGAAATCCCTTTGTAATAGACGTGTTTTCGTCCGGAACCCTCATACTTCGAAACAGATTGTCCAGTTTGTACACGAAGTGCATCCAGTTTTTCCTGTAACCCTCTCAACTTTTTAGCACATGCTATGTGGGTGAAATTCTGATAAGATGCCAACTTTCAACCATTTCAGAGTTCATGTAGTGCTTTTCAAATTCAGGGTCATTTTAGCTCAAAATAAATCATGAAATGCATGGAAAATAGCAAATAAAGTCAAAAAAGGGTTGAAAAGTGATGATGTGGATTTAAATGGTGCATATTGAATGCAAAAAAAGTCTTGACTTAAAATATGTTAAAGAAATGAAATCCCTTTGTAATAAACATGTTTTCGTCCCAAACCCCAATACTTCCAAAGAGATTGTACAGTTTGTACACGTAGTGCATCCAGTTTTGTAGTAACGCTCTGAAGTTCTTAGCAGATGCTATGTGGGTGAAATTATAATACCATGCCAACTTTCAACCTTTTTAGATTTCATTTGAAGTGCTTTTCAAATTCAGGGTCATTTCAGCTCAAAATAAATAATGAAATGCATGGGAAATAGGAAATAAAGTCAAAAAATGGTTGAAAAGTGATAATGTAGCTTTGAATGGGGCATATTGAAGGCAGAAAAAGCCTTGAGTCAAAATATGTTTAAAAAATTGTAATCCCTTTGTAATAGACGTGTTTTCATCCGAAACCCTAATACTTCGAAAGAGATTGTACAATTTGTACACGAAGTGCATCGAGCTTTTCATGTAACCTTCTCAAGTTTTTAGCAGATGCTATGTGGGTGAAATTATGATACGATGCCAACTTTCAACCTTTATAGAGTTCATTTGCAGTGCTTTTCAAATTCAGGGTCATGTCAGCTCAAAATAAATCATGAAATTCATGGGAAATAGAAAATAAAGTCAGAAAATGGTTAAAATGTGATGATGTGGCGTTGAATGGTTCATATTAAATGCATAAAAGGTCTTTAGTTAAAATATTAAAAAAATGAAATCCCTGTGTAATAGACGTCTTTTCGTCCGAAACCCTCATACTTCGAAACAGATTGTCTAGTTTGTACACGAAGTGCATCAAGTTTTTCCTGTAACCCTCTCAACTTTTTAGCACATGCTACGTGGGTGAAATTATGATAAGATGCCAACTTTCAACCATTTCAGAGTTCATGTAGTGCTTTTCAAATTCAGGGTCATTTTAGCTCAAAATAAATCATGAAATGCATGGAAAATGGCAAATAAAGTCAAAAAAGGGTTGAAAACTGATGATGTGGATTTAAATGGTGCATATTGAATGCAACAAATTTTATGAGTAAAAATATGTTTAAAAAATGGAAATCCCTTTGTAATAGACATATTTTCATCCGAAACCGTGATACTTCGAAAAATATTGTGATGTGTATACACGAAGTGCATCAAGTTTTTCCTCTAACCCTCTCAACTTTTTCGCACATGCTATGTGGGTCAAATTAAGCAACACTCCCAACTTTCAACCATTTCAGAGTTTATTTGCATTGCTTGTAAAATTCAGGGTCATTTTAGCTCAAAATAAACCATGAAATGAATGGAAAATGGCAAATGAAGTCAGAAAATCGTTGAAAAGTGATGATGTGGCCTAGAATGGTGCATATTGAATGCAAAAAAAGTCTTGAGTTGAAATATGTTTCAAAAATTAAAATCCCTTTTGTAAGCGACGTGTTTTCTTGTGAAAGCATCATATTTCAAAAGAGATTGTCCAGTTTTTACACGAAGTGCATCCAGTTTTTCCTGTAACCCTTTTAACTTTTTAGTACATGCTACATGGGTTAAATTATGATACCATGCCAAATTTCAACCATTTCAGAGTTCATGCAGTACTTTTCAAATTCAGGCTCATTTTAGCTCAAAAGAAATCATGAAATGCATGGAAAATAGCAAATAAAGTCAGGAACCATCATACTTCGAAAGAGATTGTCTAGTTTGTACACGAAGTGCATCCAGTTTTTCCTGTAACCCTCTCAACATTTTAGCACATGCTACGTGGGTGAAATTATGATACCCTGCCAACTTTCAACCATTTCAGAGTTCATGTAGTTCTTTTCAAATTCAGGGTCATTTTAGCTCAAAATAACTCATGAAATGCATGGAAAGTAGCAAATGAAGTCAGAAAGGGTTGAAAAGTGATGATGTGGCCTTGAATGGTGCATATTGAATGTACAAAAAGTCTTGAGTTGAAATATGTTTCAAAAATTAAAATCCCTTTTGTAAGCGATGTGTTTTCATGTGAAACCATCATATTTCAAAAGAGATTGTCTAGTTTGTACACGAAGTGCATCCAGTTTTTCCTGTAACCCTTTTAACTTTTTACTACATGCTACATGGGTTAAATTATGATACCATGCCAAATTTCAACCATTTCAGAGTTCATGTAGTACTTTTAAAATTCAAGGTCATTTTAGCTCAAAATAAATCATGAAATGCATGGAAAATAGCAAATAAAGTCAGGAACGATCATACTTCGAAAGAGATTGTCTAGTTTGTACACGAAGTGCATCGAGTTTTTCCTGTAACCCTCTCAACATTTTAGCACATGCTACATGGGTGAAATTATGATACCCCACAAACTTTCAACCATTTCAGATTTCATTTGCAGTGCTTTTCAAATTCAGGGTCATTTCAACACAAAATAAATCATGAAATTCATGGGAAATAGCGAATAAAGTCATAAAAGGGTTGAAAGGTGATGACGTGGCCTTGAATGGTTCATATTGAATGCAGAAAAAGTCTTGAGTTGAAATCCCTTTTTTAATAGACGTGTTTTCAGCTGATACCATCATACTTCGAAAGAGATTGTCTAGTTTGTACACGAAGTGCATCCAGTTTTTCCTGTAACCCTCTCAACATTTTAGCACATGCTACGTGGGTGAAATTATGATACCCCGCCAACTTTCAACCATTTCGGATTACATTTGCAGTGCTTTTCAAATTCAGGGTCAATTTAGCTCAAAATAAATCATGAAATGAATGGAATAGCAAATGAAGTCAGAAAAGGGTTGAAAAGTGATGATGTGGCTTTGAATGGTGCATTTTGAATGTAGAAAAAGTCTTGATTTAAAATATGTTAAAAAATGAAATCCCTATGTAATAGACGTGTTTTCGTCCGAAACCCGCATACTTCGAAAGAGATTGTCCAGTTTGTACACGAAGTGCATCCAGTTTTTCCTCTAACCCTCTATACTTTTAATCACGTTCTATGTGGGTGAAATTATGACACCATGCCAACTTTCAACCATTTCAGAGTTCAGGCAGTGCTTTTCAAATTCAGGGTCATTTTAGCTCAAAATAAATCATGAAATGCATGGAAAATGGCAAATAAAGTCAGGAACCGTCATACTTCGAAAGAGATTGTCTAGTTTGTACACGAAGTGCATCCAGTTTTTCCTGTAACCCTCTCAACATTTTAGCACATGCTACATGGGTGAAATTATGATACCCCGCCAACTTTCAACCATTTCAGATTTCATTTGCAGTGCTTTTCAAATTCAGGGTCATTTTAGCTCAAAATAAATCATGAAATGAATGGGAAATAGCTTAAAAAATTGAAATCCCTTTTGTAATAGACGTGTTTTCGTTTGAAACCCCAATACTTCCAAAGAAATTGTACAGTTTGTACAGGAAGTATATCCAGTTTTTCCAGTACCCCTCTCAAGTTCTTAGCAGATGCTATGTGGGTGAAATTATGATACCATGCCAACTTTCAACCTTTTCAGAGTTCATTTGCAGTGCTTTTCGTATTCAGGGTCATTTCAGCTCAAAATAAATCATGAAATGCATGGGAAATAGCTAATAAAGTCAGAAAATGGTTGAAAAGTGATGATGTTGCCTTGAATGGGGTATATTGAATGCAGAAAAAGTCTTGAGTCAAAATATGTTTAAAAAAATGTAATCCCTTTGACGCGCTTTCGCGCGAAACCCTAATACTTCCAAAGAGCTTGTACAATTTGTACACGAAGTGCATCTAGTTTTTCTTGTAACCTTCTTATGTTTCGAGGAGATGTTATGTGGGTAAAAGTATGATACCATGCCAACTTTCAACCTTTTTAGAGTTCATTTGTAGTGCTTTTCAAATTCAGGGTCATTTCAGCCCAAAATAAATCATGAAATTCCTGGGAAATAGCGAATAAAGTCATAAAAGGGTTGAAAAGTGATGATGTGGCGTTGAATGGTTCATATTGAATGCAGAAAAAGTCTTGACTTGAAATCCCTTTTTTAATAGACGTGTTTTCAGCTCATACCATCATACTTCGAAAGAGATTGTCTAGTTTGTACACGAAGTGCATCCTGTTTTTCCTGTAACCCTCTCAACATTTTAGCACATGCTACGTGGGTGAAATTATGATACCCTGCCAACTTTCAACCATTTCGGATTTCATTTGCAGTGCTTTTCAAATTCAGGGTCAATTTAGCTCAAAATAAATCATGAAATGAATGGAATAGCAAATGAAGTCAGAAAAGGGTTGAAAAGTGATGATGTGGCTTTGAAAGGTGCATATTGAATGTAGAAAAAGTCTTTATTTAAAATATGTTAAAAAATGAAATCCCTATGTAATAGACGTGTTTTCGTCCGAAATCCGCATACTTCGAAAGAGATTGTCCAGTTTGTACACGAAGTGCATCCAGTTTTTCCTATAACCCTCTCAACATTTTAGCACATGCTACATGGGTGAAATTATGATACCCCACAAACTTTCAACCATTTCAGATTTCATTTGCAGTGCTTTTCAAATTCAGGGTCATTTCAACACAAAATAAATCATGAAATTCATGGGAAATAGCGAATAAAGTCATAAAAGGGTTGAAAGGTGATGACGTGGCCTTGAATGGTTCATATTGAATGCAGAAAAAGTCTTGAGTTGAAATCCCTTTCTTAATAGACGTGTTTTCAGCTGATACCATCATACTTCGAAAGAGATTGTCTAGTTTGTACACGAAGTGCATCCAGTTTTTCCTGTAACCCTCTCAACATTTTAGCACATGCTACGTGGGTGAAATTATGATACCCCGCCAACTTTCAACCATTTCGGATTACATTTGCAGTGCTTTTCAAATTCAGGGTCAATTTAGCTCAAAATAAATCATGAAATGAATGGAATAGCAAATGAAGTCAGAAAAGGGTTGAAAAGTGATGATGTGGCTTTGAATGGTGCATATTGAATGTAGAAAAAGTCTTGATTTAAAATATGTTAAAAAATGAAATCCCTATGTAATAGACGTGTTTTCATCTGAAACCCGCATACTTCGAAAGAGATTGTCCAGTTTGTACACGAAGTGCATCCAGTTTTTCCTCTAACCCTCTATACTTTTAATCACGTTCTATATGGGTGAAATTATGACACCATGCCAACTTTCAACCATTTCAGAGTTCATGCAGTGCTTTTCAAATTCAGATTCATTTTAGCTCAAAATAAATCATGAAATGCATGGAAAATAGCAAATAAAGTCAAAAAAGGGTTGAAAAGTGATGATGTGGATTTGAATGGTGCATATTGAATGCAGAAAAATCTCGAGTTAAAATATGTTTAAAAAATGGAAATCCCTTTGTAATAGACGTATTTTCGTCCGAAACCGTGATATTTCGAAAAAGATTGTGCTGTTTGTACACGAGTGCATCCAGTTTTTCCTCTAACCCACTCAAGTTTTTAGCACATGCTATGTGGGTCAAATTATGATACACAACCAACTTTCAACCATTTGAGAGTTTTTTTGGAGTGCTTTTCAAATTCAGGGTCATTTTAGCTAAAAATAAATCATGAAATGAATGGAAAATGGCACATGAAGTCAGAAAAGGGTTGAAAAGTGATGATGTGGCTTTGAATGGAGCATATTGAATGCAAAAAAAGTCTTGACTTATAATATGTTAAAGAAATGAAATCCCTTTGTAATAGACATGTTTTCATTTGAAGTGCTTTTCAAATTCATGGTCATTTCAGCTCAAAATAAATAATGAAATGCATTGGAAATAGCAAATAAAGTCAGAAAATGGTTGAAAAGTGATGATGTGGCTTTGAATGGGGCATATTGAAGGCAAAAAAAGCCTTGAGTCAAAATATGTTTAAAAAATTGTAATCCCTTTGTAATAGACGTGTTTTCATTCGAAACCCTTATACTTCGAAAGAGATTGTACAATTTGTACACGAAGTGGATCGAGTTTTTCTTGTAACCTTATGAAGTTTTTAGCAGATGCTATGTGGGTGAAATTATGATACGATGCCAACTTTCAACCTTTTTAGAGTTCATTTGCAGTGCTTTTCGAATTCAGGGTCATGTCAGCTCAAAATAAATCATGAAATGCATGGAAATTGAAAATAAAGTCAGAAAATGGTAAAAATGTGATGATGTGGCGTTGAATGGTTCATATTGAATGCATAAAAAGTCTTTAGTTAAAATATTAAAAAAATGAAATCCCTATGCAATAGACGTGTTTTCGTCCAAAACCCTCATACTTCGAAACAGATTGTCCAGTTTGTACACGAAGTGCATCCAGTTTTTCCTGTACCCCTCTCAACTTTTTAGCACATGCTACGTGATTGAAATTATGATACCATGCCAACTTTCAACCATTTCAGAGTTCATGTAGTGCTTTTCAAATTCAGGGTCATTTTAGCTCAAAATAAATCATGAAATGCATGGAAAGTAGCAAATAAAGTCAGAAAGGGTTGAAAAGTGATGATGTAGCCTTGAATGGTGCATATTGAATGCAAAAAAAGTCTTGAGTTGAAATATGTTTGAAAAATTAAAATCACTTTTGTAATAGATGTGTTTTCATGTGAAACCCACATACTTCAAAATAGATTGTCCAGTTTGTACACGAAGTGCAACCAGTTTTTCCTGTAACCCGTTTAACTTTTTAGCACATGCCACATAAGTTAAATTATGATACCATGCCAACTTTCAACCATTTCAGAGTTCATGCAATGCTTTTCAAATTCAGTATCATTTTAGCTCAAAATAAATCATGAAATGAATGGAAAATAATAAATGAAGTCAGAAAAGGGTTGAAACGCGATGATGTGGCTTTGAATGGTGCATATTGAATGTAGAAAAAGTCTTGAGATAAAATATGTTTAAAAAATGAAATCTCTCTGTAATAGACGTGTTTTCGACCGAAACCGTGATACTTCGAAAGAGATTGTCCAGTTTGTACACGAAGTGCATCCAGTTTTTCCTCTAGCCCTCTAAAATTTTAATCACATTCTATGTGGGTGAAATTATGATACCATGCCAACTTTCAACCATTTCAGAGTTCATGTAGTGCTTTTCAAATTCAGGGTCATTTTAGTTCAAAATAAATCATGAAATGCATGGAAAATAGCAAGTAAAGTCAAAAAAGGGTTGAGAAGTGATGATGTGGCTTTGAATGGTGCATATTGAATGCAGAAAAAATGTTGAGTTAAAATATTTTTAAAAAAGGGAAATCCCTGTGTAATAGACGTGTTTTCGTCCGAAACCGTGATACTTCGAAAAAGATCGTGCTGTTTGTACACGAAGTGCATCTAGTTTATCCTCTAACCCTCTCAACTTTCTAGCACATGCAATGTGGGTCAAATTATACACTCCCATCTTTCAACCATTTCAGAGTTTATTTGAAGTGCTTTTCAAATTCAGGGTCATATTAGCTGAAAATAAATCATGAAATGAATGGAAAATCACAAATGAAGTCAGAAAATGGTTGAAAAGTGATGATGTGGCTTTGAATGGAGCATATTGAATGCAAAAGTAGTCTTGACCTAAAATATGTTAAAGAAATTGAATCCCTTTGTAATAGACATATTTTCGTCCGAAACCCCAACACTTCCAAAGAGATTGTACAATTTGTGCATGAAGTGCATCTAGTTTTCTTGTAACCCTCTCAAGTTCTTAGCAGTTGCTATGTGGGTGAAATTATGACACCATGCCAACTTTCAACCTTTTCAGAGTTCATTTGCAGTGCTTTTGAAATTCAGGGTCATTTCAGCTCAAAATAAATCATGAAATGCATGGGAATAGCAAATAAAGTCAGAAAATGGTTAAAAAGTGATGATGTGGCTTTGAATGGGGCATATTGAATGCAGAAAAAGTCTTGAGTCAAAATATGTTTCAAAAATTATAATCCCTTTGTAGTAGACGTGTTTTCGTCCGAAATCGTGATACTTCGAAAGAGATTGTCCAGTTTGTACACGAAGTGCATCTAGTTTTTCCTCTAACCCTCTAAACTTTTAAGCACATTCTATGTGGGCGAAATTACGATACCATGCCAACTTTCAACCATTTCAGAGTTCATGCAATGCTTTCGAAATTTAGGGTCATTTTAGCTCAAAATAAATCTTGAAATGCATCGAAAATAGCAAATAAAGTCAGAAAAGGGTTGAAAAGTGATGATGTGGCTTTGAATGGTGCATATGGAATGCAGAAAAAATCTTTAGTTAAAATATGTTTAAAAAATTGAAATCCCTTTATGATAGACGTGTTTTCGTCCGAAACCCTAATACTTCGAAAGAGATTGTACAATTTGTAAACGAAGTGCATCCGGTTTTCCTTGTAACCTTCTCCAGTTTTTAGCAGATGCTACGTGGGTGAAATCATGATACCATGCCAACTTTCAACCTTTTTAGAGTTCATTTACAGTTAATTTCAAATTCAGGGCCATGTCAGCTCAAAATAAATCATGAAATGCATGGGAAATAGCAAATAAAGTCAGAAAATGGTTAAAATGTGATGATGTGGCTTTGAATGGTTCATATTGAATGCATAAAAAGTCTTGAGCTAAAATATTAAAAAAATGAAATCCCTTTGTAATAGACGTGTTTTCGTGCGAAACCATGGTACTTCGAAAGAGATTGTGCTGTTTGTACACGAAGTGCATCCAGTTTTTCCTCTAACCCTCTCAAATTTTTAGCACATGCGATGTGGGTGAAATTATGATACACTACTAAATTTCAACCATTTCAGAGTTTATTTGCAGTGCTATTCAAATTCAGGGTCATTTTAGCTCAAAATAAATCATGAAATGAATGGAAAATGGCAAATGAAGTCAGAAAAGGGTTGAAAAGTGATGATGTGGCTTTGAATGGTGCATATTGAATGCAAAAGAAGTCTTGAATTAAAATATGTTAAACAAATGAAATCCCTTTGTAATAGACATGTTTTCTTCCGAAACCCCAATACTTCCAAAGAGATTGTACAATTTGTACACGCAGTGCATCCAATTTTTCCAGTAACCCTCTCAAGTTCTTAGAAGATGCTATGAGGGTGAAATTATGATACCATGCCAACTTTCAACCTTTTTAGAGTTCATTTGCAGTGCTTTTTAAATTCAGGGTCATTTTAGCTGAAAATAAATCATGAAACGCATGGAAAATAGCAAAAAATATAAAATGGTTGAAAAGTGATAATGTGGCTTTGTATGGTGCATATTGAATGTATAAAAAGTCTTGAGTCAAAATATGTTTAAAAAATTGTAATCCCTTTCTAATAGACGTGTTTTTGTTCGAAACCCTAATACTTGAAAAGAGATTGTACACTTTGCACACGAAGTGCATCCAGTTTTTCTTGTTACATTCTCAAGTTTTTAGCAGATGCTACGTGGGTGAAATTATGATACCATGCCAACTTTCAACCTTTTTAGAGTTCATTTGCTGCGCTTTTCAAATTCGGGATCATTTCAGCTCAAAATAAATCATGAAATGCATGGGAAATAGCAAATAAATACAGAAAATGGTTGAAATGTGATGATGTGGCTTTGAATGGTACATATTGAATGCTTAAAAATTCTTGAGTTAAAATATTAAAAAAATCAAATCCCTCTATAATAGACATCTTTTCATCCGAAACCCGCATACTTCGAAAGAGATTGTACAGTTTGTACATGAAGTGTATCCAGTTTTTCCAGTAACTATCTGTAGTTTTTAGAAGATGCTATGTGGGTTAAATTATGACATCATGCAAACTTTCAACCTTTTTAGAGTTCAGTTGTAGTGCTTTTCAAATTCAGAGTCATTTTAGCTAATAATAGATCATGAAATGCATGGAAAATAGCAAATAAAGTCAAAAAATGCTTGAAAAGTGACGATGTGGCTTTGAATGGTGCACATTGACTGTAGAGAAAGTTTTGACTCAAAATATGTTTAAAAAATTGAGATCCCTTTGTAATAGACGTGTTTTTATCCGAAACCCTTATACTTCGAAAGAGATTGTCCAGTTTGTACACGGATTGCATCCAGTTTTTCCTGTAACCCTCTCGCCTTTTACGCACATGCTATGTGGCTGAAATTATGATACCATGCCAACCGTCAACCATTTCAGAGCTCATTTGCACTGCTTTTCATATTCAGGGTCATTTTAGCTCAAAATAAATCATGAGATGAATGGAAAATAGCAAATTAAGTCGGAAAAGGGTTGAAAAGTGATAATGTGACTTTGAATGGCGCATATTTAAGGTAGAAAAAGCCTTGAGTCAAAATAGGTTTAAAAAATTGTAATGCCTTTGTAATTGACGTGTTCTCATTCGAAACCCTAATACTTCGAAAGAGATTGTATAATTTGTACACGAAGTGCATCGAGTTTTTATAGTAACCTCCTCAAGTTTTTAGCACATGCTATGCGGGTGATATTATGATACCAACCAACTTTCAACCATTTGGGAATTCATTTGCAGTGCTTTTCAAAATCAGTGTCATTTTAGCTCAAAATAAATCATGAAATTAATGGAAACTAGCAAATGAAGTCAGAAAAACTTTTAAAAGTGATGATGTGGCTTTGAATGGTGCATTTTGAATGCAAAGAAGTCTTGAGTTAAAATATGTTAAAAAAATGAAATCCCTTTGTAATAGGCTTCGTCCGAAATCCTGATACTTCAAAAGAGATTGTACAGTTTGTACACAAAGTGCATCCAGTTTGTCCTGTTTCCCTCTCAAATTTTTAGCAAATGCTATGTGGGTGAAATTATGATACCATGCCAACTTTCAACCTTTTTAGAGTTCATTTGCTGTCCTTTTCAAATTCAGGTTCATTTTAGCACAAAATAAATCATGAAATGCATGGAAAATAGCAAATGAAGTTAGAAAAGGGTTGAAAAGTGACGATGTGGCTTTGAATGGTGCATATTGAATGCAGAAAAAGTCTTGATTTAAAATATGTTTAAAAGATGAAATCCCTATGTAATACACGTGTTTTCATCCGAAACCGTGATACTTCGAAAGAGATTGTCCAGTTTGTACACGAAGTGCATCCAGTTTTCCTCTAACCCTGTAAACTTTTAAGCACATTCTATGTGGGTGAAATTATGATACCGTGCCAACTTTCAACCATTTTAGAGTTCATGCAGTGCTTTTCAAATTTAGGGTCGTTTTAGCTCAAAATAAATCTTGAAATGCATGGAAAATAGCAAATAAAGTCAGAGAAGGGTTGAAAAGTGATGATGTGGCTTTGAATGGTGCATATTGAATGCAAAAAAAATCTTTAGTTAAAATATGTTTAAAAAATGGAATCCCTTTATGATAGACGTGTTTTCGTCCGAAACCCTAATACTTCGAAAAAGATTGTGCTGTTTGTACACGAAGTGTATCCAGTTTTCCAGTAACCCTCTCAAGTTTTTCCAGTTTGTACATGAAGAGCGTGTTTATCTATGCATTTCACATCATTTGCAATTCTAAACATCAAGTCACCTAAGTGTTCTATCATCATGGCATTATGTATTAATTGTTCTTTAACATAACTATAGAAGCACTCTTGCTTGACAATGTAATTATCAAATTCATCTGTGCATTGACTAGGGGTCTTAGTATAAGGTATATTACTTTGATTAAAGGAACGGAGAGAATGTACCTCTACTACCTGTGTCGGGCTATGAAGTCCATGTATTTCTTCGATAGGTGGAAATTCTTGACATCTTCAGTTTTAATACCGTTCCATTTCATAGGTCTTTTGCTTCTTGCATATCTTCAGGACTGAGGAATAGAATACTTGTTTTCTATTGAATAGCTTCCGCAGGTGGTCCAGGAAGTATCCAATCATCGGCATTTTGCAATATATTATTCAATAGTTCTTCAGCCTGCTCAATATTTCTGTCTCTAAAAACACAACCAGCACAACTATCTAGAAAGTCCCTAGAAGCATCGGTTAAGCCATTATAAAAGATATCGAGAATTTCATTGTTCTTAAGAGGATGATCAAGTTAAGCTCTAAGTAACTCTAGAAGCCTCCCCCAAGCTTGAGGGATATTCTCTTCTTAAATTTTCACAAAGTTAAATATTTCTTGTAAGATAACTTGTTTCTTATGAGCAGGAGAATGTTTTTTTCAAAAAAATAGGAAAGCATATCCTGGGGACTGCGCATACAACCGGGAGCCATAGAAAGGAACCATTCCTTGGCCTCGCCTTTGAGCGAGAAAGGAAAAAAGCTTAAGGATATAATAGTAGCGTATCTTTTCATCATTAGTAAATAAAGCAACAATATCATTCAACTTCATGAGAAGTTCGACAACAATTTCATTTCCATAACCATGGAAAGGATCAGACTCTACTGTAGGAATCAATTCAGAATCTATAGAGAATTCATAGTCCTTATCATTAACAAATATAGGAGAAGTAGCAAACTTGGGATCATGTTCTATTTTCTCCATCATAGATTTTTCTTCTAGTTTGCATAGTAGTTTCTTAAAATCATCTCTATTCTCTCAAGCAAGGAAGTCCCTAGCTACCTCGCCATCCATAACATAACCTTCGGGTACATAAGGCAGTTCATATCTATTAGGAGAGCGAGGTGTAACAGGTGATTCAAAGTGTTCATTACTTTCAGCATTTTCAAGTTCCATAGCTTTTGCAATATGAGCACCAAATAATTCACTTAGTTGCACAATTTCAGTTTCGTGATGTGTAGCAATAGTATCATCATTAATTTCAGTAGTGGCATCATCATGTTCATGTGACATATAAAAGCGAGCAACAAGCGGTGCTGTAATAAGTTGATTCAAAACAGTTGGCCATCAAAAGCAGAGCTAGATGGCAGATCCTTACCTCCTCTAGTGCGAGAGGGGGTGATCTTAGTTCGAGTATCTTTTAGATTCTTCATAGTGTCAATTGGATATCCTCAAGTTAACCCAATAAAAAGAGCTATGCTCCCCGGCAACGGCGCCAGAAAAAGGTCTTGATAACCCACAAGTATAGGGGATTGCGACAGTCTTCATGGGTAGCATTTCACCCTAATTTATTGATTCGACACAAGGGAAGCCAAAGAATATTTATTGGCCTTGAGAGTTGAGTTGTCAATTCAACCGTGTCCGAGATATCTCTCTCAAGCAAATGTTTAGTAGCACGACAAATAATAGGAGTAGCAACAATAGTGATAGAAACAATTTTAGTAACAATAGTAACAATAGCAATTTGAGTAGCAGGTGTAACAGTAACAACAACAGTAGTAACTTAGCCAGATTCAATATATGTAAAGCATAGACACGTGGATCGGTGATGTATAATGATTTAGATGACATCAATCGTATAATAGTTACACAATAGGGTGACACAGAACTAGCTCCAATTCATCAATCTAATGTAGGCATGTATTCTGTATATAGTCATACGTGCTTGCGATAAAAACTTGTATGACATGTTTTGTACTACCCTCCCGTGGAAGCAGGGTCCTATTGAAAACTAAGTGATATTAAGATCTCCTTTTTATAGACAACTGGAACAAAGCATTAACACATAGTGAATACATTAACTCCTCGAACTAAGACAATCAATAGGTGTATACAACTTGCAAGATAGGATCCAAATCACTCTTATATTCATGAAACATAATAGGTTCGGATCTGAAATCATGACACTCGGGCCCTAGTGATAAGCGTTAAGCATAGCAAAGTCACAGCAACATCAACCTCAGAACATAGTGGACAGTTGGGATCCAGCCCTATGAAACTTAACTCGATTACATGATCAATCTCATCCAATCCCACCACTGTCCAGCAAGCCTACAAAGAAATTACTCACTCCCTGTGGTGGACATCATGGCGTTGTTGATGAAGAAGGTTTGGTGATGAAGAAGACGACGATTCCCCTCTTCGGAGCCCCAAACGGACTCCAGAACAACCCCGAGGAAGAACATGAGCACTAGTAGAAACAGGGCTTTGAAATTGGCCAGAATATTGCATTAGTCCCGGTTGTGTTATGAACCAGGACTAATATGTGCATCAGTCCCGGTTCATGAGGCTAGGGCGTCGGCCGGGCCTCGCCAGGAACCAGTCCATGTTCGTCTGAACCCTTTAGGGTGTGTTTGGTAGCATGTATAGACCTAGCTAGCTTAGTTGTTCTTCTCTCAACCATGCTGAGTGTAGACATGCCGAGTCCATGCAGTTGGCCTTGTTTGGTAGTGATGTATGCAGTGAGAGATGCTGAGCCAAGACTTTGTTTGGCAGCCTGCATATGTTTAGACATGCTGATTTATTTTTTGAAAATTTCAAATTCTGAACATTTTTTGAAAATTTGAACATATTTGTAATTCTGATAACTTTAAAAAATTAATCAAAAGTTGAAATTCTGAATGTTTTATAAAAAATAAAACAAAAATTGAAATTCTAAACATTTTTTGAAAATTTAAACAAAATTTTTAATTCTAAACATTTTTTGAAAATTTATTTTTTTGCACTTCTGAAAGTTTTTTAAATTGTTTTAAATAAAACCTGAATATTTTTTTGAAAATTAAACAACATTTGAAATTCTGAACATTTTTTGCAAATTTAAACAATTTCGAAATTTTGATTCTTTTTTGAAAATCGGGACAAATTTTCAAATTCGAAATGTTTTTTGCAAATTTAAACAAATTTTGAACTTTTGAACTTTTTTTAAAATTGGAACAAATTTTGAAATTCTGAATGTTTTTTGGAAATTTAAACAAATTCCGAAATTCTGAACTTTTTTGAAAATTGGAACAAATTTTGAAATTTTGAACTTTTTTCATGAGGTCAGGGCCAGCATGGTTGCCTCCATTCACCCTGTTTGGGGTGCATGAGATGGGCATGGTCGAGGGCCCTTTTATGCATCACATGGGCATAGCTCAAGTGAGCCCATGCACCCTACCAAACAAGCAAAAGTGGGTCGGATTGGGAACTTTTGCCCTCATACACCCTTCATGCACCCTACCAAACACACCCTTAGTCCCGGTTCCAAACACGAACCAAGACTAAACGGCCTTGCTCCTAGCCCAACCCCTTCAGTCCCGGTGCTAGCCACCAACCGGGACTTATACAACACCTATATATATGCTCGCCCTTGCCCGCTCACTCCTCTATTTTTTGGCCGGCCGGCATGTGGGAGTTGTGCTGCTTTGTGTTCTCACATCCTATGCACATGAGGTGTTCGATGAAATGTCGCAGCCACACTTAACCTTTCTCCTCTCCTAGCTTGACCTCCAAGCTACATTTTCCCCAAGATTTGTTTAGGTTTGGCGATGCACCAACTACATAAGTATTCTAAAAGGTTAATGACTTCATCATTTTATATCCCACTACTAGTTTAGCTCATTTCAAATGCTCTAGAAGTAGAGTGTGGTTTGTGGATTTTAGTGGAGGAGTGTACTTGGGTTTTAATGTGATGATGAACTTCTATTAATTTGATCACTTCTCTATTTAATGGTTTTTGATACATTTAATTATATAATGCACACAGATGAACCAACAATGGATGTACGGTGACCGACTCACCTCAGAGGACATTGAGGGCCTGCATAAATTTCTCGAAGTGGACGAGGCAAACAAGCAGAATGGTTTTATGTATTGCCCATGTATTGTCTTTGAGAACACAAAGGATTACTCCAACTCTAAAATCCTTATCTTCCACCTGATTGAGAAGGGTTTCATTCCACACTATAATGTTTGGACCAAGTACAGAGAAAGAGGGGTTATGATGGAAGACAACAAATAAGAAGAGGATGATGATAGCTATCGTCCTATGTACCCTGAATACGGTGATACTGCAACGGGGGAGGCCGAAGATCAAGAGGCACCAGATGTGCCCGATGATGATCTTCGCTGGGTCATTGTTGAAGCATAGAGAGAATGCAAAAGTGAAAGGGAGAAGTTGAAGTTCGATCTCATGTTAGAGGATCACAAAAAAGGGTTGTACCCAAAGTGCGAAGAGGGCAACACAAAGCTCGGTACCACACTGGAATTGTTGCAATGGAAGGAAGAGAATGGTTTATCTCACAAGAGATTTGAAAACTTACTGAAAATAATGAAGAATAAGCTTCCAAAGGATAACGAATTGCCTGACACTATGTACGGAGCAAAGAAGGTTCTCTGCCCTCTAGGATTAGAGGTGCATAAGATACATGCATGCCCTAATGACTTCTTTGTCTACTGCAGTGAGTACGAGGAATTGAACGCATGCCCAGTAGGCAGTGCATTGTGGTATAAGATCAGACGAGATGACCCTGGTGATGTTGAGGGAAAGCGCCCTAGGAAAATGATTCCTAGGAAGATGGTTCCCGCCAAGGTGATGTGGTATGCTCCTATAATACCATGGTTGAAATGTCTATTAAGAAACAAAGAGCATGCCAAGTTGTTGCAATGGCACAGAAAAGACCGTAAGAAAGACGGGAAGCTGAGAGCACCTACTAACGGGTCGTAGTGGAGAAAAATCGAGAGAAAGTGGGAGGCAAATGATGCAAGAAACATATGGTTTGGTTTAAGTGCAGATGGCATTAATCATTTTGGGGAGCAGAGAAGTAATCATAGCACCTGGTTCGTGACTCTATGTATATATAACGTTCCTCTTGGTTGTGCATGAAGCAAAAGTTCATTATGATGCCAGTGATCATCCAAGGCCCTAAGAAACCCGGTAACAACATTGTTGTGTACCTAAGTCCATTAATTGAAGAACTTTTACATCTATGGAATGGAAAAGGTGTACGTGTGTGGGATGATCATGAACAAGAGGAATTTGACCTACAAGCGTTGCTGTTTGTGACCATCAATGATTGGCCTGCTCTTAGTAATCGTTCAGGACAATCAAACAAGGGATACAATGCATGCACGCACTTTTTAGATGATACCCAAAGTATATATTTGGAAAAATGCAAGAAGAACGTGTACATGGGACATCATCGATTTCTTCTGACCAGGCATGCCTTATGAAACAAAGGCAAACATTTCAACGGTGAGGCGGATCACCAGAAGAAGCCCATCCTCCGTACTGGTGATGACATACTCGATATGGTCAAGGATTTAAAAGTAATATTTGGAAAGGGTCCTGGTGGACAATCTGTTCCGACTGAGGCTGAGGGACGCACACCCATGTGGAAGAAGAAATCTATATTTTGTGACTTACGCTATTGTAAAGACCGAGAGGTGCGCTCTGCAAATGACGTGATGCACGTGACAAAGAATCTTTGCGTGAACCTGCTAGGATCCTTTGGCATGTATGGGAAGACAAAAGATACACTGGAGGCACAAGACGACTAGCAACGTGTGAACGAAAATGATGACATGCATCCAAAGTAGTATCATGGTCCTGCCAGCTACGCTCTTACGAAAGAAGAGAAGGAAATCTTGTTTGAATGCCTGCTCAGTATGAAGGTCCCGTCTGGCTTCTCGTCGAATATGAAGGGAATAATAGACATGACAGAGAAAAAAAATTCCAGAACCTAAAGTCTCATGACAGCCATGTGATTATGACGCAACTGCTTTCGATTGCATTGAGGGGGCTTCTACCAAAAAATGTTCGATTAGCCATTGTGAAGCTATGTGCATTCCTCAATGCAACCTCTCAGAAGGTAATTGATCCAGAAATCCTACCAATGTTACAGAAAGATTTGGTGCAATGTCTTGTGAGCTTTGAGTTGCTGTTCCCACCATCCTTCTTTAATATCATGACTCATGTCCTAGTTCATCTAGTCGATGAGATTGCCATTCTGGGTCCTGTATTTCTACCCAACATGTTCCTCTTTGGGAGGTTCATGGGAGTATTGAAGACAAAAGGAAGCATCTCAACTGTCCATCAAACAGAGGAGGTCATTGGGTTTTGTGTTTATTTTTTTCCTGACCTTCAGCCGATTGGTGTCCCTAAATCGCGGTACGAGGGCAGACTGAGTGGAACACTAGGAGCGAAATCAATAATATGTAGGGACGGGCATTCTATGCGCAAGCACACTACAAAGTTCTACAGAATTCTACCTTGGTGGCCCCGTATATAAATGAACACAAAAGTATTCTACGTTGGATACACCTAGAGCAGTCTGACGACTGGATTGCACGTGAACACATCAGGACTTTAAGCAGTTGGTTGCAAATGCATCTCATGCATAACAACACTATTGTAGATGACATGTACTTGTTGGCCAGGACACCATCTTCGACTGTATTGACTTACCAAGGGTACGAGATAAATGGTAATACATTTTACACGGTAGCCCAAGATAAAAAGAGCACCAACCAAAATAGTGATGTTCGCTTTGATGCATCAATCCCTAATAGGGGAAAGGACACATATTATGGTTACATAGAGGAGATATGGGAACTTGACTATGGACATGAATTTAAGGTCCCTTTGTTTCAGTGCAAATTGGTCAATTTGTTAGGAGGCGGAGTATAGTTAGATCCATAGTACGGAATTACAACAGTGGATCTCAACAATCTTGGGTACACGTAGGAACCATTCGCGTTAGCCAATGATGTGGCGCAAGTTTTCTATGTGAAGGACATGTCTACCATACCGAGAAAACAAAAGATAAGGAAGAGGATACATCAAACAATGAGCCAAAGCGAAACATTGTTCCTTCAGGGAAAAGAAACATTGTGGGAGTGGTGGACAAGACACACATGTCTGAAGATTATGAAAAGTTTCATGAAATCCCTACCTTCAAAGTGAAGGCTGACCCAAGCATCTTGTTAAACGACGAAGATTATCCATGGTTATAGCGCAATAAGCAAGCGACACACGCGAAGAAAAAGTGAAGACTTTCTCTCCACAAGTATTTTGATGCAGGTTTTCATCTAGAATAACACTGCAGTTACATGTGAATAAATATAATCCTTTTGTAATAGATGAGTTTTCATCCGAAACCCTGATACCTCGAAAGAGATTGTCCAGTTTGTACACGAAGTGCATCCAGTTTTTCCTGTAATCCGCTCAACCTTTTAGCACATCCTATGTGGGTGAAATTATGATGCAATGCCAACTTTCAACCATTTCAGAGTTCATTTGTAGTGCTTTTCAAATTCAGGGTCATTTTAACTCAAAATAAATCATGAAATGCATGAAAAATAGAAAATGAAGTCAGAAAAGGGTTGAAAAGTGATGATGTGGCTTTGAATGGTGCATATTGAATACAGAAAAAGTCTTGAGTTAAAATATTAAAAAATGAAATCCGTGTGTAATAGACGTGTTTTCGTCCGAAACCCGCATACTTCGAAAGAGATTGTCCAGTTTGTACAGGAAGTGCATCCAGTTTTCCCTGTAACCCTCTCAACTTTTTAGCACATGTTATGTGGGCGAAATTATGATACCATGCCAACTTTCAACTATTTCAGAGTTCATGTAGTGCTTTTCAAAATCAGGGTCATTTTAGATCAAAATAAATCATGAAATGCATGGAAAGTAGCAAATAAAGTCAAAAAGGGTTGAAAAGTGATGATGTCGCCTTGACTGGTGCATATTGAATGCAGAAAAAGTCTTGAGTTAAAATATGTTTGAAAAATTGAAATCCCTTTTGTAATAGACGTGTTTTCATCTGAAACCGTCATACCTCAAAAGAGATGGTCCAGTTTGTACACGAAGCGCATCCAGTTTTTCCTGTAACCCTCTCAACTTTTTAGCACATGCTACGTGGGTTAAATTATCATACCATGCCAACTTTCAAGCGTTTCAGAGTTCATGCAGTGCTTTTCAAATTCAGGGTCATTTTAGCTCAAAATAAATCGTGAAATGAATGGAAAATAGCGAATGAAGTTAGAAAAGGGTTGAAAAGTGATGATGTGGCTTTGAATGTTGCGTATTGAATGCCAAAAAGTTCTTGAGAGAAAATATGTTTACAAAAATGAAATCTCTCTGTAATAGACGTGTTTTCGTTTGGAACCGTGATACTTGGAAAGAGATTGTCCAGTTTGTACACAAAGTACATCCAGTTTTTCCTCTAACCGTCTCAATTTTTAGCACATGCTATGTGGCCGAAATTATGGTACCATGCCAACTTTCAACCATTTCAGAGTTCATGTAGTGCTTTTCAAATTCAGGGTCACTTTAGCTCAAAATAAATCTTGAAATGCATGGAAAATAGCAAATAAAGTCAGAAAAGGGTTTAAAAGTGATGATGTGGCTTTCAATGGTGCATATTAAATGCAGGAAAAAACTTGAGTGAAAATATGTTTAAAAAGGTGAAATCCCTTTGTAATAGACATGTTTTCGTTCAAAACCGTGATACTTCGAAAAAGATTGTCCAGTTTGTACATGAAGTGCATTCAGTTTTTCCTCTAACCCTCTCAACTCTTTAGCACATGCTATGTGGGTGAAATTATGACACAATGCCAACTTTCATCCATTTCAGAGTTCATTTGCAGTGCTTTTCAAATTGAGGGTCATTTTAGCTCAAAATAAATCATGAAATGAATATAAAATAGGAAATGAAGTCGGAAAAGGGTTGAAAAGTGATGATATGTCTTTGAATGGTGCATATTGAATGCAAAAGATGTCTTTTGTAAAAATATGTTAAACAAATGAAATCCCTTTGTAATAGAGGTGTTTTCGTCCAAAACCATAATACTTCAAAAGAGATTGTATAATTTGTACACGTAGTGCATCCAGTTTTTCCGGTAACCATCTCAAGTTTTTAGCAGATGCTATGTGTGTGAAATTAAGATACCATGCCAAATTTGAACCTTTTTAGAGTTCATTTGGAGTGCTTTTCAAACTCAGGATCATTTTAGCTCAAAATAAATCATGAAATGAATTGAAAATAGCAAATGAAGTCAAAAAAAGGGTTGAAAAGTGATGATTTGCCTTTCAATGATGCATATTGAATGCAGAAAAAGTTTTGAGTTAAAATATGTTAAAAACATGAAATCCCTCAGTAATAAACGTGTTTTCGTCCGAAACCTTGATACTTCGAAAGAGATTGTCCAGTTTGTACACAAAGTGCATCCAGTTTTGCCTCTAACCTTCTAAAATTTTAATCACGTAATATGTGGGTGAAATTATGATACCATGACAACTTTCAACCATTTCAGAGTTCATGCAGTGCTTTTGAAATTCAGGGTTATTTTAGCTCAAAATAAATCATGAAATGCATGGAAAATACAAATAAAGTGAGAAAAGGGTTGAAAAGTGATGATGTGGCTTTGAATGGTGCATATTGAATACAGAAATTTTTTTGAGTTAAAATATGTTTAAAAGAATTCAAAACACTTTGTAATAGACGTGTTTTCGTCCGAAACCGTGATACTTCGAAAAAGATTGTGCTGGTTGTACACGAAGGGCATCCAGTTTTTCCTCGAACCCTCTCAACTTTTTAGCACATGCTATGTGGATGAAATTATGATACACTACCAACTTTCAACCTTTTCAGATTTTATTTGTAGTGCTTTTCAAATTCAGGGTCATTTTAGCTCAAAATAAATCATGAAATGAATGGAAAATGGCAAATGAAGTCAGAAAAGGGTTGAAAAGTGATGATGTTGCTTTGAATGGTGCATATAGAATGCAAAAGAATTCTTGAATAAAAATATGTTAAATAAATGAAATCCCTTTGTAATAGACGTGTTTTCGTACGAAACCCTAATACATCGAAAGAGATTGTATAGTTTGTACACGGCGTGCATCCAGTTTTTCTAGTAACCCTCTCAAGTTTTTAGCAGATGCTATGTAGGTGAAATTATGATACCATGCCAACGTTCAACCTTTTGACAGTTCATTTCAAGTGCTTTTCAAATTCAGGGTCATTTACGCTCAAAAGAAATCATGAAATGCATGGAAAATAGAAAAACTAGTCAGAAAATGGTTGAAAAGTGATAATATGGCTTTGAATGGTGCATATTGATTGCAGAAAAAGTCTTGAGTCAAAATATCTTTAAAAAATTGTAATCCCTTTGTAATAGACGTGTTTTCGTCCGAAACCCTAATAGTTCGAAAGAGATTGTACAATTAGAACATGAAGTGCATCCAGTTTTACTTGTAACGTTCTCAAGTTTTTAGCAGATGCTATGTGGGTGAAATTGTGATACCATTCCAACTTTCAATCTTTTTAGAGTTCATTTGTAGTGCTTTTCAAATTCAGGGTCATTTCAGCTCAAAATAAATCATGATATGCATGGGAAATAGGAAATAAAGTCACGAAATGGTTGAAATGTGATGATGTGGATTTGAATGGTGCATGTTGAATGCACAAAATGTCTTTGAGTTAAAATATAAAAATAATGAAGTCCCTCTGTAATAGACGTGTTTTCGTCCCAAACCCTCATACTTCGAAAAAGATTGTCTGGTTTGCACACGAAGTGCATCCAGTTTTGCTGTAACCCTCTCAACTTTTTAGCACATGCTTTGTGGGTGAAATTTTGATACCATGCCAACTATCAACCATTTAAGAGTTCATGTAGTGCTTTTCAAATTCAGGGTAATTTTAGCTCAAAATAAATCATGAAATGCACGGAAAGCAGCAAATAAAGTCAGAAAAGGGTTGAAAAGTGATGATGTGGCTTTGAATGGTGCATAATGAATGCAAAATAAGTCTTGAGTTAAAATATGTTAAAAAGTGAAATCCCTTTGTAATAGACGTGTTTTTGTCCGAAACACTAATACTAAGAAAGAGATTGTAGAGTTTATACACGAAGTGCATCTAATTTGTCCTATAACCCTCTCAAGTTTTTAGCAGATGCTATGTGGGTGAAATTATGATACCATGCCAACTTTCAACCTTTTTAGAGTTCATTTGCAGTGCTTTTAAAATTCAGGGTCATTTTAGCTCAAAATAAATCATGAAATGCCTGGAAAATAGCAAATGAAGTTAGAAAAGTGTTAAAAAGTGATGATGTGGCTTTGAGTGGTGCATATTGAAAGCAGAAAAAGTCTTGAGTTAAAATATGTTTAAAAAATGAAATCCCTGTGTAATAGACACGTTTTCGTCCGAAACCGTGATAATTCGAAAGAGATTGTGTTGTTTGTAAACGAAGTGCATCCAGTTTTTCCTCTAACCCTCTAAACTTTTAAGCACATTCTATGTGGGTGAAAATATGATACCATGTCAACTTTCAACAATTTCAGAGTTCATGCAGTGCTTTTCAAATTGAGGGCCATTTTCGCTCAAAATAAATCATGAAATGCATGGAAACTAGCAAATAAAGTCAGAAAAGGGTTGAAAAGTGATGATGTGGCTTTGAATGGTGCATATTGAATGCAGATAAAAATCTTGAGTAAAAATATGTTTAAAAAATTGAAATCCCTTTTTAGTAGACGTGTTTTCGTCCGAAACCCTGATACATCGAACAAGATTGTGTTGTTTGTAAACGAAGTGCATCCAGTTTTTCCTCTCACCCTCTCAACTTTTAGCACATGCTATGTGGGTGAAATTATGATACACTGCCAACTTTCAACCATTTCAGAGTTCATGCAGTGCTTTTCAAATTCAGGGTCATTTTAGCTCAAAATAAATCATGAAATTAATGGAAACTAGCAAATGAAGTCAGAAAAGGGTTGAAAAGTGATGATATGACTTTGAATATTGCATATTGAATGCCAAAAAATTGTTGAGAGAAAATATGTTTACAAAAATGAAATCTCTGTGTAATAGACGTGTTTTCGTTCGGAACTGTGATACTTCGAAAGATATTGTCCAGTTTGTACACAAAGTGCATCCAGTTTTTCCTCTAACCCTCTCAACTTTTTAGCACATGCTATGTGGGCGAAATTATGGTAACATGCCAACTTTCAACCATTTAAGAGATCGTGCAGTGGTTTTCAAATTCGGGGTCATTTTAGCTCAAAATAAATCAAGAAATGCATGGAAAATAGCAAATAAAGTCAGAAAAGAGTTGAAAAGTGATGATGTGGCTTTGAATGGTGCATATCGAATGCAGGAAAAAACTTGAGTTAAAATATTTTTCAAAAATGAAATCCCTATGTAATAGACGTGTTTTCGTCCGAAACCGTGATACTTCGAACGAGATTGTCTAGTTTGTACACGAAGTGCATCCAGTTTTTCCTCTAACCCTCTAAACTTTTAAGCACATGCTATGTAGGTGAAATTATGATACCATGCCAACTTTCAACCATTTCAGAGTTTATTTGTAGTGCTTTTCAAATTCAGGGTCAGTTTAGCTCAAAATAAATCATGAAATGAATGGAAAATGGCAAAGGAAGTCAAAAAAGGGTTGAAAAGTGATGATATGTCTTTGAATGGTGCATATTGAATGCAAAAGGTGTCTTGTGTAAAAATATGTTAAACAAATGAAATCCCTTTGTAATAGAGGTGTTTTCGTCCAAAACCGTAATACTTCAAACGAGATTGTATAATTTGTACACGTAGTGCATCCAGGTTTTCCTGTAACCCTCTCAAGTTTTTAGCAGATGCTATGTGTGCGAAATTAAGATACCATGCCAAATTTGAACCTTTTTAGAGTTCATTTGCAATGCTTTTCAAACTCAGGATCATTTTAGCTCAATATGAATCATGAAATGAATTGAAAATAGCAAATGAAGTCAGAAAAGGGTTGGAAAGTGATGATGTGCCTTTGAATGGTGCATATTGAATGCAGAAAAATTTTAGAGTTAAAATATGTTAAAAACATCAAATCCCTCAGTAATAAACGTGTTTTCGTCCGAAATCGTGATACTTCGAAAGAGATTGTCCCGTTTGTACACAAAGTGCATCCAGTTTTTCCTCTAACCTTCTAAAATTTTAATCACATAATATGTGGGTGAAATTATGATACCATGACAACTTTCAACCACTTCAGAGTTCATGCAGTGCTTTTCAAATTCAGGGTTATTTTAGCTCAAAATAAATCATGAAATGCACGGAAAATACAAATAAAGTGAGAAAAGGGTTGAAAAGTGATGATGTGGCTTTGAATGGTGCATATTGAATACAGAAAAAATCTGGAGTTAAAATATGTTCAAAAAAATTGAAAACCCTTTGTAATAGACGTGTTTTCGTCCGAAACCGTGATACTTCGAAAAAGATTGTGCTGTTTGTACACGAAGGGCATCCAGTTTTTCCTCGAACCCTCTCAACTTTTTAGCACATGCTATGTGGATGAAATTATGATACACTACCAACTTTCAACCTTTTCAGAGTTTATTTGTAGTGCTTTTCAAATTCAGGGTCATTTTAGCTCAAAATAAATCATGAAATGAATGGAAAATGGCAAATGAAGTCAGAAAATGGTTGAAAAGTGATAATGTGGCTTTGAATGGTGCATATTGAATGCAGAAAAAGTCTTGAGTCAAAATATCTTTAAAATATTGTAATCCCTTTGTAATAGACGTGTTTTCGTCCGAAACCCGAATAGTTCGAAAGAGATTGTACAATTTGTACATGAAGTGCATCCAGTTTCACTTGTAACGTTCTCAAGTTTTTAGCAGATGCTATGTGGGTGAAATTATGATACCATGCCAACTTTCAATCTTTTTAGAGTTCATTTGTAGTGCTTTTCAAATTCAGGGTCATTTCAGCTCAAAATAAATCATGAAATGCATGGGAAATAGGAAATAAATTCACAAAATGGTTGAAATGTGATGATGTGGTATTGAATGGTGCATGTTGAATGCATAAAAAGTCTTTGAGTTAAAATATAAAAAAAATGAAGTCCCTCTGTAATAGACGTGTTTTCGTCCCAAACCCTCATACTTCGAAAGAGATTGTCCAGTTTGCACATGAAGTGCATCCAGTTTTGTTGTAACCCTCTCAACTTTTTAGCACATGCTATGTGGGTGAAATTTTGATACCATGCCAACTATCAACCATTTAAGAGTTCATGTAGTGCTTTTCAAATTCGGGGTAACTTTAGCTCAAAATAAATCATGAAATGCATGGAAAGCAGCAAATAAAGTCAGAAAAGGGTTGAAAAGTGATGATGTGGCTTTGAATGGTGCATAATGAATGCAAAATAAGTCTTGAGTTAAAATATGTTAAAAAGTGAAATCCCTTTGTAATAGACGTGTTTTTGTCCGAAACACTAAGAAAGAGATTGTAGAGTTTGTACACGAAGTGCATCTAGTTTGTCCTATAACCCTCTCAAGTTTTTAGCAGATGCTATGTGGGTGAAATTATGATACCATGCCAACTTTCAACCTTTTTAGAGTTCATTTGTAGTGCTTTTCAAATTCAGGGTCATTTTAGCTCGAAATAAATCATGAAATGCATGGAAAATAGCAAATAAAGTTAGAAAAGGGTTAAAAAGTGATGATGTGGCTTTGAATGGTGCATATTGAATGCAGAAAAATTCTTGAGATAAAATATGTTTAAAAAATGAAATCCCTGTGTAATAGACGTGTTTTCGTCTGAAACCGTGATACTTCGAACGAGATTGTCTAGTTTGTACACGAAGTGCATCCAGTTTTTCCTCTAACCCTCTAAACTTTTAAGCACATTCTATGTGGGAGAAATTATGATACCATGCCAACTTTCAACCATTTCAGAGTTCATGCAGTGCTTTTCAAATTCAGGGTCACTTTAGCTCAAAATAAATCATGAAATGCATGGAAAATAGCAAATAAAGTCAGAAAAGGGTTGAAAAGTGATGATGTGGCTTTGAATGGTGCATATTGAATGCAGATAAAAATCTTGAGTTAAAATATGTTTAAAAAATTGAAATCCCTTTGTAATGGTGGTGTTTTCGTTTGAAACCCTATTACTTCAAAAAATATTGTGCTGTTTGTAAACAAAGTGCATCAAGTTTTTCCTCTAACCCTCTCAACTTTTAGCACATGCTATGTAGGTGAAATTATGATACACTGCCAACTTTCAACCATTTCGGAGTTTATTTGCAGTGCTTTTCAAATTCAGGGTCAGTTTAGCCCAAAATAAATCATGAAATGAATGGAAAATGGCAAATGAAGTCAAAAAAGGGTTGAAAAGTGATGATGTGGCTTTGAATGGTTCATATTGAATGCAAAAGAAGTCTTGAGTTAAAATATGTTAAAGAAATGAAATCCCTTTGTAATAGATGTGTTTTCGTCTGAAACCCCAATACTTCCAAAGAGATTGTAAAGTTTGTACACGAAGTGCATCTAGTTTTTCCAGTAACCCTCTCAAGTTTCCAGTTTGTACACGAAGAGCATGTTTACCTATGCATTTCACATCATTTGCAATTCTAAACATCAAGTAGCTTAAGCATTCTATCATCATGGCATAATGTATTAATTGATCTTTAACCTAACTATAGAAGTCCTCTTGCTTGACAATGTAATTATTAAATTCATCCATGCATTGACTAGGGGTCTTAGTATAAGGTATATCACTTTGATTAAAGGAATGGAGAGAATGTACCTCTACTACCTATGTCGGGCTGTGAAGTCCATGTATTTCTTTGATAGGTGGAAATTCTTGACATCTTCATTTTTAATACCTTTCCATTTCATAGATCTTTTGCTTCTTGCATATCTTCAGGACTGAGGAATAGAATACCTCTTTTCTTTTGAATAGGTTTCGCAGGTGGTTCAGGAAGTATCCAATCATCGGCATTTTGCAATATATTATTCAATAGTTCTACAGCCTGCTCAACAGTTCTGTCTCTGAAAACACAACCACCACAATTATCTTGGAAGTCCCTAGAAGCATCGGTTAATCCATTATAAAAGATATCGAGAATTTCATTGTTCTTAAGAGGATGATCAAGTTAAGCTCTAAGTAACTAGAGAAGCCTCCCCCAAGCTTGAGGGATATTCTCTTATTAAATTTTCACAAAGTTAAATATTTCTTGTAAGACAACTTGTTTCTTATGAGCAGGAGAATATTTTTGCAGAAAGATAATCAAGCATATCCCGGGGACTACGCATACAACGGGAGCCATAGAAAGGAACCATTCCTTGGCCTCGCCTTTGAGCGAGAAAGGAAAAAAGCTTAAGGATACAATAGTGGCATATCTTTTCATCATTACTAAATAAAGCAACAATATCATTCAACTACATGAGATGTTCAACAACAATTTCATTTCCATAACCATGGAAAGGATCAGACTCTACTATAGGACTCAATTTAGGGTCTATAGAGAATTCATAGTCCTTATCATTAACAAATATAGGAGAAGTAGCAAACTTTGGATCATGTTTTATTTTCTCCATCATAGATTTTTCTTCTAGTTTGCATAGTAGTTTCTTAAAATCATCTCTATTCTCACAAGCAAGGAAGTCCCTAGCTACCTCACCATCCATAACATAACCTTTGGGTACATAAGGCAATTCATATCTATTAGGAGAGCGAGGTGTAACAGGCGATTCAAAGTCTTCATTACTTTCAGCATTTTCAAGTTCCCTAGCTTTTGCAATATGAGCATCAAATAATTCACTTAGTGGCACAATTTCAGTTTCGTGATGTGTAGCAATAGTATCATCATTAATTTTAGAAGTAGCATCATCACGTTCATGTGACATATAAAAGCGAGCAACAAGCGATGGTGTAATAAGCTGATTCAAAACAGTGGGCAATCAAAAGTAGAGCTAGATGGCAGATCCTTCCCTCCTCTCATGCGAGAGGGGGTGATCTTAGTTCGAGTATCTTTCAGCTTCTTCATAGTGGCAATTGGATATCCTCAAGTTAACATAATAAAAAGGGCTATGCTCCCTAGCAACGGCGCCAGAAAAAGGTCTTGATAACCCAAAAGTATAGGGGATCGCGACAGTCTTCACGGGTAGCATTTCACCCTAATTTATTGATTTGACACAAGGGAAGCCAAAGAATATTTATTGGCCTTGACAGTTGAGTTTTCAATTCAACGGTGTCCAAGATATCTGAAGCAAAGGTTTAGTAGCACGACAAATAATAGGAGTAGCAACAATAGTGATAGAAACAATTTTGGTAACATTAGTAACAATAGCAATTTGAGTAGCAGGTGCAATAGTAACAACAATAGTAGTAACTTAGCAAGATTCAATATATGTAAAGCATAGACACATGGATCGGTGATGTATAATGATTTAGATGACTTCAATCATGTAATAGTTACACACTAGGGTGACACAGAACTAGCTCCAATTCATCAATCTATTGTAGGCATGTATTCTGTATATAGTCATATGTGCTTCCGATAAAAACTTGTATGACATGTTTTGTACTACCCTCCCTTGGAAGCGGGGTCTACTGAAAACTAAGGGATATTAATACCTCCTTTTTATAGACAACGGAACAAAGCATTAACACATGGTGAATACATGAACTCCTCAAACTACGACAATCACCAAAAAGAATCCCGATTATTGTCACCTTGGGGTATGCCGATCAAGACACGCAATAGGTGTATACAACTTGCAAGATAGGATCCAAATCACTCTTATATTCATGAAAACATAATAGGTTCAGATCTAAAATCATGACACTCGGGCCCTAGTGACAAGCATTAAGCATAGCAAAGTCATAGCAATATCAATCTCAGAACATTGTGGCAGTTGGGATCCAGCCCTATCAAACTTAACTCGATTACATGATCAACCTCATCGAATCCCACTACTGTCCAGCAAGCCTACAAAGGAATTACTCACTCTCAGTGGTGGACATCATGGCGGTGTTGATGAAAAAGGGTTGGTGATGATGAAGACGACGATTCCCCTCTTTGGAGCCCAAACGGACTCCAAAACAACTCCGAGAAAGAACATGAGCACTAGTAGAAAACAGGGCTTTGAAACGGGCCAGAATATTTTATTAGTCCCGGTTGTGTTACGAACCAGGACAAATAGGTGCATCAGTCCCGGTTCATGAGGCTAGGGCACCGGTGGGGCCTTGCCAGGAACCAGTCCCTGTTTGTCTGAACATTTTAGTCCCGGTTCTAGACACGAACTGGGACTAAAGGGCCTCGCTCCTGGCCAAACCCCTTTAGTCCCGGTGCTAGCCACCATCTGGGACTAAAGAGGACCCTTTAATTCCAGTGCTAGCCACCAACCGGGACTTATACAATTCCTATATATAAGCTCTCCCTTGCCCACTCACTCTGTTTTTTGGCCGGCCAACATGTGGGAGGTGTGCTGCTCTGTTTTCTCACCTCCTATGCAGATGAGGTGTTCGATGAAATGTCGCAGCCACACTTAAGCTTTCTCCTCTCCAAGCTCGACCTCCAAGCTACATTTTCCCCAAGATTTGTTTAGGTTTGGCGGTGCACCAAATACACAAGTGTTCTAAAAGGTTAATGACTTCATCGTTTTATCTCCCACTACTAGTTTAGCTCATTTCAATTGCTCTAGAAGTAGAGTGTGGTTTGTGGATTTTAGTGAAGGAGTGTACTTTGGTTTTAATGTGATGATGAACTTGTATTAATTTGATCACTTCTCTATTCATGAAGTTCTGTAATGGTTTTTGATACATTTAATTATATAATGCACACAGATGAACTGGCAATGGATGCACGGTGACCGACTCACCTTCGAGTACATTGAGGGCCTGAATAAATTTCTCGAAGTGGATGAGGCAAACAAGCAGAATGGTTTTATGTATTGTCCATTTACTGTGTGTGAGAATACGAAGGATTACTCCAACTATAAAACCCTTAACATCCACCTGATTGAGAAGGGTTTCATGCCACACTATAATGTTGGACCAAGTACAGATAAAGAGAGGTTATGATGGAACACAACAAAGAAGAAGAGGATGATGCCAACTATCATCCTATGTACCCTGAATACGATGATACTGCAAAGGGGGAGGCTGAAGATCAAGAGGCACCAGATGTGCCCGATGATGATCTTTGCCGGGTCATTGTTGAAGCATAGAGAGAATGCAAAAGTGAAAGGGAGAAGTTGAAGTTCGATCTCATGTTAGAGGATCAAAAAAAAGGGTTGTATCCAAAGTGCGAAGATGCTAACACAAAGCTTGGTACCACACTAGAATTGCTGCAATGGAAGGCAGAGAATGGTTTATCTGACAAGAGATTTGAAAACATACTAAAAATAATGAAGAATAAGCTTCCAAAGGATAACAAATTGCCTCACACTACGTACGGAGCAAAGAAGGTTCTCTGCATTCTAGGATTGGAGGTGCATAAGACACATGCTTGCCCTAATGATTGCGTTCTCTACTGCAGTGAGTACGTGGAATTGAACGCATGCCCAGTATGCAGTGCATTGCGGTATAAGATCAGATGAGATGACCCTGGTGATGTTGAGGGCGAGCACCCTAGGAAGATGGTTCCTACCAAGGTGATGTGGTATGCTCCTATAATACCACGGTTGAAACGTCTGTTATGAAACAAAGAGCATGCCAAGTTGTTGCAATGGCACAGAAAAGACCGTAAGAAAGACGGGAAGCTGAGAGCACCTGCTGACGGGTCGTAGTGGAGAAAAATTGAGGGAAAGTGGGAGGCAAGTGATGCAAGCAACGTATGGTTTGGTTTAAGTGCATATCGCATTAATCATTTTGGGGAGCAGAGAAGCAATCATAGCACCTGGTATGTGACTCTATGTATCTATAACCTTCCTCCTTGGTTGTGCATGAAGCAAAAGTTCATTATGATGCCAGTGATTATCCAAGGCCCTAAGTAACTCGACAACGACATTGTTGTGTACCTATGGCCATTAATTGAAGAACTTTTACATCAATGCAATGGAAGAGGTGTACGTGTGTGGGATGATCATGAACAAGAGGAATTTAACCTACGAGCGTTCCTGTTTGTGACCATCAATGATTGGCCTGCTCTTAGTAATCTTTCAAGACAATCAAACAAGGGATACAACGCATGCATGCACTGTTTAGATGATACCGAAAGTATATATTTGTTGGGGAACGTCGCATGGGAAACAAAAAATTTCCTACGTTCACGCAAGAGTGGATCTACATACCTTTGTAGATCGCTAAGCGGGAAGCATTAAGAAACGCAGTTGGTGTAGTCAAACGTCTTCGCGATCTAGATCACCGAGCGTCCTGCGATCTCATCATGATCCGTCCCGCGATCCAATCACAATCCGTCCCGTGAACTCATCATGAACCGTCCGGCGAACTCATCACGATCCGTCCCGCAAACTCATCACGATCCTTCCGATCTAGCGCCAAACGGACGGCAGCTCGGCGTTCAGCACACGTATGGCTTGATGACGATCTTCGCCTTCTTGATCCAGAAAGAGGGAGCGTAGAGGTACAAAAGTTCTTCGGCAAAGTTACGACGCTCCGGCAATGGTGGTGGAGCTATTCCGGCAGGGCTTCGCCTAAGCACTACAGAAATCCAATCTAGAGGAGAAACTATGCACTGGCGGAACGGGCAGCACGTGGCTGAAAATTCTGTGCCAAAATCCTAAAATCCTCTAGTATATATAGGAGAAGAGGAGGAGGCGGCTTGGCTGCATAAAAGTCAGCCCTTGGGTCGGCCGAAGTGGGGAGGAGAGGAGGACTCCTCCTCCAATCCTAGTAGGACTAGGATTCCTCCTTTTTTTGGTCTTTTTCCACCTTTTTCCATTTGGGCTTTTTCTTCCAGCCGCATGGGCCTTGTGTGGGAATTCCACCATCCCACAAAAGGTTGGTATTTACTCTCCCACAGCCCATGAAGCCTCTTGGGTCGAAATACCCCTCCCGATGGTCTCCCGGTACACTACCAGCACTCTCGGTACATTACCGATTAGCCCGAAACTTTTCCGACGACAAAAATGGGACTTCCTATATATCAATATTTAACTACGGACCATTCAGGAGCTCCTCATGATGTCCGGTATCTCATCCGGGACTCCGAACAACCTTTGGTCACCACCATACATAAATCTATACTACTGAAACGTCACCAAACCTTAAGTGTGCAGACCCTGCGGGTTCGAGAACTATGTAGATATGATCGAGACACCTCTACGGTCAATAACCAATAGTGGGACCTGGATGTCCATATTGGTTCCTACATATTCTACTATGATCTTTATCGGTCAAACCTCTATGTCAAGGATTCAGTTAATCCCATATGATGTTCCCTTTGTTCTTCGGTATGTTACTTGCCCGAGATCCGATCGTCGGTATCCCCATACCTAGTTCAACCTCGTTACCGCAAGTCTATTTACTCGTTCCGTAATACAAGATTCGGTTACTAACACTTAGTCACATTGCTTGCAAGGCTTGTTGTGATGTTGTATTACAGAGTGGGACCTGAGATACCTCTCCGTCACAGGGAGTAACAAATCCCAGTCTTGATCCATTCCAACCAAACAGACACCCTCAGAGATACCTGTAGAGTACCTTTATAGTCAGCCAGTTAAGTTGCGACGTTTGATACACACAAGGCACTCCTCCGGTGTCAGTGAGTTGCATGATCTCATGGTCATAGGAACAGATACTTGACATGCAGAAAACAGTAGCATTAAACTGACACGATCATATGCTATGTTTGTAGTTTGGGTCTTGTCCATCCCATCATTCTCCTAATGATGTGATCCTATTATCAAATGACATCTCATGTCAATGGCTAGGAAACCGTAACCATCTTTGATCAACGAGCTAGTCTATTAGAGGCATACTAGGGACATGGTTTTGTCTATGTATCCACACATGCATCTAAGTCTCCGATCAATACAATTATAGCATGGATAATAAACGATTATCATGAACAAGGAAATATGATAATAACTAATTTATTATTGCCTCTAGGGCATATTTCCAACAGTCTCCCACTTGAACTAGAGTCAATAATCTAGTTCACATCACCATGTGATTCGCATTGTTATGAATCTAACACCTAATTGAGTTCTAGGGCTCGATCATGCTTTGCATGTGAGAGAGGTCTTATAGTCAATGGGGCTGCGACATTCAGATCCGTGTGTACTTTGCAAATTTTCTATGTCAAACCGTAAACACTGCTACCACAGTCCACTTGGTACTATTCCAAATGCTGCTCCACTATACGTATCTAGATTGCTACTATGAGTCATCTGGATTGGTGTTAAAGCTTGCATCGACGTAACTCTTTACGACGAACTCCTTATCACCTCCATAATAGAGAAAAATTTCCTTAGCCTTTTAGTTACTAAGGATAATCTTGACCGTTGTCCAGTGCTCCATTCCAGGATCACTTTGAAACCTTCTGGCCATACTTATGGCAAGGCTGACATCGGGTCTTGTGCACAGCACTGCATACATGATAGAGCCTATGGCTGAAGCATAGGGGATGACACTCATCTTTTCTCTATCTTCTGTAGTCACTGGGCATTGAGTCTTACTCAACTTCATACCTTACACATCAGGCGATAACTCTTTCTCTGACTGATCCATTTTGAGGTATTTCAAAATCTTGTCAAGGTATGTACTCATTGAATGTCTCATCAAGTATCTTGATCTATCTCTATAGATCTTGATGCTCAACAACTAGGTAGCTTTATCCAGGTCTTCCTTTGAAAAACTCTTTTCAAACAACCCTTTATGCTTTCTAGAAATTCTATATCATTTTCGATCAACAATATGTCAACCACATATGCTTATCAAAAACTCTACAGTGCTCCCACTCACTTTATTGTAAATACAAGTTTCTCGTAAACTTTGTATAGACTCAAAAACTATAATCACCTCATCAAAGTGTATATTCCAACTCCGAGATGCTTGCTTCAGTTCATAGAAGGATCACTGAAGCTTGCACACCTTTTGACATCCTTAGGACTGACAAAACCTTCTGGTTGTATCTCATACAACCTTTCATCAAGTAAACTATTAAGGAAACAATGTTTTGACATCCATTTACCAGATTTAATAATTGAAAAAATGCAGCAACTACTAACTAATTCCAACATACTTTATCATCGCTACGAGTGAGAAAGTCTCATCGTAGTCAACTCCTTGAACCTGTCGTAAATTTCTTTGCAACAAGTCGAGCTTTACAAATGGTGACATTTACCATCAGTGCCTGTCTTCATTTTAAAGGTCCATTTCTACTCAATGACCCGCCGTCCAACGATCAAGTCTATCAAAGTCAATACTTGGTTTTCATACATGGATCCTTTCTCGGATTTCATGGCCTCTAACCATTTGTCGGAATCCGGGCCCATCATCGCTTCTCCACAGCTCGTAGGTTCATTGTTGTTCAACAACATGACCTCCAAGACAGGGTTGTCGTACCGCACAGGACCAGTACACATCCTTGTCGACCTACGAGGTTCGGTAGTAACTTGATCCGAAGCTTCATGATCATCATCATTTACTTCCTCTTCAACTGACTTAGGTTTCACAAAAACATCTTTCTGCGCTGCGCTACTCTCTCGTTGAAACAAAGGTTCAACAACCTCATCAAGTTCTATCTTCCTCCCACTCAATTCTTTCGAGAGAAACTTTTTCTCGAGAAAGGACCCTGTAACACCCCGAACACACCCACCGGTAGTTGTTACTCCTAGCAGGAACAATGCTAGTCTTTTCTGCGCACTTTGTCCTCACTCATGCGCACCCGGGACCAACTTCCCAGTAGGTCACCCATCCTAGAACTATTCCAAGCCAAGCACACTTAACCTGGGAGTTCTGTTTGATTGGGTTTCCTGAAAAGAAGGAATTCCTTATTAATATGAGTAGTCTATCATCCCTAAAAGCCAGGCTATCACATACACCACCACTCAGAGGAACCGACGTCCTCGTCGGGTCACAAGAACGTTCCCTCTTGGCACAAACGTGTGTGCTTCCAGTCCGATTCATGTGTCATTCCGTGTGCCACGATGGGTCACAAACTTCATGAACAACAGGACCGCGCACCTGTCAGCAAACATCTGTGTAACCGCGAGGGTCAGCTCTGATACCAACTTGTAACGCCCCGGACACACCCGTCGGTACCACGATGGGTCACAAACTTCATGAACAACAGGACCGCGCACCTGTCAGCAAACATCTGTGTAACCGCGAGGGTCAGCTCTGATACCAACTTGTAACGCCCCGGACACACCCGCCGGTAGTCGTTACTCCTGGCAGGATTTAGACTGGCCTCACAGATCAATACTAGTCTTTTATGCGCACCTTGTCCTTACTCATGCGCACCCAGGACCAACTTCGCGGTAGGTCACCCATCCTAGAACTACTCCAAGCCAAGCATGCTTAACCTGGGAGTTCTGTTTGATTGGGTTTCCTGAAAAGAAGGAATTCCTTATTGATATGAGTAGTCTATCATCCCTAATAAGCCAGGCTATCACAAACCCGTTTTAGCAACAAATACTTTATGCTTGGATCTGAGATAGAAGGTTCACCCAACTGTTCTTAGGGTATTCTACGAAGATGCATTTGTTCGCTTTGGGTTCGAGCTCATTAGGTGAAAACATTTTCCACACAAGTGTCGCAGCCCCAAACATCAAGAAATGACAGCTTAGGCTTCTATCAAACCATAATTCACACGGTCTCATCTCAACGGATTTAGATGGTGTCCTATTTAAAGTGAATGTAGTTGTCTCTAATGCAACCCCAAAATTATAGTAGCAAAACGATAAGAGACATCATAACATGCACCATATCCAATAGAGCACGACTATGACGTTCGGACATACCATCACACTATGGTGTTCCAGGTGGCATGTGTTGTGAAAAAACTTTCACGTTGTCTAAAGTTGTATGCCAAAGTCGTAACTCAGATATTCACCTCCACGATCATATCATAGATATTTTTATCTTCTTGTCACGATGATCTTAAACTTCACTCTGAATTTGCTTGAACTTTTCAAACGATTAAGACTTGTGTTTCATTAAGTAAACATACATTATATCTACTCAAATCATCAGTGAAGGTAAGAAAATAACGATATCCACTGCATGCTACAAGACTCATTGGATTGCATACATCAACATGTATCATTTCCAATAAATCACTTGCCCGCTCCGTCAGACTAGAAAATGGGGTGCTTAGTCATCTTTGACCAAGAGGCATGGTTCACATGTCTCAACCGATTCGAAATCGAATGAGTCCACAGGTCCATCAGCATGGAGTTTCTTCATGCGTTTTATACCAATATGACATTTAGCGGCAGTACCACAAGTATGTGGTACTATAATTATTAACTTTGCATCTTTTGGCATCAATGTTATGAACATGTGTATTACTATAATCAAGATTCAACAAACCATTCTCACTGGGTCCATGACCATTGAAGGTATTATTCATGTAAACAGAATAACCATTATTCTCTAACTTAAATGAATAACCGTGTTGCAATAAACACGATCTAATCACGTTCATGCTCAACGCAGAACACCAAATAACACTTATTTAGGTTTGTCACTAATACCGAAGGTAGAGAGAGCGTGCGATGTCCATCACATCAACCTTGGAAACACTTCCAACACACATCGTCACCTCACCCTTAGCTAGTTCTCCGTTTATTCCATAGCTTTTATTTCGAGTTACTAACATTTAGCAACCAAACCGGTATCCAATACCCAGGTGCTACCAGGAGAACTAGCAAGGTACACATCAATAACACGTATATCAAATATACTTTTGTTGACGTTGCCAGCCTTCTTATCTACCAAGTATCTAGGGTCGTTCCGCTTCAGCGACCACTCTCCTCATAATCGAATCCCTTAGTCTCGGGTTTGAGTTCAACTTTGGGTTGCTTCACTGGAGCAGCAACTGACTTTCCATCCATGAAGTTTCCCTCCTTGCCCTTTCCCTTCTCGAAACTAGTGATTTTACTAACCATCAACACTTGACGCTCCTTCTTGATTTCTACCTTCGCAGTGTCAAACATCGCGAACACCTCAGGGATCATTATTTCTATCCCTGGCATTTTATAGTTCATCACCAAGTTCTAGTAGCTTAGTGACAGTGACTTGGAGAACTATATCAATCACTATCTTATTTGGAAGATCAACTCCCACTCGATTCAAGTGATTGTAGCACCCATACAATCTGAGCACATGCTCAACAATTGAGATATTCTCCTTCATCTTGCAGACAAAGAATCTTGTTGGAGATCTCATATCACGCAACATGGGAACGAGCCAGAGATCCTAATTTCAGCTCTTAAAACATCTCATATGTTCTGTGACGTTCAAAATGTTTCGGAGCCTCAATTCTAAACCGTAATGCATGACGCAGTAAACTATCAAGTAGTCATCAGAACGTGCCTGTCAGATGTTCACAACATCTACAAACGACGCTAGAGGGGTTGGCGCACCGAGCGGTGCATTAAGGACATAAGCCTTTTGTGCAGCAATGAGGACAATTCTCAGATCACGGACCCAGTCCGCAATATTGCTACCAACATCTTTCAACTCTATTTCTCTAGGAACATATAAAAATTCAGGGGATCTACAGCACGAGCAAGTAATCTACAACATAATTTGCACAAACACTATTGACTATGTTCATGATAATGAGTTCAAATAATCATATTACTTAAGAACTCCCACTCAAATTGACATCCCTCGAGTCATTCGAGTGATACATGATCCAAATTCACCAACTCAAGTCCGATCATCACATTAGTTGAGGTGGTTTCAATGGTGAACATCATCATGTTGATCATATCTACTATATGACTCATGTTCGACCTTTCAGTCTCTTGTGTTCTGAGGCCATGTCTGTACATGCTAGGCTTGTCAAGTTTAATCCAAGTGTTCTGCATGTGCAACACTGGCTTGCACCCGTTGTATGTGAACATAGAGTCTATCACACCCGATCATCACGTGGTGTCTCGACACGAAGAACTTTCACAACGGTGCACACTCGGGGAGACCACAATTTATCTTGAAATTAAGTGAGGGATCACCTTATAATGCTACCGTCGTCCTAAGGAAAACAAGGTGCACAAAAGGATTAACATCACATGCAAATCATAAGTGACATGATACGGCCATGAACTTGTGCTTTTGATCTCCATCATGAAAGCACCGGCATGATCTCCATCGTCACCTGCATGACACCATCATCTCCATCATCTTGATCTGCATCAACGTGTCGCCATCGGGGTTGTCGCGCCCACCATGCTTCTACTACTATTTCTACCGTTTATCGATAAAGTAAAGCATTACATTGCGCTTAATGATTGACATGCAAGTCATACAATAATTAAAAACAACCCTATGGCTCCTGCCGGTTGCCGTACTCATCGACATGCAAGTCGTGATATTCTATACAACACATGATCATCTCATACATCACATATATCACATCATGTAATTGGCCATAGCACATCACAACATACCCTGCAAAAACAAGTTAGACGTCCTCTAATTGTTGTTGCATGTTTTACGTGGATGCTACGGGTATCTACCAAGAACAATACTCACCTACGCATAAACCACAACGGTGATACACTAGTTTCTTTTCAACCTTCTCAAGGACCGCCTTTGTCGAATCCGATCCAACTGAAGTGAGAGAAACTGGCACCCGCAAGCCATCTATGCAAAAAGTTGTGTTTGAGGGAACCGGTCTCTCGTAAACGTACGAGTAATGTTGGTCTAGGCCGCTTCATCTCACAATACCACTGAACCAAAACACGACCAATGGAGGAAGCAATCTAAGTATCAACGCCCACAAACTCTTTGTGTTCTACTCGAGATCTCATCTACACATAGACCTAGATCATGATGCCACTGTTGGGGAACGTCGCATAGGAAACAAAAAATTTCCTACGTTCACACAAGACCTATCCATGGTGACGAGCATCTACGAGAGGGAGAGTGGATCTACATACCCTTGTAGATCGCTAAGTGGGAAGCGTTAAGAAATGCGGTTGGTGTAGTCGAACATCTTCACAATCCAAATCGCCGAGCGTCCCTCGATCTCATCACGATCCGTACAGCAATCCAATTCCGTCCCGCAAACTCATCACGATCCGTCCCGCAAACTCATCACGATCCGTCCTGCAAACTCATCACGATCCTTCCGATCTAGCGCCGAACGAACGACACCTCCGCGTTCAGCACACGTACGGTTTGATGATGATCTCCGCCGTCTTGATCCAGCAAGAGGGAGCGTAGAGGTAGAAAATTTCTCCGGCAACATGACGGCGCTCCGGCAATGGTGGTGGAGCTATTCCGGCAGGGCTTCGCCTAAGCACTACAAAAATCTGATCTACAGGAGAAACTATGCACTGGAGGAACGGGCAGCATGTGGCTGAAAATTCTGTGCCAAAACCCTAAAATCCTCTAGTATATATAGGAGGAGAGGAGGAGGATGCTTGGATGCCAAAAATCCAGCCCTTGGGTCGGCCGAATTGGGGAGGAGAGGAGGACTCCTCCTCCAATCCTAGTAGGACTAGGTTTCCTCCTTTTTTTGGTCTTTTTCCACCTTTTTCCCTTTGGGATTTTTCTCCCAGCCGCATGGGCCTTGTGTGGGACTTCCACCATCCACAAAAGGCTGGTATTTACTCTCCCAGAGCCCATGAAGCCTCTTGGATCGAAATACCCCTCCCGGTGGTCTCCCGGTACACTACCGGCACTCCGATACATTACCGATTAGACCAAAACTTTTCCGGCGACAAAAATGGGACGTCCTATATATCAATCTTAACCTCCAGACCATTCCGGAGCTCCTCATGACATCCAGGATCTCATCCGGGACTCCGAACAACCTTCAGTCATGACCATACATAACTCTATACTATCGAAACGTCACCAAACCTTAAGTGTGCAGACCCTGCGGGTTCGAGAACTATGTAGACATGACCGAGACACCTCTACGGTCAATAAACAATAGCGGGACATGGATGTCCATATTGGTTCCTACATATTGTACGAAGATCTTTATCGTTCGAACCTCTATGTCAAGGATTCAGTTAATCCCGTATGATGTTCCCTTTGTTCTTCGGTATGTTACTTGCCCGAGATTCGATCGTCGGTATCTCCATACCTAGTTCAACATCGTTACCGGCAAGTCTCTTTACTCGTTCAGTAATACAAGATCCCGTGACTAACACTTAGTCACATTGCTTGCAAGGCTTGTTGTGATGTTGTATTACCGAGTGGGCCCTGACATACCTCTCTGTCGCATGGAGTAACAAATCCCAGTCTTGATCCATGCCAACCCAATAGAAACCCTCGGAGAAACCTGTAGAATACCTTTATAGTCACCCAGTTACATTGCGATGTTTGATACACACAAGTCACTCCTCCAGTGTCAGTGAGTTGCATGATCTCCTGGTCATAGGAATAGATACTTGACATGCAGAAAACAGTAGCATTAAACTGACACGATCATATGCTACATTTGTAGTTTGGGTCTTGTCCATCATATCATTCTCCTAATGATGTTATCCTATTATTAAATGACATATAATGTCATTGGCTAGGAAACCTTAACCATCTTTGATCAACGAGCTAGTCTATTAGAGCCATACAAGGGACATGGTTTTGTCTATGTATCCACACATGCATCTAAGTCTCCGATCAATACAATTATAGCATGGATAATAAACGATTATCATGAACAAGGAAATATGATAATAACTAATTTATTATTGCCTCTAGGGAATATTTCCAACAATATTTGGACAAATGCAAGAAGAATGTGTACATGGGACATCATCGATTTCTTCCAACCAGGCATGCCTGATGAAAGAAAGGCAAACATTTCAAAGGTGAGGCGGATCACGAGAAGAAGCCCGTCCTCCGTACTAGTGATGCCATACTCGATATGGTCAAGGATTTAAAAGTAATCTGTGTAAAGGGTCCTGGCGGACAATCTTTTCCGACTGACGCTGAGGGACGCACACCCATGTGGAAGAAGAAATATATATTTTGAGACATACGCTATTGGAAAGACCTAGAGGTGCGCTCTGCAATCGACGTGATGCACGTGATGAAGAATCTTTGGGGTAACCTACTAGGATTCTTGGGCGTGTATGGGAAGACAAAAAATACACCGGAGGCACGAGAGGACTAGCAACGTGTGAACGAAAATGATGACATGCATCCAAAGCAGTATCAAGGTCCCGCCAGCTACGCTCTTACCAAAGAAGAGAAGGAAATCTTGTTTGAATGCTTGCTCGGTATGAAGGTCCCGTCTGGCTTCTCGTCGAATATAAAGTGAATAATAGACATGATAGAGAAAACAATTCCAGAACCTAAAGTCTCATGATTGCCATGTGATTATGACGCAACTGCTTTCGGTTTCATTGAGGGGGCTTCTACCGGAAAACGTTCGATTAGCCATTGTGAAGCTATGTGCATTCCTTAATGGAATCTCTCAGAAGGTAATAGATCCAAAAATCCTACCAATGTTATGGAAATATTTGGTGCAATGTCTTGTGAGCTTCGAGCTGCTGTTCCCACCACCCTTCTTTAATATCATGACTCACGTCCTAGTTCATCTAGTCGACGAGATTGCCATTCTGGGTCCTCTGTTTCTACAAAATATGTTCCCCTTTCAGAGGTTCATGGGAGTCTTGAAGAAATATGTTCGTAATCATGCTAAGATAGAAGGAAGCATCTCCACTTGACATCAAACAGAGGAGGTTATTGGGTTTTGTGTTGAATTTTTTCCTGACCTTCAGCCGGTTGGTGTCCCTAAATCGCAGTACGAGGGCAGACTGAGTGTAACGCTAGGAGCGAAATCAGTAATTTATAGGTATGGGCATTCTTGGGCTCAAGCACACTACAAAGTTCTACAGAATTCTATCTTGGTGGCCCCGTATATAAATGAAAACAAAAGTATTCTATGCTGGATACACCTAGTGCAGTCTGACGACTGGATTGCACGTGAACACATCGGGACTTTTAGCGGTTGGTTGCAAATGCATCTCATGCATAACAACACTGCTGTAGATGACGTGTACTTGTTGGCCAGGACACCATCTTTGACTATATTGACTTACCAAAGGTACGAGATAAATGATAAAAAGAGCACCAACCAAAATAGTGATGTTCGCCTTGACGCATCAATCCCTAATAGGGCACAGGACGCATATTATGGTTACATAGAGAAGATATGGGAACTTGATTATGGACATGAATTAAGGTCCCTTTGTTTCAGTGCAAATATGTCAATCTGTTAGGAGTCGGCATACAGTTAGACCCGTAGTATGGAATTACAACAGTTGATCTCAACAATCTTGGGTACACAGAGGAACCATTCGTCTTAGCCAATGATGTGGCGCAAGTTTTCTATGTGAAGGACATGTCTACCAAACCGAGAAAAGAAAAGATAAGGAATCAGATACATGAAACGATGTACCAAAGAGAAACATTGTTCTTTCAGGGAAAAGTAACATTGTGGGAGTGGTGGAAAAGACAGACGTGTCTAAAGATTATGAAAAGTTTCATGAAATTATTTCAGATTTCATTTGCAGCGCTTTTCAAATTCAAGGTAATTTCAGCTCAAAATAAATCATGAAATGCATGCAAAATAGCAAATAAAGTCAGAATTTTTTTGAAAAGTGATGATGTGGTTTTCCATGGTGCATATTGAAAGCAGAAAATGACTTGAGTTAAAATATTAAAAAAAATGAAATCCCTTTGTAATAGACGTGTTTTCGTCCGAAACCCTCATACTTCGAAAGAGATTGTCCAGTTTGTACACGAAGTGCCTCCCATTTTTCTGTAACCCTCTCAACTTTTTAGCGCATGCTATGTGGGTGCAATTACGATACCATGCCAACTTTCAACATTTTTAAAGTTCATTTGCAGTGCTTTTCAAATTCGGGGTAAATTGAGCTCAAAATAAATCATGAAATGCATGGAAAGTAGCAAATAAAGTCAACAAAGGGTTGAATAGTGACAATGTGTCCTTGAATGGTTCATATTGAATGCAGAAAAAGTTTTGAGTTATAATATGTTTAAAAAATTAAAAATCCCTTTTGTAATAGACATGTTTTCTTCTGCAACCTCATACATCGAAAGAGATTGTCCAGTTTGTACTCGAAGTGCATCCAGTTCTTCCTGTAACCCTCTAAACTTTTTAGCACATTCTACATGGGTGAAATTATGATACCATGCCAACTTTCAACCATTGCAGAGTTCATGCAGTGCTTTTCAAATTCAGGGTCAACTAAGCTCAAAATAAATCATGAAATGCATGGAAAGTAGCAAATAAAGTTAGCAAAGGGTTGAATTGTGATGATGTGGCCATGAATTGTGCATATTGAATGCAGAAAAAGTCTTGAGTTAAACTATGTTTAAAAAATTGAAAATCCCTTTTGTAATAGACGTGTTTTCATCTGAAACCTAATACATCGAAAGAGATTGTCTAGTTTGTACACGAAGTGCATCCAGTTTTTCCTGTAACCCTCTCAACTTTTTAGCACATTCTACGTGGGTGAAATTATGATACCACGCCAACTTTGAACCATTTCAGATTTCAGTTGCAGTGCTTTTCAAATTCAGGGTCCTCTTAGCTCAAATAAATAATAAAATGAATGGAAAATAGTAGATGAAGTCAGAAAAGGGTTGAAAAGTGATGACGTGGCTTGGAATGTTGCATATTGAATGTAGGAAAAGTCTTGAGTAAAAATATATTTATAAAATGAAATCCCTGTGTAGTAGACGTCTTTTCGTCCAAAACCGTGATACTTCGAAAAAGATTGTCCAGTTTGTACACGAAGTGCATCTAGTATTTCCTCTAACCCCCACAACATTTTATCACATACTATGTGGGTGAAATTATGATACAATGCCAACTTTCAACCATTTCAGAGTTTATTTGCAGCGCTTTTGAAATTCAGGGTCATTTTAGCTCAAAATAAATCATGAAATGATTGGAAAATGGCAAATGAAGTCAAGAAAGGGTTGAAAACTGATAATGTGGCTTTGAATGGTGCATATTGAATGCAAAAGAAGTCTTGAGTTAAAACATGTTAAAGAAATGAAATCCCTCTGTAATAGACGTGTTTTCGTCCGAAACCCCCATACTCCAAAAGAGACTGTCTAGTTTGTACATGAAGTGCATCCAGTTTTTCCTGTAACCCTCTCAACTTTTTAGCACATGCTATCTGGGTGAAATTATGATACCATGCCAACTATCAACCATTACAGAGTTCATGCAGTGCTTTTCAAATTCAGGGTCATTTTAGCTCAAATTAAATCATGAAATGCAATGAAAGTACAAATAAAGTCAAAAAAGGGTTGAAAAGTGACGATGTGGCCGAATGGTGCATATTGAATGTAGAAAAATTCTTGAGTTAAAATATGTTTAAAAATTGAAATCCCTTTTGTAATAGACGTGTTTTCATTTGAAACCCTCATACTTAGAAAGAGATTGTCCAGTTTGTACATGAAGTGCATCCAGCTTTACCTCTAACCCTCTCAACTTTTTTGCAAATGCTATGAAGGTGAAATTATGATACAATTCGATCTTTCAACCATTTCAGAGTTTATTTGTAGATCTTTTCGAATTCAGGGTCATTTTAGCTCAAAATAACTCAAGAAATGAATGGAAAATGGCAAATGAAGTCACCAAAGTGTTGAAAAGTGATGATGTGGCTTTGGATGGTGCATACTGAACGCAAAATAAGTCTCGAGTTAAATATTTTAAAGAAAATGAAATCCCTTTAGAATAGACGTGTTTTCGTCCAAAACCCTAATACTTCGAAAGAGATTGTACAGTTTGTACACGACGTGCATCCAGTTTTTCTAGTGACTGTTAAGTTTTTAGCAGATACTATATGTGTGAAATTATGATACCAAGCCAACTTTCAACCTTTTTAGAGTTCATTTGGAGTGGTTTTCAAATTCAGGGACATTTTAGCTCAAAATAAATCATGAAATGCATGGAAAATAGCAAATAAAGTTAGAAAACGGTTGAAAAGTGATGATGTGGCTTTGAATGGTGCTTATTGAATGCAGAAAAATTGAAATCGCTTTGTAATAGACGTGTTTTTACTCGAAACACTCATACTTCGAAAGATATTGTCCAGTTTGTACACGATGTGTATCCAGTTTGTCTTGTAACCCTCTCAACTTTTTAGCACATGCTATGTGGGCGAAATTATGATACCATGCCAAATTTCAACCATTTCAGAGTTCCAAGTGCTTTTCAAATTCAGGGTCATTTTAGAAAAAACTAAATCATGAAATGAATGAAAAATAGCAAATGAAGTCAGAAAAGGGTTGAGAAGTGATGATGTGGTTTGAATGGTGCATATTGAATGCAGAAAAACTCTTGAGTTAAAATAAGTTTAAAAAATGAAATCCCTTGTTAATAGACGTGTTTTCATCCAAAACCATGATACTTTGAAAGAGATTGTCCAGTTTGTACACGAAGTGCATCCAGTTTTTTGTCTAACCTTGTCAACTCTTTAGCACATGCTATGTGGGTGAAATTATGATACCATGCAACTTTCAACCATTTCAGAGTTCATGTAGTGCTTTTGAAATTTAGGGTCATTTTAGCTCAAATAAATCATGAAATGAATGGAAAATAGCAAATAAAGTCAGAAAAGGGTTGAAAAGTGATGATGTGGACTTGAATAGTGTATATTGAATGCATAAAAACTCTTGAGTTAAAATATGTTTAAAAAATTGAAATCCCTTTTTAATAGACGTGTTTTCATCTGAAACCCTCATACTTCGTGTTTTCATCCAGTTTTTCCTGTAACCTCTCAACTTTTTAGCACATGCTACTTGGGTGAAATTATGATACCACGCCAACTATCAACCATTTCAGATTTCATTTGTAGTGCTTTTCAAATTCAGGGTCATTTTAGCTCAAAATAAATCATGAAATGAATGGAAAATAGCAAATGTAGTTAGAAAAGGGTTGAAAAGTGATGATGTGGCTTTGAATGGTGCATATTGAATGCAGAAAAAGTCTTGAGTTAAAATATGTTGAAAAATCAAATCCCTGTGTAATAGACGTGTTTTCGTCCGAAACCATGATACTTCGAATGAGATTATCGAGTTTGTACACAAAGTGCATCCAGTTTTTCCTCTAACCCTCTAAACTTTTAAGCACATTCTATGTGGGAGAAATTATGATACCATGCCAACTTTCAACCATTTCAGAGTTCATGCCGTGCTTTTCAAATTCAGGGTCATTTTAGCTCAAAATAAATCATGAAATGCATGGAAAATAGCAAATAAAGTCAGAATAGGGTTGAAAGGTTATGATGTGGTTTTGAATGGTGCATATTGAACGTAAAATAAGACTCGAGTTAAATATGTTAAAGAAATGAAATCCCTTTAGAATAGACGTGTTTTCGTCCGAAACCGTAATACTTCGAAAGAGATTGTACAGTTTGTACACGACGTGCATCCAGTTTTTCTAGTGACTCTTAAGTTTTTAGCAGATACTATGTGTGTGAAATTATGATACCAAGCCAACTTTCAACCTTTTTAGAGTTCATTTGCAGTGGTTTTCAAATTCAGGGTCATTTTAGCTCAAAATAAATCATGAAATGCAAGGAAAATAGCAAATAAAGTTAGAAAAGGGTTGAAAAGTGATGATGTGGCTTTGAATGGTGCGTATTGAATGCAGAAAAATTCTTGAGTCAAAATATGCGTCAAAATTGAAATCGCTTTGTAATAGACGTGTTTTTACCCGAAACACTCATACTTCGAAAGATATTATCCAGTTTGTACACGATGTGTATCCAGTTTATCCTGTAACCCTCTCAACTTTTTAGCACATGCTATATGGGAGAAATTATGATACCATGCCAACTTTCAACAATTTCAGAGTTCATTCGAAGTGCTTTTCAAATTCAGGGTCATTTTAGCAAAAACTAAATCATGAAATGGATGGAAAATAGCAAATGAAGTCAGAAAAGGGTTGAGAAGTGATGATGTGGTTTGAATGGTGCATATTGAATGCAGAAAAACTCTTGAGTTAAAATAAATTTAAAAAAATGAAATCCCTTGTTAATAGACGAGTTTTCACCCGAAACCATGATACTTCGAAAGAGATTGTCCAGTTTGTACACGAAGTGCATCCAGTTGTTTCTCTAACCTTCTCAACTCTTTAGCACATGCTATGTGGGTGAAATTATGATACCATGCCAACTTTCAACCATTTCGGAGTTCATGTAGTGCTTTTGAAATTTAGGGTCATTTTAGCTCAAATAAATCATGAAATGAATGGAAAATAGAAAATAAAGTCAGAAAAGGGTTGAAAAGTGATGATGTGGCTTTGAAAGGTGCATTTTTAATGCAAAAAATCATGAGTTAAAATATGTTTAAAAAATTGAAATCCCTTTGTTATAGACTTGTTTTCGTGCGAAACCGTGATACTTTGAAAGAGATTTTCAAGTTTGTACAAGAAGTGCATCCAGTTTTTCCAGTAACTCTCTAAACTTTTTAGCACATGCTATGTGAGTGAAATTATGATACCATGCCAATTGTCAACCATTTCAGAACTCATTTGCAGTGCGTTTCAAATTCAGGGTCATTTTAGGTTAAAATAAATCATGAAATGAATAGAAAATAGCAAATGAAGTCAGAAAAGGGTTGAAAAGTGATTATGTGGCTTTGAATAGTGCATATCGAATGCAGAAAAAGTCTTGAGTTGAAATAAGTTTAAAAAATGAAATCCGTGTGTAATAGACATGGTTTTGTTTGAAACTGTGATACTTCGAAAGTGATTGTCTAGTTTGTACACGAAGTGCATCCAGTTTTCCTCTAACCTTCTCAACTTTTTAGCACATGCTATGTGGGTGAAATTATGATACCATACTAAATTTCAACCATTTCAGAATTCATGCAGTGCTTTTCAAATTCAAGGTCATTTTAGCTCAAAATAAATCATGAAATGAATGGAAAATGGCAAATGAAGTCAGAAAAGGGTTGAAAAGTGATGATGTGGCTTTGAATGGTTCATATTAAATGCAAAATAGTGTTGAGTTAAAATATGTTAAAGAGATGAAATCCCTTTAGAATAGACGTGTTTTTGTCCGAAACACTAATACTTCGAAAGAGATTGTACAGTTAGTCCATGAAGTGCATCAAGTTTTTCCATTAACCCTCTCATGTTTTTAGAAGTTGCTATGTGGGTGAAATTATGATACCATGACAACTTTCAACCTTTTTAGAGTTTAGTTGCCGTGCTTTTCGAATTCAAGATCATTTTAGCTCAAAATATATCATGAAATGAATGGAAAATGGCAAATGGAGTCACAAAAGGGTTGAAAGTGATGATGTGGCTTTTAATGGTGCATATTGAATGCAAAATAGTCTCGAGTCAAAATATGTTAAAGAAATGAAATCCCTTCAGAATAGACATGTTTTCGTCCGAAACACTAATACTTCGAAAGAGATTGTACAATTAGTACATGACTTGCATCCAGTTTTTCCATTAACCCTCTCAAATTTTTAGCAGATGCTATGTGGGTGAAATTATGATACCATGCCAACTGTCAATCATTTCAGAGCTCATTTGCAGTGCTTTTCAAATTCAGGGTCATTTTAGCTCAAAATAAATCATGAAATGAACAGAAAATAGCAAATGAAGTTAGAAAAGGGTTGAAAAGTGATCATGTGGCTTTGAATGGTGCATATTGAATGCAGATAAAATCTTGAGTTAAAATAAGTTTAAAAAAAGAAATACCTTTGTAATAGACGTGTTTTCGTCCAAAACCGTGATACTTCAAAAGTGATTGTCCAATTTATAGACGAAGTGCATCCAGTTTTTCCTCTAACCTTCTCAACTTTTTAGCACATGCTATGTGCGTGAAATTATGATACCAAGGCAACTTTCAACCATTTCAGAGTTCATGCAGTGCTTTTCAAATTCAGGGTCAGTTTAGCTCAAAATAAATCATGAAATGAATGGAAAATAGCAAATAAAGTCAGGAAACGGTTGAAAAGTGATGATGTGGCTTTGAATGGTGCATATTGAATGCAGAAAACATCTTGAGTTAAAATAAGTTTACAAAATGAAGTCCTTGTGTAATAGACGTGTTTTCATTCGAAACCGTGATACTTCGAAAGTGATTGTCCAGTTTGTAGACGAAGTGCGTCCAGTTTTTCCTCTAACCCTGTCAAATATTTAGCACAGGCTATGTGGGTGAAATTATGATTCCATGCCAACTTTCAACCATTTCAGAGTTGATGCAGTGCTTTTCAAATTCAGGGTCATTTTAGCTCAAAATAAATCATGAAATGAATGGAAAATAGCAAATGAAGTCAAGAACGGGTTGAAAGAGATGATGTGGCTTTGAATGGTGCATATTGAATCCAAAAGAAGTCTTGAGTCAAAATATGTTTCAAAATTGAAATCGCTTTGTAATAGACGTGTTTTTACCCGAAACACTCATACTTCGAAAGATATTGTCCAGTTTGTACACGATGTGTATCCAGTTTGTCCTGTAACCCTCTCAACTTTTAAGCACATGCTATATGGGCGAAATTATGATACCATGCCAACTTTCAACCATTTCAGAGTTCATTCGAAGTGCTTTTCAAATTCAGGGTCATTTCAGCAAGAACTAAACCATGAAATGGATGGAAAATAGCAAATGAAGTCAGAAAAAGGTTGAGAAGTGATGATGTGGTTTGAATGGTGCATATTGAATGCAGAAAAACTCTTGAGTTAAAATAAGTTTAAAAAATGAAATCCCTTGTTAATAGACGTGTTTTCACTCGAAACCATGATACTTCGAAAGAGATTGTCCAGTTTGTACACGAAGTGCATCCAGTTGTTTCTCTAACCTTCTCAACTCTTTAGCACATGCTATGTGGGTGAAATTATGATCCCATGCCAACTTTCAACCATTTCAGAGTTCATGTAGTGCTTTTGAAATTTAGGGTCATTTTAGCTCAAATAAATCATGAAATGAATGGAAAATAGCAAATAAAGTCAGAAAAGGGTTGAAAAGTGATGATGTGGCTTTGAAAGGTGCATTTTTAATGCAAAAAATCTTGAGTTAAAATATGTTTAAAAAATTGAAATCCCTTTGTTATACACTTGTTTTCGTGCGAAACCATGATACTTTGAAAGAGATTTTCCAGTTTGTACACAAAGTGCATCCAGTTTTTCCAGTAACTCTCTCAACTTTTTAGCACATGCTATGTGAGTGAAATTATGATACCATGCCAATTGTCAACCATTTCAAAACTCATTTGCAGTGCGTTTCAAATTCAGGGTCATTTTAGCTTAAAATAAATCATGAAATTAATAGAAAATAGCAAATGAAGTCAGAAAAGGGTTGAAAAGTGATGATGTGGCTTTGAATAGTGCAAATTGAATGCAGAAAAAGTCTTGAGTTGAAATAAGTTTAAAAAATGAAATCCGTGTGTAATAGACATGGTTTCGTTTGAAACTGTGATACTTCGAAAGTGATTGTCCAGTTTGTACACGAAGTGCATCCAGTTTTCCTCTAACCTTCTCAACTTTTTAGCACATGCTATGTGGGTGAAATTATCATATCATACTAAATTTCAACCATTTCAGAATTCATGCAGAGCTTTTCAAATTGAAGGTCATTTTAGCTCAAAATAAATCATGAAATGAATGGAAAATGGCAAATGAAGTCAGAAAAGGGTTGAAAAGTGATGATGTGGCTTTGAATGGTGCATATTAAATGCAAAATAGTCTTGAGTTAAAATATGTTAAAGAGATGAAATCCCTTTAGAATAGACGTGTTTTCGTTCGAAACACTAATACTTCGAAAGAGATTGTACAGTTAGTCCATGAAGTGCATCCAGTTTTTCCATTAACCCTCTCATGTTTTTAGCAGTTGCTATGTGGGTGAAATTATGATACCATGCCAACTTTCAACCTTTTTAGAGTTTAGTTGCTGTGCTTTTCGAATTCAGGATCATTTTAGCTCAAAATATATCATGAAATGAATGGAAAATGGCAAATGAAGTCACAAAAGGGTTGAAAGTGATGATGTGGCTTTTAATGGTGCATATTGAATGCAAAATAGTCTCGAGTTAAAATATGTTAAATAAATGAAATCCCTTCAGAATAGACATGTTTTCGTCCAAAACCGTGATACTTCAAAAGTGATTGTCCAGTTTATAGACGAAGTGCATCCAGTTTTTCCTCTAACCTTCTCAACTTTTTAGCACATACTATGTGGGTGAAAATATGATACCAAGGCAACTTTCAACCATTTCAGAGTTCATGGAGTGCTTTTCAAATTCAGGGTCAGTTTAGCTCAAAATAAATCATGAAATGAATGGAAAATAGCAAATAAAGTCAGGAAACGGTTGAAAAGTGATGATGTGGCTTTGAATGGTGCATATTGAATGCAGAAAAAATCTTGAGTTAAAATAAGTTTACAGAATGAAGTCCTTCTGTAATAGACGTGTTTTCGTTCGAAACCGTGATACTTCGAAAGTGATTGTCCAGTTTGTAGACGAAGTGCATCCAGTTTTTCCTCTAACCCTCTCAAATATTTAGCACAGGCTATGTGGGTGAAATTATTATTCCATGCCAACTTTCAACCATTTCAGAGTTGATGCAGTGCTTTTCAAATTCAGGGTCATTTTAGCTCAAAATAAATCATGAAGTGAATGGAAAATAGCAAATGAAGTCAAGAAAGGGTTGAAAGAGATGATGTGGCTTTGAATGGTGCATATTGAATACAAAATAAGTCTAGAGTGAAAATATGTTAAAAAAAGGAAATCCCTTTGTAATAGACGTGTTTTCGTCCGAAATCACAATACTTCGAAAGAGATTGTACAGTTTGTACATGAAGTGCATCCAGTTTGTCTTGTAACCCTCTCAAGTTTTTAGCAAATGCTATGTGGGTGAAATTATGATACCAAGCCAACTTTCAACCTTTTTAGTGTTCATTTGGAGTGCTTTTCAAATTCAGGGTCATTTTAGCTCAAAATAAATAATGAAATGAATGGAAAATAGCAAATGAAGTTAGAAAAGGGTTGAAAAGTAATGATGTGGCTTTGAATGGTGCATATTGAATGCAGAAAAAGTCTTGAGTTAAAATATGTTTAAAAATGAAATCCTTGTGTAATAGACGTGTTTTCGTCCAGAAGAGATTGTCTAGTTTGTACACGAAGTGCATCCAGTTTTTCCTCTAACCCTCTAAGCTTTTAAGCACATTCTATGTGGGTGAAATTATGGTACCATGCCAACTTTCAACCATTTTAGAATTCATGAAGTGCTTTTCAAATTTAGGGTCATTTTGGCTAAAAATAAATCATGAAATGCATAGAAAATAGGAAATAAAGTCACAAAAGGGTTGAAAAGTGATGATGTGTCTTTCAATGGTGCATATTGAATGCAGAAAAAATCTTGAGTTAAAATATGTTAAAAAAATTTAAATCCCTTTGTAATAGACATGTTCTCGTTTGTTACCGTGATACTTCGAAAAGGATTGTGTTGTTCGTACACGAAGTGCATCTAGTTTATGCTCTAACCCTCTCAACATTATAGCACATGCTATGTGGGTGAAATTATGATACTATGCCAACTTTGAACCATTTCAGAGTTTATTTGCAATGCTTTTCAAATTCAGGGTCATTTTAGCTCAAGTAAAATCATGAAATGAATGGAAAATGGCAAATGAAGTCAGAAAAGGGTTGAAAAGTGATGATGTGGATTTGAATGGAAAATATTTAATTCAAAAAAAGTCTTGAGTTAGAATATGTTAAAGAAATGAAATCCCTTTGTAATAGATGTGTTTTCGTCTGAAACCCCAATACTTCCAGTAACCCTCTCAAGTTTGTACATGATTGTACAGTTTGTAAATGAAGTGCATCCAATTTTTCCAGTAACCCTCTCAAGTCCTTAGCAGATGCTATGTGGGTGAAGTTATGATACCATGCTAAGTTTCAACCTTTTTAGAGTTCATTTGTAGTGCTTTTCAAATTCAGGGTCATTATAGCTCAAAATAAATCATGAAATTCATGGAAAATAGCAAAAAAGTCAGAAAATGGTTGAAAAGAGATAATGTGGCTTTGAATGGTGCATATTGAATGCAGAAAAAGTCTTTAGTCAAAACGTGTTTAAAAAATTGTAATCGCTTTGTAATAGACGTGTTTTCGTCCGAAACCCTAATACTTCGAAAGAGATTGTACAATTTGTACACGATGTGCATTTAGTTTTCTTGTAACCTTCTCAAGTTTTTTGCAGATGCTATGTGGGTGAAATTATGATACCATGCCAACTTTCAACCTTTTTAGAGTTCATTTGCGGTGCTTTTCAAATTCAGGGTCATTTTAGCTAAAAAAAATCATGAAATGCATGGGAAATAGCAAATAAAGTCAGAAAATGGTCTAAAAGTGATGATGTGGCTTTGAATGGTGCATATTGAATGCGTAAAAAGTATTGACTTAAAATATTAAAAAAATGAAATGCCTCTTTATAGCTGTGTGTTCGTCCGAAACCCTCATACTTCGAAAGAGATTGTCCAGTGTGGACACGAAGTGCATCCAGTTTTTCATGTAACCCTATTAACTTTTTAGCACATGCGATGTGGGTAAAATTATGATACCATGCGAACTATCAACCGGTTAAAAGTTCATGCAGTGCTTTTCAAATTCAGGGTCATTTTAGCTCAAAATAAATCATGAAATGTTTGGAAAGTAGCAAATAAAGTCAGAAAAGTGTTGAAAAGTGATGATGTGGCCTTGAATGGTGCATATTGAATGCAAAAAAAGTCTTGATTTAAAATATGTTTAAAAATTGAAATCCCTTTTGTAATAGACGTGTTTTCATCTCAAACCCTCATACTTCGAAAGATATTGTCCAGTTTGTACAGGACGTGCATCCAGTTTTTCCTCTAACCCTCTCAACTTTTTAGCACATGCTATGCGGGTGAAATTATGATAGAATGCCAACTTTCAACCATTTCAGAGTTTATTTATAGTGCTTTTCAAATTCAGGGTCATTTTAGCTCAAAATAAATCATGAAATGAATGGAAAATGGCAAATGAAGTCAGAAAATGGTTGAAAAGTGATGATGTGGCTTCGAATGGTGCATATTGAATGCATAAAACTTATTGACTTAAAATATTAAAAAAACTGAAATCCCTCTGTATAGATGTGTGTTCATCCGAAACCCTGATACTTCGAAAGAGATTGCCCAGTCTAGACATGAAGTGCATCTAGTTTATGCTCTAACCCTCTCAACTTTTTAGCACATGCTATGTGGGTGAAATTATGATACCATGCCAACTATCAACCGGTTAAGATTTCATGTAGTGCTTTTCAAATTCAGGTTCATTTTAGCCCAAAATAAATCATGAAATGCTTGGAAAGTAGCAAATAAAGTCAGAAAAGGGTTGAAAAGTGATGATGTGGCCTTGAATGGTGCATATTGAATGCAAAAAAAGCCTTGATTTAAAATATGTTTAAAAATTGAAATACCTTTTGTAATAGACGTGTTTTCATCTCAAACCCTCATACATCGAAAGAGATTGTCCAGTTTGTACACGAAGTGCATCCAGTTTTTCCTCTAACCCTCTCAACTTTTTAGCACATGCTATGCGGCTGAAATTATGATAGAATGCCAACTTTCAACCATTTCAGAGTTTATTTGTAGTGCTTTTCAAATTCAAGGTCATTTTAGCTCAAAATAAATCATGAAATGAATGGAAAATGGCAAATGAAGTCAGAAAAGGGTTGCAAAGTGATGATGTGGCTTTGAATGGTGCATTTTGAATGCAAAATAGTCTCGAGTTAAAATATGTTAAAGAGAAGAAATCCCTTTAGAATAGACGTGTTTTCGTCCGAAACACTAATACTTCGAAAGAGATTGTACACTTAGTACATGAAGTGCATCCAGTTTTTCCATTAATCCTCTCAAGTTTTTACTAGATACTATGTGGGTGAAATTATGATACCATGCCAACTTTCAACCTTTTTAGAGTTCAGTTGCTATGGTTTTCGAATTCAGGATCATTGTAGCTCAAAATAAATCATGAAATGAATGGAAAATGGCAAATGAAGTCAGAAAAGGGTTGAAAAGTGATGATGTGGCTTTGAATGGTGCATATTGAATGCAAAATAGTCTCGAGTTAAAATATATTAAAGAAATGAAATCCCTTCAGAATAGACATGTTTTCGTCTCAAACAATAATACTTCGAAAGAGATTGTACAGTTAGTACATGACTCTCATCCAGTTTTTCCATTAACCCTCTCAAGTTTTTAGCAGATGCTATGTGGGTGAAATTATGATACCGTGCCAACTGTCAACCCTTTGGAGTTCATTTGCAGTGCTTTTCAAATTCAGGGTCATTTTAGCTAAAAAAATCATGAAATGAAAGGAAAATAGCAAATGAAGTCAGAAAAGGGTTGAAAAGTGATGATGTGGCTTTGAATGCTGCATATTGAATGCAGAAAAAATCTTGAGTTAAAATAAGTTTAAAAAATGAAATCCCTTTGTAATAGACGTGTTTTCGTTCGAAACCGTGATGCCTCAAAAGTGATTGTCCAGTTTGTAGACGAAGCGCATCCAATTTTTCCTCTAACCTTCTCAACTTTTTAGCACATGCTATGTGGGTGAAATTAGGAGACCATGCCAACTTTCAACCATTTCAGAGTTCATGAAGTGCTTTTCAAATTCAGGGTCATTTTAGCTCAAAATAAATCATGAAATGAATGGAAAATAGCCAATAAAGTCAGGAGAGGGTTGAAAAGTGATGATGTGGCTTTGAATGGTGCATATTGAATGCAGAAAAAATCTCAAATTAAAATAAGTTTACAAAATGAAGTCCTTGTGTAATAGACGTGTTTTCGTTCGAAGCCGTGATACTTCTAAAGTGATTGTCCAGTTAGTAGAAAAAGTGCATCCACTTTTTCCTCTAACCTTCTCATCTTTTTAGCACATGCTATGTGGGTGAAATAAGATACCATGCCAACTTTCAACCATTTCAGAGTTGATGCAGTGCTTTTCAAATTCAGGGTCATTTTAGCTCAAATAAATCATGAAATGAATGGACAACAGCAAATTAAGTCACAAAAGGGTTGAAAAGTGATGATGTGGCTTTGAATGGTGCATATTGAATGCAGAAAAAATCTTGAGTTAAAATAAGTTAAAAAAATGAAATCCCTATGTAATAGACGTGTTTTCGTCCGAAACCGTGATACTTCAAAAGTGATTGTCCAGTTTGTAGACGAAGTGCATCCAGTTTTTCCTCTAACCTTCTCAACTTTTTAGCACATGCTATGTGGGTGAAATTATGATACCATGCCAACTTTCAACCATTTCAGAGTTCAATTAAGTGCTTTTCAAATGGAGGGTCATTTTAGCTCAAAATAAATCATTAAATGCATGGAAAATAGCAAATAAAGTCAGGAAAGGGTTGAAAAGTGATGATGTGGCTTTGAATGGTGCATATTGAATGCAAAAAAATCTTGTGTTAAAATATGTTTAGAAAATTGAAAGTCCTTTGTAATAGACGTTTTTTCGTGCGAAATTGTGATACTTCGGAAGAGATTTTCCAGTTTGGACACGAAGTGCATCCAGTTTTTCCTGTTACCCTTCATTACAAGAATTATGCTACCTTGTGACCTTGTGTGAGTGACCTTGGAAAAAATGATCGTAAATCTATGACCTTGTGAGGCCAATTGGTCGTAAGCTGTCCGGAGGGGTCCTAACCCTGAACACCAACGGCCATTTTGGTCAGAAAGGTCATAATTTTGTTGATTGAAATGGTCATAAAGCCAACAACACTGGTCCACTGCCTAATTTCTAGATGATAATGACCAATATAAATGGTTGTAAGCTATCACTTGGCACCACCTCATCAGTTTTGCCTATGGGTCATGTCCATGTGTCAATTTTTGCCTACGTGTCATGTCCATGTGTCAATTTTTGCCCTAGCTTGTGAAGCAACCTATATCTCTGTTATTCCCAAAATTCCCAAACAATTCTCATAAATTCTTTGTATCATATATTCATCAAATAATTCAAAACCTTCCTTGCCTAGTTCAAAATAATTCAAAAATATTCATTTTCCTATTTTGTTCAGAACAACACTTTGTGAAGGTAGTGCTACTTATATAGTCTTGATTGCCCTCAAAAAATTTGGGAACTCTTTCCTATCCAAATCATTGCCTCATGGAAAAATTCAGCTCCATTTGCCCAGTAAATCGTCCTCGGCAAATTTCCAAAATATTCGTTCACCTAGAAGCTTTGTGAAGGAAGTAGTGGCTATGCATATCATAACGAGTTGAATTTTTCCCAGGTCTTCTATATGCTCAAATAATAGCTATCCACAAAATGTTATCCCTGTCTAGCAATCCATGTGAGCCCACCATCAAATCTTTGTTTCTAGTAATATTTTCAGTTTGTGAAGCAACTACATATTATATTTCTTTATAGTTGCTCAAACTTTACCAGTACATGACCATGATCACACAACCTCGCTCCACCAAATTTTAGCTCATTTAGTTTAGCCAATTTCCCTCAACATTTTTCCTAATATTCTCTTAAGTGGAGAGCATTGTGAAGCAAGTACCATTTTTATTTACCCAAATAGTATGAAATTTTTACGGTGCCTTCATATGCCCAAATTATCATCCTCCTACAAATTATAGCTTAATACAATCATCTATGTGAGCCCAGCTTCAATTTCTACTGTCCGTCCAAATTGGCACATTGCAAAGCAAGTGCTATATAGACCCCTCATATTGCCCTCAAACTTTTTGGGCGATCTTCCTTATCCAAATAACTCGCACATGCCACTATTTAGCTCAATCAATTCATTTTTTGAGCCCAGCTTCAACATTCATATTTCTGTCCAGTGTGGTACTTTGCAAAGGAAGTACCACCTAAGCTCATCCATTTGAGGTGAAACTTTGTGAAGACAGTGTTCTTAGTAGATGATCATCCTCAGCCAAAACTCACGTCCATTGTCCATGTGCATTTCCCGTACCGCTAATCAAACACTTGGCTGCTAATTCATGTTTGAGCACAGTTAGGTCTCCTCGTGAGATTCTTCTACTGTAATTTTCTTCCTAGCACCTACCTGGGGAGTGTCCAGCCCACTAGACATGCATATGCCATCTAGAACACATGGCAATGCCACGGTCATGCGGTGACCACGCGGCGGGCGTGCGAGTTTACGCGCTCGGGAGTTGGGGCCGTCGGCCACCATCCAAACCTCGACATATTGCCACCCAGTGAAGGCAGTGTAACTAGAAATGATTTTTTGAAAAAATAAAGAAAAAACCATAAAGCAATTGCAGTTCAAATTTGTCTCGGTTCCAACTAAATCGGCAAAGTTTTGTCTTTTTCACTAGAGGTGGATCGAAAGCTTTTGGCCCCAACCATTTAGTCAATTGTGCATTAAATATGGCATAATATTTTATAAAAATGATTGTTTCCAATTTTGCAACGAATATTTGGTAGGTCCTTCACAAAAAACTCATTTGGGGCACTCGAAAAAAGGAAAATGATTTTTTTGTGCAAATAAAATGAAAAATTCCTTCGGCAACATTGTTTGCCATTTCAAGATGCACCCTTGTGCACAATATGAGATCATTTGAATAAACTATGCCATGAATGTGGCCATATGATTGATCGTTTGGCTTTGAAGACATGAATCCTCACACATGATAGCTCATTTCTGAGAACATTTTTTTAAAATAATTACCGTATTACAAGTCTGTTATTTTTCGTAGTAACTTGGTCACATATGATGAGACAACACGAAGGTTTTGCATTTTTGATTTTGTTTGAATTATTTATGCCCGTTTCAAAATGCGGTCGAAACGACGGGCATGACCGTTCATAGCTAGGGGTTGAATCTTGCCATAATTTTGTTGTATCTATGATTAAATAGATACTTACGTAACTAGAAATGATTTTTTGAAAAAATAAAAAGCAAACTATAAAGCAGGTGCAGTTCAAATTTGTCTCGGTTCCAACTGAATCGGCAGAGTTTTGTCTTTTTCACTAGAGGTGGATTGAAAGCTTTTGGCCCAACCATTTGGTCAATTGTGCATTAAATATGGCCTAATATTTGATAAAAATGATTTTTTCCAATTTTGCAACGAATATTTGGTAGGTCTTTCACAAAAAAACTCATTTTGGGCACTCGAAAAAAGGAAAATGATTTTTTGTGCAAATAAAATGAAAACTTCCTTTGGCAACATTGTTTGCCATTTCAACATGCACCATTGTGCACAATATGAGATCATTTGAACAAACTATGCCATGAATGTGGCCATAAGATTGATCATTTGGCTTATAAGCCATGAATCTTAACATATGATAGCTCATTTCTGAGAACACTTTTTAAAAATAATTACCGTATTACAAGTTTGTTATTTTTCCTGGTAACTTGGTCACATATGATGACACAACACAAAGGTTTTGCATTTTTTTGATTTTCTTTGAATTATTTATGCCCGTTTCAAAATGCGGTCGAAACTGCGGGCATGACCGTTCATAGCTAGGGGTTGAATCTTGCCATAAGTTTGTTGTATCTATGATTAAATAGATACTTCTTTACCTGTAAGTTATTTTTGGAAAAAACCATGAGCAAACTATGAGGCAGCTCGAGTTCAAATTTGACCCGCTTCGAGCTAAATTGGCAGAGTTTTGTCTTTTTCACTAGAGGTGGATCGAAAGCTTTTGGCCCCAACCATTTGGTCAATTGTGCATTAAATATGGCCTAATATTTTATAAAAATGATTTTTTTTCCAATTTTGCAACGAATATTTGGTAGGTCCTTCACAAAAAAACTCATTTTGGGCACTCAATAAAAGGAAATTGATTTTTTGTGCAAATAAAATGAAAACTTCCTTCGGCAACATTGTTTCCCATTTCAACATGCACCCTTGTGCAGAATATGAGATCATTTGAAGAAACTATGCCATGAAACCAAGGGGCAGCACGGCGGATCCGGAGGCCGACCTCGCCTCCCGTCTTCATGGGGGATTGGGGAGGGAGAGCAGAGGGAGGGAGGGAGATCGAGCGAGGCCACTAGGTGGCGGCGGCGCCTAGATCCGCCACGCTCGTCAAGTCAGGCGCCTCCTCTGCTCGACCATGGCGCCGGACGGGTCAACCTCGGCCCCCTTTCCTTTCCTTCTCCCCAACCATGCACCGACAGAGGGGGCCCTTCCTCCGTGTGCTTCTTCTCTCCCGCGACGCATCCATGGAAGGTCTGCTTCTCGTTTCTCTCTCCACATCTCCTTTGTTCGTTCCGATTTGACAGTCGTCAACGTTCCCTGATGCGGTTTCCTCCCGCGTGCCCGCAGCTTACCACTTTCCACACACCGTCGAGTCCCTCCCACTTCCTGGAATGCCGCTCTTCTGCTGCTCCGACGCTCGCCATGGAGTTCCGCAAGGTATCAACGCCCCTCCGCTGCTGCTCTCTCTATCTCTCATGCTCTTCTAGTTGGTGTCCACGATGCTCACTTTTCTTGCTCCCCAACTGCACTACGTAGATGCCCAATTTTGCTCACTACACTACATACATTAGGCTCACATGGGAGAACTGAAACTTTCTTCATAGAGCTCCTAAACTGAAACTTTCTTCAACGAGCTCCTACTATGTACATACGACAGAACTACTTGCAGGGATTTGATCGATTGTTATAGCTATATATGTGCGTACTGATTGATGCGTCTTAACCAACATATACATGTGCCCACACCAATATGTCGTTTAGCTTCTCTGAAAATATAACAAGATAATGGGACAAGGGACAACGACCGGGCAATCAAGCGTTGCAGTAGAGAGCATAACTGTGTGTTGCAAACAAGACCTGACCTGACCAAATTTCTTTCTTCCAAGTGCAACCAGATTGATGAAGCTTATAAACCAGATGGTGTATTGTACTTACTCTCATGTCTGTCTCGATCGGTAGCAACAATATGTAGTGATGGTGCCAACCAGATGGATGAAGCTTATAAACGAAGCATACACGCACAGTAGTGATGGTTTTTGTAGTAAAAATATGCCATCACTTACATAGTATACACTAGGTGCCAAAATTTGTGATTCGTGTCAATATGGTCTGATCAACTGTGCTGAACGGTGTTGTGTCCTCTCGTAGCTCAAGAACGCAGGTGACAAGTTAAAGGACAAGAACAAGAGGAAGAGGAGGTCCTGAATGTTTCTCGTGCACATCATAGATACCACCCTTGTAGGAATTAAGCTGGTGCCATGCCACCCTTGTGTATCTGTTTTTGATTGTATGTGCACTTGTTGGAGGTACATACGTGTATTTGCTCTTGTGAGTATTTGACTGAATGATTTCTTGATTTAATCACTTAATCGAGAGATTTATTGATTTTTTTGCTGTTCTAATGTGTAAACTGAAATCTGTGAAGGAAAAAGACAAAATTTTCTACTTGACAAAAGAATTTTTGGGCTCTAAAAAGGCTGAGGCCCAAGCTATACTGGATTGGAACATTGTGCATTTTTGAAAAACCAGAAAAGTAGGCTTAATGAAATGGTCTGCAAAAAGGCCACAGACCAGAAAATAAAAAAGGCCAAATTGTTGGGCTTGGCCCATGTAGCTGAATTAAATGGGCTGAATTAATGGGCTCGACCCATATAGAACCAGGCTGATTCTAATTTACGACCTTTTCATTTGGTCGTAATTCTGCCAAGTCAGCTTGCCACGATGGATCTGACGTGGTGTGGGCAGACTTCTAACGACCAAAATGATTGGTCATAGAACCTACGACCTTTTTTTGGTCATAAATGTCTATGACCTTTTTAGAAGAAAGGTCCTTAATTTCCATTCTTGTCGCGGTTTTATCATGGCAGATGTCTGGGTGAACGGACTTGGATTTAAGGCCATCGCTAAGGTGATGGACTCAAAGGGGTTGGTTGGGACGAAGGACACGAGTTTACCCAGGTTCGGCCCCTCAAGTCGAGGTAATAGCCTACGTCCTGCTTGTGTTTGTATTGCTTGGCGTATCGATTACAAGGGAGCTATTGCTTGACCTAGTTCTTGATAGTCAGATCTCTAAGTCGCCCCGGTATCGCCTTTATATAGGAGGTCAAGACCACGGGTCATACAAGTTGTAACCGACTCTCACTATGTGTCTGAGTCTATCTCTACCTTATCTTGCCTTCCTGACCAAGTTGTCTCCGGGTGGCTTACTTGCCCGGGTCTTCTTCGTCCAGGCCATGCTCCGGCCCATCTTCTCAAGCCGCCAAACGTCTTGGGCTTAAGTCTTTGCATCCCACTCTTGGGTTGGTGTACAAGCCGCCCAGTGTGACACGGGGCCTCCGAGGCGGGTCTCACCGTGGGGTTATATCCCCAATATTAGGGCCCAGGTTGATTTGAGCTTGCTCACTTCAGCCTCCTTCTTAATTATCGGCGAGTCGCCCTAAAAATAATGATCCGTCGTGACGTCATGTCAAATCTGACAAAAAGATCCTCTGACGCACGCGATGAATCTTCCCTTATTAAATGGATAGTCCAGGACTCGAGGCATCCGCCTCGGTCAAATGCCATCCGACGCCTGGATTATCGCGCCTATTTCCACCTTTTCCTATTAAATAGAACCGCGAGGGGTGGCTATTGCCTTTCTTCCCGCTTGCTCTTCATCTTCTTCCTTCCAGCGCCGCCGCCCTAGCACACTTTTCTCTGGTACCGACTCCACGCCATCGTCATTGAGGCCGCTGCATCAACCTTTGAGTTCTAGAGTTTTGCCCGCGTCTGCTGCGCCGTTTCCTGTGAGTTCTTCTTCCCCTAGATCCGTAGCTAGTTCGGTAGGGTTTCCATGGAGTTCTTCCGCCGCTTTCGAATATGATCTTCTCTCCCAATGTCGGCCAAGCCTTAGTCCATAAGAACTTGATGATATCTTGTCCCCAATGTGGCATTACGTAGGACACTGATAGTAGCACTACGTAGATTTGTAACGGCTCCGCCTGCCATTTTCGAACTTTTGCTGTTTCGTTAGTTCGTCTCTAGGTTTGAAATATAACCATTTCCTTCTGTTTTCTAGATCCGTAATCTCAAAGATACCTTATGAAACCGGTTTTCTGCACTTAGCCAAATTTTGCTTTGTCTTCTCATAACCTTGATCCGCCATGTATTTCCGGCTCTCACCAGCCGGATCCTGGCGGCTCAACCTCAAGGTCTTAAGCTTTTAACTGCCCGTAGACTTTTGCCATTCCTTGACTCGCCGTACATTGTTACCTTGCACAGTTTTATACCGCCGCCATGTCTCGCATCCCCAATTCATGTAATTGGGTCGGCTCTTGCATCAACAAAGAGTTCCTGATGGACTTTGTCAACGTGGGCACCCTTCCCGCCAAGAATGTCATCCATTGGCGGGTTCCGGGCAATGGACTGAAACTCGTTCCTTAGGAGGGCGAAGTAGTGGTATTTTAGGATCACATCGAATGTGGGTTCGTAACCCCCGGCTCAAAATTCTTCAGGGATGTTCTTCACTTCTACAAGCTGCACCCTCAAGACCTTGCCCCCAATTTTGTCTCCAACATCTGTAACTTCCAAGTGCTCAGCGAAGTCTATCTACAAGCCGAGCCATCTGTGGGTCTCTTCCGAGAGTTATTCTACGCAAACCGCCAAACCGAAGTGAAGGTCGGCCCAAGCTTAGAGCTCAGTGGGATTTCAATTCAGAGGCATCGGGACATAACTTTTCTGGGTGTTCAGATGCCGAGTCACCCAAAAGATTGGAATAAGACTTGGTTTTATTGTAAAGATACCTCCCTAGAGGATGAGCATCTGCTGCCGGGTTACCACTCATGACGACCTCCGAGCTTCCTGGCCGGCTGTCAACTCCTCAACGGGCGAAGCATGATCCAGCTCATGCCAAGATGAAGGCCCTCATGGCCAATGGGCTGACGGGATTGGACTTGATCCGCTGTTGGATCTCTTGGAGGATTATGCCCTTGAGCCGGAGAAATCGCCTTATGTGCGAATATCCGGGCCAGTACGATGATTCCCTCTGCTTCAGTCGGACGACGCTAACAAAAGATGATATTACAACTGTCATCCGGAGTCTTCTCCATGAGACTTCAGGAACTTGCAGCACCATTGTGCTGGCAAATTTCTGTGTCATTAACCTGGCCCCAGAAGTAAGGCGATTCTCCATACTCTCTCCTTTTTATTTAGCTATGTCTTGGCAATTCCTCACTACTTTCCGGCTTATCTTTTTAGGCCGGCTCCAACTTCTGGAAGAAGAAAGACGTTCCTCCTCTTAAGAAAACCAAGAAGAAGGTCGCGGCCAAGAAGACGAAGAAGACCACTCCTCAAGAAGAATGGTTTGAGCCACCGAAATCAGACGGCTCAGAGGTATAATTTGACTACTTTTTTCCACCTCGTTATTTACCTTAATAATAACAGCCATTCACCAGACGAGGTAGAGACGAGCCGGGCCAATGCCCCTGAGGTAACTTATGTTTCGTCCGACTCAGAATATTTTGTACCCCAAAAGATACGGCGAGTCGTTCGAAAATTTCCCCTTTCTCATCCTCTTGCTTATTAGGATCCCCAATTTCTTTTGAAAAAGCAATAGCAAGCCGACTGACCCCAGACCCGGAGCGCCGGCTCTACCGATATCATGTCCGGGTTATCCAACTCCCCGTCTTAGAAGAAGCACCCCGTAGAGGTATGTATTCCATCTCCGCTTGATTTTACTAGATCTTCCTTTGTAATTTCAACATTGCCTTACATTATCTGAACTGTCTTTCAGGGGTCTTCGCCTTCATCTGGCGACTCTACGGCCACCGCTCTGCTGCCTCCAAAAATTAATCCATTGTATGTGTTTTTCAAACCTTACGTCCATCTCTTTGGCGGCTATAATATTTGGGCTCTAATTTTTATGCTTTTCTAGGGCTCAAGCCAAGCGAAGGAGGACCAACAAGTCCTCCCCTGGCCCCACTGCTCAAGAACCGGAGCCTGCCTAGTCAGACGCTCCTATGCCGGATGCTAATCCCTCAGCTGCTTCTACAGAGCTGGCCGTGGATGATACCATTCCAAAGAATCCGCAGAAGGACCATTCCAAGCCGCCGAGCCCTCCCAAAACTGCTGATGACACCATTGCTCCGGACGTCATGATTACTGGCGCCGGTTTTCACTCTCCTCCTCCTTACGTGTTGACAAAGCTTAGTGAGACGGTTGAAGCTTCCAGGAAGCTAGAGTTTGAGCTCCTCGCCCTCAGGAAAATGACAGCTGATGAACTTCATGTTGGCTATATGAGCCGGCTATCTACAAGCCGGGATCTAGAGCTCAAACTTGTCAACTTAATGAAGAGGAAATATGAGGTATTATTTTTCCTCCTTATGCCCTGACTCAGCCCCCAAGAGCCGGGTTAACATTGGCTGATGATAATCCGGTTCTTCCATCTTGGTAGAAGTAGAAATATTTAGCGCGTAGGTCTCAACTTACTTAGAGGTAACCTCAAATCCTCGTTGTTATCCCCCAAGGTCTGGCTCAAAGTTGATAACACTGAAACGGAGCTTTATAGAAGATAGATAATAGATCCAATTGTAGCCCCCAAGGGCCGGCTCAATCTTGTCAAAGTTGAGTCGGGACTTTCGTTCTTACCAAACTGAAAAGCCATTATGTAGCCCCCAAGTTCTGGGTTAACTTGATAAAGATGATCCGGAACTGTCTTGAAAATAGACATTAGCCCCCAAGTGTCATGCATATTGCTTGCAATCTGTTTGAGACTTGTTGCATCTTTGAAACTTCTCCCCTGTCGGCTTATTCCATGCTTTGTATGTCGCAGGAAGCTTTAAACGAAAACGGGTCAGAAGTGGCCGGCTTAAAGAACAATCTAGCCACACAGCATGCCGCCCGGAGTGAAGCTGACGAGAAATGTCGACTCCTTGCTGAAGAATTGACCAAAATCAAGGCTAACTTTGCAAACTTCAAGGAATCCTCAACAAGCCACCTTGACTAAACGGGCAGATGACCCTGATCAGTGACTCATGATCGTGTCTGATGAGCTGGAGTCCTTGAAGTGCCACATCACGAAGATGACAGCCGCCATCTTTGGTAAGTTTTTAATAACTTGACTCAATTTGTATATTGTACTTGTGCTGGCGACTCTTAATGAGGCATCCATCTTATGCAGGTCCTAGGAGCCGCCAACTTGCCTCCGACAGCTTGGTGCCCCTAAAGGCCATATATACTTTGACATAACAACTCTACTGCGGCACTGTGTGTACAATCAAAGCTATACAGTACAAGGATGCTATCCCTTCAACTCTCAAAGGGGTCTTAGAGCTTCTGTCCATGCTGCCAAAGCAAATTGTAGAATTGAAGATATCAGGTGCCCGTCAGGGGGCGATCGTAGCTATAAACCGGGCACTGGCTTTTGCCTCCGAGTTAACTCTGGCTGATAAGATGGACGGGTTTCCCTCCAAAAAGGATGATGGCTCTGAATTTATGGATGCTGACTATGCCCAGTGTGTGAAGGATTCCAAAGTCCTGACCTCCGTCTTAGCAGAAGAGGTCAATCTGGCGACTTACTAGGCGGCTTACAACGCAGCTCAGAAAAGGATCCGTGGCCCTCTCTTTGAGTGCAAGGATCTGACACCCATTCGCAGTAAGAATCTTTTCACCTCTAAAATTGAACCGCCCCCCTTGTTTGAAGAAGGAATCTTTGCGGCTTTAACCAACTGCAACTAGGACTTGGAAAATCTCCACATCAAGGCAGCCGAAGACCCGGAGCAGGGTGACCCGCCAGCCAGCTGATCGTGTTGTAGACACCTGATCTGAATATTTGCAAAGTGCACACGGATCTGAATGTTGCAGAGCCGTTTACTAAACCTCTTCCAAGGGCTAAACATGATCAACACCAGAACTGGGTGTTCAATTCATTACAATGTAAGTCACATAGTGATGTGAACTAGATTATTGACTCTAGTGCAAGTGGGAGACTGTTGGAAATATGCCCTAGAGGCAATAAATAAAGTGTTTATTATTGTATTTCCTTGTTCATGATAATCGTTTATTATCCATGCTATAAATGTATTAATTGGAAACATGGATACATGTGTGGATACATAGACAAACACAATGTCCCTAGTATGCCTGTAGTGAACTAGCTCGTTGATCGAAAGATGGTTAAGGTTTCCTAGCCATGGACATGAGATGTCATTTGAGAACGGGATCACATGATTAGGAGAATGATTCTATGGACAAGACCCAAACTACAAACGTAGCTTATGATCTTGTCAGTTTATTGCTACTGTTTTCTGCATGTCAAGTATATGTTCCTATGACCATGAGATCATGCAACTCACAGATATTGGAGGAGTACCTTATGTGTATCAAACGTCGCAAAGTAACTGGGTGATTATAAAGGTGCTCTACAGGTGTCTCCAAGGATGTCTCTTGAGTTGGCATGGATCAAGACTGCTATTTGTTACTCCGTGTGACGGAGAGGTATCTCAGGGCCCACTCGGTAATACAACATCACAATAAGCCTTGCAAGCAATGTGACTAAGTGTTAGTTGCGATATCTTGTATTACGGAACGAGTAAAGAGACTTGCCAGTAACGAGGTTGAACTAGGTATGGAGATACCGACGATCGAATCTCGGGCAAGTAACATACCGAAGAACAAAGGGAACATCATACAGGATTAACTGAATCCTTGACATAGAGGTTCGACCGATGAAGATCTTCGTAGAATATGTAGGAACCAATGTGTACATCCAGGTCCCGCCATTGGTTATTGACCGTAGAGGTGTCTCGGTCATGTCTACATAGTTCTCGAACCCACAGGGTCTGCACACTTAAGGTTTGGTGACGTTTCGGTAGTATAGAGTTATGTATGGTGGTGACCGAAGTTTTGTTCAGAGTCCCGGATGAGATCCCGGACGTCATGAGGAGCTCTAGAATGGTCCGGAGGTAAAGATCCATATATAGGAAGTCCTGTTTTGGTCGCCGGAAAAGTTTCGGGCTCATCGGTAGTGTACCGGGAGACGTCCGGGAGGGGTATTTCGACCCAAGAGGCTACATGGGCTGTGGGAGAGTGGAAACCAGACCTTAGTGGGCTGGTGGAACAACCACAAGAGGCCCATGCGGCTGAAAGAAAAAACCAAGAGAAAAAGGTGGGAAAAAGGGCAAAATAGGTGAATCCTAACTAGGATTGGAGGTGGACTCCACCTCCTCCACCTCCTTCGGCCGAAGCCCTTGGCTTAGGAAGCCAAGGCTGCCTCCTCTCCTCTCTTCCTCTTATATATACTGGAGGTTTTAGGGTTTTTGCACTAGATTTTCAGCCACGTGCTACCCGTTCCTCCAGTGCATAGTTTCTCCTCTAGATCGGATTTCTGCAGTGCTTAGGCGAACCCCTGCCGGAATTGCTCCACCACCATCGCCGGAGTGTCGTCAGGCTGCCGAAGAACTCTTCTTCCTCTCCACTCCTTCTTGCTGGATCAAGACGGTGGAGATCGTCATCAAGCTGTACGTGTGCTGAACGTGGAGGTGCCGTCCATTCGGTGCTAGATCGGAAGAATCGTGATCAAGTTCGTGAGACGGATCCTGATCAAGTTCGTGGGACATCATGATCGAATCGCGGGACGGATCGGGATTGGATCACGGGACGGATCGTGATTGGATCGCGGGATGCACGGCGATTTGGATGGCGAAGACGTTCGACTACACCAACCGCGTTTCTTAGCGCTTCCCGCTTAGCGATCTACAAGGGTATGTACATCCAGTCTCCCTCTCGTAGATGCTCATATAGATCTGCGTGTGCGTAGGAAATTTTTTGTTTCCCATGCAACGTTCCCCAACAGTGGCATCATGAGCTAGGTCTATGTGTTGATGAGATCTCGAGTAGAACACAAAAGGTTCGTAGGCGTTGATGCTTAGATTGCTTCCTCCCTTGGTCGGATTTTGGTTCACCGGTATTGTGAGATGAAGCGGCCCGGACCAACATTACTTGTACGCTTATGAGAGACCGGTTCCCTCGACGAAACTTGTTGCCTAGATGGCTTGCGGGTGGCAATTTCTCTCAATTTAGTTGGATCGGATTCGACAAAGGCGGTCCTTGAGAAGGTTGAAAAGAAAATTATGTATCACCGTTGTGGTTTATGCATAGATGAGAATCGTTCTTGCTAGAAACCCGTAGTAGCCACGTAAAACATGAAAACAACAATTAGAGGATGTCTACTTGTTTTTGCAGGGTATGTTGTGATGTGATATGGCCAATTACATGATGTGATATATGTGATGTATGAGATGATCATGTGATGTATAGAATCTCACGACTTGCATGTCGATGAGTACGGCAACTAGCAGGAGCCATAGGGTTGTCTTTAATTATTGTATGACATGCATGTCAATCATTAAGCGCTATGTAATGCTTTACTTTATCGCTAAACGGTAGCAATAGGAGTAGAAGCATGCAGGGCATGACAACCCCGATGGCGGCACGTTGATGGAGATCAAGATGATGGAGATCATGGTGTCGTGTCGGTGACAATGGAGATCATGCCGGTGCTTTCAAGTGGAGATCTAAAGCACAAGTTCATGGCCATATCATGTCACTTATGAATTGCATGTGATGTTAATCCTTTTATGCACCTTGTTTTGCTTAGTATGACGGTAGCATTATAAGGTGATCCCTCACTTAAATTTCAAGATAAAATTGTGTTCTCCCCGAGTGTGCACCATTGCGAAAGTTCGTCGTGTTGAGACACCACATGAGGATCGGGTGTGATAGACTCTACATTCACATACAACGGGTGCAAGCCAGTGTTGCACGCACAGAACACTCGGGTTAAACTTGACGAGCCTAGCATGTACAAACATGGCCTCGGAACACAAGAGACCGAAAGGTCGAACATGAGTCACATAGTAGATATGATCAACATAATGATGTTCACCATTGAAGCCACCTCAACCCACGTGATGATCGGAATTGAGTTGGTGGATTTGGATCATGTGACACTCAGATGACCTGAGGGATGTCAATTTGACTGGGAGCTTTAGTAATTTGATTAACTAAACTCATTATCTTGAACAATAGTCTAAGTAAACTTTGCATATTTATGTTGTAGATCAATGGCTCGCACAGTAGCTCCCCTGAATTTTAATGCGTTCCTAGAGAAAGCTAAACTGAAAGATGATGGAAGTAACTTTGTTGACTGGGCCCGTAATCTGAGGATTATCCTCACGGCTTCCCAGAAATCATATGTCCTTGATGCACCGCTTGGTGACCAACGAGAAGACATGACCTCCGAAGATGTTAAGAACACTTGGGAGGCACGTACTGGAGATTACTCAATAGTTCAGTGTGCAATATTGTGTGGCTTAGAACCGGGACTTCAAAGACGTTTTGAATGTCATGGAGCATATGAGATGTTCCAGAAGTTGAACTTTATCTTTCAGAAGAATGCCCGGATCGAGAGCTATGAAACCTCCGATAAGTTCTATGCTTGCAAGATGGAGGAGAACGGGTCTATCAGTGAACATATACTCAGAATGTCTGGGTATTCAACTCGTCTAGTGGAGTTGGGAATTGCCCTTCCGCCAGAGGCAATCACTGACAGAGTTCTTCAATCACTGCCACCTAATTACAAGAGCATTGTGATGAACTATAACATGCACGGGATGAACAAGTGAGTCGCCGAGCTGTTTGCGATGCTAAAAGTCACTAAGTCTGAAATCCAGAAAGAACATCAAGTGTTGATGGTCAATAAAACCACTAGTTTCAAGAAAAATTGCAAAGTCAAGGGCAAGGGCAAGAAGGGTAAAACCAAGAAGGATGGCAAAGCAGTTGCTACTCCTGTAAAGAAGCCCAAGCATGGACCCAAGCCAGAAACTTAGTGCTTTCATTGCAAGAGAACTGGTCACTGGAAGCCGAACTGCCCCAAGTACCTGGCTGACAAGAAGGCGGCCAACGACAAACAAGGTATATATGATATACATGTTATTGATGTGTACCTTACTAGCTCTCGTAGTAGTGCCTGGGTATTTGATACCGGTTAGGTTGCTCACATTTGCAACTCAAAGCAGGAACTACCGAATAAACGAAGGTTGGCAAAGGACGAAGTGACGATGCGCGTGGGAAATAGTTCCATGGTTGATGTGATCGCTGTCGGCACGCTCTCTCTTCGCTTACCAGTGGGATTAGTGATGAACCTGAATAATTGTTATTTAGTGCCTGCGTTAAGCATTAACATTATATCTGGATCTTGTTTATTGCGAGACGGTTACTCATTTAAATCAGAGACTAAAGGTTGTTCTATTTATATGAGTAATATCTTTTATGGTCATGCACCCAATGTTAGGGGTTTATTCATATTGAATCTTGATACTGATGACACACATGTTCATAACATTGATACCAAAAGATGTAGAGTTGACAATGATAGTACCACTTTCTTGTGGCACTGCCGTTTAGGTCATATTGGTGTAAAACGCATGAGGAAGCTCCATGCTGATGGACTTTTGGAGTCACTTGATTTTAAATCACTTGACACATGTGAACCATGCCTCATGGGCAATATGACTAAAATGCCGTTCTCTGGAACAATGGAACGGGCGAGTGACTTATTAGAAATCATACATACTGATATTTGCGGTCCAATGAATGTTATAGCGCGTGGTGGATATCGTTATTTTCTCACCTTCACTTATGACTTAAGTAGATATGGATATATTTACTTAATGAAACACAAGTCTGAAACGTTTGAAAAGTTCAAGCAATTTTAGAGTGAAGTTGAGAATCATCGTAACAAGAAGATTAAGTTCATGCGATCCGATCGAGGAGGTGAATACCTGAGTTATGAGTTTGGCAGTCACTTAAGACAGTGTGGAATTGTTTCACAGTTGACACCGCCCGGAACACCATAGTGTAATGGCGTGTCCGAACAACGTAATTGAACCTTATTAGATATGGTGCGTTCTATGTTGTCTCTTGCTGATTTGCCACTATCGTTTTGGGGTTATGCATTAGAGACAGTTGCGTTCACTTTAAATAGGGAACCATCAAAATCTTTTGAGACGACACCATATGAACTGTGGTTTGGCAAGAAGCCAAAGTTGTCGTTTCTTAAAGTTTGGGGATGTGATGCTTATGTCAAAAAGCTTTAGCCTGAAAAGCTGTAACCCAAAGCGGAGAAATGCGTCTTCATATGATACCCAGAAGAGATAGTCGGGTATACCTTATGTCTCAGATCCGAAGGCAAAGTGTTTGTCGCTAAGAACGGAACATTTCTTGAGAAAGAGTTTCTCTCAAAAGAATTGAGTGGGAGGAAAATAGAGCTTGATGAGGTTATTGAACCTTTACTTCAACCAGAAAGTAGCGCAGCGCAGAAAGATGTTTTTGTGGAACCTATGACGGTAGAAGAGGAAGTTAATGATGATGATCATGAAGCTTCGGATCAAGCTGCTATTGATCCTCGTAGGTCGACAAGGCCACGTACTACCCCTGAGTGGTACGACAACCCTGTCTTGGAGGTCGTGTTGTTGGACAACAATAAACCTATGAGCTATGAAGGAGCAGTGATGGGCCCGGATTCCGAGAAATGGTTAGAGTCCATGAAATATGAGATGGGATCCATGTATGAAAACAAAGTATGGACTTTGGAAGTATTACCTGAAGGGCGAAAGGCCATTGAGAACAAATGGATCTTTAAGAACAAGATAGACGCGGACGGTAATGTCACCGTCTATAAAGCTTGACTTGTGGCCAAGGGTTTTTCACAAGTTCAAGGACTTGACTATGATGAGACTTTCTCACCCATAGCGATGCTTAAGTCTGTCAGAATCATGTTAGCAATAGCTACTTATTTCGACTATGAAAACTGGCAGATGGATGTCAAAACAGCGTTCCTCAATGGTTTCCTTGAGGAAGAGTTGTATAGGATGCAACCCAAAGGTTTGTCGATCCAGAGAATGCTGACAAAGTTTGCAAACTCCAGCGATCCATTTATGGACTGGTGCAAGCATCTCGGAGTTGGAATAAGCGCTTTGATGAGGTGATCAAAGCGTTTGAGTTTATACAAGTTTATAGAGAAGCTTGTATTTACAAGAAAGTGAGTGGGAGCTCTATTGCGTTTCTTGTATTATATGTGGATGACATATTGCTGATTGGAAACAATATAGAAATGCTGGAAAGCGTGAAGGAATATTTGAACAAGAGTTGTTCAATGAAGGACCTAGGAGAAGCTTCTTTCATATTAGGCATTATGATCTATAGAGATAGATCAAGACGCTTAATAGCACTTTCACAGAGCACATACCTTGATAAAGTTTTGAGGAAGTTCAAAATGGAACAGTCCAAGAAGGGGTTCTTGCCTGTGTTACAAGGTGTGAAGTTGAGTAAGACTCAGTGCCCAGTAACTGCAGAAGATAGAGAAAAGAGGAGTGTCATCCCCTATGCTTCAGCCATAGGCTCTATCATGTATGCAATGTTGTGCACAAGACGCGATGTCAGCCTTGCCATAAGTATGGCCGGAAGGTTTCAAAGTGATCCTGGAATGGAGCACTGGCAAGCGGTCAAGAATATCCTTAAGTACCTGAAAAGGACTAAGGAAATGTTTCTCGTTTATGGAGGTGATGAAGAGCTGGTCGTAAAGGGTTACGTCGATGCAAGCTTTGACACTGATCCGGACGACTCTAAGTCTCAAACCGGATACGTATTTATTCTTAACGGGGGAGCGGTAGGCTGGTACAGTTCCAAGCAAAGCATGGTAGCTGATTCAACGTAAGAAGCGGAATACATCGCAGCCTCGGAGGCGGCGAAGGAAGGTGTCTGGATGAAGCAGTTCATGACAGATCTTGGAGTAGTGCCCAGTGCACTGAATCCAATGAACCTATTCTGTGACAACACTGGGGCCATTGCTCTAGCCAAGGAACCAAGGTTTCACAAGAGGACCAGACACATAAAGCGACACTTCAACTCCATCTGCGATTACATCATGGAGAAAGACATAAATATTTGCAAAGTGCACACGGATCTGAATGTTGTAGACCCGTTGACTAAGCCTCTTCCAAGGGCTAAACATGATTAACACCACAACTACATGGGTGTTTGATTCATTACAATGTAAATCACATAGTAATGTGAACTAGATGATTGGCTCTAGTGCAAGTGGGAGACTGTTGGAAATATGCCCTAGAGGCAATAAATAAAGTGTTTATTATTGTATTTCCTTTTTCATGATAATCGTTTATTATCCATGCTATAATTGTATTAATTGGAAACATGGATACATGTGTGGATACATAGACAAACACAATGTCCCTAGTATGCCTCTAGTGAACTAGCTCGTTGATCGAAAGATGGTTAAGGTTTCCTAGCAATGGACATGAGATGTCATTTGCTAACAAGATCACATCATTAGGAGAATGATGTGATGGACAAGACCCAAACAACAAACGTAGCTTATGGTCGTGCTAGTTTATTGCTACTGTTTTCTGCATGTCAAGTATATGTTCCAATGACCATGAGATCATGCAACTCACAGATATCGGAGGAGTACCTTGTGTGTATCAAACGTCGCAACGTAACTGGGTGACTATAAAGGTGCTCTACAGGTGTCTCCAAGGATGTCTGTTGAATTGGCATGGATTAAGACTGGGATTTGTTACTCCGTGTGACGGAGAGGTATCTCAGGGCCCACTCGGTAATACAACATCACATTAAGCCTTGCAAGCAATGTGACTAAGTGTTAGTTGCGAGATCTTGTATTGTGGAACGAGTAAAGAGACTTGCCAGTAATGAGGTTGAACTAGGTATGGAGATACCGACGATCGAATCTCGGGCAAGTAACATACCGGAAAACAAAGGGAACATCATACGGGATTAACTGAAGCCTTGACATAGAGGTTCGACCGATAAAGATCTTCGTAGAATATGTAGGAACCAATGTGGACATCCAGGTCTTGCCATTTTTTATTGACCGTAGAGGTGTCTCGGTCATGTCTACATAGTTCTCGAACCCGCAGGGTCTGCACACTTAAGGTTTGGTGACGTTTCGGTAGTATAAAGTTATGTATGGTGGTGACCAAAGTTTTGTTTAGAGTCCCGGATGAGATCCGGGATATCACGAGGAGCTCCGGAATGGTCCGGAGGTAAAGATTCATATATAGGAAGTCCTGTTTTCGTCGCCGAAAAAGTTTCGGGCTCATCGGTAGTGTACCAAGAGTGCCGGTAGTGTACCGGGAGACCTCCGGGAGGGTATTTCGACCCAAGAGGCTACATGGGCTGTGGGATAGTGGAAACCAGCCCTTAGTTGGCTGGTGTAACAACCACAAGAGGCCCATGTGTCTGGAAGAAAAAACCCAAGAGAAAAAGGTGGAAAAAAGGGCAAAATAGGTGAATCCTAGTCCTACTAGGATTGGAGACTCCACCTCCTCCACCTCCTTCAGCCGAAGCCCTTGGCTTAGGAAGCCAAGGCTGCCTCCTCTCCTCTCTTCCTCTTATATATACTGGAGGTTTTAGGGTTTTTGCACTAGATTTTCAGCCAGGTGCTACCCGTTCCTCCAGTGCATAGTTTCTCCTCTAGATCGGATTTCTACAGTGCTTAGGCGAAGCCCTGCCGGAATTGCTCCACCACCATCGCCGGAGCGCCATCAGGCTACCGGAGAACTCTTCTTCTTCTCCACTCCTTCTTGCTGGATCAAGACGGTGGAGATCGTCATCAAGCTATACGTGTGCTGAACGCGGAGGTGTCGTCCGTCTGGTGCTAGATCGGAAGAATCGTGATCAAGTTCGTGAGACGGATCGTGATCAAGTTCGTGGGACAGATCGTGATTGGATCGCGGGACGGATCGTGATTGGATCGCGGGACGGTCGTGATTGGATCGCGGGACGCACGGCGATTCGGATCGCAAATACGTTCGACTACACCAACCGCATTTCTTAACGCTTCCCACTTAGCGATCTACAAGGGTATGTAGATCCACTCTCCCTCTCGTAGATGCTCATCACCATGGATACATCTACGTGTGCGCAGGAAATTTTTTGTTTCCCATGCAACGTTCCCCAACATCATATTCAACCACATTATTGGTGCAAGGGAACATCAGCCGGAGCAGATAACAGAATTTATCACCTTTGGGAGATGTTAGAACAACTCCTGCCCCCTATCCTTCCAGCTGCTTGGATCCATCAAAGTGTATAGTCCAGTACGTGTTATCCGGCATTTCCTCGGGCGCTTGACACTCTGTCCAATCATTTATGAAATCCACAAGGTCTTGAGACTTGACAGCCGTACGAGGCACGTATTTCAGATTTAGAGGTCCCAGCTCCAATGCCTACTTAGCAATCCTACCATTGGCTTCTCTGTTTTGAATTATGTCCCCTAACGGGGCAGAGCTGACCACGGTGATCTGGTGCCCTAAGAAACAATGCTTTAACTTGCGATTGGCCATGAACACCCGATACACTAGCTTCTACCAATGTGGATATCTCTGCTTGGACTCTGTCAGGACCTCACTGATATAATAAACCGTCCTCCGAACCGGATACTCCTTCCCTGCTTCCTTGCACTCAACCACAATTGCAGCACTGACAGCCCAGTTCTTAGCTGCCACGTATAAGAGCAAAGGCTCTTTCTCAGCCGGAGCAGCTAAGACCGGCGGCTCAGTGAGCTGCTTCTTGAGCGCCTCAAACGCTTCACCCGCCGCCATACTCCAGACCAAATTGTCTGTCTTTTTCATCACCTGATATAGAGGGATAGCTTTCTCACCAAGGCGGCTTATGAACCGGCTCAACGCGGCGATCTGCCCTGCCAGGCATTGGACATCATTGATACAAGCCGGCTCAGCCAGGGAGGTGATAGCCTTGATCTTATCCAGGTTAGCTTCAATGCCACGCTCAGAAACCAGAAAACCCAAGAGCTTGCCAGCCGGAACACCAAAGACACACTTTGCCGGGTTAAGCATCATCTTATAGATCCGAAGATTGTCAAACTTTGTTAAGATCCGTATAGTCTACACACATACGCCACATGTCGTTCTTCTTGAGCACAAGCACTGGGTTAGCAAGCCACTCCGGGTGAAAGACCTCGATGATGAAACCCGCCGCTAAGATCCGGGCGACCTCTTCCCTAATGGCCTTGCGTCTCTCCTCATTGAACCGCCGTAAAAACTGCTTAACTGGTTTAAACTTAGGATCCACATTAAGGTTATGCTCAGCGAGCTCTCTCGGTACACCCGGCATGTCAGAAGGTTTCCATGCAAAGATGTCCCGATTCTCACGGATGAATACGATGAGCGCGCTTTCCTATTTGGGATCCATGTTGGCCCAATTGATGAATTATTTGGATGAGTCGCCCGGAGTGAAATATATCGCTTTGGTATCATCCACCAAAAATTTGAGGGGCAGCTCAACTACCGTCGTGGGCTTTTTCAGCAGGGTCATATCCTTCGAGTCAACATTCTCCTTATAAAACTTAAGCTCCGCCTCAGCACAACTGGATTCCGCATAAGCCGCGTCTCCTTCCTCGCACTCAATAGCCGTATTCCGATCACCATGCACGGTAATCGTACCTTTCAACCCGGGCACCTTCAGCTGTAAGTAGACGTAAGAGGGCCTAGACATGAACTTAGCATAAGCCGGCCGCCCGAACAATGCATGATAAGGGCTCTTGATCTTGACCACCTCAAATCACAAGGACTCCACCCTCTAGTTGTATTCGTCTCCAAAGGCGACTTCCAAAGAAATCCTGCCGACCGGATAAGCCGACTTGCCTGGCACCACACCATGAAAAACGGTTGATGAGGGCTTAAGGTCTTTATCAAGCAGCTTCATCCGCCGGAAGGTATCATAATATAGAATGTTGACGCTACTGCCACCATCCATAAGTACCTTATTCACCATATATCCTCCCACTTAGGGGGCAACTACCAAGGCCAGCCGCCTCGGATCATCAACACGCGGCGGGTGATCCTCTCGGCTCCACGTTATGTCATACTTAGACCACTTCAAGTATTACGGCAGAGCCGACACAACTACATTAACCACTCGCTTACGCAATTTCTGGTCCCGCTTGTTAAGGATGGTTGTGAAAACATGATACTGGCCCAAACTGAGATGCTTTGGATTACTCTGATACCTAGATTGGTTATGCTGCTGTTCATTATTGTTACCAGAGTTCTGAGGATGTCCTCCTTGATTGCCCTGACCATGATGACCGGATCCTGAGCCGCCGGGTCCAAATCTGGCTCCTGGCCCTCCTGGTCCTGAGCTGGCGGGCGGGCCACCGCCATGGTTGTTGTGTTGCTGCATGTTGTAATTCTTGAACTTCTGCATTATATGGCAATCACCCCAGGTGTGCGCTGAAGGCTTTTCGGGCCGGCTGTGTTCCGTACAGGGCTTTTTGAGCATTTCCTCCAAACTAAAAGGAGTCCTGTTTCTATTAAAAGGTAGCCTGAACTTCCCATTGCCTTTAGGATGATTCTGGCCGATGCTTGTATTGGCCACCAGTTTTGACCCGTCGTCCGGGTTTTTCCACTTACTCTAGTTACCATTGTTCGCCTCACCCTTGCCCAGGTTGTTCCTCTTACCTTGGCCGGCCTTCTCCTCATCAGAGCCTGGGTCCTTCGTGTTATCAGAGTCAGCATATTTTGTGAGAGCCGCCATGAGTTCTCCCATATCCTGACGCGTACGCTTGAGCCGGCCGAGCTTCTACTTTAGAGGGACGAAGTGACAGTTCTTTTCTAGGATCAGCACCACTTGAGCCACCGTGATATGTTCAGATGAGTAGATAATGGTCGATACCCGTCGGACCCAATGATGAGCCGACTCATTCTCCTGCTGGACACAATGATCAAGATCCACGATAGCCATAGGCTGCTTACAAGTCCCTTTAAAGTTTTTGATGAACCTTGCCCACAGGTTAGCCCATGAACTGATGGTATTGGGTGGCAAACCCTTTAACCACGTGCGAGCCGGACCTTCAAGCATCATGATGAAGTATTTTGCACACACCACCTCACTGACATCCAACATCTCCATAGCAAGATCATAACTTTCGATCCAGGGCTCCGGAGGTAAGTCAAAAGTGTAATTCGGGACCTTGCGAGGTCCTTTGAAATCCTGCAGCAACCGTTCACTCTGTAGAGCCGATGCTAAGCATGGCACTCCCATGGATCTAGTGGTCACTCCCACTCCTACTTATACAGAGGGTGCGGGCTCTTGGTGACCTGCCGTGGCCAAAGCTGCCGTATCTTGCTGGCTTCTTGCCCGGTTTATGAGTGCTTGCGCATATAGAGCCGGTTGATCATCCCCTGGAGGCCCTCTGTGCCGATCACTGCTGGAGACTGCCGACGATTCATAGCGCCAGCTAAAGCTACGGCTGGGGAGGGGGGTTGAATGAACGCGGCTCCGGCTGTAAGCATATTTCTCCTGTTGGGCCATCGCCGTCTAAAGGTATCCAATGGCGTTCTGTACCTCTTCCGCAAAAGGTGCTTCATCCGGAATAAGGATTGATTCAAGACGGGTGGCCGCTGCCACCGTGTTCTCTACCAGGTTGGAACAATGACCCACTGACATTGGAAAAACCACTGGTGAGGCCTAGTTTCGTCGGGTCGGGTTAAGCTGTGATCGAGCCGTTGGTCGGCTTCTAGGTGCATCCGCTACCCGTCCTATACCTGGCGTATTGAAGAGATTTCTAGCCTCATAATTTTCTGGTAAGCGGGACTGATGTCTCATCCGATGCACCGCAACCGCCGATTGCTGTTCCAGCCCAAGGCGGAAAGCATCTGTCTTAATGCGTTATGTATATTCCTCCATCTAGACCTTTAGCTCAGCCGTCCTCTGTTGCTCCTCCGCCATCTGGTCCTTGAGCCTCACAATCTCTAAATGTTGTAAAGATGCCCTAGAGGCAATAATAAATTGGTTATTATCATATTTCCTTGTTTATGATAATCGTTTATTATCCATGCTATAATTGTATTAATCGGAAACTCAGATACATGTGTGGATACATAGACAACACCATGTACCTAGTATGCCTCTAATAGACTAGCTCGTTGATCAAAGATGGCTATGTTTTCCTAGTCATGGACATGAGATGTCATTTGATAAGGGGATCACATCATTAGGAGAATGATGTGATGGACAAGACCCAAACTACAAACGTAGCATATGATCGTCTCAGTTTATTGCTACTGGTTTCTACATGTCAAGTATTTGTTCCTATAACCATGAGATCATGCAACTCACTGACACTGTAGGAGTGCCTTGTGTGTATCAATCATTGCAACATAACTGGGTGACTATAAAGGTACTCTAGAGGTATCTTCGAGCGTGTCTGTAGCGTTGGCATGGATCAAGACTGGGATTTTGTTATCCGTGTGATGGAGAGGTATCTCAGGGCCCACTCAGTAATACAACATCACAATAAGCCTTGCACGCAATGTGACTAAGTGTTAGCCACAGGATCTTGTATTATGGAAACGAGTAAAGAGACGTGCCGGTAACGAGGTTGAACTAGGTATGGAGATACCGACGATCGAATCTCGGGCAAGTAACATACGGAAGAACAAAGGGAACAACATATGGGATTAATTGAAACCTTGACATAGAGGTTCGACCGATAAAGATCTTCGTAGAATATGTAGGAACGAATATGGGCATCCAGGTCCCGCTATTTGTTATTGACCGTAGAGGTGTCTCGGTCATGTCTACATAGTTCTCGAACCCGCAGGGTCTGCACACTTAAGGTTCGGTGACGTTTTGGTAGTATAGAGTTATGTATGGTGGTGACGAAAGGTTGTTTGGAGTCCCGGATGAGATCCTGGATATCACGAGGAGCTCCGGAATGGTTCGGAGGTAAAGATTGATATACAGGAAGTCCTGTTTTGGTCACCGGAAAAGTTTCAGGCTCATCGGTAGTGTATCGAGAGTGCCGAGAGGGTACCGGGGGACCATCGGGAGGGGTGTCTCGACCCAAGAGGCTACATGGTCTGTGGGAGGAGGTAAACCAGCAACCTTGTGGGCTGGCCGAACCCTCCTCTAAGGTCCCATGCGGGTGGAGTGGTTTGAGAAGGAAAAAACTCCAAAGGTGGAGAGGTGGAAAGAGTTTCCAAGTGGAAAGGAGGAATCCTACTCCTAATAAGATTGGAGTAGGACTCCTCCACCTGCAATTTCGACCAAACCTTGTGGGTTTGAGGCTGCCTCCTCCCCTCCCTCCCTCCTATATATACTACAAAATTTAGAGGGAAAAGCTAACACTAATAGCCACGTGCTACCTCTCCTCTAGATCGCAGTTTCTCCTCCAGATCGGTTTTCAGCGGTGCTTAGGCGAAGCCCTGCTGGAATAGCTCCACCATCATCGCCGCAACGCCGTCGCGCTGCTGGAGAACTCATCTACCTCTCCGCTCCTTCTTGCTGGATCAAGAAGGTGGAGATCGTCATCGAGTTGTACGTGTGCTCAACGTGGAGGTGCCGTCCGTTCGGCGCTAGATCGGAAGGACCGTGATCAAGACCACGAGACGATTCGCGATTGGATCGCGGGATGGATCATGATGGGATCGCGGGATGGATCGTGATTGGATCACGAGATGGATCGTGATGGGAGCGCAGGACGCTCGGCGATTTGGATCGCGAAGATGTTCGACTACATCAACCGCGTTTCTTAACGCTTCCCGCTTAGCGATCTACAAGGGTATGTAGATCCACTCTCCCTCTCGTAGATGCTCATCACCATGGATAGATCTTGCGTGTGCGTAGGAAATTTTTTGTTTCCCATGCAACGTTCCCCAACAGTGGCATCATGAGCTAGGTCTATGTGTAGATGAGATCTCGAGTAGAACACAAAAAGTTTGTGGGCGTTGATGCTTAGACTGTTTCCTCCCTTGGTCGTGTTTTGGTTCAGCGGTATTGTGGGATGAAGCCGCCCGGACCAACCTTACTCGTACGCTTACGAGAGACTGGTTCCATCAACTGACGTGTAAGCTCGTTGCACAAAGATGGCTGGCGGGCGCCTGTTTCTCCTACTTTAGTTGGATCGGATTCGACAAAGGCGGTCCTTCAGAAGGTTGAAAAGCAACTTATGTATTACCATTGTGGTTTATGCGTAGGTGAGAATTGTTCTTGCTAGATACCCATAGAAGCCACGTAAAACATGCAACAACAATTAGAGGACGTCTAACTTGTTTTTGCAAGGTATGTTGTGATGTGATATGGCCAATTACATGATGTGATATGTGTGATGTATGAGATGGTCGTGTGTTGTATAGAATACCACGACTTGCATGTCGATGAGTACGGCAACCGGCAGGAGCCATAGGGTTGTCTTTAATTATTGTATGACCTACATGTCAATCATTAAGCGCTATGTAATGCTTTACTTTATCGCTAAACGGTAGCAATAGTAGTAGAAGCATGATGGGCGCGACAACCCCGACGGCGACACGTTGATAGAGATCCAGATGATGGAGATCATGGTGTCATGCCGGTGACGATGGAGATCATGCCGGTGCTTTCAAGATGGAGATCAAAAGCACAAGTTCATGGCCATATCATGTCACTTATGATTTGCATATGATGTTAATCCTTTTATGCACCTTGTTTTGCTTAGGACGACGGTAGCATTATAAGGTGATCCCTAACTTAATTTCAAGATAAATTGTGTTCTCCCCGAGTGTGCACCATTGCGAAAGTTCTTCGTGTCGAGACACCACGTGAAGATTGGGTGTGATAGACTCTATGTTAACATACAGCGGGTGCAAGCCAGTGTTGCACATGCAGAACACTCGGGTTAAACTTGACGAGCCTAGCATGTACAAACATGGCCTCGGAACACAAGAGACCGAAAGGTCGAACATGAGTCATATAGTAGATATGATCAACATGATGATGTTGACCATTGAAACCACCTCAACTCACGTGATGTTCGGACTTGAGTTGGTGAATTTGGATAATGTATCACTCGAATGACCGGAGGGATGTCAATTTGAGTGGGAGTTCTTCAGTAATGTGATTAATTGAACTCATTATCATGAACATAGTCAGTAGTGTCATTGCAAATTATGTTGTAGATTACTTTCTCGCGCTGTAGCTCCCTTGAAATTTTTATATTTTCCTAGAGAAATAGAGTTGAAAGATGATGGTAGCAATATTGCGGACTGGGTCCGTGATTTGAGGATCGTCCTCATTGATGCATAGAAGGCTTATGTCCTTAATGCACCGCTCGGTGCGCCAACCCCTCTAGTGCCGTCTGTAGATGTTGTGAACATCTGACAGGCACGTTCTGATGACTACTTGATAGTTTAGTGCGTCATGCATTACAGCTTAGAATTGAGGCTCTGAAACGTTTTGAACGTCACGGAACATATGAGATTTTCTAAGAGCTGAAATTAGGATCTCAGGGTCGTGCCCGTGTTGCGAGATATGAGATCTCCAATAAGATTCTTTGCTTGCAAGATGAAAGAGAATAGCTCAATGGTTGAGCATTTGCTCAGATTTTTTGGGTGCTAAAATCGCTTGAATCGAGTAGGAGTTGATCTTCGAGATAAGATAGTGATTGATATAGTTCTCCAAGTCACTGTCACTAAGCTACTAAAACTTGGTGATCAACTATAAAATGCCAGGGATAGAACTAATGATCCCTGAGCTGTTCGTGATGTTCGACACCGCGAAGGTAGAAATCAAGAAGGAGCGTCAAGTGTTGATGGTAAGTCAAACCACTAGTTTCGAGAAGGGCAAGAGCTATGAGGGAAACTTCATGGACAGCAAGTCAGTTGCTGCTCTAGTGAAGCAACCGAAAGTTGAACCCAAACCCAAGACTAAGTGCTTCGATTATGAGGAGAGCGGTCACTAAAGCGGAACAACCCTAGATACTTGGTAGATAAGAAGGCTGGCAGCGTCAAGAGAAGTATATTTGATACACGTGTTAATGATGTGTACCTTGCGAGTACTCCTAGTAGCACCTGGGTATTGGATACCGGTTTGGATTCTAAATGTTAGTAACTCGAAATAGAAGCTACGGAATAAACAGAGAACTAGCTAAGGGTGAGGTGATGATGTGTGTTGGAAATGTTTCCAAGGTTGATGATATCAACATCGCACGCTCTCTCTACCTCTGGGATTAGTGACGAACCTAAATAAATGTTATTTGGTGTTTTGCATTGAGCATGAACGTGATTAGATCGTGTTTATTGCAACACGATTATTCATTTAAGTTAGAGAATAATGGTTATTCTTATTACATGAATGATACCTTCAATGGTCATGCACCCAGTGAGAATGGTTTGTTGAATCTTGATCATAGTAATACAAATGTTCATAACATTGATGCCAAAAGGTACAAAGTTAATAATGATAGTACCACATACTTGTGGTACTGCCGCTAAATGTCATATTAGTATAAAGCGCATGAAGAAACTCCATGCTTATGGATCTTTGGACTCAGTCGATTTCGAATCGGGTGATACATACGAACCATGCCACTTGGGAAAGATGACTAAGGACCCCGTTTTCCAGATGGATGGAGCGGGCAAGTGATTTATTGGAAATGATACATGTTGATGTATGAATCCAATGAGTCTTGTAGCGTGTAGTGGATATCGTTATTTTCTTACCTTCACTATTGATTTTAGTAGATATAGTGTATATTTACTTAATGAAACATAAGTCTGAATCGTTTGAAAGGTTCAAGAAAATTCAGAGTGAAGTTTAAGATCATCGTGACAAGAAGATAAAAATGTCTACGTAGACAATGTGAAAATTGTTTCACAACTCACGCCACCTGGAACACCATAGTGTGATGGTCTGTCTGAACGTAATAGTCGTGCTCTATTGGATATGGTGCCTGCTATGATGTCTCTTACCATTTTGCTACTATAGTTTTGGGGTTATGCGTTAGAGACAACTACATTCACTTTAAATAGGGCACCATCTAAATCCGTTGAGATGACACCTTCTGAACTATGGTTTGATAGAAACCTAAGCTGTCACTTCTGATTGTTTGGGGCCGCAACGCTTATGTGAAAAACAGGTTTTCACCTAATGAGCTCGAACCCAAAGCGGACAAATGCATCTTCATAGAATACCCTAAGAATAGTTGGGTATACCTTCTATCTTAGATCCAAGTGCAAAGTATTTGTTGCTAAAACGGGTCCTCTCCCGAGAAAAGTTTCTCTCGAAAGAATTGAGTGGGAGGAAGATAGAACTTGATGAGGTTGTTGAACCTTTATTTCAACCAGAGAGTAGCGCAGCATAGAAAGAGGTATCTGTGGAACCTACATCAGTTGAAGAGGAAGTAAATGATAATGATCATGAAGCTTTGGATCAAGTTACTATCGAACCTCGTAGGTCGACAGGGATGCGTACTGCTCCTGAGTGGTACGACAACCCTGTCTTGAAGGTCATGTTGTTGGACAATGATGAACCTACGAGATATGGAAAAGCAATGATGGGCCCGGATTCAGCAAATGGTTGGAGGCCATGAAATCGGAGAACGGATCCACGTATGAAAACCAAGTATAGACTTTGGTAGACTTGCTCGTTGGACATGAGATCATCGAGTACAAATGGACCTTTAAAATGAAGACAGACATTGATGGTAAATGTCACCATTTATAAAGCTCGAGTTTTCACAGAGAAGTTTCCGACAAAGTCCAAGGAGTTGACTGCGATAGGACTTTCTCACTCATAGAGATGCTAAAGTCTGTTGGAATTATGTTAGGAGTTCCTGCATTTTTCAATTATGAAATCTGGTAGAGGGATGACAAAACATCGTTTCCTTAACAATTTACTTGAGGAAAGGTTGTATGTGAAACAACCAGAAGGTTTTGTCAGTCCTAAGGATGCTAAAAGGTGTGGAAGCTTCAGTGGTCCTTCTATGGACTGAAGCAAGCATCTGTGAGCTGGAATATACACTTTGATGAGGTGATCAAAGTTTTTGAGTCTATAAAAAGTTTATGATCGACTTGTATTTATAATAAAGTGAGTTTGAGCACTATAGAGTTTCTGATAAGCATATGTGGTTGACATATTGTTGATCGGAAATGATGTAGAATTTCTGGAAAGCATAAAGGGTTGTTTGAAAGGAGTTCTTCAAAGGAAAACCTAGATAAATCTACCTAATTGTTGAGCATCAAGATCGATTGAGATAGATCAAGATGCTTGATGAGACTTTGAATGAGTACATACCTTGACAAGATTTTCAAAGAGTTCAAAATGGATTTTCAAAGATTTTCAAAGACTCTAAGATCTACCACGACAGAAGAAAGAGAAAGGACGAATGTCATCCCCTATGCCTTGGCCATAGGCTCTGTATAGTATGCCCTGATGTGTACTGCACGTGTGTGTGCCTTGCCATGAGTTCGTCAAGGGGTACAAGAGTGATCCAGGAGTGGGTCACTGGACAGCGGTCAAGATCATCCTCAATAACTAAAAGACTAAGGAAATTTTTCTTGATTATGGAGGTAATAAAGAGTTCGTCATAAAGATTTACGTCGATGCAAGCTTTGACGCCAATCCGGATGACTCTTAGTAGCAATCCAGATACATATAGTAGACCAGCCATTTGGAATAGCTCCAAGTGGAGTGTGGTAGCAGTGTTTACAGTGTGACATAGAGATTTGCAAAGTACAAACGGATCTAAATGTCGCGGACCCGTTGACTATAAGACCTCTCTCACATGCAAGACATGATCGAGCCCTAGAACTCATTGGGTGTTAGATTTATCACAATGCGAATCAAATGGTGATGTGAACTAGATTATTAACTCCAGTGCAAGTGGGAGACTATTGGAAATATGCCCTAGAGGCAATAATAAATTGCTTATTATCATATTTCCCGGTTCATGATAATCGTTTATTATCCATTCTATAATTATATTAATCGGAAACTCAAATACATGTGTGGATACATAGACAACACCATGTCCCTAGTATGCCTCTAATAGACTAGCTCGTTGATCAAAGATGGCTATGGTTTCCTAGTCATGGACATGAGATGTCATTTGATAACGGGATCAAATCATTAGGAGAATGATGTGATGGAGAAGACCCAAACTACAAACGTAGCATATGATCGTGTCAGCTCATTGCTACTGGTTTCTGCATGTCAAGTATTTGTTTCCTATAACCATGAGATCATGCAAATCACTGACACCGGAGGAGTGCCTTGTGTGTATCAAATCTCGCAACGTAACTGGGTGACTATAAAGGTACTCTACAGGTATCTCCGAGGGTGTCTGTTGGGTTGGCATGGATCAAGACTGGGATTTGTTACTCCATGTGACGGAGAGGTATCTCAGGGCCCACTCGGTAATACGACATCACAATAAGCCTTGCAAGCAATGTGACTAAGTATTAGCCACGAGATCTTGTATTATGGAAACGAGTAAAGAGACTTTCCGGTAACGAGGTTGAACTAGGTATGGAGATACCGACGATCGAATCTCGGGCAAGTAACATACCAAAGAACAAAGGGAACAACATACGAGATTAATTGAATCCTTGACATAGAGGTTCGGCCGATAAAGATCTTCGTAGAATATGTAGGAACCAATATGGGCATCCAGGTCCCGCTATTTGTTATTGACCGTAGAGGTGTCTCGGTCATGTCTACATAGTTCTCGAACCCACAAGGTCTGCACACTTAAGGTTCGGTGACATTTTGATAGTTTAGAGTTATGCATGGTGGTGACTGAAGGTTGTTCGGAGTCCCAGATGAGATCCCGGACGTCACGAGGAGCTCTGGAGGTAAATATTGATATATAGGAAGTCCTGTTTTGGTCACCGAAAAAGTTTCGGGCTCATCGGTAGTGTACTGGGAGTGCCGGGAGGGTACCGGGGGACCATCGGGAGGGGTGTCTCGAACCAAGAGGCTACATGGGCTGTGAGAGGAGGTTAACCATCCCCTGATGGGCTGGCCTAAGCCTCCTCTAAGGGACCATGTGGCTGGAGTGGTTTGAGAAGGAAAAAATCCAAACGTGGAGAGGTGGAAAGAGTTTCCAAGTGGAAAGGAGGAATCCTACTCCTGATAGGATTGGAGTAGGACTCCACCACCTCCAATTTCGACCAAACCTTGAGGGTTTGAGGCTGCCTCCTCCCCTCCCTCCCTCCTATATATACTAGAGGATTTATAGGGAAAAGCTAACCCTAATAGCCATGTGCCACCTCTCCTCTAGATCGCAGTTTCTCCTCTAGATTGGTTTTCAGCTGTGCTTAGGCGAAGCCCTGCTGGAATAGCTCCATCGTCATCGCCGCAATGCCGTCGCGCTGCTGGAGAACTCATCTACCTCTCCGCTCCCTCTTGCTGGATCAAGAAGGCGGAGATCGTCATCGAGCTATATGTGTGTTGAACGTGGAGGTGCCGTACGTTCGGAGCTAGATCGGAAGGACCGTGATCAAGATCGCGAGACGATTCATGGTTGGATCGCGGGACGGATCATGATGAGATCTCTGGAAAGATCATGATTGGATCGTGAGATGGATCGTGATGGGATCGCGGGACGCTCGGCAATTTGCATCACGAAGACGTTCGACTACATCAACCGCGTTTCTTAACGCTTCCCACTTAGCGGTCTACAAGGATATGTAGATCCACTCTCCCTCTCGTAGATGCTCATCACCATGGATAGATCTTACATGTGCATAGGAATTTTTTTGTTTGCCTTGCAACGTTCCCCAACACTAAATTCCGAGCAGCTTGGTTATCTGGCGTGACTTCACTGGCCATTAGGGCCGTGAGCTCGTTCATCAGATCCAGAAGAACATGAGCCGACGGCGGCGGGTCAGCCCCCGAGGTTGCTGCTCCAATGGCTGTGCTGTTCGCACCTGGGGCCGACCCCGCCTTGAACACGGCTGCACGAATCGGCGGCCTAAGATCATCTGGCTCAGAACGATCCGGCTCAGGGTAAAGCTCGCCGTAGCCCCCGAGCCCACCATTGTGAAGCTGGTAGATCGACTCCGTTTCCCCGCTCGAAGACCCGTCGTTTGCATAGACAAGAGTTTCCTACGACGCCGAAGCTTCTAGATCCATACCTTGAGTGAAACCTACGAAGACGTGCTTCCGGCCCGGGTTAACACGGGCAGGATGCCCAGCACGGGCGGATTGCGCGTGCCGAGCCGGCTCAACGATGTCGGCGCAGACGTCCGGCCCGGGTGTAGATCCGTCGATACTGCCGATGAAGACATGGATCCCACCGAAAGGAACCCAGAATCCATATTCCATAGAGCCTGCATCAAGCCCCCAGCCGGCGTCGTCGATGTAGAGCCGGCCGAGCGACTCTTATTCATCCTTCCGACCACGTATCCCTCGAGCCCTAGGAGAGAGCCCTTTGAGAACTCAACACCACCGAGCGCAGGCCCCATGGTGGGCACCAACTGTCGTGGTTTTATCACGGCAGATGTCCGGGTGAACGGACTTGGATTCGAGGCCATCGCTAAGGTGATGGACTCAAAGGGGTTGGTTGGACGAAGGACACGAGTTTACCGAGGTTCGGCCCCTCAAGTCGAGGTAATAGCCTACGTCTTGCTTGTGTTTGTATTGCTTGGCGTATCGATTACAAGGGAGTTATTGCTTGACCTAGTTCTCAATAGTCTGATCTCTAAGTCGCCCCGGGTCTCGCCTTTATATAGGAGGTCAAGACCACGGGTCATACAAGATGTAACTGACTCTCACTATGTGTCTGAGTCTATCTCTACCTTATCTTGCCATCTTGACCAAGTTGTCTCCGGGCGGCTTACTCGCCCGGGTCTTCTTCGTTCGGGCCACGCTTTGGCCCATCTTCTCAAGCCGCCAATCGTCTTGGGCTTAAGTCTTCGAAGCCCACTCTTGGATTGGTGTACGAGCTGCCTAGTGTGACCAGGAGCCTCTGGGGCGGGTCTCACCGTGAGTATATATCCCCAACAATTCTTTACCCTTAGCTTTTGACCATCAACTTTTGGTCACGAAAAGGTCGTAAATGAAAAACAATGAGCATTCGGTGACCAATAGTGAAGGTCACAAGATAGCATATTTCTTGTAGTGCTTTCAAATTTTTAGTACATGCTATGTGGGTGAAATTATGATACCATGCCAACTTTCAACCATTTCAGAATTCATTTGCAGTGCTTTTCAAATTCAGGGTCATTTTAGCTCAAAATAAATCATGAAATGAGCGGAAACTAGCAAATGAAGTCAAAAAAGGGTTGAAAAGTGATGATGTGGCTTTGAATGGTGCATATTGAATGCAAAAGAAGTCTTGAGTTAAAATATGTAAAAAGGAAATCCTTATGTAATAGACATGTTTTCATCCGAAATCCTAATACTTCGAAAGAGATTGTACAGTTTGTACATGAAGTGCATCCAGTTTGTCTTGTAACCCTCTCAAGTTTTTAGCAGATGCTATGTGGGTGAAATTATGATACCATGCCAACTTTCAATCTTTTTAGAGATGATTTGCAATGATTTTTAAATAGAGGGTCATTTTAGCTCAAAATAAATCATGAAATGCATGGAAATTAGTAAATGAAGTTAGAAAAGGGATGAAAAGTGATGATGTGGCTTTGAATGCTGCATGTTGAATGCATAAAAAGTCTTGAGTTAAAATATGTTTAAAAAATTGAAATCCCTTTGTAATAGACATGTTTTTGTTTGAAACCCTAATATTTTGAAAGAGATTGTTCAGTTTGTACACGAAGTGCATCCAGTTTTTTCTGTAACCCTCTCAACTTTTTAGCACATGGTATGTGGGTGAAATTATCAGACCATGCTAACTTTCAACCTTTCCCGAGTTTATTTGTAGTGCTTTTCCAATTCAGGATCATTTTAGCTCAAAATAAATCATGACATGCATGAAAAATAGCAAATGAAGTGAGAAAAGGGTTGAGAAGTGATGATGTGGCTTTGAATGGTGCATATTGAATGCGGGAAAAGTCTTGATTTAAAATATGTTTAAAACATTGAAATATCTTTGTAATAATTGAGTTTTCGTCTCATCAAAGTTGTTTAACTTAATATTATATAATATTTATGCAACTAAAATTACCAAAATTATTTTTGTTAAAAACTTTAATAGCAAAAAGAATATTCATAAAGTATTTTTTGTTATAAAATAATAGCAAATTTTTTCATAAAATATTTTTTTGTCAAGAACTTTTAATATGCAAAAAAATAATATAGAAAATGCCCGCTTACTAGGCCACCATGGCATGCATACGACTAGTAACCCAATATACATGGCCAGGATGCAGGCCCACGGGACAAGTAGGCCACACAGGGCAGAGACAGTTAGGCACACAATGCCTGTGATAGAGAGAAGCTCGAGATGGTAGCTGCAACCGAGCTTATAAACTAGTACGACCGCTCCTCGCTCGGCGAGGTGGGACTAAACTCCCACCATGCCAGCAAAGGGGCTTTAGTCTCGGTTGGTGGCTGCAACCGGGACTAATAGTCCCGGTTGGTGGTACGAACCGGGTCTAACGGGAGGGCCTTTAGTCCCGGTTGGAGCCACCAACCGAGATTAAATGTTGGGGTATATAAGTGGACCAAAATCCATCTACAGTTTTCGATCTCGATCTTCCCTGACAACGCCGAAGACCACCTCGGCGCCACTAGGCCGCCGGACTGCACCGTTGCCTCCTCGAGCCCGCTCCTTGTCGCGCCGCCCCGTTGCCGCCCCCGACGCCGTCCCCATCGCCGCCCTGATGCCGTCCCCATCGCCTCCCTGATGCCGTCCCCGTATCCGTCTCCGTCCCCCCGATGCCATCTCCGCCCCAAGGCCACTCCCCTCCTCCTCCTAGTTGTACCGCCACCAACGTCACCGTCGTCGCCCGCGTTCGTCGCCGTCCGAAGCAGTGGCGGAGTGGGATCCAAAATCCATGGAGTCTCATATATAATTTGGTTCATAGGATATACTAGCGTGTAGTGCGCGGCGGCACACCGCCTTGTGCTGATTGATATGCGGTGGTTTTTTAAGTTTTTGGAGAGTGTTTTTAGTTTTGACTGATCACGTTAAGCAATGATGAATAAATAGAGCATATTGAGCATAGAGAGAGTATAGTCCGTATGGAATGACAAATTTGCATTAACAACTTGGAAGATATCGAAGTGATAGCTTGTATTTCTCCTACATTTCTGGCTTCATAGGCAAGGGACAAAGTTTACATCCGACTGACCTCAACTAATCATTTACCTCATAGAGTTTTGGGTATAACCGCATGAGCAAACTAAATAATACACAACAAACATGACTTGCTCTGGCCTAACCAATGAATAGCTAGGATTATCATAGGATAGAATTATCATAGAGGTTATATAGATAAATTGGACAAAAACAAAAAAAAGCATACCTTAGTTAGGCCTCCTTTTGGTTCATACATAGGATAGGATTATCATCGGAATATATAGGAAATTTGTAGGAAATGAGATGACATGCATCTCAAATCCTATGAGTAGGATTAGAAAAAGATATGGCATTTTGGTTCACATCATAGAAAATTTTCCATTGAGTCTAGGCTCTTTTTTGTTTTCCTTTGAAATGTGGAGGATAGAAATCAATCCTATGTAGGGATGGGAATGCATATTAAATGTGGTATTGTTGTTAAATAAAATGATATTTTCTATATATCCACAATTTGTTCTCGTCGACGATGCCAAACCCGCATCCTCGTCGTCGACTCGGCGCCGACAACCAGTTTGAGAGGTGCCATGTACAGGACTGCGCTGGCATTGGGAGGTGCTACCTTTCGGGGCGTGCACCTTGGTGAGAAATCCGGGACTCATCGTCGACCCGGAGCTTCTTTAGTGTCGGTCGCATGGGCCACTATCGGTGAAGAGGGAGCCAGACCCGCGGAGATGGTACGTTGTTGTGTCAGGGAGGAGGACGAGCACGTCCATCGCTACATGGCTGTGTTGGACGCCAGGTTCTTCAATGCCTGGTAGGTTATTCAGGGATCTCTCCCGAGCTATGATCCGACGATGGTTCCTTCTCTTTGGGTGTCCACCGCCTGCACTATGAGATGTCAACTCGATCTGTATTAATTGATGATTTATATGATAACATTCGAGTTGTATTAGCGATAAAATTAGATGCAATAAGGCATGACTGTTATAGAACTTGTGAACTTTGCATGATGTTTTCCACTAATCCATTGCTCATATGCATATGATTCCTTGTTGTGATTAAGTTTATGTTTGCCACTAATCCATCTCTCATGGTTGTATATTGCCATGTTGTGATATTATATGATAATATTATATGAAGAGTCCCCGATCGCCGTTGATATCAATGTATTAGTGATATATGATGATCTTGCTTAAAAAATTTGCCATCGATTTTTAATCTTAGAATCACGAACACACGAAATGTTAACGTTGTCTGACGATGATAGGATCCCTGAGTGCCCTTTGTTCTGGGACGACAGGGGTATATGCGACATTTATCCTCACCTGGACAATGATAGGTCGTTCACCGTCAAGCTAACAGAAGAATTTAGTATTATTACGGTATGTACAAACGACATGTAGTTTTTGTTAGTGAAGTATGGCATGTGCTTTTTTCCTTTAATTAACCTTTAATTTTCTTTTGTACAATTCGACTAGTGCGTTCCTTGTCATGCAAGATTCGCTGTCTTGGACAAGTTCCATTTCAAAGAGAAGGATAGTACAGAGCCTAAGATAACACACCTAAGAACAGAGCATTACACTTTTGTTGTTAACGTGAAAAATAACAAAGATCACACATTTTTTGGTTGGTCTAATTGGAGAGCATTTTGCAACGCGTATGTGTTGGATGAGCACATGAACATTACATTTCATCTTGGTAATGACGATGTTCGTGATAATAATATATATATTTGGATGCATGCGGAGGATGACTTGATTCCGGTGCTACCTCCAGGTGCGTTTTTCAACATATTTGTTAGGTATTTTATATTGATTATTGAAAAGTATTTGGTACTCATCCTGACTATTTTTTTATTTTTAATTATCTAATTATTTCCGTGCTACAAGAACTTCTCAACAGATAATAGATCGGACGTACTACAGTCATGACTCTAAACTTACTTGTTTAGAGATAAATCAACTCATCTCATTTATTCATGATGTTGAGGATCATGCTAAACATTATTGGACTGGCAACATTTATAATGGATATGTGCCACTAGTGCACAAGTTGAACCATGATAACATCACTTTAAACAACTTTGTAAGAATTTTTTACAATTGCATCACTAGTCTACATTGTTCTTAAGCAAAACTAGTTTGCTAACTATGTTATTATTACTAATGTTTTTCAATAGGTACTCCCCCAGAGACCGTGCCTAGATGGATGTTCAAAAATGGTGATTTGCAAATGGTTAGCTTACGGCCACTCCTGATTAATTACAATGGTAAATACATGATATCTCAAAGTGAAGGAACCCTGAAAAACACAGGATGGAGAAATGCTATACAAGCATTTACGCTACCACTTGGAGAGGAATACTTGTGCATCCCACAAGTTGGAGATAGGTTGATCAATGTTCTTCAATCGGGAGATGACGGAGTTTGCCTTCATTATGCTTTTTTCCCTAGCAGTAGTTAGTGTTTCAACCTTTTGATAACTATAATAATGAGGATCATTGATTAAGATGATGATGAGTTGTTGGATGTTGAATGATGAAGATTTGATTAAGATGAAGATGAGTTGTTATATGACATATACGAGTAAAAATTAGATGAATGCAATAGACCAAGTTAAGTTAGAGGAAAATACGATGTTGGAGCAACACGAATTTTCCTCTAATTAACCTTGGTCTATTGCATCCATCTAATTTGTACTGATGTTGGATGTTTTTTGCATAATTTGTACTGATTATATTGTATATTAATATGTTTAACCGCCTAAAAATACAATATAAATATAAAATAAAATGAAAACAAAAAATGAAACACGACCCTTTCCAAAAAAAACAGCGCCTTATTGTCCCGGTTCGTGTTGTGAACCGGGACTAAAGGTCCTCCTACCTCGGCGCCGCATAGCGTCCACGTGGAGCACCTTTTATCCCGGTTCGTAAGCCAACCGAGACTAAAAGTGATCGGCATTAGTCTCGATCATTCTGTCCCGGTTGTAGAACCGAGACTAAAGGCCCTCTGGAACTGGGAATGATGCCCTGTTTTCTACTAGTGGAGGTGGCGGCAGCTCCATCTCGTAAAACGTAATGAAATCTTCTCTCTATTTTTTCTCCAAAGATGTGAATTTATAGGGCTGGAATTAGGGTCGGGGGAGCCACGTGGGCCCCACAAGCCATCAGGGCATGACCTACAAAAAGTTTCGTCCAATTCCAGAAACTTTTATTTCTGCACGAAAATAACACCAAAGTAATTCTGCTGAAAATAAGATTAGTACGGGTTAGTTCCATTCAAATCATGCAAATTAGAGTCCAAAACCAGAACAAAAGTGTTTGGAAAAAATAGATACGTTGGAGACGTATTCCGCGCGCTCGCGTTGGGCACCGCTGACTCGCCGCTAGCGGCTGCTAGACCGTACCTTGGTCTAACTACGCTGCCATGCATTTTGCTGCCTGCACAACTCTGATACCGTTTTTAGAATAAATCAGAGATGTTTCGTCAATCATCTGAGAACCAAGCAATCACACGAGCACGCCATTGAATTTTTTTAACGAGGTTCATCAATATGGTTACATTTTTTGGGCATGACTACGGGCGCTCCTCCCCGTAATACCGTCACAATACCGTACCCAGACGGTCCGTGCACCGACCCACGCTACCGACTTCCCTTGGGTGCATGTGCTATTATATTGGCATAGATTACATCATGTGTCTACCTCCACTATACATGAGAGGTCAAGGATATAAGCGTCCTATTAGCACATGACTCACTATCATGTCTAAACCCGATATAACTCAAAATCCAACTATAACCTACCTTATATACAATATTTGGCACAACTCTGAAAACATAGGGACGGGGCTAGGCAAAGAGAATCTTATTATATCTTCAGAAAACCACCGCAGCCTCGCCTTTTAAGGCAGGACACCAAAGCTCAAAAAATATCTGAAAATAGAGCCCTATCATGAGTAAGAACCGTGATTCACCCGCGTTACGATGAAGGTCACGTGGGGCTGAACTGGCAAAGCCACAAGATGGAAACATGCTATTTAGCGATGGCATGAATGATTGAGCATCCTATACTCCTCGTGCTGCTGTGAAGTGACTAAACACTAGAAGAAAAATCTTTAATGCTGAGTACTCGACGAAGGCAAAAAAAATACTCGTCACTCTTTGCCAAGTGTCACACCACGATAACAGAGGCTATGGTGCTCCTCATTCTGCAATGACGGGGGCAAGAGAGGCCAACTTACCTTGCCACGTCCCGAAAGCCAAGAACAAGCCATGAAGAGCAACGTAGAATAGAGGAGCACAAAGGAAATGGCTATCAACCAAAAGACGGAAGCTTTCTTCTCTGTACAAAGATATAAGCAGCTCTATAAGCAGATATGCACACAGATGGAGGATGGAACGTTCCTTAATTATGTGTATAGATTATATCTATTGCCTCGTTTAACCTTCATTCACCATCTCACGAGCCTTTTAAGCGAAATGAGAGGCGAAATTGGTGGATCATGGATCTTGTCGGCGCCCCGACGTCGGCACTCCAGCCGTCCCAAGTCCGGTGGGGCTCTCGATCTCTTCTCTCCAAGATATGAGCATGACTTTCAGCTATGAGGATCTACTTCTGCAGAAACTAGGACAAACGGAGGGACTCTTTTCCTCTGTACCTATAGTATAGCCAGAGAAGGACCATTTGGGAAGTGTATTGTGTCAGCACATTGGTTTGGAGAATAGTCAGGCAGGTGTGTCTGAAGTTGTTGAGCATAAAGTACATGATGCAGGAACAACAATTGTTCATGAGGATGAATCCACTCAGAAGCTCAGCTCATAGTTGTTGATTGCTGATGTTGAGAATATCACACAGATGAGTGTTGCTTATGGTGACACTGTTGCCAACAAGGAAGTAGTCTCTGGGGATTTGAGCCCATAAGTGGCCTTGACAGTTTTTGAGAGTCATGATGTTGCAGGTTCTCATCAAGTGGAGATTTCAGTTATGGAAGATGATCTCTCCTCCCCTCTAAATCAACACCTAGCATCAATTCTTTCTCAGGAAGGGGAAAGGTCCTAGCAGCAGTTCTCTTGTCCTACCTCTAGTAATCAAGTTGTCATCAATGTTCCTATTGCTTGGGCAGACTTTATCACAACTAATTTGCTTATTCCAGCTGATTTTGATTGGGCTATCTTCAAGCAATTTGTAGTGCCAGCTCACTGCACAGTTCCTGCTCCACCAATTTGCTATCTTTCAGTTGCTTCTCAGCTTGCTAGTTCTGGGTTTTCCACCCCTCAAGGGACTTCTGTTATGATGGATACGTCTAGTACTTCTGTGGTTCTTTTTAGGAAAAACAAGTACAAAACACCTTTGGTGGAATCTGAAGTTAGAAGAAGTGAGAGGACCAAGAAATTGCATCAGGGGTATAAGAAGAAGGCTTGTATTGACAAAAACTGTTTGGCATTTACTATAGTTGCTCCTCCTATCAAGAAGAAGGTGGTTACCCGCCTGTATGATAAATTTCGCGTTGTTGAACCTCAGCAACCAAAACCCATGCAAGATGACAAGAAGAAACCTGATGACAAAGCTAGCAAGAAGCCAAGGAAGAAGTGAAGATTTGAAGTGGTCTTCAAGTCCTTTTGTCCCAGCCTTTTCCTTTGTTATCTGCCTTAGGCAGGTTGTCAGAATTTTAAAAGTCTGCATGTGTGTCCAACTTAAGTGGCTGGTTCCTGGTTATTATCATTTGGTTTCCTATGATTTGGGTTGTTTGTTTGCATTGCATACTATATGGCCTCTTTGGTCTGGTCCTGTCGAGACAACACCGTATGATATGAATGCCTCTGTTTCTATGGGGACCTTCTCATTATTGATGTATGATTTCCTATTAACCTTAAGTCTTGGGTTTATGATCCCAGTCTTTTCTGACTACCTTAGCACTAGTTTCAATGACAAATCAATCCTAGAAAGCCCTTAATTGGAATATTAGGGGCATTAATTCCTTGATAAATGGCTGCATATATAGAACAAAATCACAGAAAGTCAGTGTCACATTGTCTGCTTTCAGGAGACAAAAAAAGAGTTGATAGATTTGGCATTCATTAGGAAATTTTGTCCTCCCAAATTTGATTCCTTTGTTTTTACTCCATCTATGGGAAGATCTGGAGGCATCTTAACAGTTTGGTGTTCAACACAATTCAAAGGGGAATTGGTTTTCCAAAACAATTATACAATATCTGTATAGTTACAACCAACAAATATTTATGCCCCCTTCTAGGAAGATAAAAAATTGGAATTTCTTAAATGGTTACATGGAGTCCATATCCCTGAAGTTGCTGATTGGTTAATAGTGGGATACTTTAATCTCATAAGAATTATTGGGGACAGAAATAAGCCAGGTGGTAAGGTTAATGAAATTTTCCAATTTAATGTTGTTATCAGTCACTTAGGGTTGGAAGAAATACCTTTGAAAGGCAGGAAATTCACTTTGTCCAATATGCAAGACAATCCTTTGCTTGAGAGATCAGATTGGTTCTTTTCTTCTCCCTCCTGGACTCTGTCATATCCTAATACTATTGCTTTTCCTTTGGCCATGACAGCCTCTGACCTGTGCCCTGTGTGGTTCAAATTCAAACAACCATGCCTAGAAGTACCATATTCAGATTTGGGAATTGGTGGATGCAACATGACAGGTTTTTACCACTTGTGGAATCTGTTTGGAAGCAGAGTATACATTATGCTGATGCAGCCAAGAGAATCAATGCCAAGATGAAAATTCTAAGGAATAGCTTAAAAACTTGGGCTAAATCTGTTTCAAGTGCCAAGGAGGATATATCAAATGCAACACCCTAATTGCCATGGTTGATGCAATGGAAAACTTTAGGCAACTCACTTCAGCAAAAATGAATCCCAAAAAGGACATTAAAACTCATCTCGATCATCTGCTACAACAACAAAAGGCTTATTGGCGGCAAAGCGGAAAAATTAAATGGGTCACCTTGGGTAGTGAAAACTCAAATTTATTCCATGCTCTAGCCACAATCCAACACACACATAATGCTATTACCTCTTTACTTGGAGAAGATGGAGCTGTAGTCACTAGTCACATGGGGAAAGCCTCTATACTTCATGAAGCTTTCACAGATAGATTGGGCAAATCAGAACACTTCTCTATTCCGCCTGATCTTCTCAACCTGGTAACACCCCACACTGATTTAACATTCTTGGAAAAGGAAATTTTGTTGGGGAACGTTGCATGGGAAACAAAAAAATTCCTACGCACACGAAAACCTATCCATGGTGATGATCATCTACGAGAGGGGGAGTTGATCTACATACCCTTGTAGATCGCTAAGCGGGAAGCGTTAAGAAACGCGGTTGATGTAGTCATACTTCTTCGCGATCCAAATCGCCGAGCATCCCGCAATCCAATCATGAACCGTCCCACGATCTAATCACGAACCATCCCGCGATCTCGTCACGATCCGTCCCGCGATCCAATCACGATCGTCTCGTGGTCTTGATCACGATCCTTCCGATCTAGTACCGAACGGACGGCACCTCTGCGTTCAGCACACGTGCAGCTTGATGACGATCTCCACCATCTTGATCCAGCAAGAAGAAGTGGAGAGGTAGAAGAGTTCGCCGGCAGCGTGACGGCGCTCCGGCGATGGTGGTGGAGCAATTCCGGCAGGGCTTCGCCTAAGCACTGCGGAACTATGATCTAGAGGAGAAACTATTCACCGGTGGAACGGGTAGCATGTGGCCGTAAATTCTGTCCAAAAACCCTCTATTCCACTAGTATATATAGGAGTGAGGGAGAGGCAGCCTTGGCGCAAGGCCAAGGCCTCCTAGGAGTCGGCCGGCCAAGGGGGAGGAGTCCCACTCCTCCTCCAATCCTAGTTGGACTAGGATTGCTCCCTATTGGCCCTTTTTCCATCTTTTTCTTTAGGCCTTTTTCCTCCTGGCACCATGGGCCTTTTGTGGCTGTTCCACCAACCCACTAAGGGCTGGTTATTATTCTCCCATAGACCATGGACCCTATAGGGTCGAAATATCCCTCCCGGAGGTCTCCTGGTACAATACCGGCACCCCCGGTACACTACCAATGAGCCCGGAACTTTTCCGGCGACCAAACTGGGACTTCCTATATATGAATCTTTACCTCCGGACCATTCCGGAGCTCCTCGTGATGTCCGAGATCTCATACGGGACTCCGAACAACCTTCGTTCACCACCATACATAACTCTACACTACCGAAATGTCACAAAACCTTAAGTATGCAGACCCTGCGGGTTCGAGAACTATCTGGACATGACCGAGACACCTCTACGGTCAATAACCAATGGCGGGACCTGGATGTCCACATTGGCTCCTACATATTCTACGAAGATCTTTATCGGTCGAACCTCTATGTCAAGGATTCTGTCAATCCCGTATAATGTTCCCTTTGTTCTTCGGTATGTTACTTGTCCGAGATTCGATCATCGGTATCTCCATACCTAGTTCAACCTCATTACTGGCAAGTCTCTTTACTCGTTCTGTAATACAAGATCCCGCAACTAACAATTAGTCACATTTCTTGCAAGGCTCATTATGATGTTGTATTACCGAGTGGGCCCTGAGATACCCCTCCATCACACGGAGTAACAAATCCCAGTCTCGATCCATGCCAACTCAACAGACACCATTGGAGATACCTGTAGAGCACCTTTATAGTCACCTAGTTACGTTGCAATGTTTGATACACACAAGGCACTCATCCGATATCCATGAGTTGCATGATCTCATGGTCACAGGAACATATACTTGACATGCAGAAAACAGTAGCAATAAACTGACACGATCATATGCTACGTTTGTAGTTTGGGTCTTGTCCATCACATCATTCTCCTAATGATGTGATCCCGTTATCAAATGACATCACATGTCAATGGCTAGGAAACCCTGACCATCTTTGATCAACGAGCTAGTTCACTAGAGGCATACTAGGGACATAGTGTTGTCTATTTACCCACACATGCAATGTGTTTCCAATAAATACAATTATAGCATGGATAATAAACGATTATCATGAACAAGGAAATATAATAATAAACACTTTATATATTGCCTCTAGGGCATATTTCCAACAGTCTCCCACTTGCACTAGAGTCAATAATCTAGTTCACATCACTATGTGATTTACATGGTAATGAATCGAACACCCATACAGTTCTGGTGTTGATCATGTTTAGCCCTTGGAAGAGGTTTAGTCAACGGGTCTGCAACATTCAGATCCGTGTGCACTTTGCAAATATTTATGTCCTTCTCCTCGACGTAATACCGGATGGAGTTGAAGCGTTGCTTTATATGTCTGGTCCTCTTGTGAAACCTTGGTTCCTTGGCTAGAGCAATGGCACAAGTGTTGTCACAGAACAGGTTCATTGGATTCAGTGCACTAGGCACTACTCCAAGATCTGTCATGAACTGCTTCATCCAGACACCTTCCTTCGCCGCCTCCGAGGCTGCGATGTACTCCGCTTCGCACGTAGAATCAGCTACCAAGCTTTGCTTGGAACTTCACCAGCTTACCGCTCCCCCGTTAAGAATAAATACGTATCCGGTTTGCGACTTAGAGTCATCTGGATCAGCGTCAAAGCTTGCATGGACGTAACACTTTATGACGAGCTCTTCATCACCTCCATAAACGAGAAACATTTCCTTAGTCCTCTTCAGGTACTTAAGGATATTCTTGACCGCTTGCCAGTGCTCCATTCCAGGATCACTTTGATACCTTCCGGCCATACTTATGGAAAGGCTGACATCGGGTCTTGTGCATGGCATTGCATACATGATAGAGCCTATGGCTGAAGCATAGAGGATGACTCTCATCTTTTCTTTATCTTCTGCAGTCACTGAGTCTTACTCAACTTCACACCTTGTAACACAGGCAAGAACCCTTTCTTCGACTGCTCCATTTTGAACTTCTTCAAAACTTTATCAAGGTATGTGCTCTATGAAAGTGCTATTAAGCGTCTTGATCTATCTCTATAGATCTTAATGCCTAATATGAAAGCAGCTTCTCCTAGGTCCTTCACTGAAAAACTCTTGTTCAAATATTCCTTCACGCTTTCCAGCATTTCTATATTGTTTCCAGTCAGCAATATGTCATCCACATATAATACTAGAAACGCTATAGAGCTCCCACTCACTTTCTTGTAAATACAAGCTTCTCCATAAACTTGTACAAACTCAAACGCCTTGATCACCTCATCAAAGCGCTTATTCCAACTCCGAGATGCTTGCACCAGTCCATAAATGGATCGCTGGAGTTTGCAAACTTTGTCAGCATTCTCTGGATCGACAAAACCTTCGGGTTGCATCATATACAACTCTTCCTCAAGGAAACCATTGAGGAACGCCGTTTTGACATCCATCTGCCAAATTTCATAGTCGAAATAAGCAGCTATTGCCAACATGATTCTGACAGACTTAAGCATCGCTACGGGTGAGAAAGTCTCATCGTAGTCAACTCCTTGAACTTGTGAAAAATCCTTTGCCACAAGTCGAGCTTTATAGACGGTGATATTATCGTCCGCGTCCGTCTTCTTCTTAAAGATCCATTTGTTTTGAATGGCCTTTCGCCCTTGAGGTAATACTTCCAAAGTCCATACTTTATTTTCATACATGGATCCTATCTCGGATTTCATGGCCTCTAACCATTCCTCGGAATCCGGGACCACCACTACTCCTCCATAGCTCGTAGGTTCATTGTTGTCCAACAACATGACCTCCAAGACAGGGTTTCCGTACCACTCAGGGGTAGTACGCGCCCTTGTTGACCTACGAGGTTCAATAGTAGCTTGATCCGAAGCTTCATGATCATCATCATTAACCTCCTCTTCTACCATCGTAGGTTCCACAGAAACATCTTTCTGCGCTGTGCTACTCTGTGGTTGAAGTAAAGGTTCAACAACCTCATCAAGCTCTATTTTCCTCCCACTCAATTCTTTCGAAAGAAACTCTTTCTCAAGAAATGTTCCGTTCTTAGCGACAAACACTTTGCCTTCGGATCTGATATAGAAGGTATACCCGACTGTCTCTTTTGGGTATCCTATGAAGACGCATTTCTCCGCTTTGGGTTCCAGCTTTTCAGGCTGAAGCTTTTTGACATAAGCATCACATCCCCAAACTTTTAGAAACAACAACTTTGGCCTTTTGCCAAACCGCAGTTCATATGGCGTCGTCTCAACGGATTTCGATGGTGCCCTATTTAAAGTGAATGCAGCTGTCTCTAATGCATAACCCCAAAACGATAGTGGCAAATCAGCAAGAGACGTCATAGAACGCACCATATCTAATAAGGTTCGATTACGATGTTCGGACACACCATTACGCTGTGGTGTTCCGGGCGGTGTCAACTATGAAACAATTCCACATTGTCTTAAGTGAATGCCAAACTCATAACTCAGATATTCACCTCCTTGATCAAATCGTAGGAACTTAATCTTCTTGTTATGATGATTCTCAACTTCACTCTGAAATTGCTTGAACTTTTCAAACGTTTCAGACTTGTGTTTCATTAAGTAAATATATCCATATCTACTTAAGTCATCACTGAAGGTGATAAAATAACGATATCCACCGCGTGCTGTAACATTCATTGGACCGCAGACAACAGTATGTATGATTTCCAATAAGTCACTTGTCCGTTCCATTGTTCCAGAGAACGACGTTTTTGTCATCTTGCCCATGATGCATGGTTCACATGTGTCAAGTGATTCAAAATCTAGTGACTCCAAAAGTCCATCAGCATGGAGCTTCCTCATGCATTTTACACCAATATGACCTAAATGGCAGTGCCACAAGAAAGTGGTACTATCTTTATCAACTCTACATCTTTTGGCATCAATGTTATGAACATGTGTGTCATCACTATCAAGATTCAATATGAATAAACCCCTAACATTGGGTGCATGAACATAAAAGATATTACTCATATAAATAGAACAACCTTTATTCTCTGATTTAAATGAGTAACCGTCTCGCAATAAACAAGATCCAGATATAATGTTCATGCTTAACGTAGGCACTAAATAACAATTATTCAGGTTCATCACTAATCCCGATGGTAATCGAAGAGAGAGCGTGCCGACGGCGATCCCATCAACCTTTGAACCATTTCCCACGTGCATCGTCACTTCGTCCTTTGCTAGCCTTCGTTTATTCCGTAGTTCCTGCTTTGAGTTGCAAATGTGAGCAACCGAACCGGTATCAAATACCCAGGCACTACTACGACAGCTAGTAAGGTACACCTCAATAACATGTATATCATATATACCTTGTTTGTCGTTGGCCGCCTTCTTGTTAGCCAGGTACTTGGGGCAGTTCCGCTTCGAGTGACCAGTTTCTTTGCAATGAAAGCACTCAGTTTCTGGCTTAGGTCCATGCTTAGGCTTCTTTGTAGGAGTAGCAACTGCTTTGCCGTCCTTCTTGGTTTTACCCTTCTTGCCTTTGCCCTTGCCATTTTTCTTGAAACTAGTGGTTTTATTGACCATCAACACTTGATGTTCTTTCTGGATTTCAGACTCAGCGACTTTCAGCATCGCAAACAGCTTGGCGACTGAATTGTTCATCCCGTGCATGTTATAGTTCATTACAAAGCTCTTGTAACTAGGTGGCAGTGATTGAAGAACTCTGTCAGTGATTGCCTCTGGTGGAAGGGTAATTCCCAACTCAGCTAGACGATTTGAATACCCAGACATTCTGAGTATGTGCTCACTGATAGACCCGTTCTCCTCCATCTTGCAAGCATAGAATTTATCAGAGGTCTCATACCTCTCGATCCGGGCGTTCTTCTGAAAGATAAACTTCAACTCCTGGAACATCTCATATGCTCCATGACGTTCAAAACGTCTTTGAAGACCCAGTTCTAAGCCATACAATATTGCACACTGAACTATTGAGTAATCTCCAGTACGTGCCTCCCAAACGTTCTTAACGTCTTCGGAGGTCATGTCTTCTGGTTGGTCACCAAGCGGTGCATCAAGGACATATGATTTCTGGGAAGCCGTGAGGATAATCCTCAGATTACGAGCCCAGTCAACAAAGTTACTTCCATCATCTTTCAACTTAGCTTTCTCTAGGAATGCATTAAAATTCAGGGGTGCTACTGCGCGAGCCATTGATCTACAACATAAATATGCAAAGTTCATTTAGACAATTGTTCAAGATAATGAGTTTAGTTAATCAAATTATTAAAGCTCCCACTCAAATTGACATCCCTCAGGTCATCTGAGTGTCACATGATCCAAATTCACCAACTCAAGTCCGATCATCACGTGAGTTAAGGTGGCTTCAATGGTGAACATCATTATGTTGATCATATCTACTATATGACTCATGTTCGACCTTTCGGTCTCTTGTGTTCCGAGGCCATGTCTGTACATGCTAGGCTCGTCAAGTTTAACCCGAGTGTTCTGCGCGTGCAACACTGGCTTGCACCCGTTGTATGTGAACATAGAGTCTATCACACCCGATTATCACGTGGTGTCTCAACACAACGAACTTTCGCAATGGTGCACACTTGGGGAGAACACAATTTTATCTTGAAATTTAAGTGAGGGATCACCTTATAATGCTACCGTCGTAATAAGCAAAACAAGGTGCATAAAAGGATTAACATCACATGCAATTCATAAGTGACATGATATGGCCATGATCTTGTGCTTTTGATCTCCATCATAAAAGCACCAGCATGAACTCCATCGTCACCGGCATGACACCATGATCTCCATCAACGTGCCGCCATAGGGGTTGTGGCGCCAGCTGCTTCTACTTCTATTGCTACCGTTTAGCGATAAACTAAAGCATTACATAGCGCTTAATGATTGACACGCAGGTCATACAATAATTAAAGACAAACCTAAGGCTCCTGCCGGTTGCCGTACTCATCGACATGCAAGTCGTGAAATTCTATACATCACATGATCATCTCATACATCACATATATCTCATCATGTAATTGGCATATCACATCACAACATACCCTGCAAAAACAAGTTAGACGTCCTCTAATTGTTGTTGCAAGTTTTACGTGGCTGCTACGGGTATCTAGCAAGAACGATTCTCACCTAAGCAAAGCCAGAACGGTGATACATAGTTTGCTTTTCAACCTTCTCAAGGACCGCCTTTGCCGGATCCGATCCAACTAAAGTGAGAGAAACTATCACCCGTAAGCCATCTAAGCAACAAGTTGCGTCGAGGGAACCGGTCTCTCGTAAGTGTACGAGTAAAGTTGGTCCGGGCTGCTTCATCTCATAATACCGCTGAACCAAAATACGACCAAGGGAGGAAGCACTCTAAGCATCAACGCCCACAAACCTTTTGTGTACTACCCAAGATCTCATCGAACCATCAACCTAGATCTGATACCACCGTTGGGGAACGTTGCATGGGAATTAAAAAAATTACTACGCACACGGAAACCTATCCATGGTGATGATCATCTACGAGAGGGGGAGTTGATCTACATACCCTTGTAGATCGCTAAGCGGGAAGCGTTAAGAAACGCGGTTGATGTAGTCGTACTTCTTCGCAATCCAAATCGCCGAGCGTCCTGCGATCCAATCACGAACCATCCTGCGATCCAATCATGAACCGTCTCGCGATCTCGTCACGATACGTCCCGCGATCCAATCACGATCATCTCGTGGTCTTGATCACGATCATTCTGATCTAGTATCGAACGGACGACACCTCCGCGTTCATCACACGTGCAGCTTGATGACGATCTCCACCGTCTTGATCCAGCAAGAATAAGTGGAGAGGTAGAAGAGTTTTCCGGCAGTGTGACGGTGCTCCGGCGATGGTGGTGGAGCAATTCTGGCAGGGCTTCGCCTAAGCACTACGGAACTACGATCTAGAGGAGAAACTATGCACCGGTGGAACGGGTAGCACGTGGCCGTAAATTCTGTCCAAAAACCCTCTATTCCACTAGTATATATAGGAGGGAGGGAGAGGCAGACTTGCCGCAAGGCCAAGGCCTCCTATGAGTCGGCCGGCCAAGGGGGAGGAGTCCCACTCCTCCTCCAATCCTAGTTGGACTAGGATTGCTCCCTATTGGCCCTTTTTCCACCTTTTTCTTTAGGCCTTTTTCCTCCTGGCGCCATGGGCCTTTTGTGGCTGTTCCACCAGCCCACTACGGGCTGGTTATTATTCTCCCACAGCCCATGGACCCTCTAGGGTGGAAATACCCCTCCCGGAGGTCTCCCGGTACACTACTGGCACTCCCGGTACACTACCGATGAGCCCGAAACTTTTCCGGCGACCAAACTGGGACTTCCTATATATGAATCTTTACCTCCGGGACATTCCGGAGCTCCTCGTGACGTCCGGGATCTCATCCGGGACTCCGAAAAACCTTCGGTCACCACCATACATAACTCTACACTACCAAAACGTCACAAAACCTTAAGTATGCAGACCCTGCGGGTTCGAGAACTATGTAGACATGACCGAGACACCTCTACGGTCAATAACCAATGGCGGGACCTGGACGTCCACATTGGCTCCTACATATTCTACGAAGATCTTTATCGGTCGAACCTCTATGTCAAGGATTCTGTCAATCCCGTATAATGTTCCCTTTGTTCTTCGGTATGTTACTTGTCCGAGATTCGATCGTCGGTATCTCCATACCTATTTCAATCTCGTTACCGGCAAGCCTCTTTACTCATTCTGTAATAAAAGATCCCACAACTAATAATTAGTCACATTGCTTGCAAGGCTCATTGTGATGTTGTATTACCGAGTGGGCCCTGAGATACCTCTCCGTCACACGGAGTAACAAATCCCAGTCTCGATCCATGCCAACTCAACAGACACCATCGGAGATACCTATAGAGCACATTTATAGTCACCCAGTTACGTTGCGACGTTTGATACACACAAGGCACTCATCCGATATCTGTGAGTTGCATGATCTCATGGTCATAGGAACATATACTTGACATGCAGAAAACAGTAGCAATAAACTGACACGATCATATGCTACATTTGTAGTTTGGGTCTTGTCCATCACATCATTCTCCTAATGATGTGATCCCATTATCAAATGACATCACATGTCAATGGCTAGGAAACCCTGACCATCTTTGATCAACGAGCTAGTTCACTAGAGGCATACTAGGGACATAGTGTTATCTATTTACCCACACATGCAATGTGTTTCCTATCAATAAAATTATAGCATGGATAATAAACGGTTATCATGAACAAGGAAATATAATAATAAACACTTTATATTGCCTCTAGGGCATATTTCCAACAATTTTCTCATGAGGTAATTGATGTTGTAGTGATGGATTTACCCTCTAATAAATCCCTAGGGCCAGATGGTTTCAATACTGACTTTATAAGGAAATGCTGGCCAATCATAAAGCAGGATTTTTTACGATCTATGTTCTCAATTTCATCAGGGGGTCTCTGTAGTTTGCAAAGTATTATCAGTTCTTTTATCTCTCTTATCCCCAAGAAGAATGATGTTGCATCTGTGAATGACTATAGACCAACATCTCTGCTCATTTGCACCATTAAATTGATTACAAAACTCTTGGCTAACAGATTACAATCGGTCATTTTGGAGTTAGTGCACACCAATCAATATGGCTTCCTCAAATCCAGGTGAATACAAGATTGCATTGGCTGGTCTTATGAATACCTCTTTCAGTGTCATAAGAGTAAACAACCAACGATGGTTCTCAAGTTGGATTTTGAAAAGGCTTTTGACAAAATTGAGCATGGCATGATTACGACCATTCTACAGAAAAAGGGCTTGGGTTCTAAATGGTGTGGTTGGATTCAACAAATATCCAGTAGTGCAAGTTTAGTTGTTCTTCTTAATGGTGTCCCTGGCAACAATTTCAGATGCAGAAGAGGAGTTAGACAAGGAGATCCTTTATCTCCATTGCTCTTTGTGTTAGCTGTTGATTTCTTGCAAACTATCCTGAATAATGCCATATAGAAAGGACTTATACTGGCCTCTCTGCAGTTTTCCTGCTCTTCAGAGTTTCATATTCTCCAATATGTAGATGACACTCTAATAATTATGCCAGCTTGTGCTAGGCAGTTAACTAAATTGCAAAGTTTGGATTAGCTATTTTTTGCAAGCTTCTGGTCTGAAAGTTAACTATCACAAATCTAGCATTCATCCCATTAATGTGCCAGAGGAGACATTACAACATTTGTCATCCATTTTAGGTTGTTCCATTGGTACATTTCCTTTCACATATTTGGGCACACCACTCTGGTACACCAAGCCTCGCATGGAATTCTTCTTATACTTAATTGAGAGAATACAAAAGAGACTCAATTCCTGCTCCCAATACCTCAATTATGATGGCAGACTATTGCTAGTTAATACTGCATTTTCATCATTACCAACTTTCATTATTAGTTGTTTGCTCCTCTACAAAGGGGTCATTGATCAAATTGATGAATATAGAAGACACATTTTCTGGAGAGGGAAAGACATAGAAAGGAAAAATCCACCTTTAGCCGCTTGGGATTTAATCTACACGCCCAAAGATATGGGAGGGCTGGGAATTTTGAATTTAACTGCACAAAACACCAGACTGCTTCTTAAGATGGTGCATAAATTTATGAATCATATTGACATTCCTTGGGTAAACTTGGTATGGGAAGCTTATTACAAGAATGGATTCACTTCTAGACCTATTGCCAACTGTTCCTTTTGGTGGAGAGATTGTATTAAACTTTTACCTACATACAAAGAACATGCATTAGTTATTCTAAATAATGGGAAATCTCTACACTTTTCGAAGGACTTATGGGATGGGGATTCCAAGGCTAACAGGTGGCCACACTTACATTCTTATGCTATCAAGGAGAACATTTCCATTAATGAATTTCTTCAAAGTGAGGACCTTTCAGACTTATTCCAATTGCCACTGTCAGAAGAAGCATTTGCTCAATTCCAAGATATGGAAATTTTTCTCACTAACTTAGAACTTAACTCTGATGAGGACATCTGGCAAATCCCTCAGAATTTTGTTGGTTATAAGGTCTCAAAGATCTATATGCTCTTAATACCTCCAGCTCCAGTGTTACCAGCAATCAAAAAGATTTGGAAGACTTGTTGCCAGTTAAAGCACAAGATTTTTTTTCTGGCTCCTGGCAAATAACAGGTTAAACTCTAGAGCTATGCTTATGCGCAATTTTTTTTACATCCAGGATTACAATTGTGTTTTATGCAACATGCATCATCTTGAAACAAGAGATCATCTCTTCTTCACCTGCGAGTTTGCCTCACTTTGTTGGACATATACATGTCCATCATGGACACCTCAAGGCTGAGGTTTTCAGAATGAGATAGACGAACTTCAGAAACTTATCAATCAACCCTTTTCTTTGGAAGTCATCAATCTAGTCATGTGGGCCATTTGGAACTCCAGAAATGATTACATCTTCAAGCAAATCCTACCTAGCCTATATGTTTGGAGGAGAAAATTTAAGGAGGAACTAAAGTGGCTGGTCTTCGGAGCGAAGAAAAAGAGCCATGCTGGATTAGAGGATTGGGCAAAGGCCTTTTTGTAAATACAGCTTTTGTTTCCTCTTTTTGTAGCTTTTACTTGCTTTCTGTTCTTTCATTCATTTATTCTTTCATTTGTATAGCTTTTCTTTTCCTTTTCAGACCTTAAGACTTTGTATTATTTATTTAAAAATCAATAAAAATACGCAGCAGAGTCCTGCTGTTTCCTAAAAAAACCTTCATTCACCATTGTTTTGTCCGCTGATTTGTCCCATAAAATATTGAGCTGGCTCATTAACTCCTCTTATGTCATTATTTTCACGTTTTTAAATCTCTTGCCGGCTGATAGACGGGAATTGGAGACTCCTCCGCCTCGTCTCCCTTGTCATCGGCCATTTAGTCCACTCATTGTTTTTGACGATGAACTTTGCCGGAACGGCTTGTTGAGCCTTCGTACATAATTCTTCTAGTCTGCAAGCGCAACGCATGACACACGGTTCCATTCCCATGGCAATTGAGCGCATTCTCCAAACCCTGCTCCTCACGGCCATCGTCTCGCTCGCCGGCGCAATAGTTGACCCGCAACCGCAACCACCCATCATCAGTGACTGCGCAATCGTATATAACAGCACCAGGCCCGGCGGCACAGACCGGCTTCTGACAAATGCTGGCTCGCTCGCCGAGCACCTCTGCGCCGGCGCCATCGGCAACGGCGGCTTCCTCAACGGCTGCTACGGCGATCCACCGGACCAGGTATTCGGCAACGTCATGTGCTACGTCGACTATAACTGGTCCATGTGCGAGAGCTGTTTGGCGGCGGCGCGATCTTTTCCGAGCGAACAGTGCCCCTACACATGGGATGCTGGCGCCATGTACGATGCCTGCGTCTTACGATACTCGAACGACTCCTCCTCCGTGGCGGGCGAGAGTATTCAGGTCGAATACGTCGACGGGTCCGGCACGTACGTCCATGACGTACTTGCCATGAACGAGACGCGGCTGAGGCTGATGAGCCGGCTCGTTCCTGAGGCCTCCGGCTCGTCGGCGAGGTTCACGAACGGCAGCCTGCCGTATACGGACTCGCTTGGCACCTCGCTGGAGATCTACGGGCTGATGCAGTGCTCCGGGGACTTGGCACCAGATGACTGCGCCGGTTGTCTGCAGAACGGACTTGTGAATCTGGCGAGCGCTAACAGCTCGACTGGTCATGTCAGGTCGGACAATTGCTACATTACATAAAGCATGGAATCAATTGGGACGTGTTTGGTTGCGTGCATTAGGCCCAATCAGACCGGCACGAGATGTATTTGAGCCGTTTGGTTGCCTAGGTCACATGAAATAATTGGCCCACACGGATTTTAAAACAGGCCTGGACCTAGCTCTGAAGGAAGGGCTGAATCAGACGTTTTTTTGCGAGCCAGGTTTGCGCGACCATGCGTGGTGACCGCCTGCACGCGTGGGGAAGCGTGGGAGATGACGCGGCGGCTCATAACTCCCCACACCCCCTCCCGTCATCTTCCTCGCCAGTTCACATCCACTCCCTCTCTCTCTCTCTCACCTCTCACTGACGTTCGGTCTCTCCGATGGCAATGTCACCATCTCGTCAGACCCCAGCCACTCTGATCATCGCCAACAACAATCCTATCCAAGAGAGCTAGGTCGGCGACCTCTCCTTCGCTAGAGTAGATCTAGAGGCGACGCTGCGAGCCCCCTCCCCAGTCTGCACCATATCGCCGCCCCGAGCCAATGCAGCGTCGGCATCGGTCGCTCGGGCTTCGCCATCGGAGCTGGTCAGGTACTCCTTCGACGGGAACCTGGCGGGGATCCAATACCCCGCCGGCGCCGTCCTTTGTCGGCCCCTCTTATGGGGTTGTTTTTATCCCCATACAAGGGTTTTCTCCTCTGTGTTCAGAAACAAGGGAAGGGGAGCTCGAGGATGCTAGCATCATCTTCGAGCAGGCGTAGGACGAGGTTCACGACTGCGGCCCTCGGAATGGTCGGGTCCTCTTCATCAGCAGCGCCAGAGCCCCTCTTCCTGCGGATTTTTCTCCAAGGATGGCGTACGCTACGCCGACAACCCCCACAGAAGGCTCTCAAAACTCTCTTTGCTTCGTCCTTAGGGTTCTTAGGATAGTTATAGTTGTGTTCTAGGACAATAGATTAGACCCGATTCGACTGGATTCGATCGGATTCGATAAGGATCCACTGTTTTGGGGATGAATTAGAGTGCATGCGTACTGTGTTCATTCCACATGGCTAGATTGTTCATGATGCGGTGTTACTTTGCGTCGTTTTAGTGCCACATTGTTAATTTGTAGATTGTAGTGCCACATTGTAAGTTTCTATTGCCACGTTGTTACTTTGTAGTGCCACATGTTTAGTTCTTACTACCACATTGTTAATCTTAGTGTTGTTACTTGTGTTTGTTACTTCTTAGTGATCCTCTTGTGCCTATTTTTGCTATTTTTTTTACTTCTTAGTGTTCCTCCTGCTCATGTTTTTACTGTTGTTGTTAGTTCTTAGTGTTCCTCTTGCTAGGGTAGGTGAGTGCATGTGGCATGCAAGTAGGGCATAACTGAATGTCAAAAATGTAGGTGCAAATAGGATGTGTGTGTGTGTGTGTTGGATTGATCTGATCATTGCCGGCTCTGATCAGGGTGCTTTGATATTGGATCTCCCTCTCTGTTCTCTTCTGTTTCGCGTTTACGTTTACTGATCGAAAACTGTTTTTTATATTCTCGGAGATCTATAACTCCGTTCGGGCTGAAATTTTGAGCGGATTTTTATCCAAAAATTTTCTTTCTTGCGGCCGAAGGGGAGATCCAACGGACATACGAGGTGAGGACCACCCACCACCCCGCACCTGGGCTCTAGATCGCGCACTTTTTTCGTTGGTGATGGCTGTGGGCCACCTTTTTCGTTGATTCCATTTCCCAAAATTCAAAAATGTTTTAAAAAATCTCCGTAAATTTTTACCGCGTTTGAACTTTGTTTGATATGGAATTTCTACGAAATAAAAACTACACAAAAACAGGAACTGGCACTAGGCACTGGATCAATAGGTTAGTCCAATAAAATCATATAATTTTTTTTGCCAAAAGTATATGAAGTTATACAATATTGGCATGAAACAATCAAAAATTATAGATACGACGGAGACGTATTAGCATCCCCAAGCTTAATTCCTGCTCGTCCTCGAATAGGTAAATGATAACAAAGATAATTATTGATGTGGAATGATACCTAGCATAATCTTGATCATATATCTAATCATGACTTGAATATTAAGGCATGAGTGATTTAAACCAATATTCTATCATTTGACATAAAGACATTAATACTCAGGCATCCCAACAAACAATCATATCTTTAGAAATATCAAGGCTAAATAACTCTATCTCTACAAAATCAATATAGCCTTGTCATGGTCGGTCTTCTTAACACAGAGTATAAATCCCGGTGTCAGCCAAGCAATTAGTTCATACTTTTTAACGCGCTTCGGCATTTTCAGCTCTTACGCAATACATGAGCGCAAGCCATGGATATAGCACTATGGGTGAAATAGAATGCGGTGGTGGGTTTCAAAGGGGTAAAAGTGGAGAAGAAAGTCTCGCATCAACTCAACGTATCAACGGGCTATGGAGATGTCCATCAATAGATGTCAATACGTGGAGTAGGGATTGCCATGCAACAGATGCACTAAGAGATATAAGTGTATGAAAGCTCAATATGAAAACTAAGTGGGTGTGCATCTAACTCTATAATGAAAATTTTCCACTAGTTTATGAAAGTGACTACATAGGAGACTCTCTATATAGAAAACATGGTGCTACTTTGAAGCACAAGTGCGGAATTAGCATGCCCCTTCTCTCTTTGTCTCTCATTTTTTTTTCTTTTTTCTCTTCCTTTTTTCTTTTCATTTTTTTCATTTTTTTTCTTTGTGGAGAGCCTCATTCCGACTTGTGGGGGAATAAAAGTTTCCATCACCCTTTCCTCATTGATACATGCTCTAATAATGAATAATGATGGTCATCACACTTTTATTTACTTACAACTCAATATAACAATTGGATAGTAGAACAAAATATGACTCTATATGAATGTTGTTAAATGATCTAGTGTAGCAATGATATCAAAAAATTGATAAGATATGGAAACATCATGCTAGCTATCTTAGGATCATGTAAAGCAATATGACAATGAATGCTCAGGTCATCAAAATGGAAACGGTGGAAGTTGCATCGCAATATATTTAGGAATGGCTATGCAAATGCCATAATAGGTAGGTATGGTGGTTGTTTTGAGGAATATATAATAAGGCTTATGTGTGATAAAGCGTGTCATATCACGGGGTTTGGATGCACCAGCGAAGTTTGCACCGACTCTCGACGTGAGAAAGGGCAATGCATGGCACCGTAAAGGCTAGGAAATTAGGGAAAGGTAAGAATGCGTATAATCCATGGACTCACATTAGTCATAAAGAACTCACATACTTATTGCAAAAGTTTATTAGCCATCGAGGCAAAGTATTACTACGCATGCCCCTAGGAAAGGTTGGTAGGAGTTAACGATCGTGCGCCCCCGACCTTCACACAAAGATAGACAATCAAGGATAGATTGTGCTCCAACTTCCTAGCATAACAGGGGACTATACATGCATGCTTCGGAAATCACAAACCTTCACACCAATATATTAATAAACACGATCATCCACTAGTACCTCCCACATATTATCATCTCTATATTGCCAAACTATTGCAAGGAATCAAACATATCATATTCGGTGATCCATAAGTTTTATGTAGGATTTTATGATTAACCATGTGAATGGCCAATTCCTGTTGAGTCTCTAAATAGATATAAGTGAAGCATGAGAGTTTAATTATTGCTATAAAAGACCATGCTCTAATAAATATAAGTGAAGCAAAATAGCATCCTATGAATAATGGTTTTCTATGTGAAGAGAAACACGCAATCCAAATTTCAAATGATATAAGTGAAGCACATGAAGCATTCTATAAAGCCATAGTCAAAAGATATCAGTAAAGTGCAATCAACATTCAATAAATCGACCATGGACTATCTCATACCAGTATTGTTCATAAAAGAAAAGTGAAAACTTTGCACAAAAGACGCTCCAAGATTTACACATATCACACGGACGAAACGAAAACGAAAACATACCAATACTTGTTGAAGAAAGATGAGATGCCTTCCGGGGCATCCCAAAGCTTAGACGCTTGAGTATCCTTGGATATTTACTAGGGTTGCCTTGGGCATCCCCAAGTTTGAACTCTTGCCTCTCCTCCTTCTCCTCATACCGAGACCTCCTCGATGTTCGAACCTTTCATTCACACAAAGCATAACAGAAGACTGGTGACATCCCTTAGTATAATAAAGCAAATTTCTACTTTAAGTACAATTGCAAACCCATTCATATTTTATATTTGCATTATCCCTTCTGTATTACAACTTTTCCATGGCTTATACCACCAATCGATAGTTTCATCAAAACAAGCAAAACAATGCATCAAAAAACATAATCTGTCTTAAAAGGATAGTCTGTAGTAATCTGAACTTTGACCATACGTATGTAACTGCAAAAATTCTGAAAACTTAGGGAGAATTAAAATTTCTTTATAGTAATACTTTGTAATTTTTTTAGAAACTTTTGATGTTCCAGTAAAAAACTGTAAATTCACGCACTACAAACAAAGTTTCTCTTTTTACACCGCACATACCAACAAGCAATCTAATAATCCTAAAGGCAAATCTTGACACAATAATTTTATAATACAATGAACTAGCGAAGTTACCCGCACATTTGCGCGGCTAGATATAATTTTGTTGATTTTGATTCTCAAGAAAAATGTTCTCAATTTTAACCGTCGTACACTTTTTATATTTCAAATAAAATTAACTAAATTATATTGCTATATACTCAATTTCTGTAATGAGTTATTAGGATTTTAAGAACATGACGAAAAATTATATTAGCAGCATTAAATTAAAATATGCATGTGCCATTGTATTATTTTTCATTGAGGGCTTAAAGGTTTAAATATGGTTACTATCTATGGTTTTAACATTGCACATGTGTGTGTATAAATATATATAGGGTCCTATCTATAAGGTAGTTTCTTAAGAATTATTATTACTTTGTTAATTAAAAACTTACAAAGTCTCCACGAAACTATTAATGAGCTAAGCATAATTCCTCGGTCAAGAAGCAAGCTCAAATATGTTTTATTCTTCTACCTTTATCAATTATAAGAATTCTTGTAGTTCCTCATGTCAAGCAATATTTTCTTACTATTATTCTAATTTGTGCTACTCGGCTTTTTACAATCGTCCGGGTTAGCTTCATTAAAAGGTATGCCTCATCTGTGGAGTTCACCACGAAACAACTCTACTTGTGTGCGGCCATATCCTGGGCAGTGTTTAGCTACAACCTTGTAAGGGTTTGAGGGTTATCCCACCAATGTATGTTTGTAACACGTGACATGCCATGTGTACGTGATTCACACGCAAACTGAATTGAAGGATTTCTAAGCAATAATATACTTGGCGACGCAAATAAAAAATGAATCATTTTAGATTGGTGAAACAATGTTTGGTACTAACAACTCTTCTGTGATCAGACAGATTTTTATTTTGCGAGTGTGATCAAATCTTTACATGATTAGGAAGCAGAAGTACACTCTTGACGCAATTAGAAAACACGTTTGTATTCTAAACGGCAGCTATTGCAAATCCCTCACGTCCAGTGCATGCATGCACGTACTACTATGGCAGATTTGTTCGTCCAAAACACGTGATGTACATGCATGTACTTTTGTACCTAAACTTGCGTAGATCTTGTAGGGTATTCTCAGTTCCGACCTCAAGAGTAGTACTATCCACAAACCAAAATTATATTACAAATCTTTCACTCCATTACCATATATTATGGATGCACTTGAAAGTAATAATTTCATTTTTTTTGGTTTGTTACCTCACCATATGTGGTTTGATGGCGTTGAATGCACTTGTGTCTCGAATCCGTCGGGTATTCACATATTCATGGGCTCATAGTGTGGATACATCATCTGCCAATCATCATAGCGCCGTCGATGCATATTTGATATGTTGTTGTGGATGCACCGAGGTCTAGCTTGCGATTTTCTGGGTGTTGAGCGTCGTCGCATGTGCTGATGATGTCCATGTTGTGTCTTGGCGTCTGTTGGCTATGCAAGTATATGTGCTTGCGGATGCGTACGTATGCTATGAAAATCAATCAGGTAATTGTGTATGGTGTGCTACTCGTGTTTTATTTTTTTGTTTGACTGTTTGGGATGGAATCAATCAATTACGTGCTTGTGTCTGACTCTACTTTCCTTGTTCTTTTTCACACAACGTGTGTACTCCTTGCCAGAAATAAGGATCTTTAGTACACGTACATGGTGGCCGAGTGTTATACGTCTAGTTGTCTTTTTTTATGAGCTGGTTGATTGTCTCTTTGGTACACGTACATAGTGGCCAAGTGTTATACGTCCAGTTGATGGGTTTTTTATGGGCTGATTGATTGGTTCTACTTTATATAAATCTATGAATCTTGTCCGTTTAAATTACTTAACTGTATAGTGATAAATCGTCACAGTTCGTTTTCTATTGTTTTAATAATACAATAGAAGATTTGTACAAGTGGATAATTATTTTTGTTGCAAAAGTTTCCGTGGTTCAAGACTCACAAAGTTTTCATGGGCATGAACAAAAGTTCAAGGACGTCCCCCACTTCAACGATGCTCATCATCTCTCTCACTTTCACCTTTCCTTTTGTGATGTTTTAGGTTCACCTCTACATTTTTTTTGTTTTTAATAAACTTTATAAAAGCACACAACAAAATAAAATGACTCTCTAAAACTTCTGGGTTGTCTCCCTGGCATCGCTTTCTTTAAAGCCATTAAGCTAGGCATAAAGACATTAATACTCGGACATCCCAACAAACAATCATGTCTTTTAAAATATCAAGGCTAAGGAACCCTACAAAATCATATAGCCTTGTCATGCTCTGTTTTCTTAACACAAAGTGTAAATCATGTACTACCCCAGTGTCAGCGAAGCAATTAGTTCATACTTTTTAACGTGATTCGACATTTTCAACTCTCACGCAATACATGAGCGCAAGCCATGGATATAGCACTATGGGTGGAATAGAATGCGGTGGTAGGTTTCAAAGGGATAAAAGTGGAGAAGAAAGTCTCGCATCAACTCAGCCTATGAACGGGCTATGGAGATGCCCATCAATAGATATTAATAAGAGGAGTAGGCATTGCCATGCAACAGATGCACTAAGAGAGCTATAAGTGTATGAAAGCTCAATATGAAAACTAAGTGGGTGTGCATCTAACTCTATAATGAAAAATTCCCACTAGTATATGAAAGTGACTACATAGGAGATTCTCTATATGAAAAACATGGTGCTACTTTGAAGCACAAGTGTGGAATTAGCATGCCCCTTCTCTCTTTACCTCTCATTTTTTCCTTTTTCCTTTTTTTATTTTCCTTTTCCTTTTTTCTTTTCCTTTCTTTTCTATTTGTTTCTTTTTTTCTTTGTCCATTGCCTCATGCCGAGTTGTGGGGGAATCATAGTTTCCATCATCCTTTCCTCACTAGAACATGCTCTAATAATGAATAATGATGATCATCACACTTCTATTTGCTTACAACTCAATATTACAACTCTATAATTGAACAAAATATGACTTATATGAATGTTGTGCAATGATCTAGCATAGGAAAGATATCAAAAAAGGGACAAGCCATGGAAATATCATGCTAGCTATCTTACGATCATGTAAAGCAATACGACAATGAATGCTCAAGTCATCAAAATAGAAGAAGTGGAAGTTGCATGGCAATATATCTCGGAATGACTATGGAAATGCATAATAGGTAGTTATGGCGGCTGTTTTGAAGAAGATATAATAAGGCATATGTGTGATAGAGTGTGTCATATCACGGGGTTTGGATGCACCGGCGAAGTTTGCACTGGGTCTCGAGGTGAGAAAGGGCAATGCAGGTACCGTAGAGGCTAGCAAATTGCGGAAAGGTAAGAGTGCGTATAATCCATGGACTGGCATTAGTTATAAAGAAGTCACATACTTATTGCAAAAATTTATTAGCCCTCGAAGCAAAGTATTACTACGCATGCCCCTAGAAGTTGCACTAGGCACTGGATCAATAGATTAGTCTAATAAATCATATAAATTGTTGCCAAAAGTATGTAAAATTTGTATCATATTGACATGAAACAATAAAAAATTATAGATGCGACAAAGATGTGTCAATCAGGGACCAGGAGGACATAACCATGCTCATCAGCATGCCTAAATTTAGGTATGATGAAGCAATGGCTGGTCACCAGCTCGCCTCGCGTCGTGAGCCTGTCCGCCAACAAGTGTGTGAGTTCTAGGTCCAGGTGCAGTACTTTAAGGTACCGATGTTGCTGGGGAGCGGATGGGAGTACTTCTGCTCCTGGCACAATACCTTCCCTCGTGACCTTGTAGTCTTCAAGCTTTAGGGCCTAGGGATCAAGGTGCAGATCTTCAACGCCAACAACTATAACATGTGTAGGATCCGGTGCTCCAAGCACAGCTGCGTCAGCAACATCACTCATGTTATCTAGCTTGTTCCTCCTAGTCTGTAATTAAGTAGCGTAGCTTTGAACTGAAGCCCGATCGACTCTTTTGCAGTGAACGCGTTCATATTTTTTCGAGGGAGCAACACCCTGGGGTCTAGCAAGGGCATGAGATGCCCTGTTGTTTTATAACCTATGCCTAGTAGTAGTTCTTGGTTTGTTCTTGTTTGTTCTTGCTTTGTTCTTGCTTTGATCTTGCTGTTGTGTGTTGTGTGCTCATAAATGGGTTGTAAGTTCACCATTTAAAAGGGGTAAACAGATCAAATGCTTGCACACAACTGAACAACTGTGATTTGCATCTGCTCAAACGCCTCGGAGCATAAACACATGTAACCGAACAACATGAATCCAACTGAGCCTTGATCCAATGCAGGCAACCAATCAACATGTATGAGTTGGTTATTAGCCTGCATATGCTCAAACAGGCCGAACTAGATCAAATATGCAAAGTACCCAAAAACAATGCAGACGACCAAACACGTCCTTGATATCCGCAGCCCTTCACCTCTAGAACTGGTCAAAATTCCCAACCCCTTCACCCGCAAGTACAGTATATCACATACACATCTTACATCTATAATAAAACTAACATTGCGTCTGGATTTTCACAAAGTGTAGGGCTCCTTTGGTTTGTAGGAATGTTGTAGGAATTTCATAGGATAGGATTGTCAAAGGAAAAATCCTATGAGGCCCTTTGGTTTGTAAGAATTGTAAGTGCATCTAGTGCCCCTTAGTGATTTTCGTGTATTGAAGACTTATAGGTTAAGGAACTAATGTGTTTGTGAGTGTACACAAGCTCTATAATTCAATGAGGAGTTTGATATATTCGTAGATTACCGACCCCTAAAAATGTTTGTCTTCAACTGAAGACTTTGGTGAAGACTTTGGTGAAGACATTGCTGAAGACTTTGCTGAAGACTTTGGTATTGCCTGAAGACTTTGAAAATGAAGAAGTTGGTGTGACCTTGAAGATATGAACGACGACTGTGAAGCGTGAAGACTTTTGTTTTCGTAGTTTCATTTCCTTTCTTTGAGTCATAGGAAACACCATACTGTTAAAGGGGGCTGAGGTAATACTAAGGAAACTTTCCAACTAATGCTCAACTCAAAATCCTCAACCTATCCAATCCTTCGAGTGAAGCATTTGGAAATCTCTTGCAGTTCAGTCAAGTTCTTCAGTGATAGAGATGAAGTTTTTTTGGTGTTTGATGAAATTGATCTGACTGAGGAGTTAGGATTTCGCTAGTGCGAATTCCCTACAAGTGAGGAACATGATAAGCCTGAGAACTTTCATAGTTCAAAATTCCGACCATTGCTGTGCTTAGCGCCAGCTGTCCCCAATCATCTTATCCATATAACAGTCATATCATTGGGGGCATTTATGTCTTATCATGTCAGGTTGCACCCTGGCTATAAATATCTACCCCCATAACCACTAGTTGGTTGGCTGCTCCGAGAGAGAACTGACACTTATATCTGAGAGCAACCCATCCCCGAGGACTTTGAGAGAAAATTATCAGTGAGGAAAAACCCAAATCCAAACCACCAAACCCAAAGTGATTGAGCATCACTGAAGAGATTGCTCCTGTGTGGAACTGACGCTTTTTACCTTTGAGGACTATGTATCCTCCAGAGGATTAGGCGTCATGGTCTAGTGCATCCTGCAGTCAATTGGGGATCACGGAGTGACCTTGGTCTAGAGCATCCAACAGTAAATTGTGGATCGCCAGGTGACCAGTTTGTGAGTGTTTTGTAAGTCTACCCTGAAGACTTACCACGAGTGTTGGGCGAGGACTTTGTGACCTTAGCTCAAGGAGAATATGGTAAGGACTATGTGTCCTGTGGTTTAAATACCAGGCCTCTCCAAACCAGACGTACAACTTTCATAAGAGTTGGAACTGGGTCATCAAACCATTGTCTACATCGAGCTACCTGGTTCTATTTCTCAACCCCTCTATTCCCCGTATACTTGTTGATGAAATTGATCGTTACTGTTTGAAGAATTTCACTGAAAACTTTCACAATTTCCTCACCTCAAATTCTTCAAGTTACCTTGTTCCTCACCTGCTTATCCTATATCACGCTACTTGTAATCTATGCATGTTTTAATTCATCATGATGATTATGCTGTCACTGTGTTCCTCATGCACTTGAGTACTTATTCCGGTGCAAGTTATTCATCACATTTCAAATTCCTCAAGTTGAAATTCCTCAAGAGATGAATTTGTAAAAATCGCCTATTCACCCCCCTCTAGTTGATATAGCACACTTTCAATTGGTATCAGAGCAAGGTAGTCCCTTGTTTCGGGGTGATTTTGGTTTAACCATTTGGAGTTCTAGTTATGTCGACTGCAGGTATGATCAAGGTTTTCGCCGGCTGTCCTACCTTCGATGGGACGAATTACCCCTATTGGAAGAACAAGATGCGCATGCATCTTGAGGCAATTGACAACAATCTCTGGTACGTTCTGGAAATGGTGTTCCCCGCATTTCTTCGACTGTCACTGCTGCTGATACAAAGAGATTCAAGCAAATCGATTCTCAAGCAAAGCATACCATCTGTAGCCATCTGAGCAAAGGTTAGTATGGTAGAGTGAGTGCTTTGGAGTCTTCTATGCTTATCTGGGATAGGTTGTCCAAAGTCAATGAAGGTGTTTCCACTCAACGTGACTCTCGTGTTGATGTTGTTCGCAATCTCTTCAACCGCTTCAAGAGACTCAACAATGAAAATGTTCAGCAAACGTTTGATCATCTCACTGATATCTCCAATGAGCTTCAAGCACTGGGTGCCACTGATATCACCGACCATGAAGTGGTGAAGAAACTGCTAAGATCTCTTGATTACTCATTCGATACTCCGGCTTTGATGATTAAAGAACATGGCGACTACAAGTCACTTGATCCTGCTGATATTCTTGAGAGACTCAATACTCATGAATTCCAACAAGCTGAGAAGAGAGACCTCTACAGGCCAAGCTATGGAAGATCTCGTGCTCTGAAGGCAAAAGCAATTTCCTCATCCAAAGGCAAATATTCTGATAGTACTCTTGGTGATCTTGAAGAACTAAATCAGGAGCTAGCAATGCTCGTGAGGAAATTCCAGAAGTTCTCAAGGAGAGGTGGATTTGGAAAGTCATCAAAAAGTGGGTTGATGAAATCATATTCCTCAGATGACTGCAAGAAAAGAACTTGTCACAAATGCAAGAAATATGGTCACTTAATTTCTGACTATCCTCTCTGGGAAAAAGAATCAAAGACGAAGAAGAAGAAGTACAAGGAAGATAGTTCTGATGACTCGAAGAAAAAAAAGAAATCTTCAAAGTCCTCATCTTCAAAGTCCTCAATGCACAAGAAGAACGGTTCCAGAAAGGCTCGGGCTTTCATTGCCAAGGAAATGGACTCACAAGAAGAATCTGAAGAATATGAAGAAGAAGAATTCGAGGTGGAATCTGAATCTGGTGTTGCTAGCCTTGCTCTCGCTACTGCTTTTGTCAGCAAGTCCATCTTCAATGATGAATAAAATGACTCATCCAACGATTCTGACGTGAGCAATGATGATTTCACTCCCACCTATTGCTTCATGGGTAAAGTTTCCAAGGTACATAAGCATCACTCCTCCTCTGAATCAAGTGATGGTGAATCTGATGAATATGTAAAACCTAGCTATGCCAAACTTGCTAATATTTCTACTAGGCAACAAAGTGCACTTGAAAAGCTTTAGGAAATGCTAGACAAAAGCGATGATCTATTGAATGAGCATGTGGATCGAACTCAAACTCTGTCTGACGATCTCAAAAGTTGTCAGACAAAGTATGATAACCTTCAGAGTCATCATAATGCTCTCTTAGCCGATCATTAGAAGCTTTCTTATGAATTTCTTCAAAAAAAGCAAAATCTTGAGAAACTAAGGGTGTCACATGAGGATCTCCAAAGGGAAAACAATTCCTTACTAGCTCAACAGATCAATACTGCTCAGGAAGAATTTGTTCCTCCTTGTTTGAAATGCATCGAACGTGAAACTGCTAATTCTTCACCTAAATGTTCAAATGCTTCTATTGCTGCAAATTCTTCAACTATTCCAGTGGCCATAAATTCCTCATCTGACGAAAATGCAGGGTTGAAGGAATTTTATATGACAGGAATGTACAAAAGTATCAAAGGGCATCAAACCCTTTGCGATGTCCTCAAAAAGCAGATTCTGAACACGAACCCTAGGAAAGAGGTGTTGCCTTTGTGAGGAAACTCAACCCTAATGGATCCTATTGGACACCTGAGTAGTACCCCAAAACCTCATGGTTTGCTGCAATAGGACCTCTTGTAGATCCATCCACTTTATCTGGCTTTACTTATGAAACTTCATATTCATCTGATGAGTCACTTGACTCCAACTACATGTTCTTCAAAAATCATAAAGGGGAAGTATTTGCCAGATTTCTTGGAGCTAACTGCAGGAACGGTTCTCCTATATGAAGAAAATCTGGGTTCCCAAGAGCTACCTACAAAATCTTCAAGTGAATGTCCTCACGACACCACTCATGAAGAACAGGACCCCAGATGAAAATCCTCATATGGACCAATGTCTTCACCTAGACCAAATTCCTAAAATGGTCGAAAATATCATTCTCGTGCTAATGCATCTGTTTTGCAGGGAAAATCTAAGAGTTCTGAATATTATGTTCATAAGTCCTCGAAGAATTTCTCTGCTTATTCATATGAGTACTCTAACCCTCGCCCTATGAAATGAAGCGCACTTGCTTCAATGCCTCCCTTCTCATATGGTGCTTCCAGAATGATGAACTCTTTGCCAGCCTCTAGATGTGGGTAGTGAAGAAATTGAACTACTTTCTTATGCAGGGTCAGGTCTCCATATGAACTTGAACATCTGATGAATTTGCTGGACTGAGGAAATTCTTGAAAGGACGCAAGTTAACCACGTAGAAATGAATTCCTCATTTCTCACGTCCTCACACTACTTGCTTACTATCTTGTGTGATGAAATTTTGTCTCATGAAATTGATGTCATATTCTTCACTCTCAAGCATATGAGTTCGTAAGTTGTACTAATTGATCTGCAGGATGAACCTCTAAAAGCTACTGAGTGGGTCCTCGATAGTGGATGCACAAACCACATGACTGGTAACAAGAATCTACTTATGAATTTGCCATCTGCTCCATCTCATCTAAAGCATATCACCTATGCAGACAAAGGAAAAAAGCAAGGTATTGGGTCTAGGTAAGGTTGCAATCTCAAAGGACCGAACCATGGATAAGGCGATGTTAGTTGAATCCCTCGGGTTCAACCTTATGTTTGTCTCAATGCTTTGTGATCTTGATATGGTTGTCGTATTTGGAAAATATCGTTGTGTTGTCATCATGGAATTTGACAATTCCAAAGTCTTCAAAGGCTTTAGGAGAGAAGACATGTATATTTTCAATTTCTCTATAGGTCCTCAGCCTGCTACGTGCCTACTTCCAAAGTCCTCAGAAGGCTGGTTGCGGCATCGATGACCTGGACATGCTGGTATGAGGAACTTGCACATGCCCATGAAGAAAAAGCATGTCATTGGCATTGAAGGTTTCAAATTCCTCAAGGACCACCTCTATGGTGCATGTGAGTCTGGGAAGATGACCAGATCCAAGCATCCCTCGAAGACAATCATGACCACATCTCGACCCTTTGAATTGCTTGACATGGATCTCTTTGGCCCCACTCATTACTCCAAACTAACAAATTCGTCAAGTTTGTATGGCTTTGTCATTGTTGATGATTACTCTCGGTAAACTTGGGTGCATATTATTTTGTACAAGTCTAAAGTGCAGGATGTCGGGCCTCCATGAACTTCGGCGTCAAGATCAAGCCTATCAGGAGTGATAATGGGACTGAGTTCAAGAACACGAATCTTGATGAATATCTTGATGAACTTGGTATTATTCATGAGTTATCTGCCCCATATACTCCTCGGCAGAACGGCGTCGTGGAGCACAAGAACAGGACTCTTTTTGAGATGGCTCGCACCATGCTTGATGAATACAAGACTCCTCATCTGTTCTGGCCTGAGGCAATTGATACTACATGCCACATCATCAACAGGGTATACCTGCACAAATTCTTCAAGAAGACTTCGTATGAACTTATGACTGGCAAGAAACCTAATGTAAGTTATCTCAAAGTCTTCGGTGCAAAATGTTGGATTAGAGATCCTCACCGTAGTTCTAAATTTGCACCGAAAGCACATGAATGTTTTATGCTTGGTTATGGAAAGGACTCACACACCTACATTGTCTTCAACACCTACCACCACAAGGTTGTTGAAACTATAGATGTGCGATTCGATGAAACTGACAGCTCGCGAAGAGAGCACCCATCTTTTGTGCTGATACACCTGAGGAAAACGGTGCTGATGAAAATCCTCAGCCACGTCAAACTGCTCATCCAAGAGTTGCAAATGAAGTGTACATTGACAAAACAATCGATGACATCAATGCACCAGGTCCCTCAAGAGCTTCACATTTCACTAACTTTTGTGGGCACTTTTGTTTTGTCTCTATCATAGAGCCCACCAAAGTTGATGAAGCATTTAAGGAGCCTGAGTGGATTCAAGTTATGCAAGAGGAATTGCATCAATTCAAGCTCAACAACATGTGGGAACTTGTCAATCGGCCAGATCCTCGAAAGCATAACATCATAGGTACCAAGTGGATCTATCGCAACAAGAAAGATGAAAATGGCCTTGAGGTAAGAAATAAGGCTCGTCTTGTAGCTCAAGGCTACACACAGGTTGAGGGAGTTGACATTGATGAAACTTTTGCACCTGTTGCTAGACTTAAAGCTATTCGCATATTGACTGCTTATGCTAACCATCATGATATCATCTTATATCAAATGGATGTGAAAAGTGCATTCCTCAATGGTAAGCTTGAGGAAGAAGTATATGATGGTCAACCCTCAAGTTTTGAAGACCCTAAGCATCCTGACAAAGTCTTCAGACTCAACAAGGCACTCTATGGCCTCAAGCAGGCCCCTCGGGCGTGGTACGACACTCTGAAGGAATTCCTCATGAAGAAAGGCTTCAAACCCAGTTCACTCGACCCAACTCTTTTCACTAAATCCTATGACAATGAACTGTTCATATGCCAAATATACGTAGACGATATTATCTTTGACTGTATTGACAAACGTTACAGTGATGAATTTTCCTATATGATGAGTGAAGAATATCAATGTCTATGATGGTAGAGTTAAAATTCTTCTTGGGTCTTCAAATTCGTCAGCAAGACAATGACATATTCATATCTCAAGAGAAATACCTCAAGGATGTTCTGAGGAAATTCCACATGCATGATTGTAAAGGCGTCAAAACTCCAATGCCTTCAAAAAGCCACCTCTGCACTGACGAAAATGGTAAAGATTTCGATTAGAAGGTATATCACTCCATGATTGGTTGTTATTGTATATATGTGCATCTAGGCCTGATATTATGCTGAGTGTTTGCATGTGTGCCCGATTCCAAGCAACACCTAAGGAATCACACCATAATGCCGTGAAACATGTTCTTCGATACTTAGCTCACACACCAATGGTTGGATTATGGTATCCCAAGGGCTCAAATCTTCACCTCATCGGATACTCTGATGCTGCTATGCTAGAGATCACGTGGATCGCAAGTCAACGTCAGGCACATGTCATTTCCTTGGACGATCCTTAGTCTATTGGTCCTCGAAGAAGCAGAACTGCGTGTCACTATCTACTTCTGAAGCTGAGTACATTGCTCCTGGTTCATGTTGTGCTCAGTTGCTGTGGATGCAGCAAACCCTCAAGGACTATGGCATCAAGTTGAAGAATGTGCCTCTCTACTGCGGCAACGAGAGTTCCATCAAGATTGCTTACAACCCAGTTTAGCATTCCAAGACCAAGCACATCCAGATTCGTCAGCACTTTCTTCGAGATCATGTACTCAAGGGCGACATCTCCTTCGACCACATCCCCACTGAAGAACAATTGGGCGATATCTTCACAAAGCCCTTGGATGAAAAGATATTTTGCAAGTTGCGGTGTGAGCTAAATATCTTAGAATCTTCGAATGTTCTTTGAAAAAGGACACACATCCTAACACTTAAGCAAAATTGACGACTTAGATGTGCAACACATGAAGTAACATTTTTCTTCAATCAATGAAGAATAACCCTCTAAGTGTGAAGAAATTAATGAAGAATTTGATTCTCAGAACCCTACGACAATTGTACGCGGTGTCTGAAGTCATCATTCTTATACAGTGGGTCACGCGACCAACCATAGTTGAAATTTTTCAAAGTTCAAGTTTTCGTCATTTTACAAATTCTTCAAATTTTCAAATTCCTAAAGTTTGCAAATTCCTCAACTTTTCAAATTCAACTCTTGAAATTCTTTAAACTATGAAAACCATGTTCTTCATTGACTATATATATATATATATATATACATTTGAGTTTTCAATATCCTCAAGATTATTCACTTATTGCTAATTCTTCAAGTTGATTTTTATCTAAGTGAATATGATCGGACCCTTTCCCCCTCTATGCTAAACTCAACCTAGTCTGTTCACAAATTCTGCATATGCGTTCTACTTTGAAAGTCGTTGAAAGTCTTCACTGTGTCCTTGATAGCTGAAAAAATTGCGAATGGAAACTTTTAAATTTTCACTATCAAAAGTTTCGGCGTTTCCCGCTCAAACTGTTCTGATTCCCACGAGTGGATAACCCACGATCCCCCACTATCGCCACTTCTCAGTACGTGGGTGACACATGTCGCGTGGAGAGCAAGGGCCAGGGGCAATCTTGTCCAAAATCTTCGGACAGATTGGTTTTCACCTCCGCTATAAATACCCCTTCCCTTTCACTGTGCTCGGTTACTCCTCACTCCTACTCTCTCTCGAGCTCAACCCTAGCGCCGCCGCTAAAATCATCGCCGCCGATGTGGAAGATCTTCATTGCCTCAACCTCACCGTCGTCGTACTCGCATCGGCCGCGGAAGTCCTCACCCCGCCATCGTTGTAGTTATCTCCCTCTGCCAAGCTAGGGAGTGGGAGATCTGGACAGACAAACTTCCTCGATTTCTTCTCACAGTTCGTCGTGTTCTTCATCAGGGTAAATAAAATCTATTTTTACTACCCTTGTTTGATCTTCAAGTTATTCCTCAATTCTCTCAAAGGTGTTTATTCTTCAAGAATCTCAATCTAAAGCACCTTATATGTTCATACACTTGATGTTTTTTCCTAAGTTATGATTGTCTTCAAGATTCCTCAATTGTGTGGATCCTCAAAATTTGCACAACTCTGGAACCTAAGAAAAAGAACACTTAGTGAAAATCCTCAAGACACCCATGGTAAAATTCCTCACACTTGATTTTATTGAAAAACTTCTGAGAATGCATATGACCTCTTCAAATTCCTCGCACCTATACTCTGTTCAGAGGTACAAACATGTCCGCTGATGAATCACTAGATTCTCATCAACTTAACTCATTTGCAGCGTTTCTTTTGGAAAAACTATGCACCTCTTCAGAATCTTCAAGAGTTCGGAATCCTCAACCGAAGAAAATGGCCGATGGGAAGAAGCCACAGAAAGGTGGAAAGAAACCAGATGTGCATACTGCTTTTGTGATACCTGATGACTTGTATGAGGAGTACTGCATGCCAGATGAAGAAATTCATGGCAAAGAAACAACAAAGCATAGAAAGATCCACTTACAGAAAATTGAGAGACATCGGGCAAAGGAGTGAAAAGAATATCGCTATGTCACTCCTAAGTATCTGATGAAATTCGCAATTAAACCCCCTTGCAGCAGGCCACCCTTGGCTCCAAATCAAATTGCTGATCACACTAGTCTCAAGACTAGAAATGACTTTCCTCATGAATGGGAGAAACAGCAAGCCAAGCTGGCGAAGAAAGCAAAAGAGGTTGTGAAGAAATTCAGCGAAGACTCTACTGCTGCTGCCCCTGTCGGAGCCTCTATCAGTGCTCCGAAGAAAATCACTGTGAAGAAGTCTACTGTGAAGTCACAATCCTCAACTTCAAAATCCTCACAGCAGATTCCTCAGGGACAGCCTTCAAAGGCCTCAGCCACTGGTTCAGTAGCTGCTCAGTCCTCTACTGCTGCTGCTAAGTCCTCAACTCCTGTGCACCTTGCATCATGCCAAAGGACAGACGGATTCTCAATTTCTTCAGGGGCATCAATAAGTTCTTCAGCCCACGCACATTCGTCAACCAGTCCTTCACTGATGAAAATGAAAGCAACTGCTGGACGAGGTATTTAACCAAGTCCTCAACCCAAGAAGGTGGCATTCACAATACCATCAGATTCCTCATATGAAGCTGATGATGAGGAACTGTGTGCAATTATCAGAAACAAGCAACAACGAGTGGCTCAAGAGAAGGGCACTCAAATTCCTCTTTGGCTTGATCCAAAAATGGTGTTGAACTTCATTGATATCTGGCACAAGGATCCCAAAACGCCAATTGATGACTTGAAGCTGCCTCCTGGTCCTGATCATGTCCTCACTGCTTTCATAGCTGAAGAAAAATGGAAGTACAAGAAGGCCATACAAACCAAGAAGGCTCAGTACAAGAAAGAGCATTTCTTGAAGAAAAATGTTCTGAAGCTGTCTCCTGAGGAACTTGTGAAGATGCAGTCTGAGATCAAAAATCTCAGTGAGGAATTCAATAGATACTATGCTGACTGGCAAGGCGCCAAGGTTTGCTTCGTCAATATAGCTGATAAAGTCATCAATGATCATAACTCAAGGGTTGCAACTCGATCAGAACCACAAATTCCTCAGGCGGAAGAATCTCTCAGCCCGCTGAAGAAACTTTAAGCGCAGCTGGAAAAATTCAGACTTCTAAAGAACCTGCTAGGGCAACTTCCACTGTTGCGCCTGAAGAAAATGCCAAGACAGCCAAACCCACTTCTGAAGTCGATGCTGAAGAAATAGCCGCGCTTGATGAAATTGAACCCACAAGGACGACTGCATCAGTCGTGCCTGAAGAAACTGCTACCCTTTCACCCTCTTCTGAACTTGCAAAATCTTCAAGGGTGAAGAATATCAATCTTCTTTATGCATCGGAAGTGAAGAAAACTAAGGCTGCTGGAATTGAAGGCACAACCAAGTTCTTCAACAGAACCATTTGATGCAACCCCTATCAGCTCCGTGCCAGCCTATGAAATATTGCCATTAGGTGTTGACTACGTCATCCCAAATGATGATCAAGGAGAAAAGGATCAATCTAATGCTACCTCAGAGCAAATTGATGAAGAAATTGAAGTAGAAGCAAATGCTTCAACTCCAAAGGTATCTTGCCCCAGCCTCATTTAACTGCTGCAGAGGCCGGCGTTGAAGAAATTGATGAGGATGTGGACATTGGAATACAACTCCTGTCATCAATCATGAATATTGGGAAGCTGCTCACCCAAATTCCCCAATGACCAATCCTCTATCACAGATTCCTTAGTCCCCAGCCCAGACTGAAGAAATTCACGAAGGATCTGATGACATGGCTGCTCCAGCCACTGAAGAAATTCCAGCTGCATCAACTGATGAGATTGCTGCTCCAACTGCCACTGAGGAAACTGCTCCGCAAATTCCTCGGTCTGAAGAAATTCCTCCCATGCCTAAGGATATTAAGGGTCGCTTCAAGCCAAACCTTCACCTAAAGCCAAGAATTTCATTCAAAGGCTCAAAGCACCCCAAATTCCTCAAGTCCAATTTCTTCAATGAGCACATTTTCTTCACTGGACCCAATCCGTATGAATCAGCAAGGGCCGGTCGCACAAGATTCTGGACCCCAACACAGATGAACTATTATGCATCAATATTGTTTGACAAGAATAAAGTCTTCGAGCACCATCAAATTCCTCTTGCGGATATGGAAACAATTCCATCCTTCACGCCGGTGCTCTCAGTTCTTCATGATGCAGGAATTCTTCCATTCTGTGTGGATATCTGCGACTAGAATGAAGAACTAATTCTTCAATTCTATGCCACTCTGCACATCATAGGTGATGCCTCTAACATCAACTCCTGGGTCTTGGACTAGATGACCGGATCTACTCACCTCACTGCTCCAGGATCTGAATTGCTTCGGTCAGTCCCAGTTCCAATTCCTTCAGAAGAAGCTCGCTGCCTATTTGATGAACCTTCTCGACCCAACCAACTGATGTAAGTGCTGATGAAGCCATTGGCTCCTGGAAAACCTCAACGGACAACCTTCCTTGTGAAGGATTTGCTCTATGTGCCCAGGACGGTATACCGCATTCTCACCAACACCCTATGTCCTCAGAAGGGCCACAACTCTGAAGAAGAAGAACTGGAGGGAGTCATGAAGAACATGCTATTCAACATCATTCACGGGATTCCCATCAACTTCCATGATTTCTTCATGAGGAAATTGGCAAATGCAGCACCAGCCCCATTTGAACTGAAGCCTTATGCTCCCTGGATCATGAAATTCATCAGATCATGGTCTTCAGTTCCCTTCAAGGCGGACTTCCAGAATCACTTCGGCTTCTTACCCCCGATTGAAGTCCTCAAGAGCACAATTGCCTCAGTTGAAGAAAAAGAAAAGTTGTCGTTGATGAAGGTACTCATCCATTGGATGGTCAGTTTCGCAAAGTTGCATCTTAATCCACCAATGATGACACTGCTACCCAGGATTCTGCTGCAAAAGCCTCGGCGCAAAAGCCTCAAGAGTCTGCCCCTCGTGTGATGACTGATCGTGAGCTTCTCCTAAGTCTTCATCGGAAGGTTGATCACAATCACAAGTGGCTAAAGCGTCAGTTGGGTTCCATTGTACAAAACATGACTGTGACGCAGAACTCTGTGAGGAAAAATCACTACTATGTGCATGAAATCTTCGATCGCGCATGGGCCATTCTTGCACACCTCAAGACTCCTGAGGAACTCAAGGAGATGGACTGGTCTCATCCATCTTAGAAGAAATTGAAGAAGCTTCAAGTTCCTCAGATGGTTACAAGTTCATATTCTTCATCGTGTGAGACAGATGAAGCTAAGGACATTTACGACACTGCGGCAGGCCCTACATCGACAAACGACCCTGACAACGCTGGCGCTCCTTCCTCACCAACAAGATGAAATTCTTCACGGGGCGTTAGTCCTAACTTTTTCATCCCTTTTGGTCTTTAATGACAAAGGGGGAGAAAATTTGAATTAGTCTTCAAGCGGGTTTCTATATATGGGCTATGTTTTTTGTTTAAGTTACAACTCTCGCTCTTTTGAAGCTTTTGTTGGTTGAGTTGTAAACTTAAGTTCGATGGTGGTCTGACTCTTTTGAACTACTTTACGCATGCTTATTTCCTCAAGTATCTTAATGCATGCATGCTGAATTTCGTCACACACCATTTTCATCATGCATTTCAAATTCTTCATATCATATGTTCAAGTGCGTGTAAGAATTACAAGATATAGGGGGAGTTCTCCATGTTTTTAACCTGCCATTTGCATTTGCAGTCCAAAGCAAATTCATCAAGTATGCACATCTTCAGGGCAGTTCTTCTATATCTTACAATAAAATTTCTCAAACTCAGTATTTACACTTCATAGCATTATCCCCGTTGAAAACTTAACCTATTTGTCATCAATCACCAAAAGGGGGAGATTGTAAGTGCATCTAGTGCCCCTTAGTGATTTTGGTGTATTGAAGACTTATAGGTTCAGGAACTAATATGTTTGTGAGTGTACACAGGCTCTATAAGTCGATGAGGAGTTTGATATATTCGGAGATTACTGACCCCTAAAAATTTATGTCTTGAACTGAAGACTTTGGTGAAGACTTTGGTGAAGACTTTGGTATTCCCTCAAGACTGTGAAAATGAAGAAATTGGTGTGACCTTGAACATATGAACGAGGACTATGAAGTGTGAAGACTTTTGTTTTCGTAGTTTCATTTCCTTTCTTTGAGTCATAGGAAATACCGTATTGTTAAAGGGGGGCGAGGTAATACTAAGGAAAATTTCCAACTGATGCTCAACTCAAAATCCTCAACCTATCCAATCCTTCGAGTGAAGCCTTTGGAAATCTCTTGCAGTTCAGTCAATTTCTTCTGTGACAGAGACGAAGTTTTTCTGGTCTTTGATGAAATTGATCTCACTGAGGAGTTAGGATTTCGCCAGTGCGAATTGCCTACAAGTGAGGAACATGATAAGCCTGAGGACTTTCATAGTTCGAAATTCCGACAGTTGATGTGCTTAGCGCCAGCTGTCCCCAATCATCTTATCCATATAATGATCATATCATTGGGGGCATTTATGTCTTATCATCTCAGGTTGCACCCTGGCTATAAATAGCCACCCCCAAAACCACTAGTTGGTTGGCTGCTCCGAGAGAGAACTGCCACTTGTTGTTTGAGAGCAACCCATCCTCGAGGACTTTGAGAGAAAATCATCAATGAGGAAAAAACCCAAGTCCAAACCACCAAACCCAAAGTGATTAAGCATCACTGAAGAGATTGTTCCTGTGTGGAACTAATGCTTGTTACCTTTGAGGACTGTGTATCCTCCAGAGGGTTAGGCGGCATGGTCTAGTGCATCCTGCAGTCAATCCTTGGTCTAGAGCATCAAGCAGTCAATTGTGGATCGCCGGGTTACCAGTTTGTGAGGGTTTTGGAAGTCTATCCTGAATACTTACCACGAGTGTTGGGCGAGGACTTTGTGACCTTATCTCAAGGAGTATTTGGTAAGGACTGTGTGTCCTCTGGTTTAAATACCAGGCCGCTCCAAACCAGACGGACGACTGTCACAGCAGTTGGAGCTGGGTCATCAAACCATTGTGTTCATCGAGCTAGCTAGTTCTATTTACTCAACCCCTCTATTCCTCGTATACTTGTTGATGAAATTGATTGTTACTATTTGAAGAATTTGACTAAAGAGTTTCACAATTTCCTCACCTCAAATTCTTCAAGTTACCTGGTTCCTCACCTGCTTATCCTGTATCACGCTACTTGTAATCTGTGCACGTTTTAGTTCATTATGATGATTATGCTATCACTATGTTTCTCACGCACTTGAGTACTTATTCCGCTGCGAGTTATTCATCACATTTCAAATTCCTCAAGTGATGAATTTGTAAAAATCGCCTATTCACCCCCCTCTAGTCGATATAACAAACTTTTAGGAATAGATTCCTATTGCTATATAGGATAGGGATCAATCCTTCATATTTGTTAGGAGAAAAAGCATTAGCCTAGACTCAATGAAATTTTTTCTATCATATGCATCAAATGACATGTGTTTCTTTATAGGAATTGAGATGCATGTCATCTCATTTTCTATGATATTCCTATTCCTAGGATATTCTAAGCCTATGAACCAAAGGAGGTCATATCTTTGTATTCAGGGGCTGTGCCCGCGCCCAGCTCGAAGGTCGGCAAAACGAAGTTGATAATCACCGTGTCCGTGGTTGTCAGTTTCATCGTGTCTGTCTAATCTTTTCCTTCTGGTAAACTTGATAAAATGGTACAACATACTACTCCCATCATCTTAAAATAACTGTTTTAATTTTATACTAATTTTAATATAAAGTTGTATTAAGATTGAGACACTTATTTTGAGATGAAGGGATTAGTATATATGTCGCGGGTTGTTGAGGTTGCAATTTCTATAAGCACCTAAAGTAGTAGTCATTTAGTAGTCAATAGTGTGTGTGTTTTTCATTGGGCATTTAGTCTTACTCAACTTCACAACTTGTAACAGATGAAAGAACCTCTTCTTGGACTGATCCATTTGAACTTCTTCAAAACTTTATCAAGGTATGTGCTTTGTGAAAGTCCTATTAAGCGTATCGATCTATCTCTATAGATCTTGATGCCTAATATGAAAGTAGCTTCTCCTACGTCCTTCATTGAAAAACTCTTGTTCAAATATTCCTTCACGCTTTCCAGCATTTCTATATTGTTTCCAATCAGCAATATGTCATCCACATATAATATTAGAAACGCTATAGAGCTCCCACTCACTTTCTTGTAAATACAAGCTTGTCCATAAACTTGTATAAACCAGAATGCTTTGATCACCCCATCAAAGCGCAGATTCCAACTCCGAGATGCTTGCACCAGTCCATAAATGGACCGCTGGAGTTTGCAAACTTTGTCAGCGTTCTATGGATCGACAAAACCTTCCGGTTGTATCATATACAACTCTTCCTTAAGGAGACCGTTAAGGAACGCTGTTTTGACATCCATCTGCCAAATTTCATAGTCGAAATATGCAGCTATTGCTAACATGGTTCTAACGGACTTAAGCATCGCTACAGGTGAGAAGGTATCATCGTTGCCACAAGTTTAGCTTTATAGACGGTGACATTACCATACGCGTCCGTCTTCTTAATAAAGATCCATTTGTTCTGAATAGCCTTTCGCCCTTCAGGTAATACTTCCAAAGTCAATACTTTGTTTTCATACATAGATCCCATCTCGGATTTCATGGCCTCTAACCATTTCTCGGAATCCGAGCCCATCATCACTCCTCCATAGCTCGTAAGTTCAACGTTTTCTAACAACATGACCTCCAACACAAGGTTGTCGTAGCACTCAGGAGCAGTACGCGCCCTTGACAACCTACGAGGTTCAATAGTAACTTGATCCGAAGTTTCGTGATCATCATCATTAACTCCCTCTTCAATCGTCGTTGGCTCCACATAAACATCTTTCTCCGCTGCGCTACTCTCTGGTTGAAGTAAAGGTTCAATAACCTCATCAAGTTCTATTTTCCTCCCACTCAATTCTTTTGAGAGAAACTCTTTCTCAAGAAATGTTCCGTTCTTAGGATCTGAGATAGAAGGTATACCCAACTGTCTCTTTTGGGTATCCCATGAAGACACATTTCTCTGCTCAGGTTCCAGCTTTTCAGGGTGAAGCTTTTTGACATAAGCATCACATCACCAAACTTTAAGAAATGCCAACTTTGACTTCTTGACAAACCACAATTCATATGGCATTGTCTCAACGGATTTCGATTCTGCCCTATTTAAAGTGAATGTAGCTGTCTCTAGTGCATAACCCAAAACGATAGTGGCAAATCGGGAAGACACATCATAGAACACACCATATCTATTAACGTTCGATTCCGACGTTTGGTCACACCATTACGCTGTGGTGTTCCAGGCGGTGTCAATTGTGAAACAATTCCACACTGTCTTAAGTGACTGCCAAACTCATAACTCAGATATTCACCTCATCGATCAGATCGCAGGAATTTAATCTTCTTGTTACGATGATTCTCAACTTCAGTCTGAAATTGTTTGAACTTTTCAAATGTTTCAGACTTGTGTTTCATTCAGTAAATATAACCCTATCTACTTAAGTCATCAGTAAAGGTGAGAAAATAATGATATCCACCGCGCGCCTCAACGTTCATTGGACCACACGCATCAGTATGTGTGATTTCCAACAAGTCACTCGCCCGTTCCATTGTTCCAGAGAACATCGTTTTAGTCATCTTTCCCATGAGTCATGGTTCACATGTGTCAAGTGATTCAAAATAAAGTGACTCCAAAATTCCATCAGCATGGAGCTTCTTCATGTGTTCTACACCAATATGACCCAAACGGCAGTGCCACAAGAAAGTGGTACTATTATTATCAACTCTACATCTTTTGGCATCAATGTTATGAACATGTGTATCATGACTATGAAGATTCAATATGAATAAACCCCTCACATTTGGTGCATGACCATAAAAGATATTACTTGTCATGGGAACGAGCCTGACAGTAGATGGTAGGGGTACGAAGGGAGAGGGCAGAGTCCTAGCTAGGGCGAGGGTGTACTCATGGATGTATGAGTTCAGGCCCCTCTCATGGAGGTAATAGCCCTACGTCTCAATGCTCGGGAGCTTTATGTCGAGTGGAGTATAGGTATTACAATGGTTTCGAACCCTTGTGCAGGAGGGGAGGGGTGGCTTATATAGAGTTCGCTGCCCCGCATAATGGCCCCACATCAAAGGGTCTAGTCGTGGGGTTTAAAGTCTGCCGTTACAGGTAACGTACGTAATAAAAGTTATTATTGACCATTGAACCAGCATCTGCCCGTTAGGCTCTTGATGATGGCTCCTAGTTTTCTGGCGTCTAGTGAAAGCGAGGTCTTTCGAGTTACACGCGACTGCCGAGTGAGAGCGAGAGTCTCCGAGTGGATTACTGTCGAGTGTCTTTGAACGTCTCCAGGGATCCACTCGGAAGTTCATGCTTGATCTTCAAGTCCTCCCATGTGGTGTCCTTAGGTACGGTACATGGGCCGTGCCTAGGACCTTACCCTAGGTATATATCCTCATCATTAGCCTCCGAATGGATCGGGGTTTGAGTGATGGAAGGAGGTATCTATGTAGACCATGAGTTAGTGCATCAGATCCTTCGAATGATATTTGGGATTTCCATGATACTTGTGTCGATTGAACTCTGAGCGTTAGCATTCATTTAGGGTTAACACGCAAAATCTTCCGAATGATATTTGGGGCTCCAACGAAACTTGTGTCGATTGAATTCCTCCTCGCTCGCCCAGATCCATTCAGCCATAAAGGTGTCCGAGTGGATGTTCAGTGTTTGTTTTGGTCTGACTGACCTGGTAGTATCTTGGGAGGCGACGGGTCGGTGTGACAGACTCGGATCTTTCAGGATACGAAAATTTGGGAAGCGCTCGATTCACCACACCGGCAGGATGGATGCTGGGGGATTTTCTCCCCTTTGTCGTCACTCGCGAAGACATGGAGGGCCTCGTCTCCGACGGGTTCGTGGCGGACGACGCCTGGAGGCTGCCGGGGAAGGAGCGCGAGCCGGAGCCGCGCAACGGGGAGCGAGTCCTCCTTCTCTCCCACGTCGAGCGAGGTTTTTCTCTGCCGCCCCACCCGTTCTTTAGGGGCTTCCTGAATTTTGTCAGTGCCCAACTGCACCACCTCTCGCCCAACACCATCGCCTATCTGTCTGCATTCGTCACTCTGTGCGAATGTTTCCTGGGCTGCTCTCCCCATTGGGGATTGATCAAACACCTCTTCATGGTCAGATCCCAGACTGTGAAGAAAGCCCTCCCCACTGATGGGAAGAACCACATGCTCCTGTTGTGCGGTGGCTTAGGAATTCAGAAACGAGCTCGTAGCTTCTTCCCTGCCATGACCTTTCCTAAATCTTCAAGAGGTTGGCAGTCGACCTGGTTCTACTGCAAGGATGCAACATCGCCCAATATGTAGACTGGCCTTCCCCCATATACACCCGACCGTCCAGCTGTTCCCAAGTCCCTGAAGGTGACTGAAGAGGAGCACATCTAAGTAGGCATATTGGTTGAAGCAGTGGTGCAACTGATCCGAGGTGGAGTGACTGGTATGGACCTGTTGGAGATGTTTCTTGGTCGACGTATTCAACCGCTTTAGGCCAGAGACCACACCATGTGGCACTATGCGGGCCCTGAGGACTCGACAAGGACGCATCCTGAGGAAGTTCCTTAGAAAATTGTCGAGCAGTGGCTTCGTAGCATCACCGGAGCCTGCGATAACCCCTTGGGAGCCAAGCGGATTCGGCCATACTCATCCGAAAACCTGCCGAAGAACCTGGTGAGTTGTGTGATGTCGACTGATGTATTGTACTATCGAGTGCTATATTGAGCTGACTTTTTTGCTTGAATCATGCAGGAATGGACGCACATACACTCGCCCGTTCCGAATGGGAACCATGTTTGAAGAGGGCGTGCTGAGCGAGGGCGGCAGTGTGGACGGCGAGGAGGAAGAAGTCGAGTCACCTCCCCATCGCGAAAGCCACACCAAGTCCCGCCAAGACCCGTCAACTGTTGAGGACAGAGTTCCGGGCCCTAGTGAGAAGAATCAGAAGCACAGTCGCCCCTCGACCGCTGAGCCGAGTGAAAAACTGGTTAATCAGCCCAAGCAGGCAGTCACCAAGCCTCGCAAGGCTCTGCCTCGCATGAGGGTGGCAGTGCTCGTCGTCTCCACGTAAGAGTTTATTTATGTGCTTGTTATGTCGACTAAAGTCTGGAGTTGTTTTTGACCGAATGCCGCTCAATTTGTCAGAGCTGCTACATCTGTGTCTTCGCCTCATCGAGATGGAGGGGATGCAATGGATGTCGACACTGCTGATGCAGCCACTTCTCATAGAGGTTAGATAGTTGTTGGTTCATCCAAATGGGACTTGACACATGCGGATGTTAACACCGTCGGTTGTTGATGCAGAGGTCATTTAGGTGGAGGACGACGAGGGGCACCTGGACTCCTCGCTCCCTCACATCCAAGGAGCGTCATCGGCGCAAGCGCTTCAGTGTTCGACTGCAGAGTCTTCCCAGGGGGGAGGTGGCTCGACACATCCCAGGGCTGAATCTGCATCACCTCCGCCACATGCTCCTCTGGCCGTCTCGACCGTTGTAGCGTCGACTCCAACTAGGCCCTCTTAGACTGTCTCAGCTACTCCTGCGACCCCGCCGCCCCACCTGTGACAGCCTTCTCTCTTCATCGCACCCCAGAAGATCAAACCGGAGCTGTAAAGGAAGCCATGATCTAGGCGGAGCAGGTCATGCTAAGGACCAAGGAGGCGTACGAGGCCAGCAAATTGGCTTTTGACGTCAGCGCAGCCCTCTGCACGAATGTCCGAGTAAGTTCGATTGTAAGTCCATTGCCGATTGAATTCTTGTCTTTTGTTGGCTGCTGCAGACCAACTCGATGATTGCTATAAAAAGTTTGAACTTTCTCCACTCGAATAGATTGCATCGTAGTCGAGAAGGATTGGGATTGATAGTACGCGTGGTACTAGTGTCACTCGACATGTTGAGAGTATTTTCTGATGAGTTACTCGATGGATCGAGAATTAACCGTCTTAGTGGGGTGCTCTTAGCGCACCCATTGGGTGTAGTCCCCGAGACCGCTGTCGAGTGCTTGCATTAGCTGGGGTCTTAAAGTCTTTTGTCTACGATATGCATTTCGCCTTTGAATCACACCACTCCGTAGTTACCTTGCAGGTTTCATGGATATTATTGGCAAACCATGATATGACGCTGCATAAGGATAGACTGCACTTCATAGAGTAGGGGGGTGCGTCACTCAACGGGTCGAATGTGACGACTGGGCTGACCTTGTCGAGTGTATTTGCTGACGAGCTACTCGATGGATCAAGAGTTAACCGTCTCAGTGGGGGCGCTCATACCGCACCCAGTGGGTGTAGCCCCCGAGACCGGTGTCGAGTGCTTGCATTGGCAGGGGTCTTAGAGTCTTTTGTCGTACGCGTGGTACTAATGCCACTCGACATGTCGAGTGTATTTTCTAAAGAGTTACTCGACGGATCGAGAGTTAACCATCTTAGTGGGGGCGTTCATAGCGCACCCAGTGGGTGTAGTCCTCGACGCCGCTGTCGAGTGCTTGCATCAGCAGGGGTCTTAGAGTCTTTTGTCGTACATGTGGTACTAATGTCACTCGACATGTCGAGTGTATTTTCTGACGTGTCACTCGATGGATTGAGAGGTAACCGTCTCAGTGGGGGCGCTCTTAGCGAACCCACGGGTTTAGTACTTGAGACCGCTGTTGAGTGCTTACATCGGCAGGGGTCTTAATAGAGACAACTTTTGTATTTGTTTATGGCGCACGGAGTGCCAGAGCCACTCGACATGTCGAGTGGACTTTCTGGTTGAATTCTTCCAAAATGGTCATTCGCCAGTGTTCATAACTCACTCGTCTGCCCAGGAACCACTTGTTGATTGAACTCCTGTCTTTTGTTGGTTCTAGACGGCTTGCGAACTTGGAACGCAGTACAAGGGCATGGAGCATGAGAGGAACCGGTTGCAGGTGGATCTGGCGGTTGCCAACAATGCCCTGGGGCGAGCGTGTGCTGAGTTGAAGTCCCTGGGAGGTAAGTACTGTCAATTGTCAACATTCCCATCTTCACTGTTCACGTTTTGAACCGAATGCTCTCACTCGAACAGATGTGCGCAATGAAAACCGTCGACTCGAAGAGCGACTCAACACTATTGTTTCTTTAGATTCCATGAAGAAGGCACTAGAGGAGAAGGACAAAGCACTCATCGACGCCCAACGGGTGGCCAGGGACAAATCTAAAGCAGCAGATCGGAAGCTGGTGGCCGCCCAGAAGCTGGAAGAAGAGAACAACCACCTGAAGCAGGAGCGCGCGGACCTCGTCAAAAGGGCCGAGTAGCTGAACAAGAGGAGCCATGGCCTGGAGAAGCATTTTGGCGAGTTCTCGAGGAATATGTATATAATGCTCGACGGTAAGTGTTTCTTGTCGACTGAGCTTTGTAAAATCTTTGATGGTTGCAGTTCACTGATTCTCCTCCCCTTCCCCATTCTTCAACAGAGTTCTGCCAAGACTTTGAGAGGGAGACGGAGGAGGTTGAGCCCAATCTAGATCCCACCAAGTCTCCTGTCGCAGACGCGGTGGCCGTGAACATGCTCGGACTCAATTTCCGGCTCTAGGGTGTCCAAGCGTATCTTGTCCAACTGAAGTGTGTGATGAGGAGAATCGACAAAGAGCTATGGCCTGAGGACGCTCTTCAGCTCGACCTCAACTCTATGATGGCTCGCCTAGACGAACTTCCAAGTCGAGTGCAGTCCTGGAAGAAATCTGCCACTCGGTGTGGGGCTGACGTGGCGTTGTCACTCGTCAGGGTCCATTGCAGGGACGTGAAGGAGGAGAGGCTGAAGGAGCTTCAGGTGGTCAACATGAAAAAACTCTAGTTTGAGGACTTCATGGAGACCTTCATCGAAGCGGCCACCAGAATCGCCGACGGTATCGACCTGGACACTTTCGTCGAGCCCGCCAGTCCGTCTCCCGCTTGAAAAACTTATGTTTGAAAGAAACAATTAAATTTTCCTTGCTATGCCGAGTGGATTTGTATCCTTAAAAACTTCGTTCGGGTCTTGGGCCTGAGAGCATTTGCTTTCATACGAAATGCTTATCCGTGGTTTACCCTTTGGATTTTGTTCGTATTTGAATTTCAATCATCTGTTTGGCTGAGTTTGTTTTTTAACTTAGGCAAAGCTTGTTCGCAACTAAGCCTCTGAGCGTGAGGATTACTCATCACTCGAAGTATTATCGAACTTAGGTGAATGTCGATTCGCAGATAAGCCCTTGAGTGTGAGGATTGCTCATCACTCGAGGTATTTTTGAACTTCGGCGAATGTCGATTCACATCTAAGTTGTCGAGTGAATGGATTACCATCCACTCGACGAGGTTTTTAACTTCGGCAAAACAGGTTTCACAGCTAAGCCCTCGAGTGTGAGGATCGCTCATCACTCGAAGTATTTTTGAACTTAGGCGAATGTCAAGTCACATCTAAGTTGTCGAGTGAATGTATTACCATCCACTCGACGAGGTTTTTAACTTAGGCGAAATGTGTTTCATAGCTAAGCCCTCGAGTGTGAGGATCGCTCATCACTCGAAGTATTATCGAACTTAGGCGAATGTCGATTCGCAGCTAAGCTATCGAGTGAATGGATTACCATCCACTCGACGAGGTTTTGAACTTAGGCGAAACGTGTTTCGCAGCTAAGCCCTCGAGTGTGAGGATCGCTCATCACTCGACGTATTTTTTAACTTAGGCGAATGTCAATTCGCATCTAAGTTGTCGAGTGAATGGATTACCATCCACTCGACGAGGTTTTTAACTTAGGCGAAAACGTGTTTCGTAGCTAAGCCCTCGAGTGTGAGGATTGCTCATCACTCGAAGTATTTTTGAACTTAGGCGAATGTCGATTCGCATCGAAGTTGTCTAGTGAATGGATTACTATCCACTCGACGAGGTTTTTAACTTAGGCGAAACTTGTTTTGCAGCTAAGCCCTCGAGTGTGAGGATCGCTCATAACTCGAAGTATTTTTGAACTTAGGCGAATGTCGATTCGCATCTAAGTTGTTGAGTGAATGGATTACCATCCACTCGACGAGGTTTTTAACTTAGGCGAAACGTGTTTCGCAGCCAAGCCCTCGAGTGTGAGGAATGCTCATCATTCGAAATATTTTTGAACTTAGGCGAATGTCGATTCGCATCTAAGTTGTCAAGTGAATGGATTACCATCCACTCGACGAGGTTTTTAACTTACGCGAAACGTGTTTCACAGCTAAGCCCCCGAGTGTGAGGATCGATCATCACTCGAAGTACATATATATATATATATATATATATTGAACCCAAGCAAAGACGGTTTCGTAAATGGGCCGTCGAGTGAATGGACTGCTATCCACCCGACAGGGTTTTTAACTTAGGCGAAAAGATATTTCGCCGCTGAGTCCCCGAGTGTGAGGACTGCTCATCACTCGGAGTATTTTTGAACTTAGGTGAATGTCAATTCGTAGCTAAGTTGTCGAATGAACGGATTACCATCCATTCGACGAGGATTTTAACCTAAGCGAAGATGGATTCGCGAATAGGCCGTCTAGTGACTAGACTGCTATCCACCTGACATGGTTTTAAACTTAGGTGAAACATGTTTCGCAGCTATGCCCCCGAGTGTGAGGATTGCTCATCACTCGGAGTACCCCCAAGAATGTAACTGCATGGGTCGGAATCGACGATGTATTAATCGCAGGAACGCGAATTGCATTGATGAAGTACTCTTGTTACATCAGAAAACTCTTGTCTCAAGTGTAAAAATGCTGGAGCAGGTATGCATTCCAGGCTCGAGGCTCATCTATCTGTTTCATGGGATTATACAGGTGATAGGCTCCGTTGTTTAGCACTTTAGTGACGACGAAAGGACCTTCCCACGCAGGAGCAAGCTTGTGAGGTCGGTGTTGATTCACTCGGAGCACCAAATCTCCTTCATGGAATGCTCGGCTTTTGACATTCCTTGCATGGAAGCGCCATAGGTCTTGCTGATAGGCAGTGATCCGGATCAGAGCCATCTCATGATCCTCTGCCAGAAGATCTACTCCATCTTGTTTGGCCTGTTCAGCTTCAGCCTCAGAATATAGCTCCACTCGAGGAGAGTTCTGGGCCAAGTCACTCGGCAATATGGCCTTTGCACCATAGACAAGGAAGAAAGGAGTTCGTCCAGTCAACTGATTAGCCGTTGTTCTCAATCCCCACAAACCAGACAGCTTACCCACGCACCGGCGGCATGATCCAAATCACGCATGAGACGAGGCTTCAGACCTTGCAGAATGAGACCATTAGCCCGCTCAACTTGCCCATTGGTTTGAGGATGTGCAACGGAAGCGTAATCCACTCGGGTGACTTGGGAGTTACAGAATCTCCTGAATTCTTCCGAGTCAAAATTAGTGCCGTTGTCCGTGATGATGCTATGTGGAATGCCATATCGGATAATGATCTCTCTCATGAACGTGACCGCCGTGCAGGAATTCAGCTTCTTGATGGGCTTGGCTTCAATCCACTTGGTGAATTTGTCGACTGCTACCAACAGGTGGGTGAACCCTCCTTTTCCGGGTCGGAAGGGACCAACCATGTCGAGTCCCCAAACCGCAAACGGCCAGGCGAGAGGGATTGTCTTCAGAGCAGACGCCGACTTGTGTGACAGATTTCCATAGAACTGGCAGCCCTCGTAGTGATCAACGATGTCCTTAGCCATCTCATTAGCTCATGGCCAGTAAAAGCCAGCTCGGTATGCTTTAGCGATGATTGCCCTTGAAGACGCATGGTGGCCGCAAGTTCCCGAGTGGATTTCGTCTAGAATCATCCGACCTTCCTCAGGGGAAATGCAGCGCTGGGTGACACCAGTTACACTCTCTCTGAATAGATGGTCTCCCATCACAGTGAAAGCCTTGGACCTATGCATAATCTGTCCAGGCTCTGCTTCATCTTCAGGGAGCTCTTGTCTGAGGATATAGGCAATGTATGGCACAGTCCAATCGGGTATGATAACTAGCATCTCCATGACTAAGTCAATCACAGCAGGAACATCGAGTTTAGTCAAGTCATAGGAACTTAAAGCTTGTGGGGGCTCTTCGGTGAAAGGATCCCCTTGAATCGAAGGAGTGTGCAAATGCTCCAGGAACACCCCACTGGGGACAGGTCGTCGAGTGGAACCAATCTTAGACAGCTCATCAACCGCTTGATTTTTCAGTCGAGGAACTTGGTGAAGTTCCAGACCTTCAAAATTCTGCTCCAGCTTCGGGACGACATTGCAGTATCTAGTCATAGCAGGGTTTCTAACATCCCACTCTTTCATCACTTGATTCACCACCAAATGTGAGTCGCCATAAACCATCAGGCGCTTGACGCCGAGTGAGATAGCCATGCGCAACCCATACAAGAGTGCTTCATAGCCTACCTCATTGTTGGAGGAATCAAAATGAATCTACAAGACATAACTGAGCTTGTCGCCTCTAGGAGATATCAAGACAACACCAGCACCGGACCCATTCAACATTTTGGAGCCGTTGAAGAACATTGTCCAATGCGCCAAGTGAACTTGGATGAGCTGTTGCTGTTCAGTCCACTCGGCCATGAAATCTGCCAATGCTTGGGACTTGATTGCGTTCTTGGCCTCGAATCTGATGTCAAAGTGCCCAAGCTCAATTGCCCACTTAGCCACTCGACCTGATGCGTCGCGATTATTGAAAATCTCGGATAAAGGAGCATCACTGATGACTGAGATCGAATGGTCTTGGAAATAATGTGCCACCTTCTTCGCTGATAGGTAAATACCATATACCAGCTTCTGATATTGTGGATATCTTTGCTTTCAGGGGGACAATACTTCTGAGACATAATATATTGGCCGCTTGACCTTATAGGCTTTACCCTCCTCATCTCGCTCGACAGTCAGCACTGTACTGACGACCTGACTTGTGGCCGCGACGTACAGGAGCAAGGGCTCTTTGCTGGCAGGAGCGGCAAGCACCGGCTGGGTGGAAAGCAGGGCTTTGAGCTCTACAAATGCTGCTTCGGCTTCGGGAGTCCAGTAGAATGTGTTGGATTTCTTCATCAACTGATATAAGGGCAGAGCCTTCTCACCAAGACGAGAAATGAATCGACTCAACGCTGCCAAGCAACCTGTGAGCTTCTGAACGTCGTGTACTCGCACGGGAGTCTTCATACGGGTGATGGCACTGATCTTCTCGGGATTGACATCAATTCCTCACTCAGAAACGAGAAAACCAAGCAACTTGCCACCAGGGACACCGAAGGTACATTTGGCTGGATTCAGCTTGATGTCAAATCGCCCCCGGTTGGCGAATGTCTCGGCCAAGTCAGCCAGCAGGTCAGAACCTTTGCGGGACTTGACTACAATATCATCCATGCACACCTCGACATTCCGAGGGATCTGGTCGAGTAAACATTTCTGAATCATGTGCATAAAAGTAGCGCCGGCATTCTTAAGACCAAAAGGCATGGTGATGTAGCAAAAGCACCCAAACGGGGTGATGAAGGCTGTCTTTATTTCATGTGGGCCACACAGTCGGATCTGATGGTATCCAGAATAGGCATCCAAAAACGATAAACGCTCCCACCCCGCTGTCGAGTCAACAATTTGGTCTATGCGGGGGAGCGGAAAATGGTCTGTTGGGCACACCTTATTAAGATGTTTGAAGTCAATGCACATGTGCAACGACTTATCTTTCTTGGGCACCATCACAACATTCAAGAGCCACTTGGAGTGGTAAATCTCCCTAATGAATTGGCTTGCAATAAATGGGCCACTTCTTCTCCGATTGCCCTAGGCTTCTCCGTCGCGGATCGATGCAAATGCTCCCTGACGGGCTTGGCTTTCGGATCCACTCGTAGACGGTGCTCAGCCAGCTCCCTGGGAATCCCCGGCATGTCAGCAGGCTTCCATGCAAAGATATCCCAGTTCTTACGAAGGAACTAGATGAGCTCGGCTTCCTATTTACGGTCGAGTGTTGTAGAGATATTTGTCGGGGCAACAGTTGGATCTGTCGGGTGGATGTGCACCTTCTTCACTTCCCCTGCCAACTCCGAAGCCGGCTTTTTTGCACGGAGCAAATCAGCAAGGTCAGCGGTTTTCTTGTACTCCTCCAGGTCGACCATGGCCATCTGTTGATCGGCGATCTTGGATCCTTGCTGGAGACACTCTTCGGCCCGCTGTCGATTGCCAGTGACCGTGATCACGCCCTTAGGGCCTGGCATTTTCAACTTGAGATACACGTAACATGGTCGGGCCATGAAACGTGCATAAGCGGGTCGACCCACGATGGCGTGGTAAGCACTCTTGAAATCCACGACCTGAAATGTCAACTTTTCTTTTCGGAAATTTTTGCTATCTCCAAATGTCACATCCAATGCTATCTGGCCGAGTGACTTGTCCTTCTTCCCTGGGATGACTGCATGAAAATGCATGCTGCTCTCGCTCAGACAGGACATCGGAATGCCCATCCCTTTCAGGGTATCTACATACAGAATGTTCAGGCCGCTGCCGCCGTCTATAAGGACCTTTCTGAGTCGAGTCCCCAGCACCACCGGATCAACTACCAGAGCCTGTCGACCGGGAGTGGCCACACGAGCAGGATGGTCCGTCTGGTCGAATGTGACAGCATATTGAGACCATTTGAGGTAGGTGGAGGTGTCTGGCACAACCATGTTGATTTCCCTATTGATGACTTTCAGACGACTCTTGCTCTTGACATCAGCAAAGATCACCACCGTAGCCATGACATTCGGGAATGTTTCCTTTTACTCATCTTCATCTTCTTTTTTAGGAGATTTCACACTCGACTGGTCTCCCTTGAAATGCTGGATAAGGGTTCGACACTGTCGAGTGGTGTGCTTGGGCAAAATCAGGTTGCCTTCTGCATCTTTCCTCATGTGAATTACACACGAGTGATCCAAGATGTCAGTTCCTGACTGACCTTTCCCCTTCTTGGGGGCATACTGAGCCTTGTCCTTGCCCTTGTTCTTCGACTGAGTCACCAATGCCTCTGCCTCTGCCGGAGCTAGGTCTTCAGCCTTTCGCTTCTGTTTTCGACTGTTGCTGCCGCCAGACTCATTGGCGACCGCTTTTCCTTTGCCGCTATGGAGGTGGTCTTCTTCCTCGCCATTAGCATAGCGAGTGGAAATTTCCATCATCTTGCCGAGTGAAATGTCACCAGTGCGCCCGAACTTCAAGTACAGCTCCCTGTATCTCACACCGGCCTTGAAGGCACAAACAGCCTGGTGTTCTGACACATTCTCCACCGTATGATGTAGGGTGGACCATCGCTGAATATAATCCCTTAAGGTTTCATTGGGCTTCTGGATGTAGTGTTGTAAGTCGACCAGACCTGTCGGGTGCTTGCAAGTGCCCTCAAAGGTCCGGACAAACACTCGGGCAAGATCTTCCCAACAATGTATGCTGGAAGGAGCCAAACGATTTAACCAAGCTCGAGCTGAGCCATCCAACATGAGGGGCAGGTGCTTCATTGCGACATTGTCATTTCCGCCGCCAATCTGCACAGCCACTCGGTAATCATGTAACCAAGTCTCTGGTTTTGTTTCACCAGAAAACTTTTCGATCCCCACCGCCATTCTGAAGTTTGGGGCAATCTCTGCAGAACGTATAACTCTGCTAAAACACTCAGGACCAGACACCACAGCTGAGCTTCCACTCGGAACATCTCTGTCGAGTCCCTCTTTGTAAGCTCTGCTCTTTCTGAACAAGATAGGCACGGGCGTCAAAGTCCGTGTCCCGCTCATCACCGAGGGAGTGCCTCTCGCCCTGGCGCCGGGGCACGTACGGACCACTCCTCGGAGGAGTGAGCACTCAACGATGGCCTTCGCGGTGATGCTGATCTTTGTCTTGATCTTCACGAAAACCGCCGCCTCGATGATGCAAGGGCGATCTAGGGCTCTGTGCCGATTGAACGGTCTCTGCCTTGGGTGAATTGCTGTCTATCTTGTTACGAGACTGAGAAACTGCTGAATTCTAACGTTGTGCTACATCCAACAGCGCTCTAATCTGCAACAGCCCTCTACCAGCCTCTGACCGGGACGGCTGAATGGAATCCGCTATCCTAGCAGCAGCAACAACATTTAGCACAGGAGTTCGGTATGCCTCGACGCCATCGTGAGTTCAAGGCGGAAACAGTTGTCGATGACGTCGGCTGGGGCGTGGCGGGCGCTGGCGAGCGTGCTCGTCAATCTCTGCCTGGAGCTCTTCCAGACGAATGCGTGCAGACTCTAAAGCTTGGGCCTCGGTACTCGTGCTGACGATGGGGGTATGAAGAACTTCCTCATCACGACACAGTTGCACGTTCGACGGACCTCCTGCCTCGTGCTTGACACGGCCGAAGCCAGGCGGTAAACTCTGATGAGAGCCCGCCATGAAAACCTGCGCTGCGGGATTGCAGCTTTCGCACTCGGAAGGCACGTTGGACGGGGCGGAATCTGACTCAAAGACATTGTGAAGGGAACTCAGTGGGCTCGAGCACTGCAACATGTGGATAAGCTTGACGTGTCGCTGCATGTTCGACCCACCGCAAGAGCCGCGAGCGGCCGGACCGCTTGCGACCACGAACGGCAAGAGGAGCCGACACGTAGGGGGTCGACGACTGTCGCAGCAACACGCCACAGGGACTCGCACGGAAGTGCGTGGCCCCACGGACCGGGAGCGCCTCGACATTGAGAGGCGCCTCCTGGAGCCATGCCGAATCGTCGGCGATGAAGGTGAGCGCTCCGAAACGGATCTTGTGGCCCAGAGCAAAAACACCGCCAGAAGACATGTTGAAGGACGAAAATCGCAACCTCGCCGGAAGACGCTTAGACGCCTGCCCGATGGTGGGCGCCAACTATCGTGGGAATGAGCCTGACAGTAGATGGTTGGGGTACGAAGGGAGAGGGTAGAGTCCTAGCTACGACGAGGGTGTACACACGGATGTATGAGTTCAGGCCCCTCTCGTGGAGGTAACAGCCCTAGGTCTCAGTGCTCGGGAGATTTATGTCGAGTGGAGTATAGGTATTACAATGGTTGCGAACCCTTGTGCAGGAGGGGAGGGGTGGCTTATATAGAGTTCGCTACCCCTCATAATGGCCCCGCATGAAAGGGTCTGGTCGTGGGGTTTAAAGTTTGCCGTTACAGGTAACGTACGTAATAAAAGTTATTAATGACCATTGAACCAGCGTCTGTCCGTTTGGCTCTTGATGATGGCTCCTGGTCTTCTGGCGTCGAGTGAAAGCAAGGTCTTCCGAGTGACACGCGACTGCCGAGTGAGAGCGGGAGTTTCCGAGTGGATTACTGTCGAGTGTCTTTGAACGTTTCTAGGGATCCACTCAGAAGTTCATGCTTGATCTGCAACTCCTCTCATGTGGTGTCCTTAGGTAGGGTACGTGGGCCGTGCCTAGGACCCTACCCTAGGTATATATCCTCATCATTACTCATATAAATAGAACAACCATTATTCTCAGATTTTAATGAGTAACCGTCTCGCAATAAACAAGATCCAGATATAATGTTCATGCTTAACACGGGCACTAAATGACAATTAGTCAGGTTCATAACTAATCCCAATGGTAGTCAAAGGGCGAGCATGCCGACGGAGATCATATCAACCTTGGAACCATTTCCCACATGCATCGTCACTTCGTCTGTAGCGACCCGACTCAAAACGAGTCAAGCCTCTGTGTTTTCTATGCCATCCCTGGATCAGTATGCTGGCACACATAGTACATCAATGTATATATCAAAGTGCAATCACATGTAATAACATAAAACTGATATATATACCTTAAAATAGCAGCGGATACAGGCAACGGGAGTGGAGTCCCAATAACACCAACGGCAGATTGAGTGTAGACCGTAACCCTGAATCGTACTCTTACCCGTCGTAGAGCTTATCTGCAACATAAGATGTTGCAGCCGTGTAGGTCAGTACATTGAATGTTCTAGCAAGATCACCATGGAAGATCAGAAGAATAAAGACTATTCTATATGCAAAGGCTTTGTGGCTTTGTGTCTAAGTTTTTTGCGTACAAGCTGATTTTATTTTCCTACAACAAAGGAAAATCAGGAGTTTTCACTATAGAGTTACCTATCATGACATGGTTCCGCCAACTGATGTCCAAATGCCCACAAGTATCATTAAGTTGCCCACAATTAGTTATCAGTCCAGTGTTGAGAGTTCAGAGATAGATCCAAGTCCAGAGGCTCAAATTGTCCGTAACCGGGGACACGGCTAATCGATTAGGTTTTAACTCTGTAGAGTGTTGTGTACTTTACCCACAAGATTCGTTCCCTCCTGGTAAGTCCTCGCAGTGCATGGTGTTTCAGAACAGGATGAACAAAACATGGTTTTTCAGAGTGCTTCCCTGACTATCCGACAGTGCCCATCAAATCCTAACGCCGACTACATCTTGTAGCACTGCCTAGACAGAGTCACAACAAAGATCAACCAAGCCAGAGCCCATAATGACTTGTGGCTACACAGGTAAGCTTCCGGGCATGAAGTATTCATCCTTCCCTTTGAGTCTGGGTGAGGCTTTCCGCGTGAATACTGGCACATCTCCATCAACACCTAGGCAAATCCACTGGCTTCTCCAGGGTGCCGTTCCAACCATCCCTCACCCAGTAGTGTGTATTGAAAAACTTGTTTCTCGAGTCTCGAAGTCTTGAGGTATTGAATATGCAGGTCTTGAAGAAGCCTTCATGAAGTCGTCGTTTTGACGTGGAGTCCTCCTTCTCACACCACTCACGAACACTCATACCAGACCCCGTCTACTTTAGCATAGCATTGCACTAATTAGCGTTCCCGGGGCTTTAGTAACAAGTGGTGGGTTCCTACCTCATGCATTCTACTCAACTACAAGAATTTCAATAACACTACGGGAGGGACTTGTTGAATGATGTCACTACATGCAACAAAACATAGGTATGAACAAAATGGTCAAAGTGAACTTGCCTGTACTGTTGATGAAGATAAGTATCGCTCTTAGAAAATACTTGATAGAACTATACGTCACTCTCCGATGAAATCTATACAATCAAACATTGCATTCATAAGCAAACACTTCTAGCAATCAGTACTAACAATCACAAGGTAACACAAGAACCAAAAGTAACAAGGTTGATGAAGGAATTTCTTAAGACAAAACTCCAAGTAACAAAACTACATCAACACAATTGTGGTGAGAGAAATATTTAAGTCAAAGTTAAAATCAACAAAGTTTTCATGCACACAACTAAGGTAGTTCTCCCCTACAACAACTATTTTCAAATAGTAACAAAATAAAAACAAAGTAAAATATAACAAAAGTATTTTAGTAAAAGAATTACTTTTGAAGAACAAGTAAAACTATGAAAACAACACCCTAACACAAAAGTGTTTCCTAAGTAAAACATTAAAATATTAAAATAAGAGAAAACAAAGTATAAAAAAACTAAGTTAACAGAAAGTAAAACTTATAAAACAATTATTTTAAATAATTTTTCAAGTAAGAAACCAACTAGCAACATAACAAATCAAAACAAAGCAAAGCAATGGACTCTAAGTTTTAGTGGCTAAACTACTACTAAACAAAACAATTTTTTTGTAACCAAACTAATACTTAATAGAAAAGAATTAATAAAAACTTTATTATAAACTAGGATTAAATCATACAAAACTTCTGTGAAAAGGATTTCTGCTAAAACTAAGTTGTTTTATAAAACATTACCTAATGAAGAGGGATATAGATTCCTATAGTAAACTAAACTATTTTGTTTAAAACATTTCTTAACAAAAAATTATTACTAAAAACTTTATTTGAAAACAGAATCTAATTACTTAAAACTTTTGTTAAAAGAAATATTACTAACAATTTTTTTTAATAAACTATACCTATTTGAAAAAGGGTATAGGTTCCTACAATAAAAATTCATAAACTAAACAAATTATCTTTTGTTAACAGCAAGTAAATTACTAAAGTTTAGAACAACAGAACTAAATGAAATCTAAAACATAAGTTAAATCAAATTCAGATTTCAAAAAATAAAACAAAGGAAATCAAACTAGTTAAACTAATCGGAAACTAAACAGATTCTGTTTTTAGTTAAAACCCAAATCAAATTTATTCTAAAATTTCTCAAACTTTACCTACTCATAACTAAGATCACTAGTGACAAGTAGCAAAAGAATCAATCAAAAATATATTATTAAACTCAAGTTATTCAGAAAACAAAATTTAATTCAAATCTATTTAAATTCAAATTTAAATATTCAAACATAGTCAAACTTGGTATCTACAGAAACTAGAATAAATTTGTGACCTAATGCAAAAAGAATCAAATTAAAACAACTAAAACATAAAAGATATACTAAAAAAACAGGACTAAATATGTTTTCTAAAACACAAACAGAAAAAAAAACAAAAAAAAACAAACGGATCGGGCAGGGGCTACGTGTCAGGTTCCTATTGGTCGAAAGGTGTGCGCGTTGGAGCTAAATGGGCGGACGGCCGATACTTAACAGAGAAATGGGTCGGCTAAAATTTACTAAAAGAAAACCGTCCGGTTCTTTTTAAAAGAACCGAAGGGGTCAGTTGGGTCTAATCTACGCCGTTCATTCGAGATCGGACGGAGGAGGGTGCTCACCGCGGTGGTGGTGGAGTCCGGCGATGACGCCGGTGATGACGGCGGCTCGAGCGTGGACGGGGACGGTGCTCCGGTGGTCTTCGGCGTCAGGGAAGGGGTCCGGTCAATGCGCGCGAGCACGGCGAAGACGATGGTGGCGTCAGAGGGGCTCGGGGACGACGGGGTTGACGACGGCGAGCTCGGAGGCGGAGGTGGCTTTCGGGTGGTCGACGGGGAGGTAGTTCAGGTGGGTGCGGGGCTCGAGCGAGAGCGCTGGGAGGTGCGCACGAGCGTGGGAGAATGGATGGTGGGCTCGGGAAGTGGCCGGGTGGTCGGAGTAGAGCGCCAGGAGAGGAGGGGTGCGACGGCAACCGAGAGCTCCGGCGAGCTATTACGGCGAGGGGAGGGCTCGGGCTTAGGGGGAAAGTGGGGGCAGGGGTCGAGGGGAGGCAGGGGGACTTATATAGGACCTCGGGGTGGTCGGAGTAGGAAGGGGGAGGGATTTCCGACTCGGTGGTCGCCGACGTAGTTTCGGGAGGAGATGAAGGAGAGAGGCGACCGCGCGGTGAGTGGGAGCGGGCGGTGGGGTCTGCAAGTCAGTGTGTGAGAGAGAGGGGCGGCTGTGTCGGTTGGCCGTTAATTAGGAAAGTCGGGAGGGAGTTAAGGCGGGGTGGGCCGGCCGGTTTTAAAAGCCTTTAAAGGATTTTCCTATTTTATTTTACCAGCGAATTAAAAACCATTAAATGGGCATAAATACTTTACGAAAAATAAAGACCTTTATGCCAAAATGACCAGGAGAATTAATGACATTAAGTGAACATTTTTCCTCGGCCAGAATAAATAATTTTAAAAAAATATTTTTCAGAAAATGCCTAAGTGGCTTTATTTATTTTTGCAAATATTTTTCAAATAACCCCTTGGGTTTTATGATTCAAAAACTTCACAAAATACCCCCTGGTTTGGAGTGTCACATTACTCCTCTCAAAAATTTGTCTAGGGTTTTGAATGCTTTGAAAATTTGAATAGGAACCAAATATGACATGGATTCCAAAAGAATAATTCAGAGGTCTTCAAAAGCACTTTCAAATCCTTCCTTTAAACTTCCAACTCATATTTCATATAATTTGAAGAAGTCCTTTTATCCTCTCTGATTAAAATCATTGAGTTGCATAAAGTTTCTGAATTTGAAATATTTTCAAAATGGAATTCAAGTCTCATGGGAAAGTCATTTTATTCCCTCTCATTCAAAAGTTTTCAAAAGTTTCAAATTTTCACTTAATTTCAATCACTCAAGAAAACAAACAATCATTCTAATATTAATTATAACATTCCAAAATTTGGGATGTTACATCGTCCTTAGCCAGCCTCCGCCTATTCCGTAGGTCCTGCTTTGAGTTGCAAATGTGAGCAACTGAACTGGTATCAAATACCCAGGCACTACAACGAGAGTCAGTAAGGTACACATCAATAACATGTATATCATATATACCTTGTTTGCTGTTGGCCGCCTTCTTGTTAGCCAGATACTTGGGGCAGTTCCGCTTCCAGTGACCAGTTCTTTTGCAATGAAAGCACTCAGTTTCTGGCTTGGGTCCAGCCTTGGGTTTCTTCACGGGAGGAGCAACTGCTTTGCCACCCTTCTTGGAGTTACCCTTCTTGCCCTTGCCATTCTTCTTGAAACTAGTGGTTTTATTGACCATCAACACTTGATGTTATTTCTAGATTTCAGACTCAATGACTTTCAGCATCGCAAACAGCTCGGCAACTGACCTGTTCATCCCGTGCATGTTATAGTTCAGCACGAAGCTCTTGTAGCTTGGTGGCAATGATTGAAGAACTCTATTAGTGACCGCCTCTGGCAGAAGGGGCATCCCTAACTCCGCTAGATGGGTCGAATACCCAGACATTCTGTGTATATGTTCACAGATAGACCCATTCTCCTCCATTTTGCAAGCATAGAACTTATCGGAGGTCTCATACCTTTCGATCTGGGAATTCTTCTTGAAGATAAACTCCAACTCCTGGAACATCTCATATGCTCCATGACATTCAAAACGTCTTTGTAGTCCCAGTTGTAAGACATACAATATTGCACACTGAACTATTGAGTAATCTCCAGAACGTGCTTCCCAAGCATTCATAAAGTCTTTGGATGACATATATGCGGGTTGATTACCAAGCGGTGCATCAAGGACATATGCCTTCTGGGAAGCCATGAGGATAATCCTTAGATTATGGGCCCAGTCCACAAAGTTACTTCCATCATCTTTAACTTAGCTTTCTCTAGGAACGCGTTAAAATTCAGGGGTGCTACTGCGCGAGCCATTGATCTACAACATAAATAACGAAAGGTTACTAAGACTATTGTTCAAGATAATGAGTTTAGTTAATCAAATTACCAAATCTCCCACTCAAATTGACATCCCTCAAGTCATCTGAGTGATACATGATCCAAATTCACCAACTCAAGTCCAGTCATCACGAGAGTTGTGGTGGTTTAATGGGTCCTGCCGGTTGCCGTACTCATCGACATGCAAGTCATGATATTATATACAACACATGATCATATCATACATCACATATATCTCATCATGTAATTGGCCATATCACATCACAACATACCCTGCAAAACCAAGTTAGACGTCCTCTAATTGTTGTTGCAAGTTTTACGTGGCTGCTATGGGTATCTAGCAAGAACAATTCTCACCTACGCAAAAACCACAACGGTGATACATAAGTTGGTTTTCAACCTTCTCAAGGACCGCCTTTGTCGAATCCAATCCAACTAAAGTAGGAGAAACAGACACCCGCTAGCCATCTTTGTGCAACGAAGTTTCCCGTCAGTTGATGGAACCGGTCTCTCGTAAGCGTACGAGTAATGTTGGTCTGGGCTGCTTCATCCCACAATACCACTGAACAAAAGACGACCAAGGGAGGAAGCATTCTAAGCATCAACGCCCACAAACTCATTTGTGTTCTACTCGAGATCTCATCTACACATAGACCTAAGACTTGAGTCAAAGCATCTCTTAGCATGTGACAACATTAAATGCTTTATGTAAAAGTGGTAACCCTACGTGTGCTTAAACGACGAGTATGACCTATGATCAAGTACTCTTACTTGGCTCCTAAGTTAAATACTCATCTATAGATGACTTCTTCATCGCCTAAGTGCTAGTTAGATGCTAGTGTATTTGTGCATGTTTGTCATGATTTCTTTTGACATCTTATTGTGTGAGCATGTTGGTCTGCATTTATTTACTCATTCGAGGATATCCAATTGTTGCTATTTGGCTTTCGATCTATCTTTTTCCAATTGGATGGACAAGAATGCCTAGGACCACTCTTTAGCTATCTATGCTTTCTCACCTCATATTTCATTTATGCTGCATCACAAAATTTGAACAAGTGCTTTTTGATCCCTCTGTGTGTGGAGCACTCGGAGTTCCGTATCGACAAGGAATGACCATTAAAACCTCCCAAGTGCATCTCGGTGGAACCAACCCCACAATCTCGGTCTCACCGAATGCCTAGGGTTGATCTATTTTTCAATCTCGGTACTGCCGATTTCGTATTCTCGGTTACACCGAGTTTCCCTGTCTACTCACAGTTGTGGAACTCGGTGACATCGAAAACATAAAATCGGTATCACCAACAGTGGAGGGTATATATACTTTGGACCCCGACGTTTTGAAATTCATCCTCAGAACTGTCGCGCCTCAGAACCCTAAGATCCTGCTTCAAGACCGCTGGTCGTCGTGCTTGTCTTCCTGTGCTCCTCCGCCGCTGGGAATCGCCGCCGTCGACGAAATCTGCTCCATCGTCACCGCCGTAGTGGATCCGCACCAAGTTAGGGTACGGATCCGACGTCCTTTGTGCTCCCTTCTGATTCTTGCGCATTGGATCTGCTTTTCTTCTGATCCCACCTATTGCACTACTTCCTATCCACCAGGAAATTCTATAGGCTAGAGAACCATTGATTTTCTAGGGTTTGCCTTCTACCCAATGCAACTCGGTAGAACCGAATCAAGAAAATTGGTACCATCAATTTTTGTTTCTTTGTTGCTGAGAACTGTCTCGGTGAAACCGAGCACTCCTTTTCGGTCTCAGCGAAAAGGGTGGCAAGTTTCTGTTAAAAGGGACAGTCAGTCTCGGTATCACCGAAAATTTTGTTTCGGCCTTACCGATTAGTTTCTAAAAGAATGCAAAACTTTGAAAATCTTTTGTTCAAATTTTCAAAAACCAGCTGATAATTGTGTGATGACTCATCTACTTCTGCTCATCTATATTCCATTCATAGGGTCAGTATGTCAGATGCAGAGGACAATCAGAATGACCTCATAGAGCAAAGTGTTGAGATGGATTCGGGCACTAGTCCTGAGTCTAGTTCATCTTCAGACCCACGCACTCCTAGTTCCCATGGTTTGCCACAGGCTGCTACTGGGGCTAGGAAGAAGCTGAATTCTAATGAAGAATATTCAGACTTCGTACCAGAAGAGATTCTTAATAAGAAGCAAGAGAAGGCTCCCAAGAAGTCAGCAACTAAAGCTACTTCATCTCGTAAAGTTGTCAGCAAGGTCTATGCTCCTGCTTCAACATTCAAAGCACATGAGATAGCCAGAGCAACTATTTCAGTTGAGGTCCCCAAGAAGGCTATGCCTAAGAAGGCAGGGGAGAAAAAGTCTAGGAAGAGTATTATTCATGTGACTGGCAGGCCTACTTCCATGTATGAAGATCCATAAGAAGCTGGTGGTGCTGATGCTGAATAGGAGCAAGAGCATGTTGAGAAGGCCCCTCCCAAGAAAAAGAAAAGGAAGTTTATGTGTGATGCTATGCCAAAGAGTGGTACTTCCAAGAGCACCAAGTCTACATCCAAGAAGGTTGTTGCTGAGAAGCCTAAGAGGACATGGAGGCAGATTCCAGCTTCTGAGAAGAACAAAGGACCTGCTTCCAGAGTTGAAGATGATGATGACTTGACAACTTTGATGAAGCTCAGGCCACACCTTCTAGTGCACAATGCCAGCTACCCACTAGCTGAGGACACGAAGAAGGGGAAGGATTCAGGATTGAGATCTTGGAGAGCTATAGATCCATATGCCCAGAGGAAGAAGTCTGTTGTTGACTACAGGTTCAACACCAGAGAGCAACAAGACTTTTATGAAACAGTGCTGCTAGACAAGAGCCCAACTGTTAGTGATATGAGATATAATGATTGTAAATTCATTAAGGAGAATGAGGACCAATTTCCAAGTGTCCAAGAAAATTTCCACTTCATAGGTTTGGATGAGTTTGTTGGCAGAGAATTCACAGCTTGGAATGATGAGATGATCATGCAATTCTACTCCACTGCACATTTCTATGGAGATCGTAGAATTTTATGAATGACTGAAGGTGCAAGGTATGAATCGACTGTTGAAGAATGGGCTGCTATCTTAGGAGTTTCAGAAGCACAGGATGGTGACTCGGATGTATACTCAGAATCCAAGGAGAGCCACAATGATATGGCAAATATGTACAAGGAGATCCCTGCTGCCAATGTGAAGTCTCAAAAGCTAGGATCTATCTACTTTCTTCACGCTGGCCTCCGCACAATGAACATTATTCCGAGGCATACTTTGATGCCCAAGTCAGGAGATGACAAGATGATCCGAGGTCACTCCATCAATATGTTGATCCACCTTGAAAGACACACCAGGATCATAGTCATGGATTTGATTGTTGAGACAATCAAGAGGGTTGTTGCTGACCAGAAGTGCTCTTGCTATTATGCACCCTACATCCAGATGCTTATCAATTCAAAGTTGGAGAAGCACATTTTTGCTCTAGATCGTCCACATTTACCCCTATAGCCAGATCTCGAGGATAATGTTGTGGTGATGAACCCAGATCATCCCACATCAGCTGCAGCTCAGGCAGAAGCAAAGGCAGCTCGAGCCGCTAGTGTTCAGGTCCCTAGATCCAGGAATGAGCAAATGGATCTTCTGATTTCATCTATCCAAGGAATGAAGGACGACATTAAGGAGATTTTGAAAACTCAGAACAGTCTTGTCAGGATCTTTGAGAAAAGGATCAAAACCCTTAATGATAAGGTGGATAGGCTGACTAAGACAGTCATTGAGCTCAAGAAGGAAGTTGACTTAGTGCCTCTTCCTCAGACTACTTCATATGATCATGATGATGATTACGAGGATGGATCACCTCTCAGGACAGGCACACCGTTTCATACCCAGGCCAGATCAGCCACTGTGCCAGCTCCAGACTTGAGGCCCTCTTCATCAGCTCCTACTGCGGTCACCTCAGCTCCTGCTCCATCTGCTCCAGTTCCTCCAGCTGCCACTCCAACTCCATCCGCTACATCTGCAGAGATCTTCGCTGACGGTGTTCTCTCGACTCCTTCATCAACAACCAGAGGAGATCAGCGTAAGAATGATTGGATGTATGCCTTTGAACTTTTTGGTAACTTGTTGCCAAAGGGAGAGAAGTGTACATAGATCTTTAGGCTTCGAGTGAGAGAGCGTTTTGGTGTTTGTTGCTTTTCAACTTTTCAAAACATTTGGTCTTTTGGTTGCTTGTGCTGAGCGTATGATCATGTGTGTTATGCTACTATTTTCCACCTAATGTGATGCTACTATTTCCTATCATCTTAATGCTTATGAGATGATCATTCACCTTTGCTTGATTGTGTTCTGCTTTGTTATTCATTCTAATTATTCTCGCACACCACGACATGGAAGAAGTGCCCCATATACCTAATCGATTGTGCATTTGCATTCAAATGCAAATTCAAAATAATGCACAAATTTAGGGGGAGCTCTTGCTTATCACATACCTCTCAAATTGACGGTTATATTCATTGATTTTATCATATGTCGATGCTTTGATCTATATGTTGTCATAAATTACCAAAAATGGGGAGATTGAAAGCCTATTTTCTCCCTTGGTGGTTTTGGTAATTAATAACAACATATAAGTCATTGAACTAATGTTTCCACCAAGTATATTTCATGAAATGTTCAATGATAGGATTGGCAAAAGGAGATTGTGGAGATACCCCAAGATGCAAGGAAATAGGTTGGCCAAGCTTCAAGCAAGAGGACTCTACATTTTATATTTGTGAGAAATCACTTTGAGTCCATACAAAAGCCAATACTATTAAAAGGGGGTAAGCTTTTGTTGGTGAACAATATGCTCAAACATGCACAAGTGATAGACGCCAAAAACATCCACAAACTCTCCAACCAAAGTCTGTTCTATACCTAACACTCAAAATCGGTGCAACCAACTTTCCCATACCGGTGCCACCGATTCTAGAACCTAGACAAACTCAGCCAAACCCTAGCCACTTCAGTGCAACCAATTCCATACCGGTGCCACCGAGTTTAGGTTGCATACTTTTGTTACGCAAATTCACATTGTCGGTACCACTGAGAATGTTGGATCGGCGTCACTGAGATTGGAAATCTGATCGTTGGTCACCTTATCGGTGCAACCGAGTTTCCCATATCGGTCTCACCGAGATTCAAAAGTTGCCACATTTTGGTCACTTCGGTACCACCGAGATTAGCACATCGGTGTCACCGAGTTGGTCATTTTGTGTGTAACGGTTGGATTTTTGGGGATGCCTATATATACCCCTTCACCACCACCTACTCAAAAGTGAAGCACTCAGAACTATTCCACACTTGCCCCATCCAATTTTCTGAGAGAGAACCACCTACCCTTGTGTTGAGGTCAAGATCTTCCACTCCAATCATATGGATATTGATCTCTAGGCTCCCCAAGTAGCTTTCCACCAATCCCATCTCTTCCACCATGCCAAATCTATGAGAGAGTGATTGGGTGCTGAGGAGTCTATCATCTTGAAGCACAAGAGCAAGGAGTTCATCGTCATTACCGAGCTTATTACCTTTTGGAGGGTGGTGCCTCCTAGATTGGTTAGGTGTCGCTTGGGAGCCTCCTACTTCATGTTGTGGAGTGAACCAAGAAGTTTGTAAGGGCAACAAGATCGCCTACTTCATGAAGATCTACCCATAGTGAGGCTAGTCATTCATGGACGGAAGCCGTTATGGAATAGTCAAGGTTGCTACTTCGTGGACCCTTTTGGGTGGAGCCCTCCATGGATTCTCGCGGTCGTTACCCTCCGTGGGTTGAAGACTCCATAAACGTGGATGTACGATAGCGCCACCTATCGGAACCACGGGAAAAATCATCGTGTCTACAACTGCGTTTGATCTTCCTACCCTATCCCTTCTATACATGCTTGTTGTTACTTTCCGCTGCTATATACTCTTAGACTTGCATGTGTAGGGTGTACTTGACTTTCCATGAAATGCTAAAAACTGTCAACCCTAAAACTTGGCATAGGCAAAACTTTTATTTGGTCAAGTAGTCTAATCACTCCCCCTCTAGACATACTTTCGGTCCTACACTAGCGCTTCTAATAATATCAGACCGAGCAAACCTCTGACGAAACTGAATATAAATGCCACCGGTGACAAAGAACGGCGACGATGATCCCGGCGACTACCGGGCCTCTCCGGTGACGCAGAGCACCCGTGGGGAGAGCGGGGACCTACGGGTATCCAATCCCCGTCTCGTCTCGTGACGAGGAGGACGGAGGCGATGATCCTCAAGGCCGCGCCTTGCACTACGCGGCGGCGATGGCGAGCTCTACGAGACGAAGCCAGAAGGGGCTACAGCAAAACGAGAGGGCTGCAAGGAGGATACGCTCACCGTGGGCTTCTCGAAGACGCGGGGACGCGGTCGACAGCGAGAAGAAGATGAAGAAGACGCCAGCGACAAACTCCTGCCTTGCAGACGACGACGATGACGGTACGGCACTGCGGGAAGGTGGTCCTCACTCACTAGCAGCGGGAATGGGACGCAGAAGACACCCACGTGCTCCACGCCATCTCCACCAGCGACGAGGGCCACCGGAGGCGACAGCGACGAGGGCCACCGGAGGCGACGGCAACGACACAGAGATGACGGAACTCTGCTCTCTGAAACCTTACCTCTTTGAAACCATACTTGACATGGATATAAAGAAGATGGGAGAGGAGGAAGCAGAAGAAGATAGGAGCGGCGGCGGCAGGAGGGGAAAGTAAAACCCTAGGTGAAGCCGCACGCATGCCGAGGGGCTTTAAAAGCCTCGGAGGAGACAGCGACAGACGGTGCAAAGACACGGCGGAGTGCGCTCTCTCTCAGCTCACACTGAACCTGATGGAAAGAATAGACGGGAGCAGGTAGGCGTTGCCTACCTGGGCTAGGCCGCGCGAGGAGGAGAAGAGGCCCAACTCAGCCTCTAACTCTTTCAGATACCAAAACACATGTATTTCATTTTACAAAGAATAACACATGGTAAAACCCTCTAGAGAGAAAGAAAAGATTTTTTGACAAAACAAAATACCATGACACAAGAGAAAATATGAACTATTAAATAAAATTAGTAAGTTGATTTTTAGAGCACTTAAATTAAATACTTTTAAATATGAACAACCCCTGATATTTAACAAAACCCCATGATCCCAAGTCCAAACATCACAGAGAGCAACACACACAAGCTCAAAATAATATCTCCTACAACTTGAACATTGTAAACAGATTTATTGGGCAAGTTAAATCTATTGAAGAAAAACAAAATGAATAAAAGGCTTAGGTTAAGATATGAAAATAAGGGGGAGGAGAGGATTTGAAGCCCACACATGCACACAACCACAATCACACAAGAACTTCTCACACCTCACCACAAGATCACAATGGAGCACACCACAAAAGATTATGCTTGTCAAGAATGATGAGATGAAATGATGCATGATACATGAGACAAAGAGATGGAAAAGGAGAAAAGTCAATTCATTCATCACATGACACGTGGGTCCACATAGGTTACATGGTCATAAATGGCAGGGGCAGCACTTGGGCTGTCACAACTCTCTTGCACTACAAGAGGATCTCGACCCGAGATCTAGGAACGAAAGAACTCTGGATATTCAAAACGGAGAAGATCCTTGCGTTCCCAAGTAGCTTCTTTGTCGGAATGATGATACCACTTCACCTTGAGAAACTTGATTGATTTTTTGCGAGTCTTACGCTCAGTTTCTTCGAGAATAGCCATTGGATGCTCACGATAAGAGAGATCAATGTCTTGGAGGTCAATGGTACGCTCGGGAGTCTTGAAGCACCTCCGAAGCTGAGAGACATGGAAGACATCGTGCACATTTGTGAAGTTTGGAGGAAGCTCTAGTTGATATCCATGTTCACCTCTCTTGCCAACAACTCTGAATGGATAAACAAAGCGAGGAGCTAGCTTCCCTTTAATTCCAAACTGCTGAGTGCCCTTCATGGGAGAGACTTCAAGATAGACTAGATCATCAACTTGAAAGGAGACATCCAAATGTTTGTTATCATAATAGCTCTTCTGTCGGGATTGAGATGTTTTGAGGTTCTCATGAATGACACGGCACATCTCTTCTGCTTCGGTGATCATGTCATCGCCCAAAATCTGACGCTCACCAGTTTTAGACCAGCTAAGCGGGGTATGACACTTCCTCCCGTAGAGAATCTTGAAAGGGGCCTTGCCTGAGCTAGCCTAAAAGCTATTGTTGTATGAGAATTCAGCATATGGAAGGCAGTCTTCCAATTTCATGCCGAACGAAATCACACAGGCTCTGAGCATGTCTTCAAGGATCTGATTGACTCTCTCAATTTGACCACTTGTCCGCGGATGGAATGCAGTGGTGAAATGGATCTTGGTACCCATAGCAGTCTCGAAAGACTCCCAAAACTTGGAAGTAAATAGGCTTCCACGGTCAGATGAGATGAGCTGAGGAATACCATGCAAAGAAACTATCCTTGACGTATACAACTCTGCTAGCTGAGCTGCCGAGATAGATTCTTTGACTGGAAGGAAATGAGCAACTTTGGTCAGCTTGTCGATAACCACAAAGATGGCATTGTTGCCTCTCTTGGACTTGGGAAACCCAGTGACAAAATCCATCTCCACATGATCGAATTTCCACTCTGGCATAGGCAAAGGCTGAAGAAGACCTGCTGGACGTTGATGTTCCGCCTTCACTCGGCGACAAACATCACACTCGTTCATGAACTGAGCAATTTCACGTTTCATGCGAGTCCACCAGAAGGTTTGCTTGAGATCCTGATACATCTTGGAACTACCTGGATGAATGGATAGAAGAGAATTATTGTGTGTTTTCTCCATGATAACCTTTCTGAGATCACCTTTTGGAACCACCAGACGGTCCTCAAAGAACAAGGTATCTTTGTCATCAACTCGAAAGCACTTATACTTCGGAATGCCCTTGGCCACACCTTTCTTCACTTTCTTCACCATTGCATCAAGAAGTTGAGCTTGGTGAACCTGATCTTCCAGAGTCGGAGAGACTTGATGATTGGCAAGAAATCCTTGCGAAATCATTTGAAGGTTGAGCTTGCGGAAGGCTTCACAAAGCTTGGGTTGAAGAGGCTTCAGAATGAGAATGTTGCATTATGCCTTTCTGCTGAGCTCGTCTGCAATGACATTTGCTTTTCCAAGAGTATACTCAATACTTGGATTGAAGTCCTCAAGCATTTCCACCCAACGAGACTGCCGAAGATTGAGATTGGGTTGAGTGAAAATGTACTTCAAGCTCTTGTGATCGGTGTACACCTCAACTTGTCTACCCAACAACAAATGCCTCCAAATCATCAGTGCATGCACAACTGCCACCAACTCGAGATCATCAGTGGGGTAATTCTTCTTGGTAGGCTTCAACTGACGCGAGAATAAGCAACTATCTTCTTATCTTGCATGAGAACACCACTAAGGCCTTGGAGAGAAGCATCACAGAATACTTGGAAAGGCTTTGACTGCTTGGGAGGAACAAGAACTGGAGCTGAAGTCAGTCTCTGCCTGAGCGTATTGAACGCCACATCACACTCAGGAGACCAAACATACTTGACATTCTTCTGCAGTAAATTAGACAGAGGCTTAGCGATTTGAGAGAAGTTCTCCATGAATCTTCTGCAATAGCTTTCAAGCCCGAGGAAGCTACGAAGCTACTTCACATTCTGAGGAGGCTCCCACTTCAAGATTGCCTCAACTTTCTCAGGGTGCACTTTAATGCCCTCGGTAGAGATGACATGCCCAAGGTACACCACTTAATTGAGCCAAAACTCACACTTGGAAAACTTGGCATAGAATCGATGCTCTCTTAACTTGTCAAGCACAAGCGAGAGATTCTCTGCATGCTCTTCTTCGATCTCCGAGTACACAAGGATATCATCCAAATAGACCAAGATGAACTCATTCTTGAAAGGAGAGAATATGAAGTTCATCATTCTTGAGAAGGTTGGAGGAGCATTTGCAATACCAAACGACATGACGGTGTACTCATAAGAGCCAAAACTCGTCGTGAAAGCGGTCTTTGGAATATCTTCATTGCGAATGCGAATCTGATGATAGCCCATGCGAAGATCAAGCTTCGAGAAAACCTTGGCACCTTTCAGTTGTTCAAACAACTCATTGATGTTGGGAAGTGGGTACTTGTTTCTGATTGTCCTCTTGTTCAATGAATGGTAATCGACACAAAGCCGGTCCATGCCATCCTTCTTCTTGACAAACAAAACACCACAACCCCATGGAGAAGAACTTGGTCTGATCAGACCCACACGTTCTTGATCATCTAGCTGCTTCTTCAAATCTTTTGGCTCTTCGGGACCAAGTTTATAAGGGCACTTGCAAACTGGTTCAGTTCCGGGCTCGAGGTCAATCACGAACTCGACTGGCCGGTTTGGAGGCATTCCTGGCAATTATTCTGGAAAGACATCTTCATACTCACAAACCACCAGAATTTGAGAAATAGCCGAGATTTCACCCTTCTCATTAAGAGCAAAGAGACGGCTTGTGTCATCGCAAGCCGTGAAAATAATCACATCTTCTGAAGGATGAGTCAGCTTGACTTCTTTGGATTCACAATCAACATAAGCCTTGTTCATGGCCAGGAAGTCTATGCCCAGAATAAGATCAATGTCGGAATTTCCGAGAACAATTGGAGAGGCCAGAAAAGAATAATTGTACATCTTCATAGAAGCATTCGGAACAACCAAATGAGAATTCATCATCTTCCCGGGAGAAGCTATAGTCATAGGCTTAGGCAACTCATTCAAGAAGAATTCATGCTTAGCAACAACAGGCCTAGATATGAATGAATGCGATGCACCAGTATCAAACAAAACTTTTGCAGGAATAGAATTGACTTCGAGATTACCCATGATCACATGAGAAGAATCCTTTGCCTCTACTGCATTCACCATATTCACTCTTGATGTCTTTGGGTTGTGTCTCACCATAGCATTGCCTGGGGGCTTGACTGGAGGAGGATGCGGAAGACGCCGCTGGTTCCACTTGTTTGAGTAGTGACCCTTTTGACCACACTTGTGACAAGTAACCTCAGATAGCGGACGAAAGTTGCTTGGAGGAGGAACAAAAGCTGACTTTGGCGTCTGGGGTCTCTGCTGATATCCTGGTTTGGGTGGGTGGGAAGAACCACGGTCACCGAACTGCTTCTGCTGCTGAGGAGGGCAAAATGGAGGAGGATTTGGCACCCAATACTTTTGCTGCGTAGGAACCATCTGAGAGCTGGAAGAAGAAGAATATGAATCCCTTGAAAGCTTCCTCGATTTCTCCAACTTGAGCTGAGTTGCCTTGGCCTTCAAAGCCATGTTGTAGAACTGATCAAACTCCCGAGGCTCTTGAAGGACTAGACCCGACAGAAGCTCATCCTTGAGACCACCTTTGAACTGATAGATCATGGACTTGTCATCTGGAATATCTTGCTTATCCTAGTGGGCCAAATTCTGGAACTCGATGTTGTACTGATAGACAGACTTGCTTCCCTGCTTCAGGTGCCTGAACTTCTCATGCATCTCGTCGACAAAGCTTGTCGGAATGTAATGGGCCCTAAAGTCATGACAGAAATCGTCCCAAGTAAAAGCAGGATCGCCCCTAGAATCCTTGTAGTGCTGCCACCAATCTGTTGCCTGACCGTTGAGCTGGAACGACGCGAATCTGACAAAGTCCTCTAGTCTAACATTTCTGCACTCAAAATGCTTACTCATGTCACGGAGTCAATCATCACCATCAAAAGGCTGCTCACAATAGGTGAAAGGCTTTTGCTGGTTGGCAAGGAACTGATTGAGCGTCGCAAACAGAGGTTGATTCTAAAAATTCCCTTGAAAGCCTTGCTGACCCTGATGTCTTTCTTGCAACATCCTGAGCAACATCTGAGTGTTCGCATTGGTTGCGGCCATCACAACTTGCCAAGCTTATGGAGGAGAAGGAGGTGGTGGCGGGGGTGGTGGGACATCAGCCTACCCTTCACCATGACCTGGATTGTCGCGAGTTGGTGGAGCCATCCTGAAGATGGACAAGAACATCAACACCTCATTGACAAAGATGAATTCAATAGCTGAATCAAAAGCTTTGAAATAATTGAAAAAATAACAACAAAACCATTGTCATGGATTTGTCACAGCAGATGTCCGGGTGAATGGACTTATGTTCGAGGCAGAAGCGCAACTATGTGGCGGCTTGAAGGGGCTGGTCGGAATCGAGAGACGGGGAGCTTACCCAGGTTCGGCCCCTCCGATGGAGGTAAAAGCCTACGTCCTGCTTGTCTAGTGTTGATGATGAAGGTGATGTCTCGGTTACGAGGGTGTTGTTTGCTACCTCTAATCACGAGAGCCTCGATCTAATCTGTCTATCTCTAATCTCTGGTGTCTGTCTAAACTTGTGGACTTGTGAACTTGTCCCTCTAGGGGTGCTCTACCCCTCCTTATATAAGTGGAGAGGGTAGGTTTACAAATAGAGTCCTACTAGGAGTAGGAGTAGGACTAGGCTCTTTAGAATCCTATTCTGGGTCTTGTTTCTCTTGTAAGGAAATCATTTCTCCTTTAGGCCTTCTCTTGCGAGCCGCATGGCGCCGGCTCACACGCCAGGTCTTGGGCCTGGTCGTCCTACGACCCGCCTGCCTGATCGCCAATAAAACGTCATGTCTTTACCGGGTCTCCTTTGAGTTGCCAGGCCGGGTCATACTGCAGGGTATATCCCCGACATTAGCCCCCAGGTTAGCTTGAATTTATTCATGCTAAGCTCCTGAAATAAGAGTCAGAAATATGTTAAGTGGCTGGCTTGCTCCTTTGGCCGACTTATAAAATGGCTCCTCAGAAATTCGAGTCTTTTCTGCATACGAATGAGTCGTCTTGATAATCATCTTGCTTGTCAATGTCCTTTGAAAAATATTGAGAATAGAACAGCCATATGCCATTGAGTTGGCTTCCAATACTCTTGGTGGGTCATCTCCGCCGGGTCATAATCATTGATGATGTAGGGTCAAATAACTAGAATCCAGCTGATTTGATAAAAATATTGGGATGAAAATCCATGTGATGTAAAACCGGGCCTCCATTGTTGTGAAGCAAGGCAGCTTATATAAAATCTAGCGGGTTATGATCTTTTGATAACGCCGGGTCATAAATGTTGGTGACACCGGGTCTAACAACTGAACTCCATAATTAACATCTTGAAAATTCTCCTCAAAGTTTTTGATATGTCCATATTACCTGTAGCCCCCAAGCTCCAAGTTTATCCATGATGACTTGGCACTTTGCACTAATATCTTTGAGTGTGTAGCCCCCAAGTACCACATTGTCTTGCCTACAGTAGTTTGGGACATGTATTTGTCTTATACCTGAGAAAGCTTCAGCACGTGTAGCCCCCAAGGGCCGTCTCACCAGTATGTGATGGCCCGGGTCTTCAATTTAAACCTCATAATCAGTTTGGACACTGAATAATGTAGCCCTCAAGTGCCGGGTCGCATGTCTGCAGCGACTTGGGACTTTGAAAAATTTGACCTAAGCGGTGTAGCCCCCAAGTGCTGGGTCAGTAAGAATTACTGGGCTGGGACTTTAGAAAAATATTGAAAGGCCGGCTCATCTCCTTGAGATAATAGGGTCTTGCTGACAATGTAATGATTTGAAAACCGGCTTGCATTAGCCCCCAAGTGCCATGGTGCATGCTTACAGCGACATGGGACGTGCATATTTGATATAAACTGGACTTGAATAGTGCATCCCTCAAGTGATGGGTCGTATGCTTGCGGCAAATCGGTACTACGCAAGAATAATATGACTCACCACAATTCGTTGAATGAATCCTTGACTATGGTTGTAATATAACCCGGAATGAATATCCTTGAATAATTCCTTTCTCTTTGACATGAAATCCCTGCTCGTTGTTGTGGTGCAACCCGGCAAATATATGTTGGAGAAAACCATGAGTGTTGTACATTACTACAGAGCACCTTTGAATAAATCCGAGAACTGGCCAATTATATGACACAACATTATATCTGATAGGGCGGCTCTTGAAAAATAATGAATTCTCCGAGTTGGCTTTAAAACCCCAATCATTTAGTACTGCTTATGATAAACTGTGAAGATCCAGCCATGTTGGCTATTAAAGATCCATTTGCTCTTGCAGAATCTTTTCATCATACTTAACGATGACTCATCTTAAGAGACAAGACCTACAAAAATAAACAACACATAATATATTCTGCATTGTTGTAAGGTCGGCTTGAAAAAGCACATCCCAGAGATGTTATATCTTTCATATCTTTACTCCTTCTTTCAAAATCTTGCTGTGACGCGGCTTGATAAGCCGGCATGACAAGTGAATAAGATGCAATGCAATGTATGATGCAATATGTGATGTAATGCATGATGATCCTTGATCGATAGGGTCTGATAAGATACACCCGGAGGGTGGGAAGCCCCCTGGACAATTATGTTGACGGAGTGGTTGGGTAATGCAGCAGAAAACAAAAAAAATCCGACCTACGCACCAGCCTAGGACCACTACGGAGACTGCATACAAGGTTTGATCATTTTCGTTACCGACTCGTAGCGCAGCGGAAGTAGAGTCGACGACGATTGGCAGTGCAGATCCCCGAAGCTAGGATTTCACAACCTCCCACCCACGAGGATGTATACCCTCATCTACCCCGCAAACATCACTCCAGGAGGCGGCAGGATAGTCCTTAGGGAGGACCTCCGAAACTTGGACTGTTACTCATATAGCCCTTCAGGAGGACCTCCAAAACTCGGACGGTCACACGGACAAACCTTTGGGAGGCACTCTCGAACTAAGACCGAAACTACGATCACTCGAGAGTTGCACACATACGGTATCATCTATCCAACAGGGCTTCGCCATCCAGAACAAGGTCCCACCGGAACCCAGACAACCTTTCGGCTCTACGAAACTATTTCGCTGGGAGGGAGAGAGAATTCCAGATCATGCATGGCTTGTGTGAGAGAGTTTTTGTGAGAATGGAGAGCTCCTATCCACCTCCTTATATAGTGGTGGAAGGGTGAAGGGGGGGGGGGTTGAAATTCAGCCCACAAGACATGCACCCACCAAACCAAGAAACATGTTCCCACCAAACATGGAGAAAACATTTTCCCTTGTCCATGGTGTTCCCCCATGGGGCCACACCTTCCTCCCAACACTCTCCACAATTTGTGGAGACTGCCCCCACCATGGGGCCCCCAACACCTTTGTCCAGCCACAAGGGGCTACCCCCTCAAGGGGGCGCCCCCAAAACAGCCCCACGCATCGTGGAATCTTGTCCCCTCACGCTGGGACAAGATGTTTTTAGCAACTATTACTTTTGAAAAATTCCGGAAGGTCCCAGAACATTTCCGACACCCTCTAAAATTATTTGGACGTGCTCCAGAACAATTCCTCTATGGTGGTTTAATTTAAAACCATCTTCATTTACCCGGTAAAAAATTCTGGCAGCTCCGAAAACATTTTTCGGTTTATTCTCCAGAAAAATTCCAGAAATTACCAGACCAATCTGGCAACCTCCAAAACATTCGTGGTGCTTGCCGAAACCTTTTTGGATCAATGGTTTTATCCAAAACAACTTTTCGGTTTTACCAAAACTTTTCGGTGATCTCTCCGGAACCTTTCCGTTGTCTCCGAAACTTTTCCAATGACTTTCTCTCGGACTCCTTGTCTAGTATTCTTTAGATAGATGACCCTTAAGCGTGTGACCCTATAGATTCGGTGAAGTATAGACATGACCCAGAACCCCTTCTGATCAATGATGAACATCGGAGCCGTGACACCCATATTGACCCCTACACCCAAACGAATGAATATTCGAGTGAACCTCCAGTTGCCGTGTGCTATTCATGTTGCTTCGCGATATGTTACAAATACCCGAGGTGAGACATGTTGTCATCCCCGTGGATCAACAACTTGTCCACTATGCCAGTTACCTCGTTACCGATATTGTTCTCTTTTCTCGTTCCCGTGTTCCGGCATCCTCGTGATCAAATCACAAAGGGTCTGGCCAGACGATGATGGATGCCGTAACACCAAAAGGGCCCAGAGATATCTCTCCATCATCGAAGGAGCAAATCCCAATCTTGAGTCATCAACTTACTTGACATACTTTTCCATGAACCCGTAAGCCGCTGTAATAGCCACCCATTTACGGATGACGTTTAACAAACCCCAAAGTTCATGAATCAAGCATGAAGAAACTCGATACTCTCAGTGTCTAAGGAATTATGCAAATATTATCTTCTCTGTGTTATTAACCATTAACTTATGATGAATGTATTTCATAGCATAACATCAATTCGGGTCGATTCAACACAAATGTTCTTCTAACATTGTGCCCTCAAAATTGCCGGCATAGCCATGCCCATGATCAGGAAAACATGATCATCATGCAATACGTGAGCCAGACTTAGAGGCCAGACTAGTAATACAATTTACCGTTTATTATTCCACATGTGCATATGAGTCTTCCTTCAAGCCTCGTGGTTATTGTAGACTCGAGAACCATAGAAGTTAAGCATGGAACATAAACCTAATTATGAACATGGAGATAATCAATAACATTTATTATTGCCTCTAGGGCATATCTCCTACAGACTCCCACTTGCACTCGAGTCAATAATCTAGTCAATGCTAATGCACTTTACACCTATGGCATACTGGTGTAAAATTTGCTTCGCTTGTGGTATAGCCTGATGTCCAACGGATCTGACAACTTCAGCTCCGTGTGTAACTTTGCATATCCTCGCATTTTCACGCTATCACAAAATTCGTATTTTGTGTGAACTTGGCTTTGCATATGTGTGAATCATTGGTCGAAACCTGATTCCTCAGAATGAGCTATGGAGCAACTATCTGCAATAGTGTCTCATAGACGAAAGACATCTTGGAAACATACTAAGTTCATGAATGAACTATATGATTCAACAACTTCTTTGTCGCTTCCAAAGCGTCAACATACTTAGCCTTTGTTATAGAATTCACCACAGTTTCTTGTTTGGAACAATTTCCAACTACCATGCCACCATATTATGTATTACACAAAACCCTTAACTTAAATCGAAAATTGCATAGAGCATTAATTGAGACTATATCGATGATATTACTTACAACGAGCACTTCATAATCTCTGCTTGCGAGAAAACATGTTATCAGCACTACTATAGTACTTAATGACATCTTTCACTGTTGTCCCATGATCAGTGCTTTGATCAATTGTGTATCTATACTCGCAACAACTTGGGAGTATCAAACATATCTGGTTGTTTTTACATACCATGGAATACATGATTAATCCAAACACTAGAGTGTGTAGAATCTCCATCATGTATTTTACTCGTCAGTGTTTTGGGACACTAAGTCTTGCAAAAACTCTTTCCATGTGACTTCGGCAAGAATCACTTCTTGGCGTTTTTAAATGCTAAAAGGTTTTAGCACCTTGTCAATATGTATTAATTGCTTAGCCCCATTAGGTAAATCTATCTCCATAGATCATCATGCCTAATATTGAGGCTATTTAGCCTAAGCACTTCATCGCAAAACTATTTTCAAATGAAGTCCTAATTCGTGTGAAGAAATTTATTTCCAATTAACAATGTGTCAAGCACACAACATTTTAGAAATATTATCATGCTCCCACTTATTTTATTGAATCACAAGCATCTTCGTTACCCATTGATGAAGTCAAAAACCCTTCTGACCATTTCATCAAACCACAAAGATTCCAACTCCATTTTGCTCTCTTCTGTCCATTGCTGGAACTCTGAAGTTTGCATACTTACTAGCATCCTGTAGATCGACAAATTACTTTGGACTGTATCACATACAAGTCCTAGGTTTCATTTCCATCAGATGGAAATCCTTTTGTCATCCATGTTTCATATCTCATGATTGATATATGTATTAATTGCTAGTTCAACCCGAACCGACCTTAAGCATCGATACGGTGAAACAACCTCATCGTAGTCAACTCCTTGAACTTGTTATTTAAACAAGTCGAGCTTTATGAATAAAACATTTTATCCGTATTAGTTTTTAGTTCCATAAATATTTGTTAGACTCTAAGTCCTCTGAAAGGTGTATTAAGGTTTTAATCTTGAATCACTTATATGGAACTAGCTCGGATTGTATTGGCATTTAGCCAATCCCGGAGTCAGGTCCCATCAACGCTTCCTTGTGGAACTATCTCGGATACTGTTGTCTAACAACAATATCTCATTTGCGCACCTGATAGATTTGCACGAGCTTTGCCTACGTGGTTCAGCTGCACGTTTGACCAAAGTCCATACATTTTATTGTAGAGACTTCCGTATCAGTCGTAGTAGGAAACAACGGAATCACTTCTAGAGTTTCTTTCCTTTGAACTGATGACGAAGATATTGGTTATCTCGCCGAGTTGCACTATCCTCCTACTCACCTTTTGTAAGAACTATTCTATTTAAAAGTATGCCGTTTTGTGGCAAAACCCTTTGCCTCGGTATAGTGGTGGGGGAATACCCAATGACTTGGGATAACCATACAAATTAGCACTTGTCTGATTTGGAATAGGTTTGTAACCTTTTACACAAGCCCCATATTCCAATTGTTAAGAAAAGATATAACATGGTTGGGTGTACCATACCATGACATCATTTCAACAGACTTGATGGAGCTCTTTTCAGTGTAAAAGCTGCACTCTCTAAAGCATCACTTTAAAAGGGATAATGGCAAATTTATTTATGTCATCTTTGATCTTACCATGTCATAAATGGTTCTATTACATCTTCACGGAGTTTCCACTTTGCAGTGGTGTTCCGGGAGGTGCAAGTTATGAAATTTTTTCAGAACTCATTAGACATTCGCTAAACTAGTAACTCAAATATTCCTTTCTACAATCGAATTGTAGAAACATAATTTTAAAATATTTCTTCTTCATTTTCAAAACCTTTCGAATGATTTGAAAAAGATCCAGACTCATGTCTCATCAAGTAAATATCCATATATCTACTTGAGTCATTTCTGAAGATAGATAAATCCACTACTTGCAACAACAATTATTGGACTACACACATCATAATGTATGATTACCAATATGTTCTTTGCTCGTTCCTTATGGACTATGAACGTTATTTTGGTCACTTCACTTTTCAGAGGAAAGTTGCAAGTGTCAGATGATTCAAAATCAAACGACTTCAAAGTCCATCATAATGGAATTTTCCATGTTGGTTTCTCGAATGTGACAAAATATAGTGCCACACCTTTGTGGTATTCTTTTAGTCTTGCGACTTTTAGCATTAGTGTTATGGATGTATCATATTTCCATCAATATTCATAACATACATCCCATCTAGGATGGAAGCATGGCCCTTCATGTTATTCATAATACTGAACAACAATTGTTGTTTTTATGAACAACTCTTTTGCAACAAACATTGTACAATGGGATAGAGTGTATGAAACTCTAAAATGAATTGTAAAAGTAAACCCAGAGGTAATGTATAATTATCAATATTCATAACATACGTCTCATTCATAATTAAAGTATGGCCCTTATGTTATTTATAACACCGAACATGAAAAGTTCGCTTATGAACAACTTCTTGCAAGATACCTTATGCAAAGGGCTAGATTGTGAAACTCTAAATTGAATTATGAAACTTAATATATAGGGAATACACCGATGGAAGGCATAGTAACATTTACTATGTTCCCTGCGTGTATCTAAACCTCATCCCTGGCTAGTCTTTCAGGCCATAGTAGTTCTTACATCGAGTTGCAACAGAATGCAATCGAGCGGGTATCTTTGTGACCAACTCACAATACCCAAGAATTAGTGATTAACATGTTTAACCATAATTCTCAAGAACTATATCTTTGACCAACCTTCTATACATCAAAAACTTGTATGACATTCATACATGAGCTGGATATTCCAGTCTTCTTTCTTTTTACCATTATACTTCTAACACTTTAACTTTTCAGTATTTCTCCTACTCTTAGAAGAAGCACCCAACTTATGAGTGGCGTTAGCCCCGGATTTCCTAGGCGTGAAAGTCTTACTAACACCCTTCGGACACTTCCTTTCTCTTTAAGTTGTTGTTTTATTCACCTTTCATCATATGACATGCGTTCTCCTGGATCCCTCTCTTATCAGTCTAATGCATAGCAAACTCCTTTACTAATATTTGCAAACAAACATTGCTTTGGATATCTCATATCTTTTAGCTTTTCTATGTTTCTGAAATGATTTTCAGATTCCATGTATATCACATAACTATCCAAACTTTCGAAGTTCCGGTCTCATGGAAGCAAACATATTGCACTTTGACTGAAAAGGAATTCTAACTTTTGGATCGAAGGACGAGAGTCATATGATCCATAGCATTAGCGGGAGAATACCGAAAGCATGCGATAGGACAAAGTCCTTCTCGGCACTCTTGAGGACAATCCTCACATTACGTTACCAACCGTAAAGTTTTAACCATGTATTTAACAGCTATTCAATTTTATTAGGGAAGGTGGAAACGCGAGCCATTATCCTACAACTATTATGCAATCAACACTTAGACAAAGTTCATAATTAATTGCACTGAGAATTAAAAGAATTAATTCTATAGTGCACTCCCACTCAAATCAATATCTCTCATAATTGATTGTGAGTGATACAAGACCCGCATTTAAATTGTTCGCCATTGGTGTAACACCACTGATGACGAAAATCTCAACCGGTAGGCCAAACTTGCCAATCACATCTCTATGTGACTCTTGTACATCTTTCGATGCATGTGTTCCGAGCTCATGACGGTCATGCCTGAATGTCAAGACAACCAAGTGATCTCGCTGCAAGGTCTCAACTCACCCGCCTCACACTTCTCTAATCGTTCGTACCCATGTGACACAGCGCACCCCGAAATGATAGGTGCTGTGATGGTTCTACACTTGGGAGAACACTAACTACTTGATATTTTGTGAGAGCTCACCCTAATAAAAAGCGACTACCGCGCAATCAAGAAGTGTGCATCATAAGGGATAAATATCTCAGGCAATTCATAATAGCATGATATGGTATAGCCCTTTCTGACGGAGAAGTCTTTCATTTCTTCGTCTTCGGCATTCGCATTGGTGTTCGCCTTCACGAAGATTGCCACCACCTTGTTGATGCACTAGTTAATATTGCTATCTCTATAGCTAACAAAATAAGTGCATTACATAAGGTTGACATGCAGGTCATTAAAGTGCAATCATATGGCTCCAGCCATCATGCCGAATCATGACACACAGGTCATGTTAATTACATCATATAGTCATCTCATACAAAATCAAATTAATATGAGCATTGCTATACCACATCAGATGCACATGCAAACCATCCTGCAAAACCAAGTTAGATGCCTCTAATCGGTTCATGCCAAAACTTGTTTTATGTGGCTTCTAAGGTTTCGAAACAAACCGAAACTACCAACGTCCATCATCAAGCATGATAATCCAAGTCGCTAGATTAACATTGCGGGGTGTATGAAACACGAGATAACAAAATCTTGAGCCCCATACTAAACTTTGTCATACACATGACCCCCGTGCAAATCATATCTGCATTGCCCTTTCGTCTGTGAAACATCCATCTTTCTTTAACTATGGTGGAACCCAAAGAACTGTTGGCAGTTCGTTGATCTTTCAATCAGCATACTCAGGAGCAGCATGAAAGGATCTCGGATTGCTAGTACTTTGTGAGATTCCACCATGCCGTCAAGATCAGGACTACGCAAATTCAGGGGAAGCAACATGAACATCCGGTAACAAATTTCATTTGCTACCCACATAAATATTTTTCAGCAATAGATCTCATCTACTCCAAAATTATATTATGCAATACCCACACAGCAATAGATCTTGATGCCGCTGTTGAGTAACGCAGCAGAAAACAAAAAATTTCCGACCTACGCACCAGCCCAGGACCACTATGGAGGCTGCATACAAGGTTTGATCATTTTCATTACCGACTCGTAGCATAGTGGAAGTAGAGTCGATGACGATCGGCGGTGCAGATCACCGCAGCTAGGATTATACAACCTCCCAACCGCGAGGATGTATACACTCATCTTCCCCGCGTACAGCCCTCCGTGAGGCGGTTGGACAGTCCCCCGGATGGTGTTGCGGACAGCCCTTCGGGAGGACCTCCGAAACATGGACTGTTACTCAGATAGCCCTTCGGGAGGACCTCCAAAACTCGGACGGTCACACGGACAGCCCTTCGGGAGGCACTCTCGAACTAAGATAGAAACTATGATCACTCTACAGAGTTGCACCCATACGATATCACCTATCCGGTAGGGCTTCGCCATCCAGAACTAGTTTCCACCGGAACCCAGACAGCCTTTCGGCTCTACGAAACTATTTCGCTGGGAGGGAGAGAGAATGCCAGATCATGCATGGCTTGTGTGAGAGAGTTTTTGTGAGGACAGAGAGCTCCTCTCCACTTCCTTATATAGTGGTGGAAGCGGTGAAGGGGGGCTGAAATTCAGCCCACAAAACATGCACCCACCAAACAAGGAAACATGTTCCCACCAAACATGGAGAAAACATGTTCCCTTGTCCATGGTGTTCCCCTATGGGGCCCCACCTTCCTCGCAACACTCTCCACCATTTGTGGAGGCTGCCCCCCACCATGGGGGGCCCCCCAACACCTTTGTCCAGCCACAAGGGGCTGCCCCCTCAAGGGGGGCGCCCCCAAAACAGCCCCATGCATCGTGGAATCTTGTCCCCTCACGCTGGGACAAGATGTTTTCCATGACTATTACTTCTGAAAAATTCCGAAAGGTCCCAAAATATTTCCGGCACCCTCTAAAATTATTTGGACGTGCTTCGGAACATTTCCGGTATGGTGGTTTAATTTAATACCATCTTCGTTTACCCGGTAAACAATTCCGGCAGCTCCGAAAACCTTTTTCGGTTTATTCTTTGGAAAAATTCATGAAATTACCAGACCAATCTGGCAACCTCCAAAACATCCCTGGTTCTTTCTGAAACCTTTTTGGATCAATGGTTTTATCCAAAACAACTTTTTGGTTTTACCAATACTTATTGGTGTTCTCTCCGGAACCTTTCCGTTGTCTCCGAAACTTTTCCAGTGACTTTCTCTCGGACTCCTTGTCTAGTATTCAGCAGATTGATGACCCTTAAGCGTGTGACCCTATAGGTTCGGTGAAGTATAGACATGACCCGGAACCCCTTCCGATCAATGATCAACATCGGAGCCGTGGACACCCATATTGACCCCTATACCCACACGAATGAATATTCGAGTGAACCTCCAGTTGCCGTGTGCTATTCCTGTTGCTTCGCGATATGTTACAAATACCCGAGGTGAGACATGTTGGCATCCCCGTGGATCAACAACTTGTCCACTATGCCAGTTACCTCGTTACCAGTATTGTTCTCTTTTCTCATTCCCGTGTTCCGGCATCCCCGTGAACAAATCACAAAGGGTCTGGCCAGACGATGATGGATGTTGTAACACCGAGAGGGCCCAGGGATATCTCTCCATCGTCGGAGGAGCAAATCCCAATATTGAGCTATCAAGTTACTTGACATACTTTTCCATGAACCCGTAAGCTGTCGTAATAGCCACCCATTTACGGATGACGTTTAACAAACCCCAAAGTTCATGTAGCAAGCATGAAGAAACTCGATACTCTCATGGTCTATGGAATTATGCAAATATTAACTTCTCTGTGTTATTAACCATTAACTGATGTCGAATGTATCTCATAGCATAACATCAATTTGGGTCGATTCAACACAAATTTTCTTCTAACATTGTGCCCTCAAAATTTCCGGCATAGCCATGCCCATGATCAGGAAAACAGGATCATCATACAATACTTGAGCCAGTCTTAGAGGCCATACTAGGAATTCAATTTACCGTTTATTATTCCACAGGTGCATATGAGTCTTCCTTCAAGCCTCGTGGTTAATGTAGACTCGAGAACCATAGCAGTTATAGCATGGAACATAAACCTAATTATGAACAGGGAGATAATCAATAACATTTATTATTGCCTCTAGGGCATATCTCCTATAGGAGTCAACTTTTTGGCTTAAGAGCTGACCGATAGGGTCTGATAAGCTAAACCCAGAGGGTGGGAAGCCCCCCTATATGGCCATGTTGACGGAGTCAACTTTTTGGCTTAAGAGCCGACCGACATGGTTTGATAAGCTACACCCGGAGGTGGGAAGCCCCCTATACGACCATGTTGATGGAGTCAACTTTTTGGCTTAAGAGCCGACCTGTAGGGTATGATAAGCTACACCCGGAGGGTGGGAAGCCCCCTGTACGGCCATGTAGACAGAGTCAACTTTTTGTCTTAAGAGCCGATCGATAGGGTCTGATAAGCTACACCCGGAGGGTGGGAAGCCCCCTGTACGACCATGTTGACGGAGTCAACTTGTTGCATCATCTTTTAAGTCGCGATCTTGTAATGAAGAAAATGGCAGAAGCCACCAAGTTTTTTATGATGATCCAATGAATCCGGGCACCCGTGTTTGAACGGTATATCTCGGTGGTGCGTTCTCTAGGGCAACTTTTTAATTCTTCCGCCAATAATGTAATAGACCCAAGGATTGGGTTTTGTCTTGAAAATGACCAAATGCATCTCGCCATGTCTTTAGCCCTCGAGTCTTAAGTTGATAGAAACATCCGGAACAACCAAACAAGAATTCATCATCTTCCCGGGAGAAGCTATAGTCATAGGCTTAGGCAACTCATTCAAGAAGAATTCATGCTTAGCAACAAAAGGCCTAGATATGAATGAATGCGATGCACCAGTATCAAACAAAACTTTTGCAGGAATAAAATTGACTTCGAGATTACCCATGATCACTTGAGAAGAATCCTCTGCCTCTGCTGCATTCACCATATTCACTCTTGCTATCTTGGGGCTATGTCTCACCATAGCATTACCTGGGGGCTTGACTGGACGAGGACGCGGAAGACGCTGCTGGTTGCACTTGTTTGAGTAGTGACCGTTCTGACCACACATGTGACAAGTAACCTCAGATAGTGGACGAAAGTTGCTTGGAGGAGGCACAAAAGCTGACTTTGGCGCCTGGGGTCTCTGCTGATATCCTGGGTTGGGTGGGTGGGAAGAACCACGGCCACCGAACTGCTTCTGCTCCTGAGGAGGACGAAATGGAGGTGGATTTGGCACCCAATATTCATGCTGCATAGGAACCATCTAAGAGCTGGAAGAAGAATAATATGAATCCCTTGAACGCTTCCTTGATTTCTCCAACTTGAGCTGAGTTGCGTCAACCTTCAAAGCCATGTTGTAGAACTGATCAAACTCCCGAGGCACTTGAAGAACTAGACCCGGCAGAAGCTCATCCTTGAGACCACCTCTGAACTGATAGATCATGGACTTGTCATCTGTAATATCTTGCTTATCCTAGTGGGCCAAATTCTGGAACTCGATGTTGTACTGATAGACAGACTTGCTTCCCTGCTTCAGGTGCCTGAACTTCTCACGCATCTCCTCGACAAAGCTTGTAGGAATGTAATGGGCCCCGAAGTCATGACAGAAATCGTCCCAAGTAACAACAGGATCGCCCCTTGAATCCTTGTACTGCTGCAACCAATCTGCTACCTGACCGTTGAGCTGGAACGACGCGAATCTAAGAAAGTCCTCTAGTCTAAAATTTCTGCACTCAAAATGCTTACTCTTGTCACGGAGTCAATCATCAGCATCAAAAGGCTGCTCACAACAGGTGAAAGACTTTTGCTGGTTGGCAAGGAACGAATTGAGCATCGCAAACTGAGGTTGATTCTGAAAATTCCCTTGAAAGCCTTGCTGACCCTGATCTCTTTCTTGCAACATCCTGAGCAACATCTGAGAGTTCGCTTTGGTTGCGGCCATCACAGCTTGCCAAGCTTCTGGAGGAGGAGGAGGCGGTGGAGGGGGTGGTGGAACATCAGCCTACCCTTCACCACGACCCGGATTCTCGTGAGTTGGTGGAGCCATCCTAAAGATGGACAAGAACATCAACACCTCATTGACAAAGATTAATTCAATAGCTGAATGAAAAGCTTTGAACGAATTGAAAAAATAACAACACAACGTTAGTCGTGGATTTGTCACCGTAGATGTCGAGGTGAACGGACTTAGGTTCGGGGCAGAAGCGCAACTATGTGGCGGCTTGAAGGGGTTGGTCTGAATCAAGAGACGCAGAGTTTACCCAGTTTCGGCCCATCCGATGGAGGTAAAAGCCTATGTCCTGCTTGTCTAGTGTTGATGATGAAGGAGATCTCTCGGTTACAAGGGTGTTGTTTGCTACCTCTAATCACGAGAGCCTCTAATCTATCTATCTCTAATCTCTTGTGTCTGTCTAAACGTGTGGACTTGTGAACTTGTCCCTCTAGGGGTGCTCTACCTCTCCTTATATAAGTGGAGAGGGTAGGTTTACAAATAGAGTCCTACTAGGAGTAGGATTAGGACTAGTCTCTTTAGAATCCTATTCCGAGTCTTGTTTCTCTTGTAAGGAAATCCTTTCTCCTTTAGGCCTTCTCTTGCATGCCGCCTGGCGCCGACTCACATGCCGAGCCTTGGGCCTGGTCGTCCTGCGACCCGCCTGCCTGATCACCAATAAAATGTCATGTCTTTACCGGGTCTCCTTTGATTTCCCAGGCCAGGTCATACTGCGGGGTATATCCCCGACATTAGCCCCCAGGTTAGCTTGAATTTATTCATGCTAAGCTCCTGAAATAAGAGTCAGAAATATGTTAAGTGGCCGGCTTGCTCCTTTGGCCGGCTTATAAAATGGCTCCTCAGAAATCTAGGTCTTTTCTGCATATGAATGAGTCGTCTTGATAATCATCTTGCTTGTCAATGTCCTTTGAAAAATATTGAGAATAGAACACCCATATGCCATTGAGTCGGCTTCCAATACTCTTGGTGGGTCCTCTCCGCCGGATCATAATCATTGATGATGTCGAGTCAAATAACTAGAATCTAGCTGATTTGATAAAAATATTGGGATGAAAATCCATCTGATGTAAAACCGGACATCCATTGTTGTAAAGCAGGGCGACTTATATAAAATCTACCGGGTTATGATCTTTTGATAAAGCCGGGTCATAAATGTTGGTGACGCCGGGTCTAACAACTGAACTCCATAATTAACATCTTGAAAATTCTCCACAAAGTTTTTGATATGTCCATATTACCTGTAGCCCCCAAGATCCAAGTTTATCCATGATGACTTGATGCTTTCCAATAATATCTTTGAGTGTGTAGCCCCCAAATACCATGTTGTCTTGCCTGCAGCAGCCTAGGACTTGTATTTGTCTTATACCTGATAAAGCTTCAGCGGGTGTAGGCCCCAAGGGCCGGCTCATAAGTATGTGATAGGCCGGGTCGTCAATTTAAACCTCATAATCAGTTTGGACACTGAATACTATAGCCCCCAAGTGTTGGGTCGCATGTCTGCAGCGACTTGGGACTTTGAAATTTTTGACCTGAGCGGTGTAGCTCCCAAGTGTCGGGTCAATAAGAATTACTGGGTTGGGACTTTAGAAAAATATAGAAAGGTCGGCTCATCTCCTTGAGATAATAGGGTCTTGCTGACGATGTAATGATTTGAAAACCGACTTGCATTAGCCCCCAAGTGCCGTGGTGCATGCTTACATTGACAGGACTTGCATATTTGATATAAACTGGACTTGAATAGTGTAGCCCCCAAGTGAACGGTCGTCCACTTGCGACGACTCGGGACTGCGCAAGAATAATATGGCTCACCACAATTCGTGGAATGAATCCTTGACCGTGGTTGTAATATAACCGGAATGAATATCCTTGAATAATTTCTTTGTCTTTGACATGAAATCCCTGCTTGTGGTTGCGGTGCAACTAGGCAAATATTTTGTTGGAGAAATCCATGAGTGTTGTAGATTACTACAAAGCACATTTGAAGAAATCCGAGAACCGGTCAATTATATGACACCACATTATATCTGATAGGGCGGCTCTTGAAAAATAATGAATTCTCCGAGTTGGCTTTAAAACCCCAATCATTTAGTACTGCTTATGATAAACCATGAAGATCCAGCCATGTTGGCTATTAAAGATCCATTTGCTCTTGCAGAATCTTTTCATCATACTTAACGATGACTCATCTTAAGAGACAAGACCTGCAAAAATAAACAAGACAAAATATATTCTACATTGTTGTAAGGTCGTCTTGAAAAAGCACAACCCAGAGATGTTATATCTTTCATAACATTACTCCTTCTTTCCTAATCTTGCTCTGACCCGGCTTGATAAGCCAGCATGACGTGTGAATATGATGCAATGCAATGAATTATGCAATATGTGATGTAATGCATGATGATCCTTGACCGATAGGGTGTGATAAGCTACACACGGAGGGTGGGAAGCCCCCTGGACGATCATGTTGACGGAGTCAACTTTTTGGCTTAAGAGTTGACCGATAGGGTTTGATAAGCTACACCCAGAGGGTGGGAAGCCCCCTATATGGACATGTTGATGGAGTCAACTTTTTGGCTTAAGATCCGACCGATAGGGTTTGGTAAGCTACACCCGGAGGGTGGGAAGCCCCCTATACGGCCATGTTGATGGAGTCAACGTTTTGGCTTAAGAGCCGACCAATAGGGTCTGATAAGCTACACCAGGAGGGTGGTAAGCCCCCTGTACGGCCATGTTGATGGAGTCAACTTTTTGGCTTAAGAGCCAACTGATAGGGTCTGATAAGCTACACCCAGAGGGTGGGAAGCCCCCTATACGGCCATGTTGATGGAGTCAACTTTTTGGCTTAAGAGCCGACCGATAGGGTTTGATAAGCTACACCCGGAGGGCGGGAAGCCCCCTGTACGGCCATGTTGACGGAGTCAACTTTTTGCATCATCTTGTAAGTCGCCATCTTGTAATGAAGAAAACGGTAGAAGCCTCCAAGTGACTTTATGATGATCCAATGAATCCGGGCACCCGTGTTTGAATGGTATATCTCAGCGGTTCGTCCTCTAGGCAACTTGTTAATTCTTCCGCCAATAATGTAATAGCCCCAAGGATTGGGTTTTCTCTTGAAAACGACCAAATGCGTCTCGCCATGTCTATAGCCCCCCGAGTCTTAAGTTGACTCAAAGAGGCGGCTTGAGAATCTCCACTGAAGGTTGATGTTAGTCGTGGCTGGTTATCGATGATCCCATATGTTTTGTTTCAATAATCTGGTCAATGGCTTGTCCTGGCTGGTTGTTGAAGTCAACCAAACTGTAGTGGCAGCGACTTGTGTGCTAGTGCGTTGGGCGGCTTGTACTGGTGAGCACCGCACTGATATGTCAATGCAGACTGGACCGCGGGGCGGCAATTTGCGTGCGTTTGTTAGGAGGCTTGTGCGGATATCTCTGATGTTTTGATGTAGACGTAGAAGTCCATCGCTATGTTGTAATCCGACGCAGTCCGAAGAGACGACTATGGGATTGTTGGACGGCACAGACGTGCGAGTCGCCGGTGGTGTTATAAGAAGATGCCACGGTATTGTAAGCCGGTGAGTCACCCATGGTATTTATAAGCCAATACTGACGCATGGGTTATTTCTGGCATGTTGATGTAGCCTGGACCGCGGGGCGGTGGCTCAGGGATATCCATGGGTAGTGCGGCACGGACGAATGCCGATGCAGAATGATGTCAGCAGCGTACTCGCCGTATCCGGGGTGTGATAATCACTCTTTGTAGTGAATAATTGTCCTACGCAAAAGACATCACATGCCTGAGTAATTGTTGTTACAAAAATAATATGTGTTTAAATAAAATAAATTGAGCGGATATCACCTGATATTTTTTTTGGCGGAATTCATCCGTCACGGGGTTGATGATGGCGGAAGTGCGCCCTAATAAATTTCTGAGCTGACCATACCCTCATATGTGTTTTTTTAGCTCATCTGACCTTGCTGGTTGTTACTCCAGGTAGCACCCTGGCGTGTCAGTCCCTAGTGAAACCTTACTACTTGCTGCTCCATGTAGTACCCTTTTTCGTATTTCTTTTTAATATTGGGCGTGAGCCAGGGCGATGACTTGCCGCACGAGCCAGAGGTAAGCCAGAGCGGTAATTTGCGCCAGTCCTGGCGAAGGCAGAGCCGAGAACGCAAGGCGAGGTGTGGTAGCAGTGCAGCGACGGGTCTCGAACGATGGCTCGTAGCGTGGAGAGGCTGCAGAAGCAAGGCCAGCGCAGTGAGGCGGCAACATAAAGTAAAGCCACAGCGAACCGGTGGCCATGCGTGTGAGCCGGAGTAGAGGTGTGCTGAGGCAGGTTTGGTCGACGTGGGTCACAGAAACCACAGTAGCAAAGGGCGACTCTTGGCAGCAGAAGGCCGACCCTGAACAGAGACTGGGCGAGGGCGACTCACGACAGCAGAAGCAGTGCACCGTCGGCTTGGATGTCAGAGGTGACGGCGAGGTGGAGCCGATGCAGCGGCGATTAGCGGGACGACGCTACGGTGGCTCAAGGCGCAGTGCTGTGATGGCTCAGGACGTGGTGCTGCGGCGGCTCAAAGTATGAGAGCAGCGACCGGCTCATCACGACAGGTGAGACGAGGTGGATTGCGGCAGCAGGCCAAAGGGCGAGGAGAGGCGAAGCCGGCCAACAGGGGTTGCGGCTGTGAATGCAGGACAGGGAGCGTCAGAGCCACAGCCAACACGGGTGGAGGTGCAGCAAGCATGGCAAGGCGGATCGGACTTGGACTCGCGGCGGCGAAGCAATATGGCGCGGAGCGAACCTGAGTTGGTCTCTCAGCGGAGCCCCCGGACGAAGAGCTTGTGCGGTGCCCGGTCTGGGTCATCGGCGGGGTGAGGAAAAAACCGTCGTGGCAGATGTAATGGCGAGGCGAGGCGGAGGCTCATGGAGGCACGTCGGTGAGGCGAGGCGGCGGAGGCATGTCGGCCAGGCGGGGCCGCGCCGACAGGGGAAAACCGGTGAAGCGATCCCGGCGGGTGCGGCAACGATGAGTCAGTGGTGAGCCGGGGGTGCGGTGCAACAACGGCTATGGCAATGCAGAGTAGCATGTGTGAGCGGAGGTGGGAGCTACCCAACATGCGGGGGCAAGGCACAGCGATGGCCGAGCCGGCCGGGACACGATCACGGCGAGTGGATTCGGCGGGCGGCCGCTGCGGAGGTGGAGACGAAGTCGGACGCGCAGATAGGTGAGGCTGTGGTGGTAAAGCGAGGCCACAACTACGCAGCTAGCCAGATCAGAGGCAGGCAGGCGAAGCACGGCCGGCTTGAAGCGAGGGACCTGCACTGGTGAAGCTGACCCGGAGACAAAATCACTACCGAGATGGGGTGGCTCTGCATATTTGGTCTTTCCGCTGTTTGCTCATATGTGGGGTGTCCGTCCCACTAGCAACTCGGATTTGCTCTTTTTTTTATTTAATTCTTGGCTGATTGATGTAATGCATCTATCTCCTCCACCGTCTGCTTTCGCGCTTACCAATTGGGCTGATGGCATCACGTACTCGGAGGAGAACTAGGCGCTTTTTAAGTACTAAAACAACCTGAATCGATCTTAGTCTCGCCGGATCGCGTCGGTTGCCCCAGTCAAAGTCGGCCTTGCTCGCACAGACGGATCAACCCGCCACCTGCTGCCACGTGCATGGAAACCAAGTTTCTTTGAAACTCAATCATGTATCTGTCAATCCTAATCCTTGACACGGAGACATGGTGTACTGTTGATGACAACTCCTTAGGCGTTGGCATAATGAGTCTCCGTCATTGTTGATGAAGATGGACCCATGAAAATATGAATTCCCACGTGTAGCGACCCGACTCAAAACGAGTCAAGCCTTTGTGTGTTCTCTGCCATCCCTGGATCAGTATGCTGGCACACACAGTACATCAATGTATATATCAATGTGCAATCACATGTAATTAACGTAAAACTGATATATACCTTAGAATCTCAGCGGAAGCGGTCAACGGGAGTGGAGTCCCAATAACACCAACGGCAGGTTGAGTGCGGACCGTAACCCGGAATCGTACTCTTACTCGTTGGGAAAGAGTATCTGCAACATAAGACGTTGCAGCCATGTAGGTTAGTACATTGAATGTACTGGCAAGATCACCATAGTAAAATCGAAAGAATAAAGACTATTCTATATGCAAAGGCTTTGTGGCTCTGTGGCTAAGTTTTTTTTGCGTAAAAGCTGCTTTTGTTTTCCTACAACAAAGGAATATCAGGAATTTCACTATAGAGTTACCTACCATGACATGGTTCCGCCAACCGATGTCTAAATACCCACAAGTATCATAAATTGCCCACAATTAGTTCTTAGTCCAGTGTTGAGAGTTCAGAGAGAGATCCAAGTCTAGAAGCTCAAATTGTCCGTAACCGGGGACACGGAAAATCGATTAGGTTTTAAATCTGCAGAGTGTTGTGTACTTTACCCACAAGATTCGTTCCCTCGTGGTAAGTCCTCGCACTGCCGGGTGCTTGAGAACAGGATGAATGAAACATGGTCTTTCAGAGTGTTTCCCTGACTACTGTCAGTGCCCATCCATTCCTAACGTTGACTACATCTTGTAGCACTGCCCAGCCAGAGTCACAAAAAAGATCAACCAAGCCAGAGCCCATAATGACTTGTGGATACACAGGTAAGCTTCCGGGCATGAAGTATTCATCCGTCTCTTTGAGTCTGGGTGAAGCTTTCCACAAGATGTCATGGCGCTTCCCCATGCATCCCGGCGATCCACTGGTTTCTCCAGGGATGCCCAATCAACCATCCTTCACCCAGTAATGTGTATTGAAAAACTTGTTTCTCGAGTCTCAAAGTCTTGAGGTCTTGAAGATGCAGGACTTGAAGATGCCTTCTTGAAGTTGTCATCTTGACGTGGAGTCCTCCTTCTCACACCACTCACGAACACTCATACCAAACCCCGTCTACTTTAGCATAGCATTAAAATACTAACTTTCCAAGGGCTTTAGTAACAAGTGGTGGGTTCCTACCTCATGCATTCTACTCAACTACAAGAATTTCAATAACACTACTGGAGGGATTTGTTGAGTGAAGTCACTACATGCAATAAAACATAGGTATGTAATAGATGGTCAAAGTGAACTTGCCTGTACTATTGATGAAGAATAATATCGCTCTGAGAAGTGACTTGATAGACTATTTGTCACTCTCCGATAAAAATCTAAAATCAACATTGCATTCTTATAAGCAATCATACTAGCAGTCAATACTAACAATCAAAAAGGCAACACAAAACCAAAAGCAACATGGTGGTGATGAAGGAAATACTTAAGACAAAACTCAAATTAATAAAACTACATCAACAAAACTAAGGTGGTGATGAAGTAAATACTTAAGACAAAACTCAAATAACAAAACTACTTCAACACAACTAAGGTTGTGATGAAGGAAATACTTAAGACAAAACTCAAATCAACAAAACTTTATCAACACAACCAAGGGTTGGTTTTCTCTACAAATGATCATATTTTCAGAAGTAATTAAACAAAAACAAAGTAAAATATAACCATAGTATTTTGGTAACTATTTTCCTAGCAAAAAGTATTACTTTTGAAGAACAACTAATAATTAATAAAACAATACTCTAACAACATAAGTTTTTATCTACTAGAACATTTCAGCAGAAAATACCAAGTTAACAAATGAAAAACAAAATTTAAAACAAATAATTAATAGAAAGTATTTTCTCATAAGTCTTTATTTTGCAAAAAAGAACTAATTGGAAAGCTTTTATAAAGATTCTTCTTTTGATATAAAACAAGGTCATCCTTGGCTTAAACCACAAACAATCTCAACTATAATACAAATTGTTTCTGGTCTAAACTTAGACTAACAGCAAATCAAACTTATAAAACAATTTGTGGAAACTATTTTCAAATAGAAGATCAACATAGCAAATGAAAATCCAATTGCAAGTTATAATTGAACTATAATTGATTTTCATGCAATCAACTAATAAAACATTATTTGTTTTGAAGGGCTACTATTATCTAACAGAAAACTTTATAAAATCCATCACTAATATAAATGAGAAAAAAAACAATTTGAAACAAAAGAATTATAAATAAACCTAATAGGAACTAAACAGAATCTGTTTTGCTGAAAATACTAATTTAAAATATTCTAAAAATTTCCAAACTCTACCTATTGATAACTAAGGTCACTAGTGACAAGTAGCAAAAACAATCAACTCAATATATATTTTTAAACTCAAGATATTCAGAAAAAAAGATTTGAATCAAATATGTTTGAATTCAATTTTAAAATATTCAAATATGGCCAAACTTGGTATCAGCAGAAACTACATAAAATTTGTGGCACAATGCAAAAAGAATCAATCAAAAACTCTAGATATTTTAAAAGATATAGCAAAAATAAGAACAGAACCTATTCTATTTTCTAAAACAAAAACAGAAAAAGAAAAAAACTAAACTAACGGACAGGGGCTGACGTGGCAGGTTCTGATAGGTTACGGAGGACTGCGTGTTCTAATGATTCGAGCGGACGACCGATGACTAAAAGAAAACGGTTCGGGCTTAAGTGATCTAATCCTAGCCTTTGATCTACGATCGAATGGTTAAGAGAGGGAGAGGGGGCTCATAGAGAAGGGGTCGCCGGCGAGGGGGTTTCTCCGGCAAGGCCGAGTGACGAGGTCGTCGGGGGCGGTGCTCTAGTGGTCCTCCGGGGATGGCTGGTGGCTAAAGGGAGACGAGGGGGTGACAGTGGTGAGCAGCACGAGCTCCGGGAGCTTCGGGAGGTGGCCGAACTCCAGCGAGGTAGCGGTGGGGTGTTCTAGTGAGGGAAAAGAGGGGTTTCAGGGTGGACGAAGAGCGGAGAGAACTGGCTCTTATATAGGCCAAGTGCGGGGTCAGGGGAGGGAAGGAGGAGCGAGATCCGGGGCAATGGACTCGCCGGCGTTGTCAGGGGCGCGATGCAGGGGATGAGCGCGTGATGAGTGGGAGCAGTCAGTGGGGCCGGTGCATCAGCGAGAGAGAGGGAGAGATCAGCACGTCGGGCGGCTGATGCAGAGAGGTTTCGGGGGAGGAATCAGGGGCTGTGGGCCGGCTCGTTTAATACACGCGTTAACTCTTTTCTTTTATTAAATACCAGAGCATTAAAAATAGCATTAAGACATTCATAACCAGTCGAAAAAATAAATTTTTATATACCAAAATGATCAGGGAGATAAATGCCATTTAATGAACATTTTTTCCACGGCCAAAATAAATACTTTAAAAAAATTATTTTCACAAAATGCCTAAATGGCTTTATTTATTTTTGCAAATATTTTTCAAATAAACCCTTGGGTTTTATGGTTCAAGAACTTCACAAAAATACCCCTGGTTTGGAGTGTCATATTACTCCTCTCAAAAATTTTGTCAAGGAGTTTGAATGCTTACAAATTCAAATATGGAAGGTGAAACTTCATATGAGAAATGTTCAAATGGTTTTCAAATTCCCTTTCCAAGTGTTTTCATGTTGAAGAAGTCATGTCATCTTCCCTCACTGATTTTGAAAAGTATGAATTTGAATTAAAAAGAAAATGGGAAAGTCTTTTATTCCCTCTCAGTCAAAAGTTTTTTAAAAAAAGTTTCAAATTTCACTCAATTGCAATCACTCAAGCAAACAAACAATCCTTCTAGTATTAATTATAACATTCCAAAATTTGGGATGTTACACCACGCATACAGATCCTTTGGAGATGTCTTTTCTTTATCTTGAACAACCATGTGCCTCTTGCTTCCTGAAAAATTCCTTCCAAGAACACAACACCACCGTGCGCGAAGCCCCACGGTGGGCGCCAACCGTCGTGGATTTGCCACGGCAGATGTCTGGTGAACGGACTTAGGTTCGGGGCAGAAGCGCAACTATGTGGCGGCTTGAAGGGGTTGGTCGGACTCGAGAGACACGGAGTTTACCCAGGTTCGGCCCCTCCGATGGAGGTAAAAGCCTACGTCCTACTCTTCTGGTATTGATGATGAAGGAGATCTCTCGGTTACAAGGGTGCTGTTTGCTACCTCTAATCACGAGACCCTATAATCTGTCTATCTCTAATCTCTTTGTTTGTCTAAACTTGTAGACCTATAAACTTGTCCCTATAGGGGTGCTCTATCCCTCCTTATATAAGTGGAGACGGTAGGTTTACAAATAGAGTCCTACTAGGAGTAGGATTAGGACTAGTCTCTTTAAAATCCTATTCCCGGTCTTGTTTCTCTTGTAAGGAAATCCTTTCTCCTTTAGGCCTTCTCTTGCGAGCTGCCTGCCGCCGGCTCACACGCCGGGTCTTGGTCCTAGTCGTCCTATGACCCGCCTGCCTGATCACCAATAAAACCTCATGTCTTTACCGGGTCTCCTTTGAGTCGCCAGGCCGGGTCATACCACAGGGTATATCCCCAATAGCCTTCCTACTAAAAATTTAGTAAGAATGCTTTCTTCGGTTCGCGATAACATCATCAGATAATAGAAGCCACTTGCAATAACACAAAAGTATTGAGCTAATGTTGCTCGAAACAAATGTATATGCCCTCATACATCTGAAGAAGATGATCCTAGATAACTACAAGAGTTCCCACTTATGAACTTCTGAAAACTTTCTGGTTATGCAATCTGTTGTGGGGGTACAAGGAGGAAATATCTCGCACAACTAGCGAACCTACACCCCAACTGTATCCATCCTTCAACACATAACCAGAGGCTTTCGCAAATCCATCTAACTCGAACCCTTGAATGCACAATGATACTAACCATGGTGGTACCCTAGACGCCTCCCCAGTACTGGGTGACTCCGACCTTATCTCACCACGACAAGTATTGAAGTAATTCCGAACACTCTCTCTCCTGAGACATCAAGGAAGCTGAATGATAACGATGTGCCAAGAATTCCCTGGATCTCGACTCCTCAGAAGGAATCAAGTTAGACAGGAGGCACCAAGACAGAACTCCGTCACATCGGTATCATATAGACTCCAAAATACCCGCGTAATCCTAAAAAAAATTTGAGCGAGAAGAGGAGTAGAATCAAAATTGCTAAGTCAAATACCTCACCAGAGCATAGAAGAGGAGTAAAAAGAAACCTACTCTCCGATATAACTAGACTCAAAATAGTTTTTTCTAGACTCGACTCGGCCAAGTTCGATCAAGAAAAAGGCTCCTATGGTCGTATGGCTCTGAATACCAACTTGTCACGCCCAAGATGCGCGCCTATCCATATTAAGACACGGGGGCCTCGACAGGGATAGAGGTGCATGTTGTCGTTTGCAAGTACAACATCATTACATACATTTAGGAAGAGAGGAGTATATGAGTTGGCTTACACTCGCCACATGCAAAATTACAATTCCACACAAATAGTTCAAACATCAATCCAAGACAGGGTCCAGCTACGGACGAAAACAAACGATAAAATGAAGTAATGACACTGGCTTGCTAGCCCCGAAGATCACGACCATGGCCACTCTACTTGTCTAGATAAGTGACGTACATCCTGCAATGCTCCTCGTCATACTCCCACTGGAGCTGCGTCACATCATCTGGCACGATCTCATCTGTACCTGCAACTAGAAGCTATGAGAGGGGCTGAGTAGCGGTAACTTAGCCAAACAAAGGTTCCTAGGATGTGGAGGGTTTAGAGGCTATCATGGAAATGTAGGAGGCTTGACATTCAAGTGTTAGCTAGCCCAAAATCAACGATAAGAGCGAGACAACTAGCAAGCAAAAATAGTATCAGGATCCAGGTACGATCATCTTGCCTGTTGGTTCTTTAGAGGGACAAAGAGCGGGCTCCTCGCAGTGGTACTGTCCTGGATCTTCGTACTCGGGTTCAACACTCGCGTCTACCCAAAAGAACAGCAAGAATAAACAAGCAACCAAGGTGTAGTGCACAAACAAGATGACGCATGGTTTATTTGAAGAATTTAGCATGGCAATCCTAACTAGTCATGTTTCACATGCAATGGATTAGTTATTTATGATTGTGAATAGAACCTCATGTTAAGTTATTTAAACATGCATGATCGTGGCAAATATGGATGCTTCATGCAAAATCGATACAAATGCATATGTAGAACGTAGGAAACGAAGTTACGGTTCTCACGCTACTCTCATGGCAAGTTACAAAGGCAAAACACAAGACAAAGAAGGCCATGGGCTATTCCTTGGCATTCCAAGGTAGCCACTAGTTAGGCAATGAAAGCCCAACCACAATAGAGTAAAAGATCAAGCAATTCCATGGAGCATAGCTCCCACAAGTCACAAAACACTAAAAAATCGATACAAACGGCAACATAGCAACTTTCACAGCCAATAACTAGAGCTACAGGAACTATCCAACCACAAGCAAGGCATTGACAGAAACTACATAGCATGCTTAGCAAATTATCCAACTACACAATCTGTAATGGAGGCACATATCAATAAGCATGAAGCCGACAAGTTGACATGATGAAACAGACTTTACGGACTTAGAGAAAATAACAGTTTTCTGGAATCTGAGTTAATCTGATGGCAAGTTGACAACAGAAACTACTGGTGATAGAGACGACCTCATGACATGAAAATTAACAGGATGGTAGAGGGCAAACTCTTCTTCAAATCACTAGCACTGAAGTTGAGCTAATCCACAACATAGCACTTGGTAGCATCCACTCTTCATGGCATAAAAATATTAACAGACTCTCAGACTTGGAAATATTTGGCATGATTGAAAACATAAACATTTTAGTAGCTACTTTAGAGCATGGTTCCCATGTATATACAAGTTCAACATGACAAAAATAAATACCATGGCATTCTACTCATCAAAGTCTACCATTTTCACGTTGGCACAATTGTCATAACATGCATGGATTAAATATAACAAAAAATGACAAAATGGCGCTTTGAGACAAAATGAAATTTTGACAAACTTGCTCAAATGACCAAACAAGTTGCACCAATGAATTCCTTGGGTGTTTCTACCCCAAAATCATATATCACACCCCTATCTTTGTATGGAGCATGATGGCAAAACACAAGCTAGCAAAACACCACTCATTCCTATAAGTGAAAATTTACTAGAAATGATCATGTGCATATATGTTCATGTCTAGAATTAGCAATTTTACTAGAAATAGAAATAATCATATATAACAATTTAAACACTAAAAGTATTAAAAGAAAAATAACAATTAGTAGGGGGGCCCACGTGGCAAACACGAGGGCCCCCTAGTGGATGACAAGTGGGGCCTGGGCCCACATATCATACACACAACACCACACACCCACATAGCCACACACACACACACACAACACACACACGGGATGGTGCCACCACAACAGATCCACACACACAACACCACACGCAGGCACACACACACACACAACACCACAGCCACATTAGATCTGGCACACAAACCGCACCAGATCCACACACACACACACCGCACACGGGATCCGACGATGCACCGGATCCGAACACCACACACGCACCCTAACCAATCAGAAAAAAGAAACAAACAGGGGGGCTCGGATCGAACCCACGACCGAGAGGTTGTTCCCCAAGTCAGTTGCCACTACACCACTCGACGGATCTCAACAGAGGGGGGAGGGTCCTAGCGCTTCTAATAATATCAGACCGAGCAAAACTTTGACGAAACTGAATATAACTGCCACCGGAAACAGAGAACGGTGGCGATGGTCCCGACAACTACGGGGCCTCTCCGGCGATGCGGAGAAGGGAAGAGCAGGGACCTATTGGTATCCGATCCCCGGCTTGTCTTGTGACGAGGAGGACGGAGGCGACGATCCTCAAGGCCGCGCCTTACACTACGCGATGGCGACGACGAGCTCTACGCGACGAAGCTAGAAGGGACTACAGCGATACGAGAGGCCTATGGGGAGGAGACGCTCACCGAGGGCTTCTCGGAGACGAGGGGATGCGGACGATGGCGAGAAGAAGAGGAAGAAGACGCCAACAACAAGCTCCTACCTTTCGACGACGGCGATGGCGATATAGCGCTGCGGGGAGGTGCTCCTTACCCCCTCGCAGCGGGAAAGGAACATGGAAGACACCTGCGTGCTCCACGCCATCTCCACCAGCGACGAGGGCCACCGGAGACGACGGCGACGACGCGGAGACGACGGAACTCTGCTCTCTGAAACCATACCTCTCTGAAACCTTACCTGACAGGGGGAGAAAGAAGATGGGAGAGGAGGAAGGAGAAGAAGAAAGGAGCAGCAGCGGTAGGAGGGGAAAGAGGAACCCTAGGCGGAGCCACACGCACGCCGAGGGGGTTTAAAAGCCCCGGAGCAGACGGCGATGGACGGCGCAAGGACACGACGGAGCACTCTCTATCTCAGCTCACACTGAACCTGATGGAAAGAACAGACGGGAGCAGGTAGGCGTTGCCTACCTGGGCTGGGCCGCGCGGGGAGGAGAAGAGGCCCAGCTCGGCCTCTAACTCTTACAGAAAGCAAAACACAGGTTTTTCATTGCAGAAAGAATAACAGAAGGTAAAACCCTCTAGAGAGAAAGAAAATATTTTCTGACAAAACAAAATACCATGACACAAGAGAAAATATGAACTATTAAATAAAATTAGTAAGTTGATTTTTAGAGCACTTAAATTAAATACTTTTAAATATGAACAACCCCTGATATTTAACAAAACCCATGATCCCAAGTCCAAACATCAGAGAGAGCAACACACACAAACTCAAAATAATATCTCCTACAACTTGAACATTTTAAAGAGATTTATTGAGCAAGTTAAATCTGTTGATTAAAAACAAAATGAATAAAAGGCTTAGGTTAAGATTTGAAAATAAGGGAGAGGAGAGGAGTTGAAGTTCACACATGCACACAACCACAATCACACAAGAACTTCTCACACCTCACCACAAGATCACATGGGAGCAGACGACAAGATATTATGCATGTCAAGAATGATGAGATGACATGATGCATTATGCATGAGACAAAGACATGGAAAAGAAGAAAACTCAATTCATTCATCAGATGACACATGGGTCCACATAGGTTACATGGCCATAAATGGCAGGGGCAGCACTTGGGCTGTCACAAAATGGCAAGCTATGGGTGATGAATTAGCTAAACTCCTAGAGGCCGGATTCATTCAGGAGATTAAGCATCCCAAATGGTTGGCAAACCTGGTGATGGTACCAAAGAAAGATAAGTCCTGGCGATTGTCTGTCGAGTTTAAAGGTCTCAATAAAGCCTGCCCTAAGGACCATTTCCCCTTACCACGCATAGACCAGATCATTGACGCTACAGCCGGACACGATTTGTTGTGTTTCCTCGAAGCTGATTCCGGATACCATCAAATCAAAGTGAAGGAAACTGGCAAAGAGGCAACCGCATTCATCACCTCCTATGGGCCATTCTACTTCAACATGATGCCATTCAGGCTAAAAAACGCTAGGGCCACATACCAGTGCATGATCCAGACTTGTCTCAAGACACAGGTCGGTAAGATAGGCTAGAATACGTGGATGACGTGGTAATGAAAAAAACACATTGATCGATAACCTGAAAGAGGAAGATTGGCCTGCACGGCAGCTCACCAGATGGTCTAAGACAAAGGCCCAGAGTCAGGAAGAAGGCGTAAGGCTCGGGTGTGTAAGACGCCCGGAGACAGCCTGCCATAGTTGGTAAGGCAGCTTAGAAGACAGAGTCAAACACGTTGTAAGAGTCAGTACGAGATTTGTGTAACCCGTGGTCTTGACCTCCTATATAAAGGCAAGACCCGGGGATGGCTAAGATAGAAACGATTCAATCGAGAGTTATGTCAGGCGAATACGCTCGCTTGTGATCAATATCCAATCAATACACACAAAGCAGGACGTAGATTTTTACTTCATCTCGAGGGGCCGAACCTAGGTAAATTCGTGTCTTTCATGCCGACCAACCCCGTTGAGTCCATCGCCTCAGCGATGGCCTCGAATCTAAGTCTTCGGACATCTGCCATGACAAAACCATGACAGTTGGTGCCCACCATGGGGCCAGCGCACTATGGTGTTGAGTTCTCAAAGGGATCTCTCCTAGGGATTGAAGGATACGCCGTCGGCTTGATGACGAAGAGTCGTCGCGGCAAGCTCTACATTGAAGATTCATATTGGGGGCCTGAGACCGGCTCAATCGAGTACGGATATCGGGTTTCCATTGGTAAGATGCACGTGTTCATCAGCAATCTTGACGGATCTACACCCGGGCCGGACATCTGCACCGACCTCGTCGAGCCGGCCCGACGCGCGACACCCGCCCATGTTCAACTCGGGCGGAAGAGTGTTTTCGTTGGTTTTACACAGGACAGGGGGGATTCCTTGTCTAGAGAAACCTTGGCTTATTCAGATGAAGGATCTTCCATTGAAGATGGGGAGTCAATCTATCGACTACATGATGGTGGGCTAGGGGGCTATGCCAATGGTGATAGTACTCTGGAGCCTTATGACCTGACGAGTAGAGCCGCCGTGTTCATGGCAGGCCTGGCACCGGCTTCCAATGCTGCGACCTCTGGAGCGGCGGCTGGAGCAGCTCCGCCTGATGCGGAGCCTCTTAAGAAGTCGGCTCAAGTTGTATTGGACCTCATGGAAGAGCTAACGGCTTTGATGGCCATGGAGGTGATGACCGGAAAGCAGGCAGAGCGCAACTCCGAGATTAATCGGATCAAGGGACAGATGGCTCAGGCCCGGGAGGATATCATCGCAATGCAAGCCCAGATGAATGTCGAGTCAGAGAGGTTGAGGGCGGAAGCTCTCCGTTTCGATCTGGTCCAGCGGGCGTCGGAGGCGGTTTAGCGTAGAAGGACTCAAGTCGGACTACCAATTCAACCTCGGAATCTTTTCAATACTCCAGGGATCGGGCCAAGTACGCCACCAATGGTGACCCGGGTAGTAGAGGCGCAGCGGCTGTCAGACCCGCCGCGGAGGGACAGACCTTCGTCACGACACGTTGTGACGCCACCCGTCCATTACTCTAATCCGGTGGAAAATATGATAGTGGCGGCTGCCAAGCTCGATGCTCTCCCCTTGGCCGAGGGGACGCCATTTGCCGAAGAGGCGAGGAATGTGATTAGCCTTTTGCATACATCGGTAGCTCATCAAGAGAGGTACATACACAGCTTGAGCTGGGTGCACTCCATGCCGGTTCATAGCCGTAGCTATAGCCGACGGGTTGAGTCACCCGCGGTCTCCAACAGTGAGCAGAGGTGAAACCCTCCCAATAACAACCCTCCTGAGATGGACATTCAGGGGTCTATGGATACGGGCCGGGCTCAGCGAGGAAGAACACCAGTGATGGATTACCCGGAGGTCCTTGAGCCGGCACTAGCAACACCCGTCGGCGTTTCTCCCAGGGGATTTGGTGTGCAGTGTCTTGCAGCAAACCTAAGGAGTTCATGTTATCCTAAGGACTTTAAGGGGCCACGAAAGGCGCCCAATTACACGGCGGATCAACCCTAGAAGCTTCGATCGAAAGCTATGAGCATGCTATGGAGATGCTAGAGGTCGACGAAGCAGTTTGTGCGAAATACTTTGTCATGCTATTGGAAGTACTGGCCCGTACTTGGTTAAAGTGGTTGCCACCCAATACCATCATGTCATGGGCCGAGTTGAAAGCACGATTCATCAAGAACTTCAAGGGAACTTGCAAGCAACCAATGACCATAGTGGATCTGGATCTTTGTGCGCAGCAAGAAGGTGAGTCGGCCCATCAATGTGTGCGGCGGGTCATGATGGTGATCCACTCATTTGAGAATATTTTGGCATCCCAGCCAGTTCTGATTGTGGAAAGGAACTGTCGTTTTGTGCCCCTAAAGCAGAAGCTCGAGTGGTTGAAGCGTTCTTGTCAGGATATGGGTGAGCTCATGACGGCTCTCACCAAATATGCGTATTCGGATACCACCAAAGAACCAGACTCTAACGATGAGAAGTCAGGTCAGGGTAAGAAGGACGGCAATGGTAAGAACCAGCATGGAGGTGCTGGTAACGGCAGCCAAGGCAAGCGGAAGAACCGAGACGCCGGGTTAGAGTTTGGGGCGAAAACCAACGCACGGTCGGTCGGGAATGGTCGCCCTAGAGGTAACAGGAACTTTAGGCCACCGATCGATATGAATAGGGCACCTGTGCCTTACACTTTGGAGGAGGCACTGAAGAGACCTTGCCCAACGCACAACCGGCCGGACAAGGAGGCCACCCATACTTGGAAGGAGTGCAGCGTCATGCGCCAATTTCGGGAACAAATCCTTCGTCAAAATCATAACAATGGTAACGGCCCATCAGGTAGGTCAGGTACGAGTGGCTCGGTATATGGTAATGGCGGGTCAGGTTCAGGTCATCAAGGCCAAAACAATCATAATCTAGGAAATCAGGGAAGCCATCAGCAACAGAGCAATGATGGTCAACAACAGAATAACCACTCAGGATATCAGAGCAAGATGAAATAGCTTAGTGGGGGACAATATCATGTATTCACTACAAGCCTGGATAAGCAGGATTAGAAACTGCACAAGAGGGCGGTCAATGCAACCACGTCGGCTCTCCCGCGATATTTAAAATGGTCAAAACACCCGATTACATGGAGCTAGGAGGATCACCCGCCACGGGTCGATAATCCGGGTCATTTAGCTCTGGTGGTAGCTCCTCAGGTTGGAGGATACAAGTTCACAAAAGCGCTCATGGACGGTGGTAGCAGTATCAACATCTTATACTACAACACCTTCCAGCGGATGGAACTAACTGACAATGCTCTTAAGCCATCATCGGCCGTTTTCAATGAAGTGGTGCCAGGCAAGTCGGCCTACCCAATGGGGAAGATTGACTTGGAAGTAGCATTTGGAGATGAATACAACTATAGGGTAGAAACCTTGTGGTTTGAGGTGGTGAAAATTAAGAGCTCGTATCATGCTTTGTTTGGCCGGCCGGCTTTTGCAAAGTTTATGGCCAAGCCATGTTATGTATATTTGCAGCTCAAAATGCCAGCTCCCAACGGAACAATCACGGTCCATGGTGATCGAAAGGTAGCCATTGAATGCGAGGAAGGAGACGCGACTTATGCAGAATCAAGTTGCGTTGAAGTAGATCTTAAGTTTTACAAGGATTACATTGACCCGATAGATATGGCCTCATTGAAGAAACCCAGTAAAGAGTCTGAGCTGCCCCTAAAGTTTGCGGCTGATGACACGACGCTGGTGGATTTTACTCCAGGCAACTCATCCAAGCAGTTCACTATCGGGGCCAACATGGGATTCCAAGGACCCACGGATGGCGGCTTATCGGCAAGAGGTAGATATCGTCGCTGGTCATTTCAAGGTTTATCAGGTACTTCATATCGACCATCGCAAGAAGGAAGTGACGGATGCATTGTAAAGACTGGGCTCTCAGCGTAAGCCGGTGCCGCCTAATGTTTTCTTGAATGTACTTTATCATCCGTCTGTTAAGCTACCGTCATAGGAAGATCTGGCTATACTTGACCCGGACGGGCAGCTAGTGGCGGCTTTACACGCTATTCTAGACTGGGCATTGCCGTATCTGGCATACCTGACCTGAGGCGAGTTTCCTGAAGATGAGACTCTAGCGTGGCAAGTCATGAGACGTTCTAAGTCCATGACCATCACTGGAGGGGAATTGCACAAGTGCAGCGTCACCGGGGTCTTCAAACGTTGTGTCTTGCCGGAGGAAGGCAAGGAAATCTTATATAAAATACATGCTGGCGATTGTGGACATCACGCAGGATCAAAATCTCTATTGGCAAAGGCCTTCCGACATGGATTCTTCTGGTTGATGGCTCATAAGGACGGGGAGGATCTGGTCGCTAAGTGCGACAGGTGCCAGAAGTTCGGAAGACATGCTCATGTGCTGGCTCAAGAATTACAAATGATACCAATCACCTGGCCATTTGCATTATGGGGGCTTGACATGGTTGGACCTTTCAAATGGTCTAAGGATAAAAAACACCTTTTGGTGGCAGTGTAAAAATTCACCAAGTGTGTGGAGGCTGCGCCGGTCAGTAAGTGTGATGCAGCCACAGCGGTTCAGTTTGTCAAAAAATTGATATACCGGTTTGGGTACCCTCATAGCATCATTACGAATAAAGGCACACATTTGTCCAAGGGGTCTATGAAGGTATTCTGTGAAAGCGAGCACAGCCGGCTTGATGTGTCAGCTGTTGCTCATCCATAGCCCAACGGTCAGGCAGAACGGGCAAATCAGGAAATCTTGAGAGGTATCAAGCCCCAGCTCATAGTTCCTTTATAGAGAATGCCGGGTTGTTGGGTGGAGGAGCTGCCATCCGTCGTGTGGAGCATCAATACTACGCCTAACAGGTCGACGGGTTACACTCATTTCTTCATGGTTTACGGTGCGGAGGCCGTGTTACCAAGCGACATCGTCATGATTCACCACGCGTGTCGTCTTATGTGAAAGCTGATAACGAGGTAGCGCGTTAGGATCCGTTGGACGCTCTGAATGAAGCATGTGATCTTGTAGAAGCTCGATCAGCGATTTATCAACAGGACCTGTGTCGCTACCATAACCGCAGGGTCAAGACCCGGACGTTCCAATAAGGCGATTTGGTGTTACATTTGATTCAAGATGAGACAGATGCACACAAGTTATCACCTCCATGGGAATGATCCTTCATGGTTAACAGGAATCTGAACAATGAGTCTTATTATCTCATCAACATGCGAGATGAATCACGTACGTCCGGGCCGAAAACTCACCGGTCGTGGAACATCGCTCATCTACGGCCTTACTATACTTGAGTCATCGACTCTTATCTTTGTACGTACATATTTTCTTGTATTTAAACTCATATAATAAAGTTGGCATCCCTGCAAGATGGGGACTTTACCGTTTTTTCTCTTTTGCATTATAGATTTGTGCAAAGATAAATACCTCCACGCGGTCACTTGGGGGCTTCCAACCCACCGGGTTTAGCTTGCTCACCATTTTGACCAGCTCTTCAGCCAAAGTAGCACCATTGTGCGACGACTTACTAGATTGCGATCTGCAGGATGGCGGCTTACAAAGCGGCGTCCCATTAGATGATGGCGGGCAAGATGGCGAAAGGTTTAAGGTCGCTCAAGAGGACGAGCCGCCAAGTTGCAAGCCGTTCAAACTTGGGGCACCGGCTTATGGACGAAATTTTTAAGGTCACTCAAGAGGATGAGCCGCCACGTTGCGAGCCATTCAAACATGGGTGCACCGTTTTATTGATGAGAGATTTAAGGTCACTCAAGAGGATGAGCCTCCACATTGCGAGCCGTTCAAACATGGGTGCCTTACCTTATCGGTGAAATATCTTGAGTCGCTCAAGAGGGCAAGCCGCCATAATGTGAGCCATTCAAACATGGGTGGCATGGACGCCAAAGAGGATGAGCCTCAAGGATGTGAGCCGTTCAAACATAGGTACCATGATGCAAGACAGGTTGTGGACCAGAGCAAGTGCCAGAGTGGGTGAAGGCCGCCCCCACTCTTGGTTCTAAGACTGGGTTGTACCTGCATGTATGTAGCTGCCGCTCGTCCAGGGGTGCAGCAAGCTGTCAACGCACCCCCTCCGAGGGCCTCATACAACGGCGAGGGAAACTCTCTCATCTACTAGGTACTCTCCGCCAAGTGGCTCGTCGTAATCTTAACAAGTGATGTTGTTGTGGTTCAAACAACGGATTTATGTCACGTGAGAAGTAGCTTATGGGTCGGGGCACACACCCCGTTGTAAATTCTCGTCTGTTGCGCCCTTGATAGTTAATCTCGCCTAGAGACCCTGAGCCATGCAAGATTGGCGATCACTCTAGTTAGAGAACATGCACTGTTAAGCGGTTCAAAGCAACAGTCCCCCCTCAGACGGGCTAAAATATGAGTTTTCGAAAAACAAAAAGAAAGGGGAAAGCATGATCATCACACATTACATCACATATTGCATCATACATATTACAACACATATTGCATCATATACATACATTGCATCATAGCTGCATCATACATTGCATTCATATTGCAAGTCGGGCCAGAGCAAGATGGAAAGATGAAGCAAGGATTTATCTGTAAAAGGTGAGTCATCGATTAAGACATGAGAAGATTGCAAAGGATATTACAAGGCTCTCCAAGACCTCAAAAGATAAAGGATTTAAAAGTTTTTCACTCGTTCTGGCTCAACTGGCCGGGTTACAATCAGTTGGGAACAAAGAGTTTAACGGGCCAGCGGGTCATCCTACGCCGGGTCTTTGGGCTCTTCGATCTGAAGATGATCCACATCCCAATTGCTGTTTAGTAAGGCTTCAAATTGTGCATCATCTAAAGTGGATACAAATCAATGTTAGGGGCAAAGAGCGGCTTACGACGTGTGGGGACCAAGTCTCTGGCTTCAAAGGTCGGGCAGCGGAGCCGTTGGTTGTTTTCGTCAAAAAACCAAGTCCGTCTCATCAACCAGTATGGAGGCAAGCCGCCTGGAGGCCTTAATGCACGTGGCATAATCTGCTTCGGTGAAGTCGGAACCATCATCCTTCTTGGAAGGGAATCCATTCATCATCTCTTCGGCAGTTAATTCAGGAGCGAAGGCCAGGGATAGGCTCAGTGCAGTTATGGCTCCTCTTCTGGTGGCTGATCGCCTTATTTCTTCAACTTGTTTGGGAAAAGTTGATAAGACCTCTATGACACCCTTCATCAATTTGGGACGTACTTGGCCATCATCATGGCCTTGATGGTGCAAAGGACCCCACTATAGAGTTGCTCCATCAAAGTATAGATTCCTTTCAACTTCATCAGACTATCAGAGGATAGCTGGCGGCTCCTTTCGCCTGCAAGAAAAGGATGAAGGTATAAGCCGCCCGGCGGGTATTTGTTTCATGAAAATATTTTTTGAACTATATGCACTTACCAAAGATAGCGGTGGTCATCCTGGAAATGTGATCCTTGAGTGTTTTCAGCTTTGCTGATGCAAGATTGAGTTGTTCCTCTACATCGCTCGCACACTTTACCAGGGCATCTTGCTCAGTTTCGGCAGTCTTTTTATATGCAGTAAATTTAGCCTGGAGTTTCTCAAGGTTTTCAATAACCGCCCACAACTTTTCTTCTGTTATGGCTTGAGTAGTCTGTTGGGCTAACATGTCTTCCCTCAAGCCGACCCGCTCAGACTCGGAAGTATTAAATGCCTCCTGCATTTCACAAGTGAAAGTTTATCAGTGATAAAGTCGTGAGGATGGAATCATTCTTATAAGTCCCAAGCACATTGCAAGCAATATACTCGGCACTTGGGTGCTAATGTCTGTGTTTTCATTTTCAAGTCTGCGATGAAATTCCATCTCATCATTACCATAATGTTTCGTACTTGGGGGCTACAATTGGGTCTATAACTTAGTATAAAGTGTCGGATCATATACAATTTAACCCGTTACTTGGGGGTTCATAGGTTAAGCTCTATAAATTATGATTGATGGTTTTAGAAGACCCGTCTATTATTTACAATATTAACCCGGTACTTGGGGGCTATGTACGGGTATAATAGAGATTGAAGTTGGAAGATACCGCATATTTTTTCTTCATCAAGGCGACGAGCTTGCTTTCCATGTTGCGACTGGCAAACAGGTGGTTCAGATAGCCGGCATGCAAGTCATCTGCAGTCATTTTCTCCAAGACATGAAAGTCGAAGTCAAGCTTCTCGGGATAGCAGGTAGAAACTTTGCTGGAATGCTTTGTCAGAGTATGGTGTGTGGGAGATTGATAACAAATCCCAGTGATGGCAACCTCGGGGAAAGACGAGTCCTTAGCAGTAGTATTGGGCGGCTTAGGGTCAGCCGCAGGACTATCGAAAGCTGTTGAATGATGACCTGCCAACTCTGAGGGCGGGGGAGATTTCTCAGGTGTGTCTTTGGCAGCTTCGGAAGGTTTAGCAGGAGAGAGGGATGGCTCAGCATGATCCAGCTACTCGGTGGTTGGAGCAACTGTAGACCCGCCTGCTTTCCTGTGTTTGGCTTGTGCCTTGAGAGTGAAAACAATCAACACAGTACAAAGGTAATACGAGTAATATACACACGACAATCGTGAAGACATACTCTGGGTTGACCTTCATGGGAGGAAGTTTTGAGGCGGTTGAATCGCCAAAAGAAGGAGATGATTCCTACAAAGTTAAATCAATAAGGTACGATAGTAAGACAACATTGCAGAAATATAAGACGGATATTGGGTTCCTGATAAGTACCTCAGCAGGGCGTTTCCGTGGCATCGGAAAGTTAGGTAAGCCGGTCATAAGATCTGCAGAGCCGGTGCTCCTGGTCTGACACCGAGAGTCATGCTTTTGTTTTTTCAAGGAATATTCGGGATCTAAGTAAGTGGGAGGATGCGAAAAAGGAACTTTTCGGACAACCCGCCGTATCTTTGCTTGTGGGAAGTTTTCTGAGTTGGAAGAAAGATAAGTTACCTCAGGGGCGTTGGCGTGGCTCGTCTCCATTTCCTCCTGTGTGCAATCATTGTTAATAAATTGCATAAAAAGACGGCCAAGGGAGTCAAGTTCTACCTCCGAGTCATCAAATTCAAGCAAGTTTTGAGCCGATGTTCTTGGTTTGCGGCCGCGGGTGTTGCCGGCTTGAGATTTCTTCATCACCTGGGAGTGTACTTTTTCTTCTAGAAGCTGGAGTTGGCATAGAGGTGAAGCCGCCCAAAAGGTTAAAAGTGGCATATGTATGGAAGACAAGGCAGAGAGAAAGTAAAATTGAGAGTCGCCCTTACGTCTAGAGCTGGGTTTGCGGCGTAGAAAGGTTTTAAGCCGACTGAACGACATGCCTCTTGGGACTCGCAAACAAGAGTTCTGACAACGGAGTTGATGTTCTCTTCTGTCAATCTTGTGTGGTTGAAGCAGAGGGGGTCTATCGCATCGCCAGTATATTCACACATAAGTCAGTCACGCTGGCTTAGGGGTAACACTTTCCATGATACCCAATAGCGGGTTAAATCAATTCTCGTCAACCCATTTGCCATAAAGGCCTTGATCTTGGTGAAAGTCGAGGCATATTTTGCTTGAGCAGTAGCTAAGATCCGATCTGAAGTTCTGTGGAAGTACAGAGCCGGGTAGGACGGTAACCCGGTAATGGATTTTCTCCCTCTAGAGAAGTGTCTCTACAGTAGAACCAAGTTCTGTTCCAGTCTTTGGGATGGCTTGTCATCTTAACAGACGGGTAAGCCAGATCTCTTCTACTTTGTATGGATACTCCGCCAAGCTCCAGGCTTGGACCGGCCACCACTTTCGTTTGGCGGTTGACATAAAAAAATCACGGAAGAGGTCAACAGACGGCTCCGCTTGCAAGTAAACTTCATAGAGGACTTGAAAGTTGCACAGGTTGGAGACAGAGTTTGGGGCAATGTCTTGAAGATGCAAATTAAAGAAATGGAGGACATCTCGGAAGAACTTAGATTAGAGCATGCTAAAACCACGCATAATATGGTCGGCAAAGATAACAACTTCCCCCTTTTGTGGGATAGGTCTCTTTTCTAGCCCCGGAACCCGCCAGTGGATAATGTTCTGAGCCGGCAATGTTCTTGCCTCTACAAAATCTTGTAAGAACTGTTCACTGACTCCAGAGCCGACCTAGTCGTAGGATGAAGATGCTCGAGACATGGTAGCTGGTCAAGACTGTGAAAAGGGGGCACGACGCAACGGGTCAGAAAATGACTAGACAATCAAGACGTCTGATGAAATTAAAATCTGTGACACTAAGCCGCCGATATAGGTTATCGGAAGAGCTGGAGGTTTGTTGGCGGGTTAGGTAAAAAAGGCCATGATGCGAAAGTTGCCAAGGACATACAAACAGGTTTTGCATATTGTACTTAAGTAACAAGATCTATAGGCGAGGAAGCAAAATCATATTTAATTGAACCTTAAAATGGAGCCAAAGAAGAACGAGCAGTCTAGCGCATGAAAAGGAATGGAGTGCGGATCTAGGTAGGACTACTGTTGGTTTCGCACGAGTAGCCACGACGGATGGGCAACGTTGTGAGATCTCAAGGGTCTTTCATTAGTTGGCATTACGAAGACGGATAGGCGCGATAATGGGGGCAATGAACTCGATGGGTTCAAGTAAGAAGCTACAGATCTAATGGAGGGCGAAGACCATACCTTAAGGATGTGACGGATGTGGAAACGGTCAGGTTGATGCAGCGGCCAAGTTGTTGACGGCCACGGGACTTCACCGGCGCGGCAGAATTGAGGAGCACTGGCGTTGGGAGGAAGATGAAGAGCAGTGGCGACAAAGAAAGGGAAAACATCCACTCGTGGCCCTATTTAAAGGGGTGGAAGGCTAAACAAGGCGCGTGGGAATCAAGGCGACAAATGATGACTGACCGGGGCGGACGCCTAGATTTTCAGGCTGACTGTTTAATAAAAGTATCTACGGCACACGTCACGGACTCTTTTTCAACATTTATGAAGGTAATGTCAGGGCAGGTTATGAGTTTTTCCCTTTCAGGTGACAAGGGTGTGAGACTCGCCACTGGATATAAAGTGGAGATTGACATGAGCGGGATCGAATCAATCTGGGGTCTAATGTTGGGGATATAACCCCGTGGTAAGACCTGCCCAGGAGGGGCCGGGTCATACCTGGCGGCTCGTTAGCATACGGGCTGAAAGAGGAAGATTGGGCTGCACGACGGTTCACCAGATGGGCTAAGACGAAGGCCCAGAGTCAATAAGAAGATGCAAGACCCGAGGGTGAAAGCCGCCCGAAGATAGCCTGCCATAGTCGGTAAGGCAGCTTAGAAGACAGAGTCGGACACGTTGTAAGAGTCAGTACGAGATATCTGTAACCCGTGGTTTTGACCTCCTATATAAAGGTTAGACCTGGAGACACCTTAGACAGAAACCAATCAATCGAGAGTTGGGTCAAGCGAATACGCTCCCTTGTAATCGATACTCCAATCAATACACACAAAGTAATACGTAGGTTTGTATTTAATCTCTAGGGGTCGAACTTGGGTAAATCCGTGTCTTTCGTCTCAACCAACCCCTTTGAGTCCACTGCCTCAGGGATGGCCACGAACCTAAGTCTTCGGACATCTGCCGTGACAAAACCACGACAAATCCCATACTCACAACACCAGGCGCCGGTGAGACAATGTTATTATACATATCGGCTACCAACCAAGTCATTAGCGGAGTGCTCGTCGTTGAACGAGATGAGGAGGGACACAAATTCCGGACTCAGAAGCCGGTCTATTAGGTGTCAGAAGTACTAATGCAGTGCAAGTCCAGATACTCACACTACCAGAAGATATCCTACACAGTGTTTATGGCATCACAGAAACTCAGACACTATTTCCAAGAGTGTGCGGTAACGGTAGCATCCGAAGTATCCCTGAATGATATAATCAAGCCACCGACCGCATAGCCAAGTGGGCCATTGAGCTCCTTCCCTTTGAAATAACCTACAAACCACGAAGTGCCACAAAATCTCACGTATTGGCAGACTTTCTGGCTAAATGGACAGAGGCCCAGCTCCCCAAGGAATACAGTGCATACTCCCATTGGACAATGTACTTTGATGGATTTGAAACCTTGGCCGGACTAGGGGCTGGAGTTATCCTCACATCCTCCATAGGTGACAACGTACGATATTTGTTGCAGATCATGTATGCCGATTCCAACAATGCAGCCAAATACGAAGCTCTCTTGCATGGTCTTAGGATGGCAGTATCAATGGGCATGCGACAGCTGGAGGTATGGGGAGACTCTGAGGGAGTACTAGATCAAGGGGTCCTCAGGGGGCTGACCTATTTCTATGGGCCGGACTATATGGGCCACTTACCGAACACTAGATCAATTGAAGGCCCTCTCTCCAAGATGGAAGCTTCGGGAATCACGGCTTTTCCTCCACCTTTGATGTAGCGAATAGGCATGTTTATCTCTTTGACGTGTAACAGACCGTGTGTAAAACCTAGATAATCTCGGCGTCTATATAAGCCGAAGGGTTTTAGGTTGTAGATATAGAACAACTCATCTAGGGTTAGCTATTCGATCTCGAGGTAGATCAACTCTGTAACCCCCCATATCATCAATACAACCAAGAAGGACATAGGGTATTACCTCCATAGGAGAGCTCGGATCAGGGTAGAACAATGTCCCCTTCGTCTCCTGTTACCATTGATTCCAATCACACACTTCGGGACCCCCTACCCGAGATCCGCCTGTTTTGACACCGACATTGGTGCTTTCATTGAGAGTTCCTCTGTGAGCACCAATGGAATCGATGTCTCGCCTTGTCATCAATGAAGAGGTCCGCAACATGGACACTTTCGTCTCCAGACAGATCTTCGCCTTTGGCAACCTTGTGCTGCACGCCGATCCGACCGGCCATCTAGTCCATGTCGAGAGCTTCGCTCCTGATCGAGAGGTCAGATTCGGGAACCTAGAGCTCTCCATAGACTCTCGGGTGACTTTTCACTAACTGGGCTCGCGGTTTCGCCTGCCACGCCCGAAGACTTTGAGGCTTTGACCTCGAGTTCCTTCTTCGGTCATGCCAACGAGGTTAACCACAACGATAGTCCGATTCCTAGTCCGAATCCGACCATAGTGTCAAAGGACCGGATGTTCGTTCTTGCCGAACCCTCCACTCTCTCGGACACATCAGAGGTCAACTCCAAAAGTTTTGAACAGTATGATCCGATCGAGCTCTCGGTGTTCAACGAGGCCCTATATCGGATCTCCTCAATCAAGATTACCGATGATCCAACCCTGGCCTATGCTTGGATTGGTTATAGCGGCGCGGGTCAGGACGAAATTTTGGACCCACCCACCACCCACTTGACAGCCACAGTCAAAGATTGCACCGACATGCTGGACTATGACTCCGAGGAGGCAGAATACATGGATGAAGAATACTGCGCTCCCACCCCCGTTAACACCGGGCGATGGGCCACCACTTCCACATACGATGTCTACATGGTGGACACTCCTGCCGCTAATGGCGACAAAGCGCCTAATAATGATGGTGACAAGTCGGGCGACGCACGGTCAAGGCGGCAAAAATCGCATAAGCGGTCAAAAGGAAAAAAGGGAAGGAAAGCTATCATCGGCACCAGGGACGGAGATACCCCGGAGGACCGCGGCGAACCCCATGTACCCGAACACCCGCTAGAGGGTCAGGAGAGGCCCGAACACTAGCGCAACCCCGACGACTTTGACGATTCCGAGGACGACAACTACCTCCCCCCTGTCAAGGAGGAGGACATCCCGAAAGCCGATGACCTAGACATTCCTGATAACCCTGAACATCAAGAACTGTTCAGAGAACAGCTCATAGTGACAGCCCACAGCCTGAAAGCAAAGGAATGTCAACTTAAAGCCGAACAAGATGACATCAATGATCGATGGACGAGAGTCCTCTCAGTCGAGGAAGGATATGGTACCAGTCTGTCGGACCAACCTAAGAGTTATCCATGGAGAAGGCTGTTGTTGCAATTTGACGACGAGCTCACTAATACTCCATCTCCCAAACACACCCCATATGACAAACCGGACCGCCCTCCTCGCGGGCGTGATAGGATAGCTGATGACACTGGTTATAGGCCGGCGATGCCCCAAGATAGGGAAATGAGCAACTAGAGACCAATAACAGGTTCGACCTGTGAGATGACCTAGATCACAGAGCAAGTCGTACAAGATCCATCTACAGATCTAGAGATTACTCACCCAATAGACGGGACGAGTACATACCATAGCTTGAACGAAACACTAGAGGCCAGGAATGCAACCGGGCTAGAACAGAGGCCGAATACAGGCGCGACATAGCTCAGGTCAGAGGCGCCGCTCACTCATTGTGCTTCATAGATGAGGTGATGCAACATTAGTTCCTAGACGGGTTTAAACCCGTGAATATAGAATAGTACGATGGGATAACTGATCCAACCATATGGATTGAGGACTTCCTCCTGCACATCCACATGGTACGAGACGATGATCTTCATGCCATCAAATATCTCCCCCTAAAACTCAAGGGGCCATCTCGTCACTGGTTAAATAGCCTCCCCGAAAACTCCATTCGATGTTGGGAAGACCTAGAGGATGCATTTTGATCTAACTTCCAGGGAACCTATGTTTGGCCGCCGAATTCCTCCGACCTAAGCAATATCGTTCACAAGCCTAGAGAGTCTGCGCAGCAATTCTGGAATCAGTTCTTGACCAAGAAAAACCATATTGTTGACTACCCAGATGCTGAGGCAATAGCTTCCTTCCGGAACAATATTCAGGATGAATGGCTGGCCCGCCAGCTTGGCCAGGAGAAACCTTGGACCATGTCTGCCCTTACATCCTTGATGATCTGCTTTTGCATGGGAGAAGATAATTGTCTAGCAAGACACAACCATAACTTCGAAGACCCCGGAACCTCCGAAGTTCGGGATGGCAATGGGAAACCAAATCTAAACAAGAACAAGCGCCTGCACAATAATAGTGATGCCGATGACACGTCTGTTAACCACGGCTTTCGCAACTCCAGACCTGGGCAGCGGAAGAAGCCTCCTAAAGGCAGTCGCGATGGACCCACCCCACTGGAGAAGATCATGGAAAGGCCTTGCCAAATCCATTGGACCCAACAGAACCCCGCCAATCACACACACCGTACCTGTTGGGTGTTCAAGCAGGTCGGCTAGCTCCGACCCGAGGACCATGGCAAGAGCCCTCGCGGCGAGGATGAGGATGAGCCTCGGGGTCCGATTGGTGCAGACAAAACAAATTTCCTCCGGAAGTTAAAATGGTGAACATGATATTCCTAAGAAGGAGAGGAAGTGCGCCCTTCGAGAGGTCTACGCCGTAGAGCCCATGGCCCCAAAGTATAACCCATGGTCGACATATCCGACCACCTTTCATCGACGCGATCACCCGACCATTATCTGTCACGGGGTTTCGGCAGCCCTCCTACTAGACCCCATTATAGATGTGTATCACCTCACAAAAGTCCTAATGGACGGAGGAAGTAGCCTTAACCTGATTTTTTCAGACACGGTGAAAAAGATGGGCATAGATCCGTCAACGATCAAACCTAGTAACACTACCTTTAAAGGAGCGATTCCAGGTGTCGAGACCCAATGCATAGGCTGCGTAACCCCGGAGGTTGTGTTCGGCTTGCCCGATAACTTTTGAAGCGAAGACTTGATCTTCGACAATGTGCCCTTCCGCAGTGGCTATCATGCCCTGCTCGGCCGGACAGTGTTCCCACGCTTAAACACCGTCCCGTATTACGCATAACTCAAGCTCAAGATGCCCGGTCCCAAGGAACACGGAGCGCTCTCTCCGAATTGAGGAACATGCGCTAGCCCTAGCGGCCGAATTTAATTACAAAGATGATCAGCAAGCTCCGACACCTGCCGCAAAGGCACGCAAGGTTGGGATGCGAGCTCCACTTCAATCTGAACCTCAGAACCTTACCCTCCCCTTAAATAAAGACTCGCCCGCACCACACAACCCTAGGACCAGCGAAGTACATGCCAAGGAGGCACAAATTTGCACTTACAATCCCATGGGTAGCGGTGGGGAAATAAAGGTGGGTGTTCAACTGGACCGAACTACTACCATCAACATGTCTTCGGACGCAATGTAGATACCATCAAAAGACCTGCCAATAGTGTAAAGCTCATCCACAATTTGGCAACTTCTCAAGACCTTGCTTGCAAGATCCGTTCGCTGAATAGTACCACCCATTGAGGTGCACCAAAGAGCAGGAGTAGACTAGCGACATGGCACATCGAGAACGTAAGGTCACCAATCGAAGACCCCTGATACAACCACTCCTGTATAATTTCTTTTTTTGAAATACCTATAAACAGTTGCTTCGGCCATCCGAGCAATAAGACTTATTGTGAAAAATATAACAACATTACACATGTTTGTCTTGTCTGTCCTTTTTGACACATATTTTCCTTTTCTCCCACTTCTCGTGACTGTTCGGTATGTTGCGATGCAACCGGCTAATAGACCGGGGGCTCAGGTTTAACAAAAAAATCGCCATATGTACAACCTACATTGTGTTTGGCATCTTGGAATTCACTTTATATGCATTGGTTCCGAACTATGTCTTGGGTCAATAGTTGGGTTGCCCGGCTCCTGTGCTTGCCCCTTTACGTTCTGCTCGTTCAGCTAAAAGGGCAAAGGGAGAACCCCTGCGATTGTGTGTCCAGATAGTCTGGTCAAGCATCTCAGGGGAGAAAGCCGAAAACTGACTGTCATAGTATGTGAGAACCGATCTATGAATCAGAGCTTGAAGTGTTATACTTAAATCCTCGTTAGAGGATATTCCGTGTTATACAAGGGGTTTGTTCTTCATGCGAACTATGTGATGCTGGCCTTAGCCGCACTCATCCCAACATCACAACACTCCGGGGGCTAGTCATCAGCCCCCCGCAATCCTTTTCGCGTCCCTACGGCTAAGTGAAAGCAATAAAGGAGTATGGTCTAATTGCTTGGTCCGTCACACTCTACCGCCTTTGGGTTATGACAATTTGGCTAAGGGACATAGTGCATTGGCAGAGACATCCCATGTAGTATCTACATCGGGGCTGAAGCTGACGACCCGCAGCTTTCAGTCTTAAACGGCCACACATGAGTTATAAAGGAATACAAAACATTTAAAGCATGATAAATTATAACATTAAAACTTCAAAATGTCTTCGGACACATTACAACTTATTCATGCATGGTATCTTGCAAACACTGTGATGCTACCACCCGAGGACGTTCCATTACTCCGGCGAAGTATAGCTCGGGGCGCCTATGTTCTTTTCCAGGAGGTGGAGGGGCAGTGGCTATCTTCATCGCATCCAACCCTGACCAGTGCACCTTGGCCTTTCCAAAGGCCATCTGAGCTCTCTCGATGCAGGAGGAGCACCTCAACACATCGAGACGGGGTGAAGCATAGATTAGCTTCTGCACCAGGTGGAAGTATCTGCCCGGCTGTGGTTCGTCTGGCCATAGCCGGAGGTAGAGATCCTTCATGGCTGGCTTCGCCATCCGACATAGCTCCATCAGCTGCTTCAGCTACTCAGCGAGAAGAGGAGGGCGCTAGGGGGCTTCAAATTGCACCCAGAATAGACGAGCTTTGTCTACTTCTTCCCGCGATGCATAAAGCTGATTAGCGTCTGCCACGCTCTTCTGGAGGTCGGAGGTGGCGCCTGAGGAATGCCACACATGGGTAAGCAACTTGAACCTGCTATCCCCGAAGACACACTGCAGCAAGTATGCCTTAGCAGCCGTTATATCCTTTGCTTGGCGGACCTACTCCTCAAAGAACCGCCTTTCCACCTTCTCCTTCTGGAGATCAGCCTTCAGGGTGGACAGTTCGGTCGCGTGCTCCTTGCCCTTGTGTTCAAGGACCTTGCACTTCTGGCCGGCATCTTTGAGCTCCTAGTGGATCTCCGCCACACAAGCCTCATGCTTGTCGCTCATGGCTCATAGGGCGGAGAGTGGGTAACCGCTTGTTTGGCCGCCGCCCTCTCAACCGCCGTTTCATCCTTCACTTGCCGTAGCTCGGCCGTGAGCTTCTCCACCCTCCGCGCTGAGGCTCTGTGATCATTAACCCTATGAAAAACTGCATTGACAGTATTCTGGCAAAAGTGTTCGGATTTTGATTTGGCCTTACCTTGCACCTCGTCAAATCTTGTGTTGAGAGCTCAAACTCGTCTTTGGAGCGTTTGAGCTACCGACTCAGCTCTTCCAGCTCGGCGCCATTTACAGCCGCCGCCGATGATGAGCCTTGTAATACACATACACTTGTCAGGTCACATGGGTTCAATACTTCCGAGCTGTCGTCAATGCAATCATATGTCCGACCCTCTGAGGGGCTATTCTAACGGCCCGAACATATAATTTATATGTAGTTCTGACTCGGATCCATCATTGACCCCTATGTCTGTTTTTTAAAACTCACCTAGGCCTTAAGGGCTGCCATGTATATAATAATAAAAATAAATCAATATTTTACAAACAGAGTGTCGCGTGGTTTACCTAAAAGCCCGCTAGGACAACTTTAAAGACCTCCTTCAGTCCATTGTCGATGGACTGAATGCTCTGTAATACCGCACCCATAAGTGTGTGGTGCTCCTCGGAGACGGAGGCGCTCGACAGAGCCTCCTCCATGAACGACCACCCATTGGTCGGTGGCACCGGTGGTGATCGGATAACCCGACCACCAACTGGGGTTTGAACGATTGCCTCTAGAGGCATGGTGTGCTCCAGAGATTTCCTTGGAGGGGACTAAGCAGCCACTCGTCCATCCTCCTTGGTATCCGGGTGGGGTTTAGCCCCCTGGTCATTGGTGGCCGATGCGTCAGTCTCGGCCATGATGTTGTCTCCCCTGCCGCTGGTGCCTGGCTCCATAGGAGCATGCTGGGACGACACCTCTGTGGCGTCCTTCGCGGCACTTGGAGTAGCGGGATGCGACGCATTCCCACTCTCCGCTAGTTCGTTGGGCGGGGTTTCCTCGTCCAATATCTGATCGGTGGGAAGGACATGCGGGGGGCTGCAAAGTCAATAAGCGCATGCGTTTTACTAAACTTTAAACCTATTAATGACAAACAAGGGAGTCATCAGATCCTAACCCTCGAGTGGGGGGCTTGACCCTGGGGCTCCTTCGTCGAACCGTCTCGAAGTCATCGGACTCAGTGTCCGAGTCCGAACTGTCGTCGTACAAAATCACATGTGTCCAACGCGCTCTCTTCTCGGCAGGAGGGGGTACCTCCTCTGTGGCGTCCGATGAAATCGCCCTCTTTATTGCGAGGGGGGAATCTCCTGCCCCCTCGACTTCATCATCTTCCTCCTCCTCCTCATGCTCCTCTTGATTCGAGGAGGCATGAGTTTCCTCAGACACAGCCTCTAGCTGGTCCTTGATGCGAAGGCCTTCTCGGTGTCATTTCTTATTCTTCTCCTTCTTCGCGGGGGCCTCGTAAGGCTTCACAACGAGCATTTCTGCTAACTGGACCTAGCATCTTCGGGCTGAGGCGCCAGACTATCGATGTACGCGGCTTTCTTCAGCCATGTCTGCAAAAGATGATCGATAAAGATGTTATAGATCCTCCCTATGAAGGATAGAGCCCACCAAGCAAAATTATACCGTACCTCGGAGGTGGGTTTGGCGGCGTGCAGACCCCTATCTTCCTCCTCAGATGGCCAACTCTCTTGTGACTTGAAGAGCACCTTCCCCAACTTCTCTCATGCGGTGCGGAAGAGGTGCAGAATCCCGGGCGTGTCGTCAAGCTGACAAGCCCACAAGGGAGTATCCTGGTGCTCGCAGGGGAGGATGCGCCTCCGGAGCATAAACTGGACCACATTGGTCAGCTTGACGTCTTTCTTGATCATGGAGCCGATGCGCTTCTCCAGGTCGCTCACTTCCTTGCTTGGTCCCAGCTGAGGCCCATTCAGAGCCATAAAGTTAATCTGGTTTGGGGACCGGATCTGAATTTGGCGGGGGTAATCTGGCCTTCTTCCTGTGGCTCGGTGATATAAAACCACTCCTTCTGCCAAACCTTTTTAGTGTCGATGAAGGTGCCTAATGGCCATATGACGTGGGTGAGCTTGCCGATGACAGCCCCGCTGCAGTCTACGTGCTTGCCTCCGACGCACTTCGTCTTGAAGTTGAACACTTTGAGCCAAAGCCCGAAGTGTGGCTCGGCCCGTAGAAAAGCCTCGCAGACGAGGATGAAGGCCACTATATGCATGGAAGTGTTCTGCGGAAGGTCGTGGAAGTCGAGGTCGTAGAAGAACATGATTTCCCTGACGAAGGGGTGGAGCGGAAAGCTCAGACCCCGGATGAAGTGGGGGAGGAAGACAACCGTTTCTCTTGGCTTCGGAGTTGGGACCACTTGGCCCTTCTTCATCTCGTGGTGAGGGATGTCGGCGGGGAGGTAGTTGGCCTTCTTGAGGTCCTGGATGTCCCGGTCGGTGACTGTGGAAGCCTCCTAGTACATCCATTTTGCACCATGATTTTATATTGATATTTATTGCATTATGGGCTGTTATTATACATTATGGTACAATACTTATGGATTTTCTCTCTTAGTTTACAAGGTTTACATGAAGAGGGAGAATGCCGGGAGCTGGAATACTGGATTGGAAAAGAAGCAAATCTGAGATACCTATTCTGCACAACTCCAAAAGTCCTGAAAATTTACAGAAAAAATACTGCCGCTAGAATCAACCAGAGGGGCCACCTACAGGCCACAAGCCTACTAGGCGCGGCCACCCCTGTGGCTCCCCCGACGCCCATCTTCTCCTATATGTTGGGTTTTGACATGGAAAAAAATCAGAAGAGATCTTTCGGGACAAAGCGCCGCCGTCTCGAGGCGGAACTTGGGCAGAACCAATCTAGAGCTCCGGTAGGGTTGTTCTGTCGGGGAAACTTCCCTCCCGGACGGGGAAATCGAAGCCAACGTCATCACCATCGATCCTCTCATTGAGAGGGGGTCAATCTCCATCAACATCTTCACCAGCACCATCTCCTCTCCAAACCCTAGTTCATCTCTTGTATCCGGTCTTTGTCTCAACACCTCATATTGGTACTTGTGGGTTGCTAGTAGTGTTGATTACTCCTTGTAGTTGATGCTTTTTGGTTTACTTGGTGGAAGATCATATGTTCAGATCCTTAATGATAATTAATACTCCTCTGATCTTAAACATGAATATGCTTTGTGATTAGTTACGTTTGTTCCTGAGGACATGGGATAAGTCTTGTTATAAGTAATCATGTGAATTTGGTATTCGTTCGATATTTGATGAGATGTACGTTGTCTATCCTCTACTGGTGTTATGTGAACGTCGACTACATAACACTTCACCATTATTTGGGCCTAGGGGAAGGCAATGGTAAGTAATAACTAGATGATGGGTTGCTAGAGTGATAGAATCTTAAACCCTAGTTTATGTGTTATTTCGTAAGGGGCTGATTTGGATCCATATGTTTCATCATATGCTTAGGTTTACCTTAATTCTTCTTTCGTAGTTATGGATGCTTGTGAGGGGGTTAATCATAAGTGGGAGGTTTTTCCATGTAAGGCAGCACCCAAACACCAGTCCACCCACATATCAAATTAACAAAGTAACGAACGTGAATCAAATGAGCATGATGAAAACTAGCTTGACAGAAATTCCCATGTGTCCTCGGGAGCGCTTTGCTTTATATAAGAGTTTGTCCAGGCCTGTCCTTTGCCACAATAAGGATTTAGCTACCTTGCTGCACCTTCTATACAATTTTTACTTGTTACTCGTTATGAATTATCTTATCACAGAACTATTTGTTACCGATAATTTCAGTGCTTGCAGAGAATACCTTACTGGAAACCTCTTGTCATTTCCTTCTATTCCTCCTTCGGTTCGACACTCTTACCTATGCAGGAGATGGAAACACAAAGAGTTGTCTCTCAACCTACTGAACCTACTGAAAATATTTATTATGAAATTCTTTCGGGTATAATAAAGAAACTGCTGGCTAATCCTTATGCAGGAGATGGAACACTACATCCTTATTTGCATCTAATCTATGTGTATGAAGTTTGTGGATTATTTAAGCTTGCAGGTCTGCCCGAGGATCATGTCAAGAAGAAGGTCTTTCCTTTATCTTTGAAGGAGAAGGCATTGACATGGTATAGGCTATGCGATGTTATTGGATCCTGGAGCTACAACCGATTGAAAATGGAATTTCATCAAAAGTTCTATCCTATGCATGTAGTTCATCGTGATCGGAATTATATTTATAATTTTTGGCCACGTGAAGGGGAAAGAATCGATCAATCTTGGGGGAGGCTTAAGTCAATGTTGTATTCATTCCCCAATCATGAGCTGTCGTGAGAAATTATTATTCAGAATATTTATGCTCGGCTTTCTCATAATGATCAATCCATGCTCGATACTTCTTGTGATGGTTCCTATATGAAGAAAGATATTGACTTCAAATGGGATTTATTAGAAAGAATTAAATGAAACTCTAAAGATTGGGATCTTGAGGAAGGTAAGGTGTCATGTATGAACCTGAAGTTTGATTGTGTTAAATCTTTCGTAGACACAATGCTTTTTGTAAATTTAGCACTAAATATGGACTTGACTATGAGAGAGTAACTTCTTTTTACGAATCTTTTGCTGCTCATGTTCATGTCCCTAAGGAGAAGTGGTTTAAATATCATCCTCCCATTTCAGTAAAAGTAGTTGAACTTATTAAAGTTGAAGAGAAAACTATTACTTGTAATGTTGATCCTCTTATTCCTGTCGCTTATATTGAGAAACCACCTTTCCATGTTAGAATCAAGGATCATGCTAAAGCTTCAACTGTGGTTCGTAAGAGCTGTGCTAGAACACCTACACCCCCTGAGCAAATTAAAGTTGGACCTAGTATTGCTATGGTTAAACATCTCTTGGTTAATAATATTGATGGGCATGTTATTCAATTTTTTTATGAAACCGCTAGAATTGCTAAACCTGATGCTAAAGATAAACATAGACCCATTGTTGGCACGCCTGTTGTTTATGTTAAAATAGGAGATCATTGTTATCATGGATTGTGAGATATGGGTGCTAGTGTGAGTGAAATTCCCTTTGCCTTATATAAAGAGCTTATGAATGATATTGCACCAGCCGAGTTAGAGGAAATCGATCTTACAATTAAGATTGCTAATAGAGACACTATATCACCAGTTGGGATTATTAGAGATGATGAAGTCTTGTGTGGGAAAATAAAATATCCTACTGATTTTCTAGTTCTTGGCTCCCCACATGATGATTTTTGTCCCATTATATTCGGTAGACCCTTCTTGAATACCATTAATGCCAGGATAGACTATGAGAAGGAAACGGTTACCGTAAGTTTTGGGAAAACGTCTCATGATTTTAATTTATCTAAATTTCGTAGGCAACCCTATGATAAAGAATTACCTAGTAAGGATGAAATTATTGGTCTTGCCTCTATTGCTATGCCTCCTACTGATCCTTCAGAGCAATATTTGCTAGACCATGAAAATGATTTGCATATGAATGAAAGGAATGAAATAGATAGGATTTTCTTTGATCGGCATCTTATTTTGAAACAAAACTTGCCTATTGAAATGCTTGGGGATCCTCCTCCACCTAAGGGTGATCCCATGTTTGAGCTTAAACAATTACCAGATACTTTGAAATATTCTTATCTTGATGAAAAGAAGATATATCCTGTTATTATTTGTGCTAACCTTTTAGAGCATGAAGTACAGAGATTATTGAAAACTCTGAGGAAGCACCATGCTACTATTGGATATAATCTTGATGATCTTATGGGCATTAGTCCCACTCTATGTCAGCATAAAATTAAAGTGGAACATGATGCTAAACGAGTTGTTGATCACCAATGATGGTTGAATCCTAAAATGAAGGAAGTGGTAAGAAATGAAATATTAAAGCTTCTGGAGCCATGTATCATTTACCCTATTGCTGATAGAAGATGGGTTAGTCCCGTTCATTTTGTTCCCAAGAAAGGAGGTATTACCATAGTTCCTAATGATAAAAATGAGTTGATCCCGCAAATAATTGTTATAGGATATAGAAAGGTAATTGATTTGATGAAATTGAATAAAGCTACTAGAAAAGAGCATTACCTTCTACCTTTTATTGATGAAATGCTAGAAAGATTATCAAAACAAACACATTTTTTCTTTCTAGATGGTTGTTCCAGTTTCTCTCAAATACCTGTGTCCAAAGAGGACCAAAAGAAGACCTCTTTGACCAGTCCTTTTGGTACCTTTGCTTATAGATGTATGCCTTTTGGTTTATGAAATGAACAAGCTACCTTTCAAAGACGCATGGCTGCTATATTCTTTGGCTTTTGTGAAAGGATTGTTGAGGTTTTCATGGATGATTTTTCCATTTACGAAACTTCTTTTGATGATTGTTTGAGCAACCATGATCGATTTTTGTAGAGATGTGAAGAAACTAATCTTGTCTTGAATTGGGAGAAGTGCCACTTTATGGTGAATGAAGGTATTGGCTTGGGACATAAAATTTCTGAAAGAGGTATTGAAGTTGACAAGGATAAAGTTGATGCTATTGAAACAATGCCATGTCCTACGGATATCAGAGGTATAAGAAGTGTCCTTGGTCATGCTAGTTTCTATAGGACATTTATTCAAGACTGAACTAATATTTCTAGGCTGCTCACTAATATCTTGCAAAAATATATTACATTTGTTTTTGATGATGATTGTGTAGAAGCTTTTGAAATACTTAAGAATGCATTGATATCTGCACGTGTTGTTCAACCACCTGATTGGAACCTAACCTTTGAAATTATGCGTGATGCTAGTGATTATGCCGTAGGTGCTATTCTAGGACAAATAGTTGATAAGAAATTAAATATTATTCATTATGCTAGTAAAACTATAGATAGTGCTCAAAGAAACTATGCTACCACTGAAAAAGAATTTTTAGCAGTTGTGTTCGCTTGTGATAAGTTTAGACCTCATATTGTTGATTCTAAAGTAACTATTCACACTGGTCATGTTGCTATTAAATATCTCATTGAAAAGACAGATGCTAAACCTAGACTTATCAGGTGGGTTCTTCTTGTACAAGAATTTCATTTGCATATTATTGATAGAAAGGGTGCTGATAACCCCATAGCAGATAACTTGTCTAGGTTAGAGAATGTTCTTTATGACCCACTACCTATTGATGATAGCTTTCCTGATGAACAATTAGCTGTCATAAATGCTTCTCGTAATGCTCCTTGGTATGATGATTATGCTAATTACATTGTCAATAAATTTATACCACCTAGTTTTACATACCAACAAAAGAAAAAGTTCTTCTATGATTTAAGACATTACTTGTGGGATGACCCACACCTTCATAAAGAAGGAGTAGATTGTGTTATTAGACGTTGTGTACCTGAGCATGAACATGAATAGATCTAGAAGTATCATTCCGAGGCCTACGGAGGACACCATGCTGGAGATAGAACTGCACATAAGGTATTGCAATCTAGTTTTTATTGGCCTACTCTCTTCAAGGATTCTCGTAAGTTTGTATTTTCATGTGACAAGTGTCAAAGAATTCACAATATTAGTAGACGTCAGGACATGCCTATGAATTACTCTCTTGTTATTGAACCATTTCATGTTTGGGGTTTTGATTATATGGGTCATTTTCCAACGTCCAACGGGTATACTCATATTTTAGTTGTTGTTGCTTATGTTACTAAGTAGGTAGAAGCTATTCCAACTAGTAGTGCTGATCATAACACCTCTATTAAGATGCTTAAAGAAGTTATTTTCCCTAGATTTCGAGTCCCCAGATATTTAACGACTGATGGTGGTTCACATTTTATTCATGGTGCTTTCTATAAATTGCTTGCTAAGTATGATGTTAATCATAGAATTACATCTCCTTATCATCCTCAGTCTAGTGGTCAAGTAGAATTAAGCAATAGAGAAATCCAATTGATCTTGCAAAAGACGGTTAATAGATCTAGGAAGAATTGGTCTAAGAAACCTGACGATGCATTATGGGCTTATAGAATTACTTACAAGAACCCTATGGGTATGTCTCCGTATAAAATGGTTTATGGTAAAGCATGACACTTACCTCTAGAGCTAGAGCATAAAGCTTATTGGACAATCAAAGAGATCAACTATGATTTCAAACTTGTTGGTGAGAAGAGGTTATTTGACATTAGCTCACTTGATGAATAGAGAACCCATGCCTACGAGAATGCCAAGTTGTTTAAAGACAAAGTTAAGGGATGTCATGATAACTTGTGATGCATGAGCATGAATATGGTACAGAATTGAGCATATTTATGCTAAGATTTGAGCCTTTCAACTTTACTGGTCATACATACATATACAAAATTGTGCATGAACCATTGGTCTTAATTGTATATGTGAGTAGTTGGGCTTTGTATTCTAAGCTCCAAGCAAGTTACAAAAGAAACTGAAGATGAACCGTATATAACAGACTAAAAAATCAAATAGAAACCAAAAAAATTAAATACCAGTATAACAGGAAGGATTACAATAGGTTCAATTCAATCGATTTCCTAAGCATTAAATCAGTAGCATAAGCATGAAGCAACAACATAAGCATTTAATCAACAACAACGTGAGCATAAGCATTAAATCATCATCAGCAGCAGCACAAGCAGCACCACCACCATAACAAGTGCACACCTATTCGGGATAGTAGCAGCCTAGCAGGCTAGCAGCAGAAGCATTCAAACAACTAGAGAAGCACAGTACAGTCGCAAAAGCATGGAAAGAGCAGCAAAGCAGGTTTGGACTGTCACATGTCATATCATACAAACTGAGGCAAGTGCTCAGGTTATCCTTAAGATCATGCACTAACTTGGGTAATTAGCATCAAACAATACATAGCAGTACAAGGCTAGGCAAGATAATAAAGACTTGGGAAATATAGCAGAGTTAGAAAAAATGATGCATGCCCTTAAATAGAGGGCAGTGTCAAGTGCGGCCATAGACATAGGCATTAGGCGCACCCACGACCCCTGGACACTCTAATAGCCGAAGAGGAGGTGCCTTGCATACGGTCTCCTTCGAGTCTACGAGGGAAAGAACGAGGTGAAGGTCAATACGCATCAAGGATGCTGCTGATCTAGGTCAAGCTAAGTCCAGGGCATAAGAAATTTTAGTCAAAAAAATTAACATGTGAACAATAGCATACTTATATTATACTTATATTATGTTAGGCAATAGCATTTAGCAATAGTGACGATCAACTAAACTATTCGACAATCATTAACAATTAATTCTCAAGATGCAGAAAGCTTGTTTACAATAGTTTGGGTTTTAAAATTTGTCATTTTGAAGCATCACATTAGCAAATGATAGGAAAGATCACAAGAAATTGGACTGTCCTGATCAATTATACATAAGCATAAAAAAGATCAAACAAGCTCACTGTGCATTTTCTTTTTCAATGTGATACACAATAAGCATAAGTAACCACCAGGAAATATTTTGCTGTCTACATGCCCTATTACCGGCAACAAACAATGTTATTTCCACAGTCCATCCAGCCACACTAAACAATCTAACCCAGACAAATATCAAAGATCAAACAACTGGAAAACTAAATCTGCAGGAAATGAAAAACAGTTGGCTATTTTTTTTTGGACAAACAACACGCCACCAGCAATACTTTCTAGAACCAAGCTCGCATCATCGATTCTTCTTCCTACGAGAAGCACGGGGAACACTATGGTAACATATACTAATACTGATAGGTATAGGTATGACTTGCTACAGAGTCATGCGATTGGAAAAGGAGCGAAGGGGAATGGGGCACTCAGATCTGACGGGTTGCGCCACCTAGTTGGCCTTGTTGGGGCACTCGCGGGAGAAGTACTACCTCTCTACACTTTTATAAGACATTTTAGATCACTAAAGTAGTGGTCTAAAATGTCTTATAAAAGTTTACGGAGGGAGTACTATGTTTCAATTTGCAGATCTCCTATGATACTGGTATTAATTGTTCAAGTTCAGTCAAACAACACTGAACTTCTGAACATCATCATACATTCCATTGAAGCTCATTTATCACTTCTGTTTCTTAAATGTTTCAGACAAATCTTCTAAGCTAGAGTTCTGTATGTAAACATGACATGCACAAGCACATGATTTTTTTCTTAAAATGTTTCAAACCAATCTACCAAGCAATAGTTCTATAAAAATGAAATTCAGAAGCACATGATTTCAATGCAATTACCTTTGTAACATTTGCTCCTGCAGGTTTTTCTTGCCCCAACTAAAGTTCCTTTGAGGCTTTATTCTTTTGGTACAAGTACATAAACTTGATCAAGACATGACACACATGAGTTCATTTAACCAGATCAAATCTGTACATTCTTGTGATGTAAATTGTGTACATTCTCTAGTCCGAGGAGTTGGTAATCAAATACTACCTTCAAGTCTGTCATCCACCGGATCTGATACGCGACATCAAGCATTGTCTTCTCCGCGAGCCAGAATGCGATGCTGATGCACCGGGAAGAGATATTGTCTTGGTTTGCAAACCTTGAGAGGGAGTGAATTCATGGCGGATTCGACACAAGAGTCAGTAAAGTGTTAATGTCATTCAAAACAGAGGCTCTACTCTGCCAAGGCAACAGCAATGCGTATGTACGTACCAGGAGAGGTCTTGGAGCAGCAGTCGGTCCTCCTCGACGGACCTCCACCTCCATCGCCGTAGCCGCCACCGCCGTAGCCACCCTCGCCATGGCCCCTGCGGACGCCACCGCCGTTGCCAGGGTGGGAGCCACCAGCTAGCGCTCCTCATCCTGGTGCGGTGACGTCGACAACCTTGGTGTGCCTGTCGTCACCGGTGATGATCTCAAACTTGACGGCGTTGTTCTTGTTGAGGTTGCGATAGCCGTCGGCCTTGATGGCGGACTGGTGTACGAAGAGTTCCTTGCTACCGTCCTCCGAGGATGTGAAGCCAAACCCCTTTGGTGACGTTGAACCACTTCACGGTCCCCTTCACTCTCTCCCCAATGGGATAGGAGGGGTGGTGGAAGTGGGGATGGCTGGAGGAGGGATCTGGATCGGGGAGAGGGGTGGCAGAGGGATCTCGATCGAGGAAAGGGGCGATAGAGGAGGGATCTGGGTCGAGAGAGGGAGGAAGAGGGAGGAGGCAATGCTTGACCTAGGGTTTCTCGGGAAGGAGGGGTTGAGGGAGGAGGGAGGAGAGGATAGTAAGAGACGCTGGATCAGAAGGAGGTGGACGGCTCAGATCGAATATAGTGGGGGGATCCGTTTGATGCGTCCTGATTGGTTCGAACATGAGCTATTAAAAATTACTCTTGTTAGTGCTAAAAACAAGGGGGTTGTGAGGCAGCTACTAAAAATATTTTGCAAAATGGCATCACTAAAATTTTCAATTAAGTTAGACCACCTTTCATGGATGATCATCAATTTGATTGCATTTCCGATCTTTCTAGCTATTTTGTGAAACAACCAATTCGGCAAGAAGCAGGTCAAATTTGAACTACATGTATCTTATAGTTTCCTATTTCTTTTAAAAAATCATTTTTAGACACAAAGGTAGCTATTTCATCATATACAAACCAAAAGTTTTGCATTATTAAGCACCTAACTAACAAAAAATTGTTCGCAGAAACGAGTTATCATGTGTGAAGTTTCATGGCTTTCAAGGCAAATGGCTAATGTTATGGCCGCATCATGGCATAGTTTGTTCAAATGGTCTCATATTGTGTACGAGGATGCATCTTGGAATGGTAAAAATGTTGCCTAAGGAATTTTTCATTTTCTTTGGATGAAAATTTCATTTTCCATTTTTCGAGTGCACAAAATGAGTTTTTTTGTGAAGGACCTACCATATATTTGTTGACAAATTGGACCAAATCATTTTTATAAAATACTAGGTCATATTTATGTACAATTTACCAAATGGTTGGGTGCAAAAAGTTTTGATCCAGCTCTCGTGAAAAAGACAAATTTCGGTCGGCTCAGTAGGAAGGGGGTCAAATTTGAACTGAAGTTGCCTCATAGTTTGCTATTTATTTTCTCCAAAATTCTTTTCTAGGTACATAAGTATCTATTTAATTAGAGAAAAACCAAAAAATTTCCAACATTCAACCCCTGGCTATGAACGGTCATGCCCGCCGTTTTGACCGCATTTTGAAATGTGATGAAAAATTTAAACAAATTCAAAAAATTGGAAGACCTTCGCATTGTGTCATTAGATGTGAGCAATTTACAAGTAAAATTAACTAACTTGTAATACGTCAATTATTTTAAAAAATTGTTCTCAGAAATGAGCTATCATGCGCGAAGATTCATGGCTTTTAAGCAAAATGATCAATCTTATGGCCGCATTAATGGCATAGTTTGTTCAAATGATCTCATATTATGCACAAGGGTGCATATTGGGATGGAAAACAATGTTGCCAAGGAGAGTTATAATTTTCTTTGGAAAAAAATTCAATTTCCTTTTTTCGAGTGCCCAAAATGAGTTTTTTTGTGAATGACCTACCAAATTTTTGTTGCAAAATTGGACAAAATATTTTTTATAAAATACCAGGCCATATTTAATCCACAGTTGACAAAATATTTGGGTTCCAAAAGCTTTCGATCCACCTCTAGAGAAAAAGACAAAACTCTGTCGATTTAGCTAGAAGCGGGTCAAATTTGAACTAGAGGTGCCTCATAGTGTGCTCATGATTTTTTTCCAAAAATCATTTATAGGTAAGAAGTATCTATTTAATTAGATATATCCAACAAAATTTTGGCAAGATTCAACCCCTAGCTATGAAAGGTCATCCCAAGCGTTTCGACCGCATTTTGAATCGGGCATAAATAATTATAAAAAAATCTAAAAATTGCAAAACCTTCGCGTTGTGTCATCATATGTAACCAAGTTAGTAGGAAAAATAATAAACTTCTAATATAGTAATTATTTTAAAAAAGTGTTCTCAGAAATGAGCTATCATGTGTGAAAATTCATGCCTTTCAAACCAAATGATCAATCTTATAGCCACATTAAGGCATAGTTTGTTCAAATGATCTCATATTATGCACAAGGGTGCATATTTAAATGGGAAACAATGTTGCAAAAGGTATTTTTCATTTTCTTTGCACAAAAAATTCATTTTCCTTTTTTTGAGTGCACAAAATGAGTTTTTTTGTGAAGGACCTACCAAATATTTGTTCCAAAATTGGACAAAATCATTTTTATAAAATATTAGGCCATATTTAATGCAAAATTGAAAGAATATTTTGGTGCCAAAAGCTTTCGATCTACCTAGTGAAAAAGACAAACCTCTATCGATTCAATAGGAACCGAGACAAATTTGAACTACAACTGCCTTATAGTTTGCTCTTTAATTTTTCAAAAAATCATTTCTAGTTACACAAGTACCTATTTAATCATAAATACATGGTTTGCTGGCGATACGTCGAGGTTTGGACAGTGGCCCAGTGCCCCAACTCCAGAGCGCGTAAACTCGCATGCATGTTGTGGGGTCACTGTGTGACCATGGCGTTGCCACGCATTCTGGGCGGCCTAGGGATGTGTGGTGGGTTGGTAACTCCCCAGGTAGGTGCTAAGAAGATAATGACAACAGAAGATTCTCACGAGGAGACCGAACTATGCTCAAACATGAATTAGCAGCCAAGTGTTTGATAAGCGGTACGGGAAATGCACATGGGTAATGGGCATGAGTTTTGGTTGAGGATGATCATCTACTAAGAGACTGTCTACACAAATTTTCAGCTCAAATGGAGGAGCCTAGGTGGTACTTGCTTTGCAAAGTACCACATTGGACAGAAATATGAATGTTGAAGCTGGGCTCAAAATAATGAATGGATATAGCAGAAATTTGGTGGAGGATGGTTATTTGGACATAGGAAAGCACTGTAGAAAATTGATACCATTTGGACATGCCAAAGTGGTACTTCCTTCACAATGCTCTTCTCTAGAAAGAAAATTGGGAAAAATATTGTGGGAAAGTGGTTAAATTAAATGAGCTAAAATTTGGTGGAGGAGGTTCTATAGGAAGGGTCATGTCATGTTAAATTTGCAGCAATTATAAATCAATATAAAATATAGTTGCTTCACGAACTGAAAATATTACCAGAAAAAAAGATTGGATGGTGAGCTCTCATGAATAGTTAGATGGGGGCTAAATATTTTTGGAGAGCTATGATATGGGCACATAGAAGATGTGGAAAAAATTCAACTCATTAGGATATGCATAGCTAGTACTTCCTTCGCAAAGCTTCTATCTGAACAAAAACTTTGGAAATTTGCCGAGGAAGATTTGCTAGGCAAGTGGAGCTGAATTTTGTCATGAGGCAATGATCTAGATAGGAAAGAGTGCCCAAAATTTTTGAGGGCAATCAAGAATATATAAATATCACTTCCTTCACAAAGTGTTATTCTGAATAGAATTGGAAAATTAATATTGTTGAATTATTTTGGAACTAGGCAAGGAAGGTTTTTGACATATTTGATGAAGATATAATCCAAAGAATTTATGAGAACTGTTTGGGAATTTTGGGAATAACAGAAATATAGGCTGCTTCACAACCTAGGGCAAAAATTGACACATGGACATGCCACCTGAGCAAAATTGATGAGGTGGCGCCTAGTCATCGCAACCCACCACCATTTACAAGGTTATAACCATTTGTATTGGCCATGATCAGCTAGAAATAAGGTAGTGGACTAGTGTTGTCTGCTTTATGACCATTTTGTGTATGGAAATTACGACCTTTCTGACCAAAATTGTTGTTACAGTTGAGGGCTTGGAGATCTCCGGACAGATTACGACCAATTGGTCTCAAATGGTCATAGATTTACGACCATTTTTTCTAGGGTCAATGACTCAAGGTCACAAGTTGACATATTTCTTGTAGCGAAATAGGAAGGGTATTACATGGTCGAGGAAGTATATCGTTCCGGGCACAAATCCGAAGGTGGTAAACGGGCAAATAATCAAACATTATATCTTAGGTACTCCCATTAATGTTGAAACCACTGTTATCAATACCATAACTCCGGAGGAGCACATTAGGGAGACCTACCGGAACACTTCATACTCTGAAAAGGAATAGGTACGTGGTACGGCAGGTAAGCCGACTCCAAAACTTTCCCAATATCAATTTTATTCAGTTTTGGAATATTTAAAAAATTAGGAAAATAAAAAGTAGTCGGAAGGACGCATGGGGAGGCGACAAGCCTGCTAGGCACGGCCACCCCCTGGCCATGCCTAAGGGGCTTGTCACCATCCCGTGCGCCCCTCGGACTCCGTTTTCTTGTGGAACACCCCTTCGGGTCGGCAAAAATTCATTATATAATCTCTCGAGGGTTTCGACTCTCGTATAACGACAATACGTCCTGTTTGTATTTTGAGCTGTTTGTGTTGCAGATTTAGATCATCGTGGCTTCCCCAAGTGCTTCGAAGGACAAGTTTTTCGATAAGGTCATCAACCCTTATCTTGTGGAGGTGCTGCAACTCCTTCAAACCATTGAGATGCGTGAGGGGCTGTTGGACATCTGTGATGTTGAGGGGCCGAAAGAGACCGGAAGCATGGAAACAAGGCTCAAGGCAATGGAGCAGCAAGTCTTCTAGTGCCAAGCGATGGTGGAACGTGGACTCAATGCCAATCATATGATGATCTCAGAGTTTACCCTTAAACACAAGCTGGACACCAAGGACATCGGGGAGCACATCTTCAAGATTTACGAGAAAATTGAGCATATCCAAGCTCAGATCTATGAACTGCAAAACCATAACTGTGAGTATGAATACAAATTTAAGAGAATGAGTTTGGCTGTAGATTTGAGGATTCCGGAGACTCATTCATCTTTTTACACTGGTGAGCCTATGCCTGGGAAGACGGAGGACAAGCCTCCAACCTCATCAACAACTCCACCGCCATCACCCCCGAAGAAGGACATCTGAGCACATGGCTAGGGGAACTCCCCTTGTCTTGTGCCAAGCTTGGGGGAGGTGCCCCGGTATCGTACCACATCACACTTCCTTTTCCTTTTTCCTTTTTTATTATCTTTCTTAGTTCGATCCTTTTTTATGTTGTTTTGATCTAGTGGAATAAAGTTTCATTATGGTCTAGCTTTGAGTTTTTTCTTTTTGCTCCCCTTATGTAAGCAAGTCCGAGTGCTATATAATAAAAAGTAATTTTGATGAGAGGTCTTTGCTAGATTACTATGCTCCTGAAAGTAATGAATAAAGGATAATAGAACAAAAGCAAAGAGTATACATAATGATCTTATGGGGAGCGATGACTTGACATATAAAAGTCATGTTGATTGAAATTTGTTGGGAGTTAACAAAAATAGTAATTGGTCATTGGTGCAATTGAAAGGAAGTGATAAAGAAAGAGAGATTCACATATAAATATATTAGCTTGGACATCTTTTATGATTGTGACACTCATTAAAATATTACATGCCAAGTAGTTGATGTTGGACAAGGAAGACAACATAATATGTTATGTTTGCTTTCCTCCGGATAGAAGTTATATGGTTTTTGATCCTCCAACATGTAGTGCTTGCTTCCACCTCATAATAGCCAAAACCTCCGCAGTAAGTAGAGATACTACTTGTGCATCCAAACACCTCAACCAAGTTTTGCCATGAGAGTCCATCATTTCTACCTATGGATTGAATAAGATCCTTGAAGTAAGTTGTCATCGGTGCAAAAAGGCAATAAAAGTTGCTCCTAAATATGTGTGATCTTTTATTGTAAGGGAAATAAGCGTTGAACGAACTTGTGATAGTAAAGAAATAAAAGTGACGGACTGCATAATAAAGGTTGCTATCACAAAGGGCAATACAACACGACGTTCCTCCGCACTAAGAGTTTGTGCATCCAAAACCAAAAAGCGCATGACAACCTCTGCTTCCCTTTGCGAAGGGCCTATCTGTTACTTTTACCTTTTAGAATTTACCTTTATGCAAGTGTCATGGTGGTCTTGACCAATTCCTATATTTCGTCTCTCTTCGCAAGCATTATGTGTTGGGGAATAATCTAGACTTTATATCCACTCGGATGTGGGTGATCATGAGTTATTATTGTTGACATCACCCTTGAGGTGAATAGATGCTATCTACCTCTGTGTTCGATTGTAGCTTCGATCTTGTGGGTATCGCGTGAGTGCTAGCAACTGTGAAAGACCAAAAGATGATTGAGTATGTGGATTTTCTTTATAAGCTCTTATATTGACTCTTTCCGATGTTATGATAAATTGTCAATTGCTTCAATGACTGAGATCATAGTTTGTTGGTTGTCAATAGAGTTCTTGGTTCATACTTTATCTTGTGAATGAATTGTTACTCTAGTATAAAGAATCTCATACAATGAGTAGTGTTGTTCTAAAGTTGATCATGATGACCTCATGTCCGTATTTTATTTTATCGACACCTCTATCTCTAAACTTGTGGACATATTCATCGATCTCGGCTTTTGCTTGAGGGTAAGTGAGGTCTAAACTTGGGGGAGTTGATATTTATTGCATTATGGGCTGTTATTATACGTTACGGTACAATACATATGCCTTTTCTTTCTTATTTTACAAGGTTTACATGAAGAGGGAAAATGCCGACAGCTGGAATTCTAGACTGGAAAAGAAGCACATCTGAGATACCTCTTCTGCACAACTCCAAAATTCCTGAAAATTTATGGAGAATATATTTGGATTTAATAAAAAATACTGGCACAAGAATGAACGAGACGGGGGCCACCTATAGGCCATAAGCCTGCTAGGCGCGGCCACCCCCCTGGTCGCACCTAGCGGACTTGTGGGGCCCCTATGGCTCCCCCACGCCCACCTTGTCCAATCTGTTGGGTTTTGACCTGGAAAAAAATCAGAAGAGAGATTTTGGGATGAAGCGCCGTGTCGTTGTTCTCTCACGACAGATGCCATGGGGTGGCTTATCGAAGGTTTTGGGGCCAAAGGACGCCGATTGGCTCCGGGTGTAACATTGGGCACAAAAGGTGATGACACACTATGTACCCAAGTTCGGGGCCCTCCGAGGGAGGTAACACCCCTAGTCCTGCTTGGTTTCGTTGGATGGATGGGTATGTTTACAGGGATGCTCCTGGAGCTGTGTCTAGAGGAGGAAGAAGGAGCAGTCGGCTCGTCTTCCTTCGCTACAATGAGAGTTTCGTGGGTGTGAGCGTGCATGTCTCTGCCTTTTGTTTCATGGGGGCTCGGGGGATTTTATAGGCCAACCCCTGGCCCTTACAATATGCTTTTAGTTCCTAAGTGGAGGGACCCAGCTGGCAGCCTCTCCGGTCGGCCAGAGGGTCCCACTGCTTGCGTTGTCTCGTCGTGGGCGGGGCCCGTCGCCCGAGCGGTCCCATCTCCCGTTGGGGCCCGCCAACCGGCTTTGCGATTGGCCCTCGCCCACCTGCCCCGGCACAGGTTGCCTGGGGAAGCGTCGTCCAATGCCAGCTGACCGAAGTCTCTAGGACAGCCGGCGGCACTGTAGCCACGCGGGGACAGGTAATCGAGTGGCGAAGGCATGCCGGCACTGTTCCCCCGCCCGGTCACGCTCACCGGGGTCAGTGGCCGGGACGGTCGAACTGTAGCCATGCGCAGTGTGGCATAATCGGCCACTGTAGCCATAGGGCCGCCCGTCATGCTGGTCGCGTTGCATCGTCGTACCCGCGGACAGAGGGATGAGACGGGCACGTCCATCCCAAGGTCAACGGAGGAGCCGACCCGTGGGTGGCTGGTTACTCAACAAGCCGGCCGAGGGCCCAACCGGCTGCTTTACCAGCTGGCTGGGATGCCGGCCGGCGCTGGCCTGCGTTGGGCGCCCTCCAACCGGCCACATGGTTTTTCTTCGAAGTGAAGGGGGAGGACCCGTTGCTTTGGCCTACCTGGGGGTATAAACCCCGTCAGTAGCCCCCGAAGCCGGCGGGGGCCTAGATCCGGCGGACGGTGGGGAGCCGGCGGCTTCCCCTCAGCACCACCCGCCTCTGGCTCGAAGGCGGAGGGGCAGCCGGGTCAGCCATTCGTCCCTACGCCTCAGGTTCTAGCGCTCCGCCCCGGGACCCGCGCCGGCACGTGAATCGCCACGCGATACGTAATGATGCGATGGGTCCCGCGCACGCAAGGAGACACGACGTCACCTGGGCCTAGCCCGCTAGGACCCAGGCGTAGCCCAATAGGCCTCGGGGCTAGGACTGGATTGCTTGCGCCCAGAAGCGTTAGTTACGACCCGAGGTCACCCACTCACGAGGGTTCTCCGGGGGGAGTGGGCACAGTCGATCCCACGTCCCCGGTCGTGGCCTCCCCTATAAGAGGGGAGGAAGGGAAGAAGGCGGAGGTACACGCTCCCCCTTTGCCTCCTCGCTGCCCTCCTTTGCTACTGCTCTTTCTTCTCCGCATGCCATCGCACCCGAACCCGCGCCTGCGGACGCACGCCGTACAGCCGCCGCGATGGCCGACGGACGTGGCGGTAGCTGGGGCGGCTCTTTTGTCATCGAGGCAAACATCGTCTAACTATGCAAGGCACGCTTGCTGCCGTCTGCAGAGCGGGTGGCCACTCGCGCGCCGGGTGGCAAAGTAGCGCCGATGTCGCAACCAGGGGAACGCATCGTGTTCCTCTAGCACTTCTCTCGGGGCTTCGGGCTTCCGGTGAGCATCTTTTTCCGTCTTCTTCTTGACACTTTCGACCTCCAACCACACCACGTCGGTCCGACCTCGATCTTGTACCTCTTCGCGCTTCGTGGCATTGTGCGAGGGGTACCTTTGCATTCTCCCTTTCCTCGAGCTTTTCAACGCCCTTTTTATCTCAAACCTTTGAAGAGCGACGCGTGCGGGGGCACGGTGGGTTGCTGCCACAGCGTCGCTCAATTCCCCCCTCTTTCTCTGATCGACTCCGTCATGGGGTGGCATCGAGCGTTCTTCTATGTGAAGAACATCGACCCGAGTACGGATTTCATCTAGCTGCCGCCTTTCGAGAACCGGTAGTCCTCCCAGCAGAACTGGCTGGGGTCTGCCCCGCGCGGCGTGGCCTTGGATGAGCTGGCCTGGCTTACGCAGCTGAAGAGCGCTGAGGGGCTGGTCGCCGCCGACCTGGTGGCGGCGGTCATCTCGCGCCGAGTGTCGCCTCTCCAGATGAGGCCCCACCGGATCTGCGACATGTTCGGCCGGCACGACCCTTGCCGGCAGTCCACCGTCGAGCTGACACCGGCTCAGGTGGTGAACGGGTGAACGCCCTGACGACGTTCAAGCTGAAGCCCGCCTCGTGGTCCTTTGGCATGGAGCCATATGACCGCATCAACCGGCCTTCCCTGGTGAGTTTTTTTCGTTTAGTCGGTTCCTTTCTTTTAGTTATTCCCCAGCCGGCAGCCGGCTGGAGAGCTTACATTGAAGTGCTGACCACAGCTGCTGGTGCGACACAACACGCCGGACGGCTCGCACCTACAAATCTTCGAAGCGGAGCGCGAGGACTCCGACTCCGAAGACTTCCAGATGGTAGGTCCCGCGGAGGAAGGAGTGGACTCCTCGGGAGGGGCCGACGAGTCGGCGGATCCGCGAGGCGGCGCTCCTAGTGGAGCCGGAGGGTCCGGCGCAGCCGGGGAACCCAGCGGAGCTGGTGAGTTCCCTCCCCTCCATCCGGGACTGGACAGACGACGACGACGATGTTGATGACGATGACAATTTGATAATCCTAGACGGGCCTCCTCCCGCGGCGCGTCAGGACCGGAGGAGTGAGGAGAGCCGGCTCGAGCCCCGGCAGCCGAACCGGCCGGGCGGGGGAAGAGGCCAGCCCAGGAGGGGACGGTGGCCACGCCACCCGGCCCGATGGGGGTCAAGATGGACGCGCGGAAGTCGCCGCCACATGCCAAGCGGTCCCTGCCCCTCGTCACTGCGTAAGTTCTTTTATCCTCGCGCGAGTTTTCTTGTTGGCGCCTCGTGAGCCGGTTGATGGCCGGCCCTTGGGCATTGCAGTGACCCCATTGAGTTCCACGAGGAGGAGGCGATGGGGGAGCAGATGGATGCCGCCGGCCGGCTAGCCCGTGAGCACACGGCCACCCAGCGGGAGGAGAAAAGGAGGCTCGCGGAGCTACGAACCTCTCGATCTGGCACGCGGGGAGGGGCCGCGCACTCTGGGACCTCGAGTGGCTGGCGGCGAAGGTGGTCGACTGACCCTCCGCGGGCCTCGGACTCGGTGGCGGAGTCTACTCGCATGTCGAGGCCCCCGTCGAGCAAGCCACAAGGGGCGGCTACGGACCCGTCCGTGCCTTCGCCCGCGCAAGAGACGGTCCAGGCGAGGGCGGCAGCGGCGGTGCCGGTCCCTGAGGCGACCCGGCCTAAGGGTCCTAAGGTGACCCCGCCTGCTGCCAAGCCGGTCCGGGTCGAGGTGCCAGAGGTGCCAGCGGCCCTGGAGGCGACACCGGAGGTGCCGCCGGAGGCGGCTGCCATGAAGGTGGAGGTGCCCTCCGGCACGATCGACGCACCGGAGCGGCCAGGAGAGGAGGCGGCAGTGGCGCCAGGCCGAGGGATGGCAGGAGGTGACTCCCGGCCCCTTGCCATCATCAACCCACCTCTGACGGCCGAAGTCGCGGCGAGTCCGGGCGGCAGGGGCAGCTGGGCCCAGAGGGTCCTACGGTCGATGCAGGAGGTCTCCCGGGACTGGGATGCGCTGGCGAGTGTGCCGGCCCTGCCGGCTCGCCCGGTAGGCAGCCTGGTCCCCTCCCTCGTGGATCTGGGAGCGTCCTAGACCGGTGCCGGCAGGAGCTGGCCTAGTTTGTGGAGGCGGCGGACGCCGCCCTTCAGTGTGCGGAGGTAAGCTGGCAACCTTTCTTGAGATTTTAGCGGGGGCACGCGAGCGGACCCACTGGGTTTAGCCCCTGAGACGCAGGCTGGCTAACCGGCTGACGGGCAGCCGGGCCGGATCTCCTTCGAGCACTTCTTGATCTTTGCTTCTTTTTCTTGTGATAGGAGGGAACCTCCCTGCGGTAGAAGCTCTTCGTGGAGGCGGTCACCATCCCCGACCACGGCAAATATGGCTTTTACCGCCTGGAGGAGGAGCTGGTAAGCGTGCAAGGTGGGTTGCACTTTGTAGGAGAGGAACATATCCCACGGGAGTCGGCTGACATTGGTTGTGTCTTGCAGGTGAGCTCGCCACCCTTCGAGGGGAGAAGACCGGTCTCGTCGCCGAACGGGACCGGCTGACGCGGGAAGTCCAGGCGACTGCGCAAGAGAGGGGCCCGCTGGCCGCGCTGCTAGTCGACGGGGAGGCAGCCCGGAACCGGCTCAAGGACGAGGCGGCAAAGGAGGTGGCGGCCCGGGAGGCGGCCGTCAAGGAGGCGGCCGACGCCGCCCTGAGGACCGCCGCCCTTCAAGGCAAGGTGACCCGCTTTGAGAAGACGCTCAAGGAGGTCAAGGGCTCCCTCGCCCCCTCGGAGGCGGCCTAGAAGTCGGAGCCCGAGGCAGTGTACCACTTCGCCGTTGGGGTGGACGACAAGATCGAAGTTATGTGCCAATCTTTCTCCTTCCCCAGCCGGTTGCACCTTCCTCTACCGTTTCTCGTGTCTCATCTTGCTAACTCTATTCTTCTCTTCTTCTTCCCTCCAGCGCATTTCCCGGAGAATCATCGCCGCGCCACGCGTGCCGTTGAGGAGCACCGGGAATACCTTCGGGAGTGCGGTCACACCATCGAGGAGCACGCCACGTGGGACATGGACGAGACTGGGATCGCCATCGAGATGCGGATGACCCATCTTGAGCGCAGCGTGGACCGGCTCAAGACCGCCGGCAAGGAGGTCATCGCCGCGCTGTGGCCAGGCCGCGGGGGAGCTCTGACGCACCACGTGGCTCAGTGGCTTGAGCATGCCATCCCCCACGGACGGGGGGATGACCCCGGGGTAGCCTCAAGCGCCCCCATTCTCCAGCCTTCTAACGCGACCAAATGGCGGGCCGCCTCCCCCTGTAGCCCGGCTACGCCCTGTCGGTAGCGGCCCTCCGGCCAGTGCCCGATGGCTGCGCCCCGCCGGCTACGACAAGCCGGCCAGCTGGGGGCATTGCCGCCTGCCCCCCTAGCCGGCTGTGCATTGGATACCGTCGACAGGGTGTGCGTGGCGACAGTGGCCCCCATCCCATCGGGGGTCAGCGCCGGAGTGGCCACAGGGAAGGTGTCAGGGCCTCTGACCCTGGCGGATTGTGACCGGGCTTCCAACAGTGCCAGCACGCCCCAACCACTCCATTACCTGCCCGGGCATGGCTATAGGGCGGCCGGCCGTACCGCTGACCTCGGCCGGCCGCCGCAAGACGACGCCACAAGGGGCGGCCCGAGCCGTGACGTGACCGGTGTTGGGACCCGCCGCACGGGCCCCGCCGGTTCCTGACGGGACCCTTCAGCCGACGGGACCTACCGGTGACAAGACCCAACAGCCGGCGGGCCCCGAAGCCGACCAGAGAGGCTGCCGGGTGGGGCCCCCTTGACCTTCTATTTGTATTGTAATCTGGGGGGTTGGCCTATAAAAGCCCCCGGGCCACCCCCATGCAAGGGCTCGGCTGATCCCCCAGCTCTCCTCACGTCTACTACACACACACTCGTAGGGAAGCAAAAGAGCAGGCTAGCTCCTTCTTCTTCCAGGATCCATACAGCTCTAGGAGCGCCATTGTAATCCGACCATTGCCTCAACTAGACCAAGCAGGACTAGGGGTGTTACCTCCCACGGAGGGCCCCGAACCTAGGTACATCGTGTGTCCACCACCGCTTGTGCCTAACCCTGACCCCGGAGCCCGCCGGCGTCCTTCGGCCCCTCTCGATAAGCCTACCCATGGCATCTGCCGTGATGAAACCATGACAGTTGGGCCCCATCGTGGGGCCGTCCGCGGCTCCAGCCGGAGTCACGCTCCGGGTTGGGCCCTTCACCACCTCCCCCGGTTGCCTCGCGTCCGGGCGGAACCGCGTGCTCATGGGGCTTGCCCCGGCGGGTCATGCGGGCAACGCGGCCGACATCCCTGATGAGTGCCTCGGCCGCGGCCTCGGGCTCGACGTCGCCGCGCTCGCTAGATGATTCAGCAAGCCGAGCCTCGCCGAAGAGCCGCCGGCCGACGAGTACCCTAGTTGGGTGTTTAACTTCACCGACCCTCCCCCGTCCATGGGTGCGCTCGCCACGGGCAAGGCCATCAGCCCCCACATCCACGTGGGAGTGATGGTCACCGCCTCCTCCACCGCTTCGGGCCGTGTGCGGGCAGCCGAGGCCGACGCAGCCGCCGCTCGCGCCGGCACCTCCGACCCACTCCCCGCCACCCTCTGGGGTCTGGGCACTCCTATCGCTATGATGGCGGACCCGGCCACCGCCAAAGCCGAGCTAGAGGCGGCCCGCCGCCTGCAGTTCGAAGACGCCAGCGCCCTCATTGCCGAGCGGCGCCGGATGGAGGCCGCGTAGAGGGAATACAACTCCATGTACGATCTCACCCCAGCTGGTCCCGAGCCCAGCCGGAGTGGTGCCGTGCGAGAACGCGGCCGCGTGGTCGCAGAAATCCTCGGCAGCCGCTTCCCCGTCTACGACACCCCCGCGGCCAACCTGCGCGCCGCCAAGGTTGCCTACGAGGATTTGGCAACCTTGGAGGGCGAGGACTCGGCCGCATGCGAGCGGCACATCAAGGACCTCATCGACACCGCCAACGCGCAATAGGTCATCCTCACCCCCGGTGGGGCTATCTCCGAGTTTCCCCGTCCGGAAGGCGACGACACTAGGCCTGCTGACCGCAGGCCGGCTCAGCACTCCAGCACTCCTTGTCGCTCCGGTCAGAACGCCCGGGGGAGGAACGCTCAGCGCCCCCCGTCGCATGGAAACGAGCAGCCGACTGTGAACAGCCGGCGTAGCAACGATCCGGCTAGCAGCCACCGCCGCGACGAGGTGCCGGCAGGCGGCAGGCGGCGCACCCGCGGGCATACCCCGCCTCCGCGGCAGGAGCCAGCGCGGTTCATCCCACCGGCCGTCTGCCCGAGCTTGCAGCCCGTCTCGGACCGCGTGTCCCCCACAGCGACAACGACGCCCGACTCCGTCTTGACCTGCTGGGGTAGTCGGCTCTCCTCGTGGAGGAGGGCTCGATCGGCCCGGCCTGCTTTGGTCCGCGCATCCACAACGAGCCTTTTTCGTCCGGCTTCATGCTCCCTCGCGACACCCCGAAGTATACCGGGGCTGCCAAGCCGGAAGACTGGCTGATCGACTACACCATCGCCGTCGGCATCGCCAGGGGGAACAAGCGCGTAGCTGTTCGCTATGCCCCCCTCATGCTGATCGGCTCGGCCCACACTTGGCTGAATAGCCTGGCTGCCGGCAGCAACAACACCTGGACGGACTTCGAGGAGGCCTTCGTCCGCAACTTCACCGGCACCTACAAACGGCCCGACCGGCCCCGCGAGCTGGCCATGTGCGTCCAGGGGTCAGAAGAGCCCCTCCGCGACTACCTCACGTGCTGGACCAAGCTCCGCAACTCCTGTGAGGGAGAGCATGAGGTACATGCCATCCAGTACTTTATCGAAGGCTGCTGCAATGGCACCCCCCTCAAGCACAAGCTCTTGTGCTCCGAGCCAACCTCCCTGGAGTACCTGATGTCCAAAGCGGACAAATATGCCACGACTGATTCCTCGATGATGATGAAGGCCAGGGCACCAGCCAAGCCGGCTACGCTCCCCGCCACGCCACGGGCGGCACCCGACAACTGGCAGCAGCAGAACGGCAAGCGCAAGAACGACCAATCCGACTCCCGCTATGGGAGACGGTAGGTTGCCTCCATCGAGGAGGGGCAGCCAGCCGGCCAAGCGTCCGGTCAGCGCCAGCGCACCGGCAAGGCCGCCTGGCAGCCCAAGCTGACTTTTGAGCAAATGCTCGACCTCCCCTACAAAAACCACTCCGGTGCCAAGCCGGCCATGCACACGCTCCGGCAGTGCAGCTGCTCACAGCGATTGGCCCGGGGGGACGGCCTCCCGGCTCCCCCCGCACAGCCAGCCCGCGCTCCAGCACCAGATTCGGCTCCGGCTCTGGCTCCCGGCCCGGTCCAAACGGACTCGGTCCCGGCTCGGAACGACGGCCGGCTGCATGACCGGTACCCCGAACATGACGACTGCTATGTCGTCTTCACCTGTGAAGAGACGGACAAGCACGCCCAGCGCCGGCTCCACCGCGACGTAAATGCCACCATGCACGCGACTCCCCAGTTCATGCATTGGTCCAAACCCCGGCAGCTACGCCCTCATCCTCGATCCTACCATCGCCTCCGAGAGACGCTCGTGCCGCTTCTCGCGGGTGTTGATCGATGGAGGCAGCAGCATCAACATCCTCTACCTTGACACCCTACTCAAGCTGGGGCTCAAGGTGGAGGATCTGAAAATGAGTCGGACCGTCTTCCACGGCATCGCGTCAGTCACTTCCGCCGCGAGCCGGTCTTGTTCGAGGTAGTGGACCTTGACAGTCCCTACCACACATTGCTGGGCCGGTCGGCTCTTGTCAAGTTCATGGTGATCCCCCACTACGCCTACCTCAAGCTCAAGATGCCGGGTCCCAGGGGCATCATCACCGTCACCGGCAAATACCAGATGTCAATGGCGTGCATGCAAGACGGCAGCCGGCTGGCCGAGGCCCTGGAGATAGCGGAGGAGAAGCAACAGCTCAACCGGCTGGTGGCCCTCGCCTCTGCCTAGCCGGCCGTGCCGGCCCCTCCATCCCAGTCGGTCGGCGAAGCTCATTCCAGCCGTCCAAGGACACCAGGCAGGTGCCACTCGATCCGGCCAACCCCACCCACTGCGTGACCATCGGCTCCCGCCTCGACAGCAAATAGGAAAGCAAGCTCGTCGACTTCCTCCGTGAGAATCGGGACATTCTTTGCATGTTCCCCCAAGGACATGCCGGGTGTACCGAGGAAGTTCGCCGAGCACAAGCTACATGTACGGCCGGATGCGAAGCCGGTCAAGCAACCCCTGCGTCGTTTCTCCAAGGAGAATCGGCGTACTATAGGAAAAGAGATCGCCCGGCTGCTCACAGTCGGCTTCATCGTGGAAGTATTCCACCCGGACTGGTTAGCCAACCGAGTCCTAGTGCTAAAGAATAACAAGACCTGGCGCATCTGTATCGAATACACAGGCCTGAACAAGGCGTGCCCCAAGGACCTGTTCGCCCTGCCGCGGATCGATCAAGTCATCGACTCCATGGCCGGTTGCGATCTGCTGTATTTCCTCGACGCCTACTCCGTCTACCACCAGATAAAGCTGGACTCGGCCGACCGGCTCAAGACCTCCTTCATCACCCCCTTCGGGGCCTACTGTTACATCACCATGTCCTTCAGCCTGAAGAATGCAGGCGCTACCTTCCACCGTTGCATGCAGAAGTGCCTCCTGCCTCAGATAGGCAGGAATGTCCATGTCTACGTGGACGACATTGTCGTCAAATCCAACAAGCATTTCAGCCTCCCCGACGACCTCAGGGAGACGTTTGCCAACTTGCGCGAATACAAGATCAAGCTCAACCCGTACAAGTTCGCCCGCTAGCTCCTGGGTTTCTTCGAGTCCGCCCGCGGCATCGAAGCTAACCCCGAGAAGATCTGGGCGATTGAGCGCATTCCCAAGCCGGTCTGGCTCTGCGACGTCCAGAAGTTCACTGGCTGCCTTGCCTCCCTCAACCGGTTCATCAGCCAGCTGGGCGAGAAGACCTTGCCCCTCTACGAGCTCCTACGCAAGTCGGCCCTGGTCTAGCCGGGCCAGGACCTCTCGAAGAAGCCGGGCCAGGACACAAGTAAAATATTTTTGTGGAAGAAATAAAGAACCCTATTTAATAAAAATATTAAGTTGATTTATAGAGCAAGTAATTTATTAAATATATAACATGGCAGCTCCTGTTTTATTTAAATCACAAAAGAAACAAAGCTGAAACACCCAACCAAACATACCCACAATTCATAAAACATATGGGGCCACCTCTTGAACATTTTTAAACAATTTTGAAACAACTTAAATCTGATGATAAATAATAATAGGAAAGAAGGGGTTTTGGAAGGGGATGATGCAAGGAAAAGAGAGGGGGAAAGAAGAGGAGGAGATGCCACATGGATCCAACCACACACAAACATCTCGCACATACATACCAAACACACTCACCACCAACACATCATAGCAAGACACATGAAAACCAACAAGCATGCAAAAATGAATTGTATGATGGATGAGATGATGCATGAATGCAAACACACATGAATGAAAAGGAGCAATCATACATCTCATAAGCTCATGACACAAGGTTCATACATGGGGTTAGATGCCAAATATGGTAGGGACAGCACTTGGGCTGTCACAACTCTCCCACACTACAACAGGATCTTGACCCGAGATCTAGGAACGAAAGAAGTCTGGGAATTTAGAACGGAGAAGGTCCTCGCGTTCCCAAGTAGCTTCTTTGTCAGAATGATGAGACCACTTCACCTTGAGGAACTTGATAGACTTGTTGCGAGTCTTACACTCAGTTTCTTCAAGAATGGCAACTGGGTGCTCACGATAGGAGAGATCTTCTTGGAGATCGATGTCTTGGAGGTCAATGGTTCGCTCTGGAGTCTTGAAGCATTTCCGGAGCTGAGGAACATGGAAGACATCGTGCACATTTGCGAAATTTGGAGGAAGCTCTAGTTGATATGAAAGACCACCTCTCTTGCCAACAACTTTGAAAGGACCAACGAAATGAGGTGCTAGCTTCCCTTTAATTCCGAACCGCTGAGTGCCTTTCATGGGAGAGACTCTGAGATAGACTAGATCGCCCACATGGAAAGAAACATCCCGATGTTTGTTATTGTAATAACTCTTCTATTGAGACTGAGCTACTTCAGTGATCATGTCATTGCCCAATATCTGACGCTCACCAGTTTCAGACCAGTTAAGCGGGGTACGACACTTTCTGCCGTAGAGAATCTCGAAAGGGGCCTGGCCTGAACTAGCCTGGAAGCTATTGTTGTATGATAATTCAACATATGGAAGGCAGTCTTCCCACTTCATGCCGAACGAAATCACACAGGCTCTGAGCATATCTTCAAGGATCTGATTGACTCTCTCAACTTGACCACTCGTCTGCGGATGGAACGCAGTGCTGAAACGGATCTTGGTACCCATAGCAGTCTGGAAGGACTCCCAAAACTTGGAAGTGAAGAGACTTCCACCGTCAAAAGAGATGAGCTGAGGCATACCATGCAAAGACACTATCCTTGACGTATACAACTCTACAAGCTGAGCTGCCGAGATAGATTCTTTTACTGGCAGGAAATGAGCAACTTTTGACAGCTTGTCGATAACCACAAAGATGGCATCATTGCCTTTCTTGGACTTGGGAAACCCAGTAACGAAATCCATATCAACATTATCGAATTTCCACTCTAGGATAGGCAAATGCTGCAGAAGACCTACTGGACGTTGATGTTCCGCCTTCACTCTATGACGAACATCACACTCGTTCATGAACTGAGCAATTTCATGTTTCATGCGAGTCCACCAGAAGGTTTGCTTGAGATCTTGATACATCTTCGAACTGCCAGGATGAATGGATAGCAGAGAATTATGTGCTTCATCCATGATAACCTTTCTGAGATCACCTTTTGGAACCACAAGACGGTCCTCAAATAACAAGGTATCTTTGTCATCAATACGAAAGCACTTATACTTTGGAATGCTCTTGGCCACACCTTTCTTCACTTTCTTCACCATAGCATCAAGAAGCTGCGCTTGGCGAACCTGATCTTCCAGAGTCGGAGAGACTTGAAGATTGACAAGAAATCCTTGCGAAATCATCTGAAGGTTGAGCTTGCGGAATGCTTCGCAAAGCTCAGGATGAAGAGGCTTCAGAATGAGACTATTGCAGTACGTTTTACGGCTGAGCGCGTCTGCAATGACATTTGCTTTCCCCGGAGTACACTCAATGCTTGGGTTGAAGTCTTCAAGCATTTCCACCCAAAGAGATTGCTGAAGATTGAGATTGGGTTCAGTGAAAAGGTACTTCAAGCTTTTGTGATCGGTGTACACCTCAACTGGTCTAGCCAACAACAAATGTCTCCAAGTCATTAGAGCATGCACAACTGCCGCCAACTCAAGATCATGAGTGGGGTAGTTCTTCTCGGCAGGCTTCAACTGACGTGAGGTATAAGCAACAATCTTCTTGTCTTGCATGATAACACCACCAAGACCTTGGAGAGAAGCATCACAGAAATATTAGAAAGGCTTGGACTGCTCAGGAGGAACAAGAACTGGAGCTGAAGTCAGTCTCTGCTTGAGCGTATTGAACGCCACATCACACTCAGGATACCAAACATACTTGACACTCTTTTTTAGGAGATTGGACAGAGGCTTAGCAATTTGAGAGAAGTTCTCCACGAATCTTCTGCAATAACTAGCAAGCCCGAGGAAGCTCCGAAGCTGCTTCACATTTTGAGGAGGTTCCCACTTCAAGATTGCCTCAACTTTCTTAGGGTGCACTTTAATTCCCTCGGCAGAGATGACATGCCCAAGGTACACCACTTCATTGAGCCAAAACTCACACTTGGAAAACTTGGCATAGAACTGATGCTCTCTTAACTTGTCAAGCACAAGGCGGAGATGCTCTGCATGATCTTCTTCTGTCTCCGAGAATACAAGGATATCATCCAAATAGACCAAGACGAACTCATTCTTGAAAGGAGAGAAAATTAAATTCATCATTCTTGAGAAGGTTGGAGGAGCATTAGCAAGACCAAACGACATGACGATGTACTCATAAGAGCCAAAACTCGTCCTGAACACGGTCTTGGGAATGTCTTCTTCGCGAATGCGAATTTGAAGATAACCCATTCAAAAATCCATCTTGGAGAAAACCTTGGCACCTTTCAGTTGTTCAAACAACTCATTGATGTTGGGAAGTGGGTACTTGTTTCTGATTGTCTTCTTGTTCAATGAACGATAGTCGACACAAAGACGATACGTGCCATCTTTCTTCTTGACAAACAAAACACCACAACCCCATGGAGATGAAGTTGGTGTGATCAGACCCAGACGTTCTTGATCATCTAGCTGCTTCTTCAACTCTTCCAGCTCTTCGGGGCCAAGTTTATACGGGCGCTTGTAGACCGGTTCAGTTCCGAGCTCGAGATCAATCACGAACTCGACTGGCCAGTATGGAGGCATTCCTGGCAACTCTTCTGGAAAGACATCTTCATACTCACAAACCACCGGAATTTGAGAAATCGCCGAGATTTCACTCTTGTCATCAAGAGCAAAGAGACGGATTGTGTCATCGCGAGCCGCGAATATAATCATATCTTCTGAAGGATCAGTCAGCTTGACTTCTTTTGCTTGACAATTAATATGAGCCTTATTCATAGCCAGGAAGTCCATGCCCAGAATGAGATCAATATTGGAATTGCCGAGAACAATTGGAGAAGCCAGAAAAGAATAACTGCCCATCTTGATAGAAACATCCGGAACAACCAAACGAGAATTCATCACCTTGCCGGGAGAAACAATTGACAACGGCTTGGATAGATTAACCGAACACACATCATGCAACTCTATGAATGGGCTTGAAATGATGAATGCGATGCACCATAATCAAATAACACTTTTGCAGGAAAATTATTAAATGAGAGATTACCCATAATCACATCATGAGACTGCTCTACTTCAGCTACATTCATCACATTCACTCTTACGGTCTTGGGATTATGCTTCACCATAGCATTGCCTAGATGCTTGACAGGAGGAGGAGGCGGAAGACGCTGCTGGTTGCACTTGTTTGCATTGTGGCCCTTCTAGCCACACTTGTGAAAAGTCACCTTAGAAAGTGGACGAACATTGCTTGGAGGAGGAACAAGAACACCCTTGGACGCCTGGGGTCTCTGCTGAAATCCTGGGTTGAGTGGGTGGGAAGAACCACGACCACCGAACTGCTTCTGCTGCTGCGGAGGAAGAAACGGAAGAGGATTTGGCGCCTAATACTTCTGCTGCTTGGGAACCATCTCACAGCCGGAAGAAGAATAAGAATACCTTGAACGCTTCTTGGAGTTCTCCAACTTGAGCTGAGCTGCTTCAACCTTCAAAGCCATGTTGTAGAACTGATCAAACTCACGAGGCTCTTGAAGAACTAGGCCTGGCAGAAGCTCATCCTTGAGACCACCTCTTAACTGATAGATCATAGCTTTGTCATCTGGAACATCTTGCTTGGCATAACGGGCTAGGTTCTCGAACTCGACGTTGTACTGATAGACAGACTTGCTTCCCTGCTTCAGGTGCCTGAACTTCTCACGCATCTCCTCGACAAATCTTGTCGGAATGTAATGAGACCTGAAGTCACGACGGAAATCGTCCCAAGTAACAACACGATCGCCCCTGTAATCTTTGTACTGCTGTCACCAATCAGTTGCTTGACCCTTTAGCTGGAACGATGCAAACCTGACAAAGTCCTCTGGCCTGACATTGCTGCACTCAAAATGCTTACTCATATCACGAAGCCAATCATCAGCATCTAGAGGCTGCTCACAACAGGTGAAAGTCTTGGGCTAGTTGGCAAGGAACTGATTGAGTGTTGCAAACTGCAGTTGATTCTGAAAATTGCCTTGAAAACCTTGCTGAGTCTGCTCCCTTTCTTGCAACGGTCTGAGCAACATCTGAGTGTTCGCATTGGTTGCGGCCATCATAGCGTGCCAAGCTTCTAGAGGAGGAGGTGGAGGAGGCGGTGGCGGGGGTGGCGGTGGAACATCAGTCTGCCCCTCACCACGACCCGGATTGTTGCGAGTTGGTGGAGCCATCCTGAAGATGGACAAAACGCATCAGCACCTCATTGATAAGATGAATCATAAGCTGAAATAAATGCTTGAAAGAAATTGAACAAATAACAACACAACCTTCCTACTGAAAAAAATAGTAAGAATGCTTCTTCGGTTGTGGTAACATCATCAGAACTTAGAAGCCACTTGCAATAACGCAAAAGTATTGAGCTAAGTGCTCGGAACAAATGTACATGCCCATATACATCTGAAGAAGATGATCCTAGATGAGTACAAGATTTCCAACCTATGAACTTCCGAGAACTTTCTTGTTTATGCGATTCGGGTTGCAGACTCAGGAACCTACCCTAGGTAATCAGCTGCAACTGCATCCACAACCTTCCACACCATAATTCAAGAAACTCCGCAAACTCGTCTAATCTCGAATCCTCAAACTCACAATGATACTAAACCATGGTGGTACCCTGGATGCCTCCCCAGTACTGGCCGACTCCGACCTTATCTCACCATGATAAGTATTGAAGTAATTCCAAACATTCTCCGTCCTGAGATATCAAGGAAGGAGGATGATAACGATGTGCCAACATTCCCTGGAGCTCGACTCCCCGGAATAAATCAAGTCAGACAGGAGGCACCAAGACAGAACCTTGTCACATCGGCATCATATAGACTCCAAAATACCACGTGATCCTCAAAAAAAATTGAGCGAGAAGAGGAGTAGAATCAAAATTTCCTAAGTCGAATAGCTCACCAGAGCATAGAAGATAAGTAGAAGAGTCCTACTCTCCGATATAACTAGACTCAAAATAGTTTTTACTAGACACGACTCGGCCACGTTCGAACAAGCAAAGGATCCTATGGTCGTATGGCTCTGAATACCAACTTGTCACGCCCAAGATGCGCGCCTATCTGTTTTAAGACATGAGGGCCTCGCAAGGGATAGAGGCGCATCTTGCCGTTAGCAAGTATAGTAACATTACATCATACATTACAGAAGAGATGAGTATACAAGTTGGCTTACACTCGCCACATGCTAAATTACAAATCCACTCAGAGTTCAATCAATAAGATGAAAACAGGGTCCAGCTATGGACGAAATCAGACGATAAACAGATGCAAATAAAACTATCTTGCTGCCCCAGAGATCATGACCAGGTCCTCTACTCATCCGAATACGTCACATACATCTTGCCTCTTTCCTCATCATACTCCCACTAGAGCTGGGTAAGATCATCCTGCACGTACTCATTTGAACCTGTACCTGGAGTGTTGTAGTAAACTGTGAGCCACAGAGGACTCATCTATCAAGTGCCTGGGTACCAAGACTATTCAAGCTTAATGGTTTGGATGGAGTAAGTGTTTAGTTTGCAGCAGCACTAAGCATATATGGTGGCTAGCTTACGCAACATGAAATAAATATGAGTGGCCTATGAAGAACGATCGAATCTAGTATGATCTCTATGAGATCCTGAACACTTACTTACGTCAATCATAACACCACCGTGTTCTCTCTCGGATCATGTTCACGAGCAGAGACGATCACGGTTACTCACACAGTTGGTGTATTTTAGTTAGAGTTTACTTCAAGTTTTCTATAACCGGGTGTTAAACAAATATCCAGGTTGCCACATAACGGCGGGCATGGCTTTCCGAAAGATTTAACCCTGCGGGGGTGCTCCAACTAGTCCATCACAAATCCGCAGAACTCGCGATCATCATAGGCAATTCCAAAGGAATTCCAACACCTCGAATAAACCCGAAGAAGTCAGACTCCACATGCAAGACACTCGATAAAGGTAAAACAAGTCCAACTAGACCTCCCGGTGAGCCAGATCCGCTTCTAGAGCCGTGCGCTCACTATGAACGGGCATCATCCATCTATGCAAAGTGGACGTTTGCCTGAAAATGCCTCGAGTTGCCCCGAGGTGGCACTGCCGACTGCTAGGTGGGTCTACCAACGCTCATGAGGAGCATTGGCCTGGGGGTTGATTAATTATCCACCGGGTTGCAAAGCCCTATGCATGTTTTATTAGTTATAGAAAATGTAGTACCAATGTTGGGTCTTCCCAGACAAGTTTTAATCTCAACCTAATAAACAACGGGGTCCCCATAACAACCCCGAGCATGTTAGGAGCACAAAATATGGAAAACATAACACCGGTAACAAGGAACTAGTGGTGGTAATAGCGAAACAAATCACTTAGCAAAAGGCCAAGCCTTCCACCAATACCAACATATATATGTGCATTAAATTAAATAATGGAAAAAATATTGTGATATACAAATCCATGTTATCACATGGAACAACCTGCACCTGCAACTAAGAACGCTAAAAGAGGGGCTGAGCAGTGGTAACTTAGCCAATCAAAGGTTTGCTAGGATGTGGATGTTAGAGGCTGTCATGGCAATATAGGAGGCTGATATTCAAGTGGTAGGTAGCGCAGTTGTAACGGTAAGAGCGAGAAAACTAGCAAGCAAAAATAGAATCGGGATCCGGGTACCATCATCTTGCCTATTGGTTCTTCAACGGAACAAGTAGCGGGATCCTCGTAGCGGTACTCTCCTGGGTCCTCGTACTCTGTATCAACACTCATGTCTACCCAAGAGAAACAGCACAATAAACATCCAACCAAGGTGCAATGCACAATCAAAATGATGCATGATTCATTTATGAAGAATTTTAACATGGCAACCCAAAACTAGTCATGTTTCACGTGCCAAGTTGTTTATTAATGAATCTGGAAAAAACCTCATGTTAAGTTATTTAGGCATGCATTAATATGACAAATATGGATTCAGCATGCAAAATCGATATAAATGCGTATAAAGATCGCAAGAAACGGACTTACGGTTCTCACGATACGCTCACGACAAGGTACGGAGGCAAAATCACAAGACCACCAAGCCATGGGCTGATTCTTGGCATTCCAAGGCATCCACTGGATAGGTGATGGAAAATAAATCACAATAGACTCAAGAATCAATCAATTCCATGGAGCATAGCTCCCACAAGTCACAAAACAATAAAACACCAAACCTGCCACTAAACAGCAACATAGCAAGTTCTACAGATCACAACATGAGCTTCTGGAACCCTACAGCCACAAACAAGATATGGACAGAATCTACTCAATATACACATCAATTCATCCAATTACACCACTAGCAAAGGAGCCGCACATCAATAAGCAAGAAGCAATCAAGTTGGCATGATGAAACAGTTTTCTGGGACTTAGTGAAAATTCCAGTTTTCTGGAATCTGAGTTTATAAAGTAGCAAGTTGACTGCACTGCTTAAATATGCTAGAGAGCTCCTATTAACATGAAAATTAACAGGATAGAATATGAATAAATACTATGAATAACTAACACTGGGCATGCTCAAATTCCAAACATATCACTAGGTACAACCCATTCTACATGGCAAAACAATAACAACAGACCCAGACTTAGCCATATTTCAGGTTGGCAGAAAACAACATCATCATAGCAACTTAACAGCAAGGTGGCCACTGACCTGGTGACTTAGCATCAATAACAAAAATACTGGGACATTCCGAGCAACTTTAACTACCACGTCCATATTGGCAAGAACTTAAAACCATACATGGATTAAACCATATAAAATGGACAAAAGGGCATCACAGCATAAAAATGCAGTTTTGTGAAGTTACCCCGAAGTCAAATCTGACTTCAGATATGCATTCCTGGGTTGATTCTACCCAAAATGCATTACTCATACCCCTATATTTACTTGGACCAAGAGGGAGATAAGGGGGGTCGAAAATGACCTCCTAATGTAAGGGTGACTTATGTCACTAGCACATACTTATGTAAGAGGCCAAAATTGGCATGCCCTCTATTGGACACTTGTTGAAAAAGGTAAAGAGGCATGAATAAGGTACTTAGGCATAGCATTGCATCAAGAACAAGAAAAGATAACAAGCTAGGAGAGATATACATGCACATATACACATGAGAGCTCTCACATACACATAGATCTACACATGCACAAGGTCTAGCATCCACTCACTTACTCATCTACACTAAACATGGCAGCAACATGCAAGAAGAAACCCCACACACCTACACATGCATATATACTCATGGCCAACTACTCACATACACATACACATACCCCACAAGTGAGTGCATGTAGAACATACACACACAACACACACACATCTCACTCAAGCATGGGTGTATATAGGCACACATGCACTTTCTTACATAAATGCCCAAAACACATATCCTACACTACACACACACCTACAAGGACACTCACATGTATGGGGGTACAAAGAGCACACACACACATGTGTCATGCATGGTGCACCACACACCCACATGCACACACACACTCTCACAACTCACAACCATGCACACAACACTCACATGAGAAACACAAAAGAAACACACACACACACACTCATGTGTGTATACATAGCATACACACACACACACATGTGCACCCATGCATATGTGCATACACACATGAGCAATCTACACTCACATACACAACAAAATAAAAGGAGACACCTACACATACACCACCACACAAATATAACACTACATATATATGCGTACATGTGTATATATACCATTAGGTGCATACACACACAAACACATACATGTGGAAATGCACTACACACATACATGATGTAATTACACACACACACACACATATACATAGCAGGTTAAACAAGAGAAAAAGAAAAGAAAAGAAAAAAAGAAAAAGAAACAAAAAGGGGGTGTTGCTGGGCTCGAACCCGCAACCTCCAAGGTCGGCACCCGCTGCGCTACCACTCTGCTACAGCTCGAAATGTTAATAGAGGAGGGGGCTCGGTCTGTTTATACACACCACGAGCACAATTTCTGACGAAACTGAAGAAAGGCTGGGCGCCAACGACATAGAATGGCGACAGCAATTCTGGCCACAACAAGGGGTCTCCGATAAGGAAACCCACCAGCGGGGGGAGATGGGTTCCTCAGGGAACCCATCCCCACACCTAACGACGGCAGGACGCGGCGGCTCGGAGGCGCTCGAGCTCGAGCTGTGGCTCGGCTCGGGGCACGGCGGAAACGAGCACGGGCTCGTTGGAGACGACGAGCTCACCACGGCTCACCGAAGGGGAAGACGGCGGCGGATGCGGTCGGAGACGACCGACGGAGAGGAAGCAGAGGCGGACGTCGCCGTCGAAGTTGAAGACGGAGGCGTCGCTGCAGAGCTCCCCGAGAGCTCCTAGCGACGGGAATGGAACGCGGGGAGAACCCCCGAGCCCCACGCCATCGCCACCTGGAACGAGGACGACGGAGGCGAACGATGAACGCCGGCGAACTTCTCTGAATCTCCTACCTTTTCTCTGAAGTTACATGACGAACAGAACAAGGAAGGAGGAGAGGAGAAGGGGAAAGGGAAGGAGGCGGCGGCGAGGAGGAACCCTAGATGGACACGGATGCCCAGGGATTAAATAGGAGGGGAGGAGAAGCTCAGCGCAGCCATGGTGGCCATGTGCGCCCCTCCACAGAGGAGGAACACGCCGGGGAGGAAAAAGGAGGGGAAGGAGAGGCTGACGAGCGGGGCCCGATGCTGCCTCGCTGGAAAGGAAGAAGAAGGCGCGTGCGGGAGGCTGGGCCTGGATGGGCCACGCTGGGAGGCTGGCCTGGCTCACACCTCTCTCACTCACTTAAATAAAACAGGAAGGATTTCCTTTTTATTATAAAACCAGCCACAAAACAAAATAAAACCCCGAGAAAGGAAAAGGGTTTTAGAGACAAGTAAAATATTTTTGTGGAAGAAATAAAGAGCCCTATTTAATAAAAATATTAAGTTGATTTATAGAGCAAGTAATTTATTAAATATATAAAATGGCAGCTTCTGTTTTATTTAAATCACAAAATAAACAAAGCTCAAACACCCAACCAAACATACCCACAATTCATAAAACATATGGGGCCACCTCTTGAACATTTTCAAACAATTTTAAAACAACTTAAATCTGATGATAAATAATAATAGGAAAGAAGGGGTTTTGGAAGGGGATGATGCAAGGAAAAGAGAGTGGAAAAGAAGGGGAGGAGATGCCACATGGCTCCAACCACACACAAACATCTCACACATACATACCAAACACACTCACCACCAACACATCATAGCAAAACACATGAAAACCAACAAGCATGCAAAAATGAATGGTATGATGGATGAGATGATGCATGAATGCAAACACACATGAATGACAAGGAGCAATCATACATCTCATAAGCTCATGACACAAGGTTCATACATAGGGTTACATGCCAAATAAGGTAGGGACAACACTTGGGCTATCACAGCCCGAGCCCATGGAGGAAGTGGTCGGCGAAGACAACCACCTCACGCTCCCGCGGTGCCGGGGAGTTCTCCAGCCCGGCTGGGCGCGCCTCCAAGTACTCCTCTACCAGGAGTTTGCGGCGGTGGCGGAGGTGCTCGATGAAGGTTTCATCTACGTCGCTGCCGTCCCACTCGCCCTTACCCGCCATGGTCTCCGAGGGGGCGTGCGGTCTTGACGACGGGCGCGGGTGCTCGGCGGTGGGCCCGGGCTTTCTTCGGCGGTGGATGGCGGCACGGCCTGCTCGCATGCCCTGGATTCCTGCTCTCTGCTCTCGCTCTCTCTCGTGGCGGGGGGAGGAAGACGACGAAGGCGATGCGATGGCAGGGGGAGCGAACGGGCCATTCTGCCTCCCCCCTCTCGACATTTAAACCCTGCATGGGTGATCGTGGGGGCCGGATTCATTACGCATGACCCCTGCGATTCCCACGGCATGCGGGGCGGATATCGTGGCGCTCGGGAATGCCATCCGCCCACCCCGCGCCATAAAAGATCCCCACGCATGGGCTAAGACCGTGGTCGTGGAGGGCCCTGCCCCGCCGCCCGGTCCTTTCCTCCGCGTGGTGCGTCTTCTCTACCCTGTGGGGAACCCAAGGCAGCGCGCGAGGCATCGGCCGGCTGTGGAGTCGGCGCTCTCTTGCCTGTTTCGCTCGACTCTCAAGACCGCCACGGTTCGTCGGCGGGCCTCCCCGGCTTCGGGGGGATGACCCCAGGGTAGCCTCAAGCGCCCCCATTCTCCAGCCTTTTAACCCGACCAAAGGGCAGGCTGCGTCCCCCTGCAGTCCGGCTACGCCCTGCCGGTAGCGTCCCTCCGGCAGTGCCCGCCGGCTACGCCCCGCCGGCTACGCCCCGCCAGCTACGACGTGCCGGCCAGTTGGGGGCATTGCCGCCTGGCCCCCCCTAGCCGGTTGCGCATTGGATACCGTCGATAGGGCGTGCGTGGCGAAAGTGGCCCCCATCTCATCGGGGGTCACCGCCGGAGTGGCCAGAGGGAAGGTGTCTGGGCCTCTGACCCTGGCGGACGGTGACCGGGCTTCCAACAGTGTCGGCACGCCGCAACCATTCCATTACCTGCCCCGGCATGGCTACAGGGCGGCCGGCTGTACCGCTGACCTCGGCCGGCCGCCGCAAGACGACGGCACAAGGGGCGGCCCGTGTCGTGACATGACCGGCGTCGGGACCCACCGCGCGGGCCTCGCCGGTTCCTGACGGGACCCTTCAGCCGGCGGGACCTACCGGCGACAGGACCCCACAACCGACGGGCCCCACAGCGGCCAGAGAGGCTGCCGGCTGGGCCCCCCTTGATCTTCTATTTGTATTGTAATCCGGGGGGTTGGCCAATAAAAGCCCTCGGACCACCCCCATGCAAGGGGTCGGCTGATCCCCTAGCTCTCCTCACGTCTACTACACACACACTCGTAGGGAAGCAAAAGAGCGGGCTAGCTCCTTCTTCCTCCACGATCCATACAGCTCTAGGAGCGCCATTGTAATCCGACCATTGCCTCAACTAGACCAAGCAGGACTAGGGGTGTTACCTTCCACGGAGGGCCCCGAACCTGGGTACATCGTGTGTCCACCACCGCTTGTGCCTAACCCCGCTCCCGGAGCCTGCCGGCGTCCTTCGGCCCCTCTCGATAAGCCTACCCATGGCATCTGCCGTGACGAAACCATGACACCCGCCTCGAGGCCTGGAAGGCATCGGTTGCCCGATCCGGGGTGTAGATGGCGCTCCGGTTCCTTACGTCTTGGTACCGGGGTGTAGACCTGGGCCGGCTGGTGACTATGCGGGACATGTCGACCGCGGAGCAGGAGGCCCACGAGCCGGCCCTCGTCTAGCGGTCCAACAAGATCGTGTCGTACGTCGACGTGGATGAGTTCCTGCCGCTCCTTGGTGAGGACGGTGAGCCGCTGCCGGAGGACTCCTTTGGCATCCCTCAGGGCACTGACTCGAGCGGCAAGACAGCTGAGACCGTGGACCCCGCCTCGAAAGACAAGGGCGCCGACCCGAAGGCCACGACCACCTCCGGGGCGAGGACCGAGCCGCCTCGCGATGACCGAGCCGCCTCGCGATGCGCCGGCTGAGGGAACGTCAGCGGGCGATGCGCCAGTGGCCTGAGCCCCCGGGCATCCTTTTATCTTTGTTCCAGTATGTAAGACTTTATTCCACCCACTGGGGGTGTTTTGTGTAATGAACTGAATGCTGGCCGTGGGCCATTTTAGCCTTAATGTTTATGTCATGAGTATCCGTGCTTTGCCTTATGACTCATGTCGCTTTTTCCTTATATCTTCTTTTCCCGCCTTGATTCTTTTCATTTCTGTTCCTTTTCCCCTTTGGCTTCGGCCCCGCCAGCCCGACAGCCGGGAGCCGGTCTGTAGCTGGGTCGGGGCGTCCGCCTTAAGGGAGCCGTTTCGAAACTTAGGAATCGCGGTTTTTTTTTCAAGATCATTAGTGTTGGGGAACGTTGCATGGGAAAAAAAGTTTCCTACGCACACGCAAGATCTATCCATGGTGATTAGCATCTACGAGAGGGAGAGTGGATCTACATACCCTTGTAGATCGCTAAGCGGGAAGCGTTACGAAACGTGGTTGGTGTAGTTGAACGTCTTCGTGATCCAAATCGCTGAGCATCCCACGATCTCATCATGATCGGTCCCGCGATCCAATCACGATCCGTCCCACGAACTTGTGACAGCCCGAGACCGAGGTTCCAGAAGATTCCAGAAGATTCCCCTTTGTTTCCGTTCTCGTCATGTGTTTCATGTGTGTTGCATTCATCCTCGCATCATTCGCATCATCTACATAGCATCGTCACTTGTTTTCGAAAGCTTCCATCCGTTCGTAATTGCCGGTTCTCTGCGTTCTTGCTCTTGCCCGCTTCGAGACCAACCACACACGCACGCGCCCGCGACACCGTTAAAATAAAACCGTTTTAAGCGTGCGCAAAATATTCTCGGATTGAGTTGAAACTTGTCGTGCGGTCTTGTTATGTTGTAGATAGACCGCCCGTCGATTTTCGTCGCGTTCTGAGTTCGGTTGATGCCCCATCGGTCATCCGTAGAAGCGAGGTTGTCGGTAGTTTATCGGTTATCGTCGGAAGTTCCCGGTGTTTTGAAACCTTCGTGCCACGGGTCACCGCTCCCCTCTCTTCCCTCCTAGCCATCCGCACAGCCTCCATAACCCCCTCTCCATTTCCGGACAGTCGGACCGACACCCGACAGTCCGAAAACGGACAGAGCCATAGCCCTAGCCCCTAGCCTATATATAGCCCTAGCTCTCCTCGTTTCGCATGCAAACCCTAGCCAGCCCCCACCTTCTCCCTCCTCCAACCACCAAGCCCTCCCGAGCCCATCTAGGCCCGTTCGAGCCGTTCTGGGCCCGAATCGGCCGTCCCGGAGCTCCTCCCGAGCTTCTCGTGCTCTCCCATGGCAGCCCCGTGCCCGAGCTCCTCCCTGCCTGTAGCTCGCCGGACCTGGCCAGAGCCGCCAGTCGCCGGACCTGACCGGCCGCCTCCTTCCCCTTTCCTCTCTTCCTCTCCCTCTCCTTCTTCCTTCTTCCTCCTCACCCCGGTCTCCTTCCTCCCCTGTAGGCCGCATCCTCCATGGCTTCCGGCTGGAGCTCGCCGCCGCCCCGGCAACCTCCGGCCAGATCCCGCCGGTCCCCGCCGGATCCGGGCCGCCCCAGCCGCCTCCGTCTGCCCCCGAGCCGCCGTTACTCCGCCGCCGGCCAGCCTGCGCCACCGCTGCCTCTGCTTCGGTAGAGGTCGAGCAGGGCGAGCGAGCCGCCCGCTCCGCCCCGTGGACCGTTGCGCCTCCGCCCACGAGTGGGCCGACCCAGATGCAGCCGCGTCCCTTGGCCCACCTCGACCCGCAGCCTCCAGCACTGCCTGCCTCCCCAGCTAGCCCATGGGCCAGGGTGAGCAGCCCCCCCTTCCTTTTGTTTCTTTTATTGTTTTCACGCATTCAAACGCCTATATATAATTAACCGAGCACCGAATAAAAATGTTTTGAATATGAAAAGTGCTTAGAGTTAAATCTAGTTTAATAAAATGTCATTTGCACCCATGCCTAAACATGTTTAACGTGCCTTTTCTTACAAATTGCATATATGTCATATTTTGCATTTTTGCATATTTATTAATCGTGCATCGGAATTAATAGAATCATAAATTAAGAATTTTCATCTCATTTGCACCAAATTTTCATGCATGATACAAATATTGTCATGTTGGTTGCATCTACTTTGCATTAATGCTTTGCGATTAGGTGATAAGGCCTAATACCCGCATATTTAATTGTGATTAATTTTCTACATAAACCTAAGCATATTATATATGTTTCCGAGGTAGAAAATTCCATAGGATTTAACTATGCATTTAGTTTTGCCATTTGAGCATTTTGTGTGCATGTCATTTATGCGTGATTCCCTTTTGTCTTTTTCGTAGGATTTAAAACGGGCATGATATGAATTAAGTTTCAACACGAAAGTAGCTCTTTGATATGTGTCCTAGCCCATGGACATTTTGCTTGTCATAGAAATGCATGTTTAGGTGTTGTTTCGTTGTTGTCAACTTGCTATAAAAATCTGTTATTTTGAGGTCCAAAATATTTCTAAATCTGGAATCTGTTATATTTTGTTGCTGTCTTGTCAGGTGATTTGCTAGTGATCTAGGACTCTTTTGAGATAGGTGTAATGGAGTTACTTGTAGTTGATATTGTACTATAGCATGCTGTTAAGTTTCATGTCATAATATGACTTGTAGCATATAGTTTCACTGCTGTCAATATGTCTTCGTGATAAAAACTGCACTGTCTAAAACTGCTATTTTCACTAAGTCTGAAACTGTTATCAAGTAGCCTTCTCGCGAGCTTTCTACCAAGTGATCCATGCATGTTTTCGTGATATGTGAAGATGAAATGAAGTAGGTGTTGTATGTTGTTTCCCCATACTTAGTTTGTGCATTTTGCAGTATTGTAACCTGTTGTTTGCATATGTTCAAAATGCCATGTTGCTGTTTTGGCACATTTCAACTAAAACTTGTTTTGTTGATTGTGGTTGAACCGTAGCTCCGTTTTGGACATTCCATATAGGAAACTTGCTTAGACTCTCATGTAGTTTCATACTAACTTGTTGCATTCATGATTTGAGATGTTTGTGATTGCATTTCCCATGCATTTGCATTCATGACATGTGCATCTTGTGTTGCTCATATCTTTTGATCCGTAGCTCCGTTTGCGATGTTCTATATATGTAAATCGACTAGAATTACATGTAGAATAACCTGGAATGCTTTATTTTGCTGCTTAAAAATATAAAATATGTTTAGTTCAGATCTGGACCAAATTCAAAAATATACATATGGGGTCATTTCGGAAATGCTATAAGTTGTTTCCGACCTCATTTAAGATGCCTAGATAGATAGTTTACTGATGCTTCACCTCTTGCAATGTTTAAAAACATTTAATATTGTTGTGTACCTAACGCGAGTGAACTAAATGATTCGAATGTGGAGTTTCGTCAATATGCAACTCGTTGCATATTGAGCTTCACTTAATGAGTACTATGTGATTATTGTGAATTGCCATGCCTTGCATGTTAAACCGGACATGCATCATACTTGTTTGTGCATCATGTCATGCATATGTTGTGGTGTATCTTGTGTTGATTGTTTGTTTCAGATTGCTTCTTCTCGATAGTGTTCCGAAAGCGTTCAGAGTGTGAGGATTCGTTCGACTACGTTGGCTCGTCTTCTTATGGATTTGTTCTTCTTCCGAGCGGGATCTCAGGCAAGATGACTCATTTCCTTGGATACCATTACTATCATTGTCATGCTAGTTGTCTCGTCTTTTATTGTTATGTCTCGCTACCTACCACCTGTTTGATAAGCCTCCCAACATTGCCATGATAAGCCTCTAAACCCTTTCACATCCCAGCAAAACATTGTTTGGCTATGTTACCTCTTGCTCGGCCCTTCTTATAGCGTTGCTAGCTGCAGGTGCAATTGCTTCCATGTGTCAACATGGATATTCTTGTTTTATCACAACATTGTTGCTATTTAATTTAATGCACATATACACTTGGTAAAGGGTGGAAGGCTTGGCCTTTTGCTCGGTGTTTTGTTCCACTCTTGCCGCCCTTAGTTACTTGTGAACCGGTGTTATGTTCCATAAATTAGCGCTCCTAACATGCTTGGGGTTGTTATGGGGACCCCCTTGATTTTCGGTTTAGAATAAAACTTGTCCGGCAAGGCCCAACATTGGTACTACATTTGCCTAACGAATTAAAATTTTGCATAGGGAATGATCACCCCGTGGATAATTAATCAACAACCCGGGCTAGTGCTCCGCATGAGTGTTGGTCCAACCTGTCAACCGCCGGTGGCTACCACAGGCAACTCAGTGTTTGGCCTACCGGAAGTTTGGACAATCCGTTGTGCCCTGAGAACGAGATACGCGGCTCCTATCGGGATTGTCGGCACGTCGGGCGGCCTTGCTGGATTTGTTTTACCTTTCTCGGACGTCTTGAGTGAGGAATTCCGATTATTCTCGGGCTATCCCGAGGTGTTGGATTTCCTTTGGAATTGCCTAGGAAGATCATGAGATTCGTGGTTGAGGTTATTTGTGATGGATGAGTTGGAGCACCCCTGCAGGGTTAAATCTTTTCGAGAAGCCGTGCCCGCGGTTATGTGGCAAACTTGGATACTTTGTTTAACACCCGGTCATAGAAAACTTGAAGTAAACTCTAATAAAATACACCAACTACGCGCGTAACCGCGAGTGTCTCTTTTTGTGAGACCTTATCCGAAAGAGAACACGGTGGGGTTATGTTTGACGTAAGTAGGTGTTTAGGATTAGTTAGTTGATCATTACTTGTTCACGACCGTTATGCATAGACCACCATACTTTACATTCTGTACTCGTAAGTTAGCCACCCAAATAAAAGCTTACTCGCTTGCTGCAGCCTCACCACTTAACCATACCTCACCTATTAAGCTTTAATAGTCTTGATACCTTTGGAATGAGATTGTTGAGTCCCTGTGGCTCACTGATTACTACAACAATAGTTGCAGGTACAGGTATTGTATTGATGTGATGTGAGCGGGTTGCTTGATTTGACTTGGAGTTCTTCTTCTTCTTCTTCTTCTTCAATCTTGGATGGGTTCCAGGCGGCAACCTGGGATTGCAAGGGTGGATGCCATTTTATCGTTCGATTTCATTCGTAGCCGGACCCTGCTCTTATGTATGATGCCTGTGATGTTATTGTATTGATGTGACTCTGATGTAGCTTGTGGTGAGTGTAAGCCAATTCCATATACTCATCTCTTCTGTACATGTACTTGTAATGATATCCATTCTTGCGAACGCATCGAGATGCGCTTCTATCCCTATTGAGGCCCTCGTGCCAAATAAGGATAGGATCGCATCTTGGGCGTGACAAGTTGGTATCAGAGCCTGTACCGACCTAGGAGCCCCCTTGATTGATCGAACTTGGCTGAGTCCAGTCTAGTGAAAAACTGCTTTGAGTCTAGTTATATCGGAGAGTAGGATTCTGTTTACTCCTCTTCTATGCTCTGGTGAGGTATTCGACTTAGGAATTTTGTCTCTACTTCTCTTCTCGCTCAAAAAAAATTAGGATCACAAGGGTATTTTGGAAACTATATGATGCCGATGTGACAGGGTTCTGTCTTGGTGCCTCCTGTCTGACTTGATTTCTTCCGGGGAGTTGAGCTCCGAGGAATGTTGGCACATCGTTATCATTCAGTTTTCTTAGTATCTCAGGACGAAGAATGTTCGGAATTGCTTCAATACTTATCGTGGTGAGATAAGGTCGGAGTCACCCAGTACTGGGGAGGCGTCCGGGGTACCACCATGGTTTAGTATCATTGTGAGTTCGAGGATTCGAGATTAGACGAGTTTGCGAAATTTCTTGACTTATAGTGTGGAAGGTTGCGGATGCAGTTGCAGCTGATTGCCTAGGGTAGGTTCCTGATTCCGCAAACCGAATCGCATAAGCAAGAATGTTTTTGGAAGTTCATAGGTGGGAATTCAAGTAGTTACCTAGGATTATCTTTCCAACAAGTGCATAGTGGGTATGTATTTGTTCTGGATTGTTTCATAAGCCTCATCCTTTGTTTTGTTTTGAAGATGGTAATTGAGTTGCTTCGATGCCAAGCAGTGATTTCATATCTTTCCTACGAAGTGTTCTCATAATTCTATGGGATTGCTAATTCTTTTGTTCAATCAAGTTGTCATATCAATTCTTTTTCTACCGGTGTGCTTCTCCTCAAGATAATTCTATCATCTCCAATATTTTCAAGATCAATTCTCATTTCGTTCTGGAGTTGTCTCATCTGTTTCAAGTTTTCTTTGTTTTTCCCGCCCTCCCTCCCTTTTTCTTCAATGATTAAATTCTCTTTCAAGTGTCTTTTCTATTCATGTAATGATTCCGCTATCTTCTCTTCATCTTGTTTCCATTGATTTCTTGTGGATATTCTCAGGAGTTTCAATTTCAAGATCTATCCTCATATTCCTTGTTCTTGTTGTTATTCTTCTCCGGTGATTCTTTATGAGGATGCTCAGTGCTCAAGTTATCATTTATTAGGATTCATCCTTGTTTTTCTTTTCTGGTGGATTCAATTGAAGTTCTTGGTGTTCATCAGATCATTTTCATTCTCTTTTGCTCTCCCATGTTGGAATTCGTATCAAGCTTCTCTTGTTTATTCATCCCTCTCCATTCTATCCGGAGTGCTGAAGATATCTCAGAAGACATTCTTTTTCATTCTTGTCCCCTTAAATGACTCAAGGGTCTCATATCATCAAGTTCTTAATTTGTACTGGTGTAATCTCTCTTTTTAATCAATTGTTTCAACGGTGGTTTCTTTTGAGTGGGCCCATAACCCAGAGGTTTTTCCCCAGGATCATACCTGACTCTTCTAATCTTTCCGGAGATGTCCTCAAGTTCTTTTAAATCTGACGTAAGAATGATTTCATCAGTCATATGCCTTCTCGAAGATCGCTTCTAAATCATTTTCATTGTTGGCCCAACCTTTTCTTTATTCATTATTCCGGAGTATCTTAGTAATTCATGGTGTTTATTCTCATCATCATTCTTAGCTTGAAGATCGAAGGAGAGTTTCTCTTAAATTGTTGGTCATTCTTTCAAGATTCATGGTTTCAGCTTGTTGCTATCATCTCAAATCGTTTTGATCATGAGTTATCTCTCCCATATCTATCCGGCGCATTCAGTGTTCTTCTTGTTTCTTGATCCTCCGAAGGCCATCATTTCAGAAGATTTCTTCGTTCTCAGCTTTCAGCTTTCGTTCTCAAATTCTTCTCAATTGTTGTTCCTTCGTTCGTATCTCAATTATTCCGGTGCCTTTTTCAGTTTCTATTAGGCAAATCTTGATCTCTTTGTTCTCATGTGTCCTCTTTAGTTTCTAATTCTTTCCGGTGCTTCGTTCAAGTTTTCCTGTTAGGTGGATCATGCTCTCTTAGTTCTCATGTTATATCATCCATTTGCATTATCCTCTTTCGTTTTGAATTCTTCCGGTGTTCTCGTTCAAGACTTCTTCAAGTTTGTGATCTATCTCTCTTCAATTCTTTTCAAGAAGAATAAGTGATGTGTGAAATCCGTTGTTTGTCATCAATTTAACTCGATGAAGGATAGTCATATCATAATTCTTATTCTTGTCCATTCAAGTGAATTCAATTCTTCTTCCGGAGTTGCTCATGATATCAAATTCCTTTTTTTCCCAAGTGGTCATCTTTCTTTTCCGGAGTTCCTAGTTTTGATCAAGTATCTTGTAGCTAAGCTTCATCTAATTCATAGCAAGGCCTCAATCTTATTCTTTTGCATACTTCAATTCTATCTATCATCCTTTCGTTTCAGAGTCCGAAGGTTATTCATGGTGGTTCATCAACAATTCTTTCTTTTTCAAGTATTCTTCAATATTCTTGTTGGAGGTGCTCAAGTGTTCCTTATATTGGATGTCTAAATTCAATTCCTTCTCCTTATCTTTTGAGGTGGTGTTATTAAATTCTTGACTATGAGGAGTCTCGAAGGGAAGTTGTCAAGAATGAGATAAGTAAACCCATCTTGTTTTCTCGGAGTTATCTTGGGTTGGATTTCACCATGATAGCAACAATCCTTATCATGGTGTCATAAATGATTCAAGTTTTCTCCTCCTCTTCTTGGTGAAAGAAGTCTTTCTTATCTTGTTGCTCTCAAGCAATTAATTGTTTCTGTTGTGCCAGGTTGTCACCTCATAATTTTGGGATGTTTTCCATAAGCCCATAACAAGCTTATTCTTTTCGTTGTTGGTCTTCCAACAACTCCGTTCATCCATGCTTCTCAAATCCATTGGTGCTAGAAGTTGTCATTTCTTCTCAGAGATCAAGCTTCTATTCTTTTGTTCTGAAGGCCTTGTGATGATGCTCTCTTCAATCCATCATCTTGTTTGATCAATATCATGTTCCTTCTTGCTTATTCATTTAACCGGAGTGCTGTGAAATCTTTTCATGATCCTTCTGTCTTATGAAGTTTTGATTCCAATCCTACCGAAGTTTGGTGCCTCTCTTTCTTTTTGTTTCCATCATATCGAAATTTTGCCCCTCTTTCCAACCGAAGTGTTGCCGAAATTTCTTGTGAATTCTTGCTTGTTCGTCTTGTCATTCTTCATCTTTTTTCATCCTTCAAGTTTCATTGGTTTCACTCGTTTGTCAAGAAGCAACTAAGTTTTACCCTTTGCTCTTTCTCTTCCCCCTTTTCATTCTAGATCTCGGGACGAGATCCTTGTGTAGTGGAGGAGAGTTGTGACAGCCCGAGACTGAGGTTCCAGAAGATTCCAGAAGATTCCCCTTTGTTTCCGTTCTCGTCATGTGTTTCATGTGTGTTGCATTCATCCTCGCATCATTTGCATCATCTGCATAGCATCGTCACTTGTTTTCGAAAGCTTGCATCCGTTCGTAGTTGCCAGTTCTCTGCGTTCTTGCCATTGCCCGTTTCGAGAACAACCACACACGCACGCGCCCTCGTCACCGTTAAAATAAAACCGTTTTAAGCACGCGCAAAATATTCTCGGATTGAGTTGAAACTTGTCATGCGGTCTTGCTATGTTGTAGATAGACCGCCCGTCGATTTTCGTCGTGTTCTGAGTTCGTTTGATGCCCCGTCGGTCATCCGTAGAAGCAATGTTATCGGTAGTTTATCGGTTATCGTCGAAAGTTCTCGGTGTTTTGAAACCTTCGTGCCATGGGTCACCGCTCCCCTCTCTTCCCTCCTAGCCCTCTACACAACCGCCATAACCCCCTCTCCATTTCCGGACAGTCGGACCGACACCCGACAATCCAAAAACGGACAGAGCCGTAGCCCTAGCCCCTAGCCTATATATGGCCCTAGCTCTCCTCGTTTCGTGTGTAAACCCTAGCCAGCCCCCACCTTCTCCCTCCTCCAGCCACCAAGCCCGCCCGAGCCCATCTGGGCCCGTTCGAGCCGTTCCGGGCCTGAATTGGCCGTCTCGAAGCTCCTCCCGAGCATCCCGTGCTCTCCCATGGCAACCCCGTGCCCGAGCTCCTCCCTGCCTGCAGCTCGCCGGAGCTGGCCGGAGCCGCCGGTCGCCAGACCTCGCCGGACCTGACCGGCCGCCTCCTTCCCCTCTCCTCTCTTCCTCTCCCTGTCCTTCTTCCTTCTTCCTCCTCACCCCGGTCTCCTTCCTCCCTTGCAGGCCGCATCCTCCATGGCTCTCGGCTGGAGCTCGCTGCCGCCCCGGCCACCTCCGGCCAGATGTCGCCGGTCCCCACCGGATCCGGGCCGCCCCAGCCGCCTCCGTCTTCCCCCGAGCCACCGTTGCCCCGCCGCTGGCCAGCCTGTGCCGCCACTGCCTCTGCTTCGGCAGAGGTCGAGCAGGGCGAGCGAGCCGCCCGCTCCGCCCCGTTGAGCGCTGTGCCTCGGCCCGTGAGTGGGCCGGCTCAGATGCAGCCGCGTCCCTCAGCCCACCTCGCGCCGCAGCCTCCAGCGCTACCTGCCTCCCCAGCCGTCCCATGGGCTAGGGTGAGCAGCCCCCCTTCCTTTTGTTTCTTTTATTGTTTTCACGCATTCAAACGCCTATATATAATTAACCGAGCACCGGATAAAAATGTTTTGAATACGAAAAGTGCTTAGAATTAAATGTAGTTTAATAAAATGTCATTTGCACCCATGCCTAAACATGTTTAACGTGTCTTTTCTTACAAATTTCATATATGTCATATTTTGCATTTTTGCATATTTATTAATCGTGCATCGGAATTAATAGAATCATAAATTAAGAATGTTCATCTCACTTGCACCACATTTTCATGCATGATAAAAATATTGTCATGTTGGTTGCATCTATTTTGCATTAATGGTTTGCGATTAGGTGATTAGGCCTAATACCCGCATATTTAATTGTGATTAATTTTCTACATAAACCTAAGCATGTTATATATGTTTCTGTGGTAGAAAATTCCATAGGATTTAACTGTGCATTTAGTTTTGCCATTTGAGCATTTTGTGTGAATGTCATTTATGCGTGATTCCCTTTTGTCTTTTTCGTAGGATTTAAGACGGGCATGATATGAATTAAGTTTCAACACGAAAGTAGCTCTTTGATATGTGTCCTAGCCCATGGACATTTTGCTTGTCATAGAAATGCATGTTTAGGTGTTGTTTCGGTGTTGTCAACTTGCTATAAAAATCTGTTATTTTGAGGGTCCAAAATATTTCTAAGTCTGAAATCTGTTATATTTTGTTAGTGTCTTGTCAGGTGATTTGCTAGTGATCTAGGACTCTTTTGAGGTAGGTGTAATGGAGTTATTTGTAGTTGATATTGTCCTATAGCATGCTGTTAAGTTTCATGTCATAATATGACTTGTAGAATATAGTTTCACTGCTGTCAATATGTCTTCGTGATAAAAACTGCACTGTCTAAAACTGCTATTTTCACAAAGTCTGAAACTGTTATCAAGTAGCCTTCTTGTGAGCTTCCTACCAAGTTATCCATGCATGTTTTGGTGATGATATGTGAATATGAAATGAAGTAGGTGTTGTTGCTATTTCAACATACTTAGTTTGTGCATTTTGGAGTATTTTAACCTGTTGTTTTCATATGTTCAAAATGCCATGTTGCTGTTTAGGCAGATTTCAACTAAAACTTGTTTTGTTGATTGTGGTTGAACCGTAGCTCCGTTTTGGACATTCCATATAGGAAACTTGCTTAGAATCTCATGTAGTTTCATAATAACTTGTTGCATTCATGATTTGAGATATTTGTGATTGCATTTCCCATGCATTTGCATTCATGACATGTGCATCTTGTGTTGCTCATATCTTTTGATCCGTAGCTCCGTTTGCGATGTTCTATATATGTAAATCGACTAGAATTACATGTAGAATAACATAGAATGCTTTATTTTTCTGTTTAACAAATATAAAATATGTTTAGTTCAGATTTGGACCAAATTCAAAAATACACATATGGGGTCATTTCGGAAATGCTATAAGTTGTTTCCGACCTCATTTAAGATGCCTAGATAGATAGTTTACTTATGCTTCACCTCTTGCCATGTTTAACAAAATTTAATATTGTTGTGTACCTAATGGGAGTGAACTAAATGATTCGAATGTGGAGTTTCGTCAATATGCAACTCGTTGCATATTGAGCTTCACTTAATGTGTAGTATGTGATTATTGTGAATTGCCATGCCTTGCATGTTAAACTAGACATGCATCATACTTGTTTGCGCATCATGTCATGCATATGTTGTGGCATATCTTGTGTTGATTGTTTGTTTTGGATTGCTTCTTCTCGATAGAGTTCCGAAAGCGTTCGGAGTGTGAGGATTCGTTCGACTACGTTGGCTCGTCTTCTTATGGATTTGTTCTTCTTCCGAGCGGGATCTCAGGCAAGATGACTCATTTCCTTGGATACCATTACTATCACTGCCATGCTAGTTGTCTCGTCTTTTATTGTTATGTCTCGCTACCTACCACATGTTTGATAAGCCTCCCAACATTGCCATGATAAGCCTCTAACCCTTTCACATCCCAGCAAAACATTGTTTGGCTATGTTACCTCTTGCTCAGCCCTTCTTATAGCGTTGCTAGCTGCAGGTGCAATTTCTTCCATGTGTCAACATGGATATTCTTGTTTTATCACAATATTGCTGCTATTTAATGTAATGCACATATACACTTGGTAAAGGGTGGAAGGCTTGGCCTTTTGCTCGGTGTTTCGTTCCACTCTTGCCGCCCTTAGTTACTTGTGAACCGGTGTTATGTTCCATAAATTAGCGCTCCTAACATGCTCGGGGTTGTTATGGGGACCCCCTTGATTTTCGGGTTAGAATAGAACTTGTCCGGCAAGGCCCAACATTGGTACTACATTTTCCTAACTAATTAAAATTTTGCATTGGGAATGATCACCCCGTGGATAATTAATCAACAACCCGGGCCAGTGCTCCGCATAAGTGTTGGTCCAACCTGTCAACCGTCGGTGGCTACCAGGGGCAACTCTGTGTTTGGCCTATCGGAAGTTTGGACAATCCGTTGTGCCCTGAGAATGAGATATGCGGTTCCTATCGGGATTGTCAGCACGTCGGGCGGCCTTGCTAGATTTGTTTTACCTTTCTCGGACGTCTTGAGTGAGGAATTCCGATTATTCTCGAGCTATCCCGAGGTGTTGGATTTCCTTTGGAATTGCCTAAGAAGATCACGAGATCCGTGGTTGAGGTTATTCCCACTACGTGTGGTGAATTTGTGATGGATGAGTTGGAGCACCCCTAAAGGGTTAAATCTTTTCGAGAAGCAGTGCCCGCGGTTATGTGGCAAACTTGGATACTTCGTTTAACACCTGGTCATAGCAAACTTGAGGTAAACTCTAATAAAATACACCAACTGTGTGCATAACCGTGACTGTCTCTTTTCGTGAGACCTTATCCGAAAGAGAACACGGTGGGGTTATGTTTGACGTAAGTAGGTGTTCAGGATCAGTTAGTGATCATTACTAGTTCACGACCGTTATGCGTAGACCACCATACTTTACTTTCTGTACTCGTAAGTTAGCCACCCAATTAAAAGCTTAGTCGCTTGCTGCAGCCTCACCACTTAACCATACCTCACCTATTAAGCTTTAATAGTCTTGATACCCTTGGAATGAGATTGTTGAGTCCCTGTGGCTCACAGAGTACTACAACAACAGTTGCAGGTACAGGTATTGTACTGATGTGACATGAGCGCATTGCTTGATTTGACTTGGAGTTCTTCTTCTTCTTCTTCAATCTTGGATGGGTTCTAGGCGGCAGCCTGGGATTGCAAGGGTGGATGTCATTTTATCGTTTGATTTCGTTCGTAGCCGGACCCTGCTCTTATGTATGATGGCTGTGATGTTATTGTATTGATGTGACTCTGATGTAGCTTGTGGTGAGTGTAAGCCAATTCCATATACTCATCTCTTCTGTACATGTACTTGTAATGATATCCATTCTTGCGAACGCATTGAGATGCGCTTCTATCCTTGTTGAGGCCCTCGTGCCAAATAAGGATAGGACCGCATCTTGGGCATGACAACTCATCATGATCCGTCCCGCGATCTCATCACGATCCGTCTCGCGATCTTGATCACGGTCCTTCCGATCTAGCGCCGAACGGACGGCACCTGCAAGTTCAGCACACGTATAGCTCGATGACGATCTTCGCCTTCTTGATCCAGCAAGAGGGAGCGGAGAGGTAGATGAGTTCTCTAGCAGCGCGTCGTCGTTGCGGCAATGGTGGTGGAGCTATTTCAGCAGGGCTTCGCCTAAGCACCGCTGAAAACCGATCTAAAGGAGAAATTTCGATCTACTGGAGAGGTAGCATGTGGCTATTAGGGGTAGCTTTTCCCTCTAAATCCTCTAGTATATATATAGGAGGGAGGGAGGGGAGGAGGCAGCCTCAAACCCTCAAAGTTTGGTCGAAATTGGAGGTTGAGAAGTCCTACTCCAATCCTATTAGGAGTAGGATTCCTCCTTTCCACTTGGAAACTCTTTCTGCCTCTCCACCTTTGGATTTTTTCCTTCTCACACCACTCCATCCACATGGGCCCTTAGAGGAGGCTTCGGACAGCCCACCAGGGGCTGGTTTACCTCCTCCCACAGCCCATGTCGTCTCTTGGGTCGAAATACCTCTCCCGATGGTCCCCCGGTACACTAACGGCACTCCCGGTACACTACTGATGAGGCCGAAACTTTTCCGGTGACCAAAACAGGACTTCCTATATATCAATCTTTACCTCCGGACCATTCCGAAGCTCCTCGTGACATCCGCAATCTCATCTGGGACTCCTAACAACCTTTAGTGACCACCATACATAACTCTATACTACCGAAACGTCACTGAACCATAAGTGTGCACACCCTGCGGGTTCGAGAACTATGTAGACATGACCGAGACACCTCTACGGTCAATAACCAATAGCGGGACCTAGATTCCCATATTGGTTCCTACATATTCTACGAAGATATTTATCGGTCAAACCTCTATGTCAAGGATTCAGTTAATCACGTATGATGTTCCCTTTGTTCTTTGGTATGTTACTTGCCCGAGATTCGATCGTTGGTATCTCCATACCTAGTTCAACCTTGTTACCAGCAAGTCTCTTTACTCATTTTGTAATACAATATCCCATGACTAACAATTAGTCACATTGCTTGCAAGGCTTATTGTGATGTTGTATTACCGAGTGGGCCCTGAGATACCTCTGCGTCACACGGAGTAACAAATCCCAGTCTTGATCCATGTCAACCCAACAGACACCCTCGGAGATACCTGTAGAGCACCTTTATAGCCACCCAGTTACATTGCATATTTTGATACACACAAGGTACTCCTCCGGTGTCAGTGAGTTGCATGATCTCATGGTCATAGGAACAAATACTTGACATCCAGAAAACAGTAACAATAAACTGACACGATCATTTGCTACATTTGTAGTTTGGGTCTTGTCCATCACATCATTCTTCTAATGACGTGATCCCGTTATCAGATGACATCTCATGTCCATGACTAGGAAACCATAGCCATCTTTGATTAACGAGCTAGTCTATTAGAGGCATACTAGGGACATGGTGTTGTCTATGTATCCACACATGTATCTGAGTTTCCGATCAATACAATTATAGCATGGATAATAAACGATTATCATGAGCCAGGAAATATGATAATAACCAATTTATTATTGCCTCTAGGGCATATTTCCAACAAGTAGAGCGGCAGAGACGCGGCGAGGGTCCGGCTGGGCCTAGAAGAGGTCACCCCCCCCCCACTTTTACCTTTCGCATGAGCCAGACCTTGCCGCCCCGAGGCCCCGTCAGCCGGACAACCGGGAGCAGGTCTGTAGCTGGTAAGGGCGGGGAAGCTTGGCCGGACCACATTACTTAGACATTTTTCGGAGAGATGTTTCTAGGTCCAGCCGGCTAGCCTCCAGGCCCGGGAGCCGGACCAGGGAGCCGGTGAGTGAGGAACACTTTGAGAGAAAATGAAATGGGGCGCGCCCCAAGAGCCGGCTTGGGGCGCCCATTGCATTCACAAGACCAAAAGGACGGGGGTACATACATACATTGATTTTCCTTAGGAGTAAAATGGGCGTAGGAGTGCCGCGTTCCATGGGCGCTCCGTCTCTTTGCCGGAAGCGTCTCTTTTGCGCTTCTGTGGCTTCTGGGCGTCTATCAGGTAGTACGCATTGTTGTGTAGGGCCTTGCTGATGATGAATGGGCCTTCCCACGGAGAGGACAACTTGTGATGTCCGGTGGTTTCCTGGATCCGCCTGAGGACCAGATCCCCCTCGCCTCACGAGAGCGGCCGGATCTGCTTGCTATGGTAGTGCCGGAGCTTCTGCTGGTAGATCGCCGTTCGGCTCAACGCCAGTTCGTGAGCTTCCTCGAGTAGATCGACACCGACTTCTCTTGCCACCTTAGCATCCTTCTCCGTGTATAGGGTGACCCGAGGCGAATCGAACTCGATGTCGGTGGGGATGATCGCCTCTGACCCGTACACAAGCAAGAATGGAGTATAGCCGGTTGACCGGTTCGGGGTGGTCCTAAGACTCAAAAGGATGGTCGGCAGCTCATCGATCCAGCAGTCGGCCGACCTTACCAGCAGCGTCACGAGCTGGGGCTTGATGTTGGACAAGATGAGGCCGTTCGCCCTCTCGACCTATCTGTTTGACTATGGATGAGCCACGGAGGCCAGGTCGAGCCGGATCCCCTGCTTGGAGCAGAAACGTGCGAGCGCGCCCCTGGCGAAGTTGCTTCCATTGTCGGAGATGATGCTGTGGGGAACGCCGTAGCATACCATGATGTCATCGATGAACCAGACGGCCATGGGGCCGTCCAGCTTCTTGATTGGCCACTCCTCGATCCACATGGTGAATTTGTCAACGGCTACCAGCAAGTGCGTCATGCCGCCTCGAGCGGTCTTGAATGGGCCCACCATGTCCAGCCCCCGGATGGCGAAAGGCCACGAGAGGGGGATGGTTTGCAGGGCTGTCGCCGATAGGTGGCTTTGCGTGCTGAAGCGTTGGCAGCCCTCGCATTCGTCGACCAACTTCTTGGCCGCCTCGAGAGCCATGGGCGGGTAGAAGCCGTGGCGGAAAGCCTTGGCCACTAGGGTCTGGGAGGCGGCATGATGCCCGCACTGGCCCTGGTGAATGTACAGGAGGATCATGAGATCTTTTTCCGGCTCGACGCATCGCTGAAAGACGTCGGTGGTGCTGCGGTGAAAGAGCTCGTTGTTGATGATTCTATAGGCCGAGGCCCGATACTGGATTTGCCTAGCGACAGCCTCGTCCGGAGGCAGCTCGCCTCGCAAAAGAAACACCAAGATGGGTTGGGCCCACGAGGGGGCCGCGATGGCGGCCGGCCCAGGAGCCCCTGGGGCTGGTTGATCAGCCCCCCGGGCCGGCTCGCTGGCCCCTGGGACCGGCTTGGGAACCCTCGAGGCTGGTTGGTCAGCCCCCGGGTCTGGCTCGCCAGCCTCCGGGGACGGCTGGTCGACGATCATCATGACGGTCGTGTCGCCGGGCCTGACCGCCTCGGGCGCCACCGGCTCGACCGGGGCCGGCTGGGCGGCCAACAGTTCGAGAGCTGGTGGCAAAGTTGAGGGGGAGGTGGCCGGAGCTGTTGTTGGGCCAGCGGCACCTGCCGGCACGAAGATTGACTCCGATTCTGGGGAAGGTTTGATCGAGGGCTTGAGCAGCCATTCGAGGGAGATGCCGATTGGGATGGCCTGCTGAGTGGAGCCAATCTTTGCCAGCGCATCCGCTGCCTCGTTGTTCACTCGGGGGACGTGATGAAACTCGCAGCCCTTAAAGGAGCCGGTGAGCTATTGTATGAGGAAGCGGTAGCTGGCCATGTTGGCGTCCCTGGCGTCCCATTCGCCAAAGACCTGCTGCACCACGAGGTCGGAGTCGCCAAAGCAGAGGATGCGCCTGATGCCGATCTCCTTGGTGAGCCGGAGGCCATGGACGATGGCCTCGTACTCTGCCACGTTTTTGGAGGCGGTGAAGTGGATCTGGAGGGCATACTTGAGCGGATCACCTTTTGGGGAGGAGAGGATTATGCCGGCACCTAGGCCGGTCCTCATTTTTGAGTCATCGAAATGCATGCGCGAATGCGTGGAGTCTGGGGGAGGTGGGACGAACTCCGTCTCTGCCCAGTCGACGAGGAAATCCGCCAATGCCTGTGACTTGATGACAGTTCTCGGCTCGTACCGGATCTCATGATCGGCGAGGGCGATCAACCACTTGGCGAACCGGCAGGTGGAGTCCCGGTCGCTCATGATTTCGCCAAGCGGGGCCGTGCTTACCATGGTAATGCTATGCTCTTGGAACTATTGCTTGGCCTTCTTGGCGGCAAAATATATGCCGTAACACATCTTTTGGTTGTGGGGGTATTTCTTCTTGGATGCGGAGAGGACCTCGCTGAGGTAGTAGACGGGCCGTTGGATCGGCAGGGACTTGCCCTCCTCCGGCCGCTCGACCACCTGGACGATGCTGATGACGCGGGTGGTCGTAGCAATGTAGGCGAGCAGCAGCTCCTTCTCAGCCAACGCGGCGAGGATGGGTGCATGGGTGAGAGCCTTCTTAAGGCTGCGGAAGGCCTCGTCCGCCTCGTCAGGCCAGTCGAAGATGCCCGACCTCTTGGCTTGACCTGGCTCGGTTAGAGTCATCTTGCAAAGGAGCCCGTAGAGGGGCAGAGCCTTCTCTCCTAGCCGGCTGATGAACCAGCTGAGTGAGGCAAGGCAGCCGGTGAACTTCTGGACGTCGCGGAGCCGGGTCGGCCTCAGCATGCGTTTGATTGCGCGGATCCTCTTAGGGATAGCTTAAATGCCGCGGGCGGACACGAAGAAGCCCAAGAGTTGACCGGCGGGAACGCCGAAGACACACTTCTTCGGGTTAAGCTTGATCTTGTACTCGCGCAAGTTCATGAGTCTCCCGGAGGTCATCGAGAAGGCTGAAGTGCTTCTTGGTTTTGACAATGATGTCATCGATGTAGACGTGGACATTCCTGCCTATCTGGGCAGGAGGCACTTCTGCATGCACCGTTGGAAGGTGGTGCCTGCGTTCTTTAGGCTGAAGGACATTGTGATGTAGCAGTAGGCCCCAAAGGGTGTGATGAAGGAGATCTTGAGCCGATCTTCCGGATCCAGCTTGATCTGGTGGTAGCCGGAGTAGGCATCCAGGAAGGACACCAAGTCGCAGCCGGCCGTGGAGTTGACAACTTGATCGATCCGCGGCAGGGCGAATGGGTCTTTGGGACACGCTTTGTTCAGGCTAGTGTAATCGCTGCACATGCGCCAGGTCTTGTTCTTCTTCAGCAGCAAGACTGGATTGGCCAACCAGTCCGAATGGAACACTTCCATGATAAACCCGGTTGCGAGTAGCCGGGCGATCTCTTCTCCTATAGTGCGCCGCTTCTCCTCGAAGAAGCGACATAGGGGTTGCTTGACCGGCTTGACGTCTGGCCGGACGTGTAGTTTGTGCTCGGTGAACTTCCTCGAAACACCCGGCATGTCCATGGGACAACCTGCGAAGATGTCCTGATTCTCACGGAGGAATTCGATGAGCTCGCCTTCCTATTTGTTGTCGAGGCAGGAGCCGATCATGCCGCACGGAGCCGGGTTGGCCGGGTCGAGCGGGATTTGCTTGGTGTCTCTGGACGGCTGGAAGGAGGCCTCGCCGGTGGATTGCGAGGGAGGGGCCGGCACGGCTGGCTGGCTGGTCGCAAGGGCCACGAGCCGGTCGAGCTGCCGCTTCTCCTTGGTGATTTCAAGGGCCTCGGCCAGCCGACTGCCATCTCGAGCGCACTCGAGCGACATCTTGTAGTCGCCCTTGATGGTGATGATTCCCTTGGGGTCTGGCATCTTGAGCTTGAGGTAGGCATAATGTGGGACCGCCATGAAGCTGACAAGAGCCGGCCGGCCCAACAGCGCATGGTAGGGGCTCGCGAGGTCCAGGACCTCGAACAGCACTGGCTCGCGGCGGAAGTGGATGGGTTCATCGAAGAGGACGTCGAACGTGATCTTGTCGATAGGGGAGCAGGACTTCCCAGGCACGATGCCATGCAAAACCGTCCGGCTCGCTTGCAGGTCTTCTATCTTCAGCCCCAGCTTATCCATCGTGTCGAGGTAAAGAATGTTGATGTTGTTGCCACCATCTATCGGCACCCGCGAGAAGCGGCAGGCTCGCTCATGGGAGGCGATGGTGGGATCAAGGACCAAGGCGTAGCTGCCAGGATTCGGCATCACGGCAGGGTGATCGGCCTGGCTCCAAGTGACCGGCTTCTCTGACCAGTGCATGAACTGGGGAGTTGCCGACATCGTGGTGTTCACCTCACTGCGGAGCCGGCGCTCTTCGTGCTTGCCCATCTCTTCACTGGTGAAGACGACATAGCAACCGTCCTGGTTGGGGAACTGGTCGATTAGACGACCGTCGTTTGGAGCCGTTATCGGCGCCGGGGCCGGCGCACGGGATGGCGGCATGGGATGAACCGGAAGGCCGTCCCCCCGGGCCAATCGCTGTGAGAAGCTGCACTGCCGAAGCGTGTGCGTAGAGGGTTTGGCCCCTGAATGGTTCTTGCATGGAAGATCAAGCATTTGCTCGAAGGTGAGCTTTAGCTACCAGGCAGCGTTGCCGGTGTGCTGGCGCTGGCCGGAAGGCTGGGCAGCCGGCTCTTGATCCTCGATGGTATTGACCTGCGGGCTCCCGTAGTGGAGATCCGGCTGGTCGTTCTTGCACTTGTTGTTCTGCGGTTGCTGGTTGTCGGTAGCCGGCTGGGTCGCGGCCGACATTGGCGTCGCCTTGGCCGGCGGCGGCGTCTTGACCGGGATGGCCGAGTCGGCCATGGCGTACTTGTCCGCCTTGGTCATGAGCTCGTCCAGCATGGCCGGCTCAGAGCACAGGAGCTTGTGCAAGAGAGGGGTGTCGTCCCGGCAGCCCTCGATGAAATATTGTACGGCTTGTACCTCGTGCACCCCTTCGCAAGAGTTGTGGAGTTCGGTCCACCGAGTGAGGTAGTCCCGGAGGGATTCGTCCGGCCCCTGAACGCACATGGCGAGTTCACGGGGACAGCCAGGCTGCTTGTAGGTGTCGGTGAAATTACGGACAAAGGCCTCCTCGAAGTTCATCCTGGTGTTGATGCTGCCGGCCGCTAGGCTGTTGAGCCAGGTGCGGGCCGAGTCGATCAGCATGAGCGGGACGTAGCAAACAACGACGCGCTTATTCCCCCTGGCGATGCCCACCGCGGTGGTGTAGTCGATCAGCCAGTCCTCAGGTTTGGAGGCCCCATTGTATTTGGGGTGTCCCTAGGGAGCGTGAAGCCGGTTGGGAACGGCTCGGTGCGAATCCGGGGGTCGAAGCAGGCCGGACCGATCGAGCCCTCCTCCTCGAGGAGAGCGGATTGCGCAAGTCCATCAAATGGTCGTGGGCATCATCCTTGCTGCGGGGGACGCGTGGTTCGAGCCGGGCGGAGAGTTCGGGACGGATGGTAGGTGGCGTCGAGTGCCGCGACTCGCGTCGTGGAGGCGGCGTGTGCACCCGGCTGCGCTGGCTGCCGGACGCCGGTGCCGCGTGGTGGCGGCCGCTTCGAGGCGGCTCATTGGTGTGCCGGCTGCTAACAGCCGGCTGCTCACTCCCCGGCGTCTGAGAGGGCTGGGGGTTGTTCGCTTTGACCCGGCAGCCGGAGACGCGAGGGGAGCAGGAGTACTGGGCCGCCTGACGGCCGGCTGCTCTTCTGCCCTCGCGTATGGGCCGGGGGCCTTCAGTGGCGGCGCCACCGGGCGTGAGCAGATGCTCCTGCACATCAGCATCATCGATGAGCTCCTTGATGTGGTGCTCGTGGGTGGCGCGATCTTCTCCCTCCAAGGCGGCCAACTCCTCATAGGCCACCTTGAGGGCCCGCAAGTTGGTTGCGGGTGTGTCGTAGACGGGCATTTTCTCGCTGAGAATTTCGGCGACCACGAGGCCACGGTCGTGCACGGCCCCACGACGGCTGGGCTCGGCGCCAGCCGGGGTGAGACGATAGGTAGAAGCATACTCACACTGTGCCGCCACCATGCGGTGCCACGTAGCCTCAAGGGCGGTGGCATCCTCGAACAGGATGCGGCGAGCCGCCTCGAGGTCAGCCGCGGCAGAGTCGGGGTTCGCCGTCGGGGCGATCGGAGTGCTTAAACCCCGGAGGGCCGCACCGAGCGGCTTGGACGTGCCGACACGGGTAGTAGCAGTGGTAGCCGCGGCCCGCGCCCGTCCAGACACGGTGCAGGAGCTGATGTCCATCACCCCCACACGATCATGGGCCGAGCCAGAACGACTGCGCCCACTGCTGTAGGTGGGCCGGCGCAGATGAGCACCCACGATGAGCGCGTCAATGTCGGCCGTTAGGCCGACGGAATTGCCTGCAGGGCGTGCTGAGGCAAGCCCCATGAGCTCCCCATGGTTTCGCCGGGATGAGCGGCGATGGCGGGGAATGGCGAGGGGTCCCGCCCGGAGCATGTTTCCGACCGGCGCCGCGTATGGCCCCATGGTGGGCGCCAATTGTCGTCGTTTTCTCACGACAGATGCCATGGGGTGGCTTATCGAAGGTGTTGGGGCGAAAGGACGCTGATGGGCTCCGGTGCGAGATTGGGCACAAGAGGTGATGACACACGATGTACCCAAGTTTGGGGCCCTCCGAGGGAGGTAACACCCCTAGTCCTGCTTGGTTTCATTGGATGGATGGGTATGTTCATAGGGATGCTCCTGGAGTTGTGTCTAGAGGAGGAAGGAGGAGCAGCCGGCTCGTCTTCCTCCGCTACGATGAGAGTTTAATGGGTGTGAGCGTGCGTGTCTCTTCCTTTTGTTGCATGGGGGGCTCCGGGGTTTTATAGGCCAACCCCCCGGCTCTTACAATATGCTTTAAGTACCTAAGTGGAGGGATCCGGCTGGTAGACTCTCCGACCGGCCAAAGGGTCCCACTGCTTGCGCTGTCTCGTCGTGGGCGGGGCCCGCCAGCCGAGCGGTCCCATCTCCCATAGGGGCCCGCCAACCGGCTTTGCGATTGGCCCTTGCCCACCTGCCCCGGCACGGGTTGCCCGGGGGAGCATCGTCTAGCGCCAGCCGGCCGAAGTCTCCGGTACGGCCAGCGGCACTGTAGCCATGCCGGGACAGGTAATCGAGTGGCGAAGGCGTGCCGACACTGTTCCCCAGCCCGGTCGCGCTCACCGGGGTCAGCGGCCGGGACGGTCAGACTGTAGCCATGCGCAGCGTGGCATAAGCGGCCACTCTAGCCACAAGGCCGCCCGTCATGCCGGTGGCGTCGCGTTGTCGTACCCGCGGACAGAGGGACGGGACGGGGCACGTCCATCCCGAGGTCAACGGAGGAGCCGGACCGTGGGCGGCTGGCTACTCAACCAGCCCGTCGAGGGTCCAACCGGCTGCTTGACCAGCCGGCCGGGACTCCAGCCGGCGCTGGCTTGCATTGGGGCCCCTCCATCCGGCCATGTGGTTTTTCTTTGAAGTGAAGGGGAGGACACCGTTCTTTGGCCTACCTGGGGGTATAAACCCCGTCAAGTTGCTGTCTCGAGGCGGAACTTGGGCAGAATCAATCTAGAGCTCTAGTAGGGTTGTTCTGCCGGGGAAACTTCCCTCGCGGAGAAGGAAATCAAAGCCATCGTCATCACCATCGATCCTCTCGTCGAGAGGGGGTCAATCTCCATCAACATCTTCACCAGCACCATCTCCTCTCCAAACCATAGTTCTTCTCTTGTATCCGATCTTTGTCTTAACACCTGAGATTGGTACATGTGGGTTGCTAGTAGTGTTGATTACCCCTTGTAGTTGATACTAGTTGGTTTACTTGGTGGAAGATCATATGTTCAGATCCTTAATGATAATTAATACTCCTCTGATCTTGAACATGAATATTCTTTTTGAGTAGTTACGTTTGTTCCCGAGGACATGGGATAAGTCTTGTTATAAGTAATGATGTGAATTTGATATTCGTTCGACATTTTGATGAGATGTATGTTGTCTCTACTCTAGTGGTTTTATGTGAACGTCGACTACATAACACTTCACCATTATTTGGGCCTAGGGTAAGGCATTGGGAAGTAATAAGTAGATGATGGGTTGCTAGAGTGACAGAAGCTTAAACCCTGGTTAGGTTTACCTTAATTCTTGTTTCATAGTTGTGGATGCTTGTGAGGGGGTTTAATCATAAGTGGTAGGTTTGTCCAAGTAAGGATAGCACCCAAGCACCGGTCCACCCACATATCAAATTATCAAAGTAACGAACGTGAATCAAATGAGCATGATGAAAACTAGCTTGACAGAAATTCCCATGTGTCCTCGAGAACGCTTTGCTTTATATAAGAATTTGTCTAGGCCTCTCCTTTGATACAAAAAGGATCGGGCTACCTTGCTGCACCTTTTCTACACATGTTACTGGTTACTCGTTACGAATTATCTTATCACAAAACTATCTGTTACCGATAATTTTAGTGCTTGCAGAGAATACCTTACTGGAAACCACTTGTCATTTCCTTCTACTCCTCGTTGGGTTAGACAGTCTTTCTTATCAAAGGGACTATGATAGATCCCCTATACTTGTGGGTCATCACCTCCCACTATAGGAATAGGGTAGTTTGCCATTAGCCATCCCCGACGGCAAAGGCATGCATCCCGGACGGCAAAGCCTTTGCCGTCCGCCAGCATAAGCCACAGTAAAGGGCACTTTGCCGTCTGCTGGCGGACGACAAAGACCTTTGTATCTTTTCCGTCCGCCAACAGACGGCAAAGTGCCTGGATGACACATGTGGCAACTTAGCTCCGTTAGGGGCTTAACGGCGTGCTTTGCCATCAGCTGGCGGACGACAAAGACCTTAGGTCTTTGCCGTCTGCCAGCGGACAACAATGGACCTTTTTTTTGCTAGCCTAGGTTGGTTCTTTGCCGTCTGTTGGCACATGGCAAAGACCTTAGGTCTTTGTCGTCTACCAGCGGACGACAAAGAACCAACCTAGGCCAGCCCTAGGTTGCACAGGTAGCTGCCACGTGTCCACTTTGCCGTCTGTTAGCGGACGGCAAAGCTATTTCTTATCTACCAGCAGACGGCAAAGTGGCTATATAGCTCCTGTTTTTTCTTTATTAAAATCATTCAATTTGAAACATATATATCCAACAATATCACATATATATCCAACAATACAAGCATACCAACGATAAGTTGAAACAATCATATACCAACAATAAGTTCCAACATATATACAAGTTTCCAACAACACACAATGGTTTCCAATCCATACATACGTATCCAAAACAAGTTTCCATAAACACAAAGGAAGCATAAGTAGAAGAGTACAGTCCATCTCCTCTCCTCTCCTCTTCTCCAAGTAGTAATGCCATTTTGTAGCTAACTAAGATATCAAGTTATTTTGGAGGAAAAAATGCTAAGTATAGGTCATTTTATAGCTATCCTAGGTAGAATATATCATTTTGGAGGTAAGTAAGGTTATTATGTACTTTTGAGGAAAATAAGCTAAGTATAGGTCATTTTGGAGCTAAACCAAGGTTATTATGCCATTTTTTACCTAAGTGAGCATATTATGTCGTAAATGAACTAGCTAAGCTAATTATAGATCATTATAGCTATGCTAGGTAGAATATACCATTTTCTAGCTAACTAAGCATATCAAGTCATTTTTGAGGAAAATAAGCTAAGTATAGGTCATTTTGGAGCTAAGTAGGTCATTTCTTAAGCTAAGTATGCATTTGTTAATGAAAACACTTGGGAAAAATTACCATCAACACGGAGGTGAAGGACCAGTAGGGTTTGGGCGAGGGTGAGACATAGAAGGACCAGTCGGGGTTGCGGCAGACGCAGAAGGATCGGTCGATGCTTGTCGGGAGGCACGCTGCACCAAAGATCATTTGCAATGTCTCCTTAGCATGATGCAACTCGAATGTGAATACTAGTAACTAATGACCATTTAAATGAAACTCACCATGGGTGCTATAGCCATATGGGGCATCGACGGAGGGGTCTGGCCATTGTTCTAGCACATGGTCTGCACATTTTGTTTTAACGAGTCATTCATTTTTGTTAGCGATGAAACGAACATTACGTGCATGATTTGGCTAATATGCAAGAGAAACTTACCACGAGGAGCTTGTATAGGGCCCGGTGAGACGCGTCATTCCGGTTCCTCTCCTCCTCCAACAGCCTAGCCATCCTCTCCTCCATGTCCCTCTCCCTCTGCGTCACCTGCCTATTTGCCTCCGCCAGAAGCTCCTGGGACCTAGCCTCAATGGCGAGCTCCATTGGCCATGGATGATGCCTTATCTCAGGATCAGAGCTCGTCTGGCGGTTCTTGATCTCTGGGAGAGTTCTAGGACAATATATCAATCCATCCTCAATTGCTATTGAGCCATGGGGCCTCCCACCACCAGATATCATCACGAGCTCTGGATCAAAAGGACTCTGGCTCGGGTTGAAGTCCTCCCCTTTCCTCGCCTTCCCCTCATCTCTGTACCTCACGAGCTTGTTGTGGGAGGAGATGTTGCTGAAGCTCTCTGGATGATCGAGGTCATACTCAGAGAATGCCTTGGCCTTCTTGTACCCAGAGAACAATAGGGAGGCAGTAACGAAATTCTGCATCGGATCCGGAGCAGAGCATATGGGAAAACGAACCCAATCTACACATACTCGGGCTGTCCATGGATAACGTTGGACAATTTGAAAGAATCACGGTTATAAATATGCCAATGCATGCAAATTTATAGATGTAACCCTTTCGAATGGGAGATTCATAGTGTTCACGCATACTGATTATTCGATCTACCTACAGCTAGCAAGTTTCATCGGCACGAAGACCGGAACAGAGCAAATGAAGGGGGAGGAGGAGATGTCATTTCTGCTCACCCACGAACGCAGGGCCGGAGCTCGTCGAACGCACGGGGAGGTCGTCGAACACCAAACCCTCGCAGTGACGAAACAACTACACATTTGAATCCACTCGATCAACACAAATATATATATGTTGTTTTTCATAACAAAATCGGAAATTATATGACCTAACTCATAATTCACACATATATGACCCCATCGGCCTCTGGAAGGCCGAAGAGCACCCTTTCGGTCAACAGGAGGCCGAAGAGGTGTCGGGGGTCGGGGGTGTCGTGTCAGGGTGTCGGGGTGTCGGGGTGTCGTGTCGGGGTCGGGGTCGGGGTCAGGGTGTCAGGGTCGGGGTGTCGGGTCGTGGTCGGGGTCGGGGTGTCGGGTCGGGGTTAGGGTTTTTCCTCTTTTTTTCTTTTCTTCTTCTTCCTCTTCTTCCTTTTCTTCATTTTCTTCCTTTTCTTCTTCTTCTTCTTCTTCTTCTTCTTCCTCCTTTCCTTTTTCCACTTCTTCTTATCCTCCTCTCCTCTTTTCTTCTTCTTCTTCGTCTTCTTCTTTTTTCTTCTCCTCCTCCTCCTCTTCTTCTTCTTCCTTTCCTTTTTTTCCTCTTCTTCTTCTCCTCCTCTCCTCTTTTCTTCTTCTTCTTCTTCTTCTTCTTCTTTTTCTTCTCCTCCTCCTCTTCTTTTGTTTCTTCTTCTTATTACTATTTTTTGTTCTTTTCCTTTTTTATTTTTCCTTTTTTCTTCTTCTTTTCTTCTTCTTTTCCTCTTTTTTTCTTCTAGGTTTTTTCTTTTCTTCTTTTCTATCTAAGTTTTTTCTACCTAATATGTACTAACTAATATGAACTAATAACTAACTAATATAAACTAACTAATATGAACTAGTAAAAACGGAAAAAACATAAAAAAAAGGGGAGGGTGGAGCTCATCGGAGGGGGGTCGAGGCGGCAGCGCGGGGCAGCGGAGGGGGAGGGGCAGAGCTGGGTCGTCAGGGGTGCCTGCTCGCCGGCGACCCGACGCGGCGGAGCGGCGGGGCAGGGGGCAGTGGGGGCGACGGGGCCGAGGTGGTGGAGGAGGGCCGCGGGGAGGAGGTGGGCGGTGCCGCGGCCTAGCTCCGGCGGTGGTGGAGAAGGGGCACGGGGAGGAGGCGGTGGTGGAGGTGGGCTGCAGGGACGGGGCGGCGGCGGGAGGGCAAGGTGGTGGCGCTGAGAGAGAGAGGGAGAGAGAGATGCGTGTGAGAGAGAGAGAGAGGCGCGGGGGTGGGGTAACCGTTAGTCCGCCGTGACATTGTCGGCACCCCTTACTTCTTTGCCGTCTGCCAGTAGACGGCAAAGAAGTGGCACATGGCAAAGAGCTTGCCTAGCCAGTGTTGTGCCCCGTGGGGCCCACTTTGGTCTTTGTCGTCTGCTGGCAGACGACAAAGAATTGTAGATGGCAAAGACCCTCTTTGCCATCAGCTGGTTCTTTGCCGTCTACTTTGGAAAGACAGATGACAAAGAGCTGACAGATGGCAAATTGTCTGATTCCAGTAGTGTCCCACTTGTCGTTGGAGCCAGAGCCCGCCATGGATGAGCTTGAGGGTGGGTGGCGAAAAACCTAGCTCTGCGCTTCGGAGGCTCGGAGTAATGGGAAGTAGAGGAGGCAAATGGGGAGTGTGATTGGGCTTGAGGGTTTTCTTCCCCTTTGATGAGGCTTATTGTTTGGCCTCCCTTCGTTGTGTCGTGAATCCCTCTGCTTCCCGAGATGTGCATTCCGTTGCATGCACAAGATTAAACATGTCCAGTATAAAACGGGGCACGATCTGCGCATTGATAGATCATGTTGATGGCAATGGCCTCAAACCATGAATTGAGTTTCTATAACTAGTCTAGCGGTCGTGGTGGGCCGTGACCTTTTGTCGGAAAAGTCATTAGGAGAAACTACTTCACTCCTTGACATTTGCCATCAGTGCCAGCTTATTCACAGTATTCGGACACGCTACTATTCAGAAAACTACATGTCATCGAAGACCGAACTAAACTTGGCAGGAAGAACTCACCTAGCAAGCCGAATACTGCGATCGCACGAAGCAATTGAAGCTAAGACCCTTCGCGTTGGAGGCAAGTTCGGGGGCTACTAAGGGTGTCCTGGATTAAGGGTCCTCGGGAGGCCGACCTATTTCTATGGGCCGGGCTATATGGGACACTTACCGAACACTGGATCGATTGAAGGCCCTCTCTCCAAGATGGAAGCTTCAGAAATCACGGCTTGTCCGCCACGTTTGATGTAGTGAATAGGCATGTTTATCTCTTCGGCATGTAACCGACCATGTGTAAACCTTAGATATCCTCGGTGTCCATATAAGCCGGAGGGTTTTAGGTTGTAGATATAGAACAAGTCATCTAGGTTTAGCTATTCGATCTCGAGGTAGATCAACTCTGTAACCCCCCACATCATCAATACAACCAAGCAGGACGTAGGGTATTACCTCCATAGGAAAGCCTGAACCTGGGTAAAACTATGTCCCCTTCGTCTCCTATTACAATTGATTCCAGTCTCACAGTTCGGGACACCCTACCCGAGATCCGCAGATTTTGACACCGATAGACTCCAACTTGTCCATCTCCCAAATCAACAGTGAATTCGATGCCAAAAATCCGAAGATGGCGGCGTATAGAAATTTCGTCCTAAAGATATCCGCATGGGTCGAGGGGTTGGAATTTCACCACGTCGCTTGCAACAACAACCAAGCCGCCGACGTACTGGCCCGCATGGGGGCCAAATGTGACCCTGTCCCAAGAAACACCTTCCTAGATCAGCTCTTTAAGCCATCCGTTGTTTTGTAGAATGATCACAAGGGCGCTGATCAAACTCTGACGGAAGAAGTTGTTCCCCCTATAAACGAACCAGATGATCAAATCATCGGCGGCTTTGTAATGGATGAAACACCTTCAGACCATGAGGTCATGGCAGTAATCGCGCCATGGACAGATCCCTTCCTCACCTACCTTCTTCGCAAGGAACTCCCCGACGACCAGACAAAGGCGTGCCGGCGATCCAAGGCCTACGAAATACACGAGGGTGATTTATACAAGAAAAGCACCACAGTAATATTACAATGGTAGATATCTGAGGAAGAAAGACGGGAGCTCCTCACTGAAGTCCACGTAGGCATGGGCGACCACCATGCCGCGACAAGAGACTTAGTAAGCAAGGCCTTTCGAGCCGGTTTCTTTTGGCCCACACCTCGGGCATACGCCCACTCGCTTGCCAAACACTGCGTGGGGTGTCAACTTTTGGCAAATCAAACTCACATGCCCCAAACACTGTACGGTATAATAACGGACAATGGATCCAACTTCATGACCCAAGAGTTGAAAGACTGGTGCGCAAAAATGGGCATAAAGCTCGATTACGCATCAGTCTATCATCCACAGACCAATGGACAAGTTGAACGAGAAAACAACCTCATTATGAGCGGCATTAAGGAACGTTTGGTCCAATCTCTTGATGAGTCCGACTATCATTAGGTAGAGGAGCTCCATTCCGTTTTATGGGGCCTGCGCACCACCTTGAACAGATCAACAGGATACACACTGTTCTTCATGGTCTATGGGGCAGAGGCAGTCCTCCCCTGCGACATTATTCATGACACACCAAGGGTGTGCATGTACGAGGAAAAGGAGGCCGAGTTTGATCGGCACGATGACTTGGACGCCTTAGAAGGACAGTGTGACATAGCTTGGACTCGCTCTACTTTTTATCAATAGCATCCCGGTGTTACCAGAATAGGGAGGTCAGGGAAAAAGCGTACAACGTAGGCGAACTTGTCTTACGGCTCTTACAGAAGCAAAATCATAAACTCAACCCAAAATGGGAGGGGCCCTTCAAAATCGACGAAGTACTCATGGGAGGAGCTTACAGTCTTCGAAGCCCGTCAGACAACCACCTTGAACCAAACCCATGGAACGCAGCTCGTCTTTGGCGCTTCTATGGATAAACCGGTGTCGTCAAATTCTCCAAACTTTTTTATTTTTTATGTTTCCTTCTATTTTTCCTTACCCTCCCACTTTGCTATTTGGTAGGATTGAATTTTTCCTTTCCTTCCCATGTTCAGTTCAACCGATCTTGTACTAAGGTTATCGGCTTACACCTTAAAGTGCTAAATCTGAACACGGTACCTAGGGGCTTCTTCCCGAAGCCAAGCCTTTAATATTATAAGCATTTAACCACACTTATTGTGTACACACGTTTCCTTTGTCACGTTCAACCATCATATGCATCAATTTGAACTAAGACTTTGCCAAGCAGGGTTGCCTCGCTCCTGTGTTTACCCTCTACGTTCCCGATTGTTCGACTAGAGGGTAAAGGGAGCACCGCTGTGATTGCTATGACCGGGTCATCTGGATACGTACATCAGACGGGTGAAGCCAAAAGCTAGCTATCTTACGTAGACAATTGGTCGGCCGTGACGGAATCAATTAATACGGTTATGGTAGTTATCACCATTGCCTGGGCTTCATTATTCTTAAAAAACCTCAGCCGCATACTAGCAATATGCGGACTTCCACCTACGATCTTCATAGAATCCCGAAGAAAGCTATCGATAGAGGTACTATTTTCCTTGGAAGATGTTTCTTACGTTAAGCAGTAATATAACATATCTCCATGTGTGCTTTTTGTCTGTTCGCACCACATGGTCGGATTGCCTTGTTCCCCAAACACAATTCACTTTTTTAGGGTGAAAAATTACGAGGAACACTCCTTAGCTCTTCGCACGGGAGGGACAAGCCGATGGCCGGTTAAGACAAAGTTTGCAACACAAATGGAGTGACAACTCGATTGTTCATACATAAGCATTCATAATTACACATTCGGTTGCTGATCGAGATTATCGATTATAGTGTCTAGGGAGCAGTCTTCTTGTGAAAGACAGGTGGCAGGCATCACCTAGTTATACACCATGTGGAGCGGCACTTCGTGTCCATCTGACCCCACTGGACCAACCTGAGCCATACGCTCGGGATTAAGTCTGGTGTAGCGGGTCTTGATCATCGCCCATGCTTCCTGTGCTCCCTCCCGGCAAGTCGATGTCTTCCACAGCTCGAACCTACTTCGAGCTCTCTTGAAACGATCGATTAGTTTGGTCATTCCCTCCGGAGGTTGTTCGGCAGGCCATAGTGCATTTACCAAGCTTTTCATCGCTTTCCGCGCACACTCATGAAGAGCGGAAAGCTCCTTCAGCAGGTTCCTCGGTAGGATCCCATCTCTTCTCTAGGACGCGCAGACAGGAGACCTATACATGAGGCAAAGGCATTCTTATTTTACTTCCTTTATAAGAAGTACTTACTGATGTTTGAATCACTCTTACCGAACATGCCCCTCTATTGTTTCTGGTTTTCTTCTTTGGCCCAGGCCAATTGAGTTTTTAAACTCTCAATTTCTTCGGCCTGTTGTTTATTCTCTGCCTGGAGACGGTTCAAAACAGGTCAGGCAGCCTCGTGCTCATACTCGGCGTATCGCTGAGATTCTCGGGCTTCATCCAACTCGTTTTGCATATGCCCTATTGATTCGGCTACTAAAGAGAATCCTTGCATCAGCACAGACATATACTAAGATTAGCAGCACAGATATACTCACCATGGGCCTCCTGAGTGAAGCTCTTCACTTGCTCCAGCTCGGCCTTCATAGATTGCACATGTGATCGGCTGTCTTCTGGCTCCTTGGCCAGTTGCTCGTTATGTTGCTTTGATGCCTGCATTAGTAGTAAAAATTCACAAGGACCCTTAATTCGGTCGTTCTGAACCAACTTAAGGCTCGGGAACTGATATGTCTCCATTGTATCTATAATTTTTTATTGTTTCATGCCAATATTCTACAACTTTCATAAACTTTTGGCAACTTTTATACTATTTTTGGGACTAACATATTGATCCAGTGCCCAGTGCCAGTTCCTGTTTGTTACATGTCTTTTGTATCGAAGAAAATCCATATAAAACAAAGTCCAAACACGATAAAAACTTATGGAGATTTTTTGGAATATATGTGATTTTTGGGAAAAAGAATCAATGCGAGACAATGCCCGAGGAGGTCACAAGCCTGCCTGGCGCGGTCTACCCCCTCGTCGCGCCCTGGGTCCTTGTGACAAGCCCTTAGGTCAGTGGGAGCTGTCCTTCCTCCGTAAGAAATATATTTTTTGGATAAAGATCCCCTCAAAATTTCATCCCGATCGGAGTTATGGATCTCTGGAAATTTAAGAAACGATGAAAGGCCAGAATCTGCAGCAAAAAACAGAAGGAAACAGAGAGAGATCCAATCTTGGAGGGGCCCCCACCCCTCCGTCACCATGGAGGCCAAGGACCAGAGGGGAAACCCTCCTCCCATCTAGGGGGCAGGTGAAGGAAGAAGAAGAAGAAGGAGTGGCTCTCTCCCCCTCTCTCCCAGTGGCACCGGAACGCCGTCGGGGCCATCATCGTGACGGCGATCTACTCCAACAACTTTGTCATCTTCACCAACACCTCCATCACCTTCCAGCATCTATCTACAGTGGTCCACTCTCCCGCAACTCGTGTACCCTCTACTTGAACATGGTGCTTTATGCTTCATATTATTATCCAATGATGTGTTGCAATCCTTTGATGTATGAGTAGATTTTTGTTGTCCTATGGTTGATTTATGATCATGATTGGTTTGAGTTGCATGTCTTATTATTGGTGCTATCCTATGGTTCTCTCCATGTCGCGCAAGCGTGAGGGATTCTCGCTTGAGGGTGTTGCAATGTTTTCATGATTCGCCTATGGTGGGTTGCTTGAGTGATAGAAGCATAAACCCGAGTAGGTGGGTTATTGCATACGGGAGTAAATAGGACTTGATACCTTATAATGATATGGTTGGGTTTTACCTTAATGATATTTAGTATTTGCGGATGCTTGCTGGAGTTCCAATCATAAGTGCATGTCATCCAAGTAGAGAAATATGTTAGCTTATGCCTCTCCTCATGTAAACTTTTAATAACGATTACCGGTCTAGTTATCGATTGCCTAGGGACAATTCCGCAACTCCTACCACGACTTTTCCACACTCGTTAAACTAACTTAGTTGTTTCTTTATCTTAGCATCCCCTAGTTTTTATTTACGTGTTCTTTATTATCTTCCAAACCTATGCCGTCACACCTACAAAGTACTTCTAGTTTCATACTTGTTCTAGGTAAAGCAAACGTTAAGCTTGCGTAGAGTTGTATCGGTGGTCGATAGGACTTGAGGGAATATTTGTTCTACCTTTAGCTCCTTGTTGGGTTCGACACTGTTACTTATCGAAATAGTCTACATCTGATCCCCTACACTTGTGGGTTATCAAGACCTTTTTCTAGCGTAGTTGCCGGGGAGCAATTGCGTAGGGTGTATATTCTCGTGTGTGCCTATTTGTTTTATCATTAAGTAGATTTTATTTGCTGTTCTAAGTTGTTCTCTATCTTTTGTTATGGATATGGAACACGAAATACCAAAAAAATTAGGTGTACTTTCTACTCATGGAGATGGGGAACCTCCTAAATCCCTCGATGCTTGTTATGTGAAAGATATTAAGCACTACTTTAATAATCCTGAGAAAACCACATTCAATTATCTAAGGGAATACACATTGGATCAATGTGAATACTTTAGGGAATATCGCTTGACTCTAAAAGGGAAACTGTTATGGGATCAAATTAATATGTTGAAATGGTATGCTTGGAATCTATGCTTGAGATGTGATATTACTTGTTACTGTAGGATGAAGGCTAAACATCTTCCCTTTTCATGTAAATTTAATGATAATGAAACCTTGTCTTCTTATGCTAATGGTATATATGATTACTATTATGTGGAACAAATAGAAGAGTTTGTTGCTTTTAAGGGTGCTTATGAAATTGTAGCTTTGTTTGAAATGATTGAAGATTATGATGATGATATTTACCGATCTCAAAATTTGGCCATGCTTCGTTCTTGTTATGCCAATTATGAATATAAGGGCCATATTGATCAACTTATTGAGAAAGTCTCCGCTGTCCAACAAGAGACTAATATTTTGCAGGAATCTATGGAAGAAGAAATTCCTGACACTATGAGCTCATTAGATGAAAAAGATGACAAGGAGAGTGAAGAACAAAAGGAGGAAGAGCGGATTAGCTACCCATGCCCACCTTCTAATGAGATTAAATCTTCAACTCATACATTGTTTAATTTCCCTTCGTGCTTACCGAAGGATGAATGCCATGTTGATTGCTATGATCCCTTGGATTCATTTGAAATATCTCTTTTTGATGAACTTGATGCTTGCTATGCTTGTGGACATGATGCCAATATGAATGATGCTTATGGAGATGAACTTGCTATTGTTCCTTATGTTAAACGTGAAATTTTTGCTATTTCACCCACACATGATAGTCCTACTATCTTTTTGAATTCTCCCAACTACACTCTATCGGAGAAGTTTGCACTTATTAAGGATTATATAGATGGGTTGTGTTTCCTATTGCACATGATGATTTTAATGAATATAATATGCATGTGCTTGCTGATCCTACTCTCAATTATAATGAGAGAGTAACTACATCTTCATCTCTCTATGTTTCCGGTACAATAAAATTGCAAGAAACTATGTATGCTATGCATTGGCCTTTACTTGGTGTGAATGAATCATTCTTGTATGACATGCCAATGCATACGAAGAGAGTTAGACTTCGTCGTCACATGATTTATATCACTTTGTGATCACTAATTAATTAACAAATCATTGCTAATTAAAATTGGCTTTGATATACCTTGGGATCCGGGTGGATCCACTACCTGAGCACTCTATGCCTAGCTTAATGGCTTTAAAGAAAACACTGTCAAGGAGACAACCCAGAAGTTTTAGAGAGTCATTTTATTCTGTTGAGTGATTTAATATAGTTTAAAAAACAAAAAAATAAAGAGGGGAACCTTAAATTTTTTCAACATGAGAAGTGAAAGTGAGAAAGACGAGCATCGTTGAAGTGGGGGCTAGCCTTGAACTTTGTTCATGCCCATGGAAACTTTGTGAATCTTTATTACAGAAACTTTTCAACCAAAAAAAATTATCCCCTTGTATTATAAAAATAATGTGCCAATATTTGCCTTTAGGATGATTAGATTGCTTGTTTGGTGTGTGCAGTGCAAAAACAGAAACTTTGGTTGTGGGGCGTGAATTTACATTTTTTACTGGAATGTCAAAAGTTTCAGAAATTTTTGCAAAGCACTTATATGCAGATTTTTTATTATATCCTAATTGTTCAGAATTTTAAGAGTTACACAAGTATGGTGAATGTTTAGGTTACTGCAGACTGTCCTGTTTTTGATAGATTCTATTTTTGATGTATTCGTTTGCTTGTTTTTATGAAACTATCGATTCTATCAGTGGTATAAGCCATGGAAAAGTTATATCACGGTACATACAATGCAAAATCAAAATATGAATTGGTTGGCAATAGTACTTAATGTGGTGATTTGTTTTATTATACTAACGTATCTCACGAGGATTTTGTTAAGTTTTCTGTGATTGAAGTTTTCATGTTTTGGGTGAGATCACGATGGATGAAGGAATAAGGAGTGGAAAGAGACTAAGCTTGCGGATGCCCGAAGCACCCCAAGGTAATATTTAAGGACTCCCAATAAAGTAATATTGGGGATGCCCCAGAAGGCATCCCCTCTTTCTTCTAACAACCATCAGTAATTTTACTTGGAGCTATATTTTTATTCGTCACATGATATGCGTAAATCTTGGAGCGTCATGCGCTTTTTATTTTTATTTTAATAATGCACCATGCTGGTAAGAGAAAGTCCTTGGTTGATTTATATAAGGCTCTTTGCACCTCACTTATATCTTTTGATTATTGATTTATAGAATGCTTCATGTGCTTCACTTATATCATTTGAAGTATGGATTGCCTGTTTCTCTACACATAGAAAACCGCCATTTGTAGAATGCTCTTTTGCTTCACTTATATTTGTTAGAGCATGGGCATATCTTTTATAGAAATAATTAAATTCTAATGCTTCACTTATATCTACATAGAGAGTTATCAGGAGTTGGTTATTCACATGGTTAGTCATAAAATCCTACATAAAACTTATAGATCATTGAATGATGTGTTCGAATCCTTGCAATAGTTTTGCGATATAAATATGGTGATATTAGCGTCATGCTAGTGAGTAATCGTGGATTGATACAAATACTTGTGTAAAGGTTTGTGATTCCCGTAGCATGCACGTATGGTGAACCATTATGTAAGGAAGTCGGAGCATGATTTGTTTATTGATTGTCAACCTTTGTGTGAGGGTCGGGAGCGCGTGATGGTTAACTCCTACCAACCTCTCCCCTACGAGCATGCATCTAATACTTTGCTTCGATGACTAATAGACTCTTGCAATAACTTTGTGAGTTCTTTATGACTAATGTGAGATCATGGATTATACGCAATCTCACCCTTCCACATTTGCTAGGCTTTCTAGTATCGTGCAACTTTCACCGGTGCATTGAACCCACCATATATCCTCCCTCAAAACAACCACCATACCTACCTATTATGTCATTTCCATAGCCATCCCAAGATATATTGCCATGCAACTTCCACCGTTCTGTTTATTATGACACGCACCATTATTTTCTTATTGCTTTGCATGATCGTAAGAGAGCTAGCATGATGTTTTCAGGGCTTGTCCGTTTTTTGATGTCATTTGCTATGCTAGATCATTGTGTATCCTGGTACACTGCTGGAGGCATTCATATAGAGTCATATTTTGTTCTAGATATATAGTTGTAATTCTTGAGTTTTAAGTAAATAAAAGTGTGATGACCATCATTATTAGAGCATTGTCCCATGTGAGGAAAGGATGATGGAAGCTATGATTCCCTCACAAGGTGGGATGAGACTCCAGACTTTATGGAAAATAAAAGAGGCCAGCGAAGCCCAAATAAAAAAAGAGGCCTTAGATGCCCACCAAAAATAAAAAAATAAAAAAAAGAGAAAAGAGAGAAGGGATAATGGTACTATCCTTTTTCCACACTTATGCTTCAAAGTAGCACCATGATCTTCATGATGGAGAGTCTCCTATTTTGTCACTTTCATATACTAGTGGGAATTTTTTCCATTATATAACTTGGCTTGTATATTCCAATGATGGGCTTCCTCAAACTGCCCTAGGTCTTCATGAGCAAGCAAGTTGGATGCACCCCCACTTAGTTTCTATTTGAGATTTCATACACTTATAGCTCTAGTGCATCCGTTGCATAGCAATCCCTACTCACTCACATTAATATCTATTAATGGACATCTCCATAGCCCGTTGATACACCTAGTTGATGTGAGACTATCTTCTCCTTTTTCGTCACAACCTCCACCATATTCTATTCCACCTATAGTGCTATATCCATGGCTCACGCTCATGTATTGCATGAGAGTTGAAAAAATTTGAGAACATACAAGGTATGAAACAATTGCTTTACTTGTCGTCGGGGTTGTGGGTCATATAAATACTTTGTGTGGGGAAGATGGAGCATAGCCAGACTATATGATATTGTAGGGATAACTTTCTTTGGCCATTATATTTTGAAGAGATACAATTGCTTTATTAGTATGCTTGAAGTATTATTGTCTTAATGTCAAATGATAGACTATTCCTTCGAATCACTCGTGTCTTAATATTCATGCCATGATTATATTCTATGAACAAGATTATGCTAGGTAGCATTCCACATCAATTTTCTTTATCATTTACCTACTTGAGGACGAGCAAGAATTAAGCTTGGGGATGCTGATATGTCTCTGTCGTATCTATAATTTTTGATTGTTTCCTGCCAATATTCTACAACTTTCATATACTTTTGGCAACTTTTTATACTGTTTTTGTGACTAACATATTGATCCAGTGCCCAGTGTCAGTTCATGTTTGTTACATGTTTTTTGTTTCAGAGAAATTCCATATCAAACGTAGTCCAAAAGTGATAAAAATATACGGAGATTTTTTTGGAATATATGTGATTTTTGGGAAAAAGAATCAACATGAGACGAAGCCCGAGGACGTAACAAGCCTACCAATCGCGGCCTACCCCCTGGCCTCGCCCTGGGCCTTGTGACCAGCCCTGAGGTCGGTTTGCATCTGTCCTTTTGCCGCAAGAAAGATAATTTTTGGCTAAAGATCCCCTCAAAATTTAAGCCCTATCGTAGTTATGGATCTCCGGATATTTAAGAAATGGTGAAAGGCCAGAATCTGGGGCGCAGAAACAAAAGGAAACAGAGGGAGAGAGATCCAATCTTGGAGGGGCTCCTGCCCTATAACATCCCAAAATCTCATTTTGTAATGTTATGAAATATAGCTATGCATCATCATCACATTGGTTGAATGAAATGAATTGTTGAAGTTCCTATTTTGGATTTCTAAAAGGCCACTTTGAATTTCTATTTACTTGTTTATCCTATTTTGAAAACCCTTGGAAATATTCATAAAAGAGAGGAGTAACATGACACTCCACACCAGGGGCATCTTGGTGAAATATTTGAACAATAAAACCAGGGGTCTATTTGAAAGTTTATATCAAAAGAATTTAAAATCAATTAGGCATTTCTGAAAAAAAACAATTTAAAGTGTTCATTAAATAGCATTTATTCCCCTGATCATTTTGATATATATATCTTCTATGTTTGGAAATGATTTGAATGCCTTAATGACATTTTATTTCTCTCGTAAATAGAAAAGGAAATGAATTTAAAGCATTTAATTTGAAAATCGGCCGGCCCACAGCCTTTAAACCCCGAGAGCCCTCCGGATCGGTCAACCGATGCACTAACCTCGCCCTCTCTCTCACTGACATGTGGGACCCACAGTCCGACAACATCATCAACGCGCTCATCCCCTTCCCCTCGCCCCCGACCTCGCCGGCGATCTCTCCTCTCCGGATCTCCCTCCTATATCCCTCTCCCGACCCCGCACCTAGCCTATAAAAAAGCCCTGCCTTCTCCGCTCTCCGTTCCACCCCGAGCCCCCTCTCACCTCGTCGGAACGCCACCGCACCACCTTGCCGGAGTTCTGACACCACCCGAACCCTAGAGATGCGGGCCGTCGCCTCCATCGTCCCTAGCCCGTCCGACGCCACCAATCGACGCCGGAGCTTTGCCACCGTCGCCTGAGCATTTCGGACGACGCCGTCGACCACCGTACGACCATCTCTGACCACCTCCGACCTCCGGCCGCCGTCGGCCTCGTTGGAAACCTCGACCCCACCTCTGTCAGTCACTCCCCCCCATGGACCGTCGGATCTGGATCCAACGGATCCGATTAGAACATTTAAACGGCGAAACGTTTTTCCTCTACGCTTCAGTCGTCCGCTCGTTAGCACCCACGCGCACACGGCCCCAACCAATCACAGCATGCCACGCAGCCCCTAACCGATCGATAATATTTTTTCTTTCTCTGTTTCTGTTTTAGAAAACAAAATGTGTTCTGTTTTTGTTTTTATTATATCTTTTTAAATATTTAGAGTTTTTAATTGATTATTTTTGCAATAGGTCACAAATTTCATGTAGTTTCATCCTGTAGTCTTAGATTTCAAATTTGAACTCTTAAATTTGAATCTAACCAAATTTGCTTAAATTACTAAAATCTCAATAACTAGAGTTTAAAAATATATTTTTGTATGAATCTTTTTGCCACTGGTTTTTATTAGTTAGACCCATCATCCTACATAGAGAATTTTAGGATAAATTTGGTTAGTGTTTTTAACAAAAAAAGAATCTGTTTAGAGTTTAGTTAGTTTGATTTTAGTTTAATTTAAATCTGAGTTAGTTTATCTTTTGTTTTTACTTTTCATTAGGTTCTGTTGTTTCAACATTAGGTGAAATAACTTGCTATTAAATAAAAATAATAATTGTTTAGTTTTATACTTTATTGTTTTAGGGAATCCTTATTCCTTTCATTAGGTATAGTTTTATAAAGCAAGTTAGTTTTACTTTTCACAAAAACTTTTTTTTGGAGATTTAATTTTGATTTCTAATAAAGAATCTTAGTAATTATTTTCTATTATCTATTGGTAAATTGCTGAAAACAGATTTATCTTATTATGTCTTAGTAGACATTTTTGCCACCCAGAACTTTTAGAACCTTCTACTTTGTTTTGGTTTTCTTACTTTTGATGTTGCTATTGATTGTGGTGGTATTATTTGTTTACCTTGCTGTGGAGTGAATTGTACTATAGTTATACTTATTGTGTGTTTTGTTTGATTCGCTAGATCATCCGGAGTGCGAAGCTTGTTATCTAGAGTCACTTGAGTACGAGGATCGTCAGCAAGGCAAGTCACTTTGATCATGTTTACCTATGTTTTTATTGCATTAGTTCTACCATCTCCCCAATTGCATGCAAAGTAGGTAATTTGGAAACTTGGTTACTTGATGTAGTATCATGTGGTAGGATCCCCTCAACCCTTTGACACCTTGGCCCCGGGAAACGTTGTTTTAAATTTTGCTATGCTATTAGTAGATGGGGTTGGTTGTGTGATTCACGAGAGTTGTGAGATGATAATTACAAGACCTACATAATGATCAAGACTTCAAGACTCCGAGTTTTCAACATACCTCTAGGTGGATGATGGTTGAACGGTGCCATGGAGAAACCAGTGGTTAGCCTAGGTGTTGCTGGAGAAGTGCCAGTATTCACGCGGAAAGGTCCACCCAGGCACAAAGAGATGGATGGCTGCTTCAAGACCCAAGGCTTACCTGCACAGCGAAAAGCCATTATGAGCTCTGGCTTGGTTGGATATTGTGGTGACCCTGGACAGGCAGTGCTACGAGATGTAGAAGAACGGTAGGAAAGGATGGGCACCGACAGAGTCTCAGGGGAACCCCTTAGAAGACCATGTTTTGATCATCCGGTCCTCAAACACCCTGAAGTACGAGGAATCCAACGGAGGCGATCAAATCTTGTGGGGAACGTGTGCAAAACTCTGCAGAGTACACAAACCTAATCGATTAGCCGTGTCCACGATCATGGACAACTTGAGACAAAGGAACTGAAACTATCTGGAATTCTCAACACAAATAATTATATTGATGTGGGTATTAATGACAACTTGGGTATGAGAATTGGTTGGTGGAACCATCTCATTAATCAACCAACATTGTAGTAATAACTTTCTGCCCTCTCTTTTTGTAGGAAAAATTGGCTTTATGCAAAACTTACTACCCCACCTGCCAAATTTGCATATAGTACAGATGATTACTTTACACCCCCTATTTTGTGACATTGCCGGCATATTCAATATGCTAACCTACATGACTGCAACGTATCATGTTGCAGAGTACTTTTCCGACCAGGAGTGAGGATACGCTCTATGCTCGGTGAGATGCCCTTCGAGTCAGATGGACTCACTACCTTCGAAGCTTCCGCAAGATTAGTTATTCTCATGAGTTGGCCTACAGCCACTTTATTGTAATTCTTATTGTAATAAAGGACTCGATATGAGATTTTTGATTAATAAAGTTGTGTGATTTCCCTTTGATACATACATTGATGTACTGTGTGTGTACCAGCATGATCTTGGGATGGTACGGAAACACCGGAGATTTGACCCTTCAGGTCGGGTCGCTACATGCCCCTCTATCGCCATGGAGGACAAGGACCAGAGTGGAAACCCTCCTCCCATCTAGGGGGTGTTCAAGGAAGAAGAATAAGGAGGGGGGCTCTCTCCCCCTCTCTCTCGGTGGCACCAGAACGCCACCGGGGCCATCATCGTGACGGCGATCTACTCCAACAATTCTGTCATCTTCACCAACACCTCCTTCACCTTCCCCCATCTATCTACAATGGTCCAATCATAAGTGCATATGATCCAAGTAAAGAAAGTATGTTAGCTTATGCCTCTCCCTCATATAAAATTGCAATAATGATTAGCGGTCTAGTTATCGATTGCCTAGGGACAATTCCGCAATTCCTACCACCGCTTTTCCACACTCATTAAACTAACCTAGTGTTTTCTTTATCTTAGCAGCCCCTAGTTTTTATTTACGTGCTCTTTATTATCTTGTAAACCTATCCCGTCAAACCTACAAAGTACTTCTAGTTTCATACTTTTTCTAGGTAAAGCGAACGTTAAGCGTGCATAGAGTTGTATCGGTGGTCGATAGAACTTGAGGGAATATTTGTTTTACCTTTAGCTCCTCGTTGGGTTCGACACTCTTACTTATCGAAATACGCTACAACTGATCCCCTACACTTGTGGGTTATCAGGGGCTACTGGGTTTACATGAGTGTCCAGACTCTTTAAAACCGATTACTTACCTGCATGTTGGCCGATATCAACTACATGGCTTCGTCGATCCCAGCTCAGGCAACATCAATGTGCGCGTCCGCCGTGCGTAGAGCACCGAACTATTGTTCAGAAACTACTGGGTGGCGGAGGGCCTCCCGTCATCGTCAATGATTCATGGTGCTCCTACTTCTAATTTGGTGACAGACACAACATCACTGGTATCGGCAGGAGCCGGATTGGCCATAGGGGCCTCAGTAGCAGGTCCAGCATTAGTCGTAGCTCTAGAATTTTGAGCACTGATGGGAACCTTGGCAACCTCTTTGACGGGAGAAGCCTGTGCATTTCGCCTGAATATTTTGATGAAATAACTGTTGTAAGGCTCTATTGGATGTGATAGTAAGCTCAAAGCCCAACAAAATACCTTTGGGTTGAGTGAGTAGGCGAACTCGTCCCCACAGTCGGCTCATTTGTTGGGTCCCTGTTGGTTTCCGATCCGGCTACTATTTCGGTTGCTAGTGTATCACGCGCGGATCGACGGCGCTTGGGAGCAGGAGTCGACGCGTTCGGGGCATTGTTGGATGCTTGCCTTTTGCGGACGAGTTCTTCTTCTTGTTTGTTACAGGAACGATCCAGGGTAATCGGCTATGATAGCCACCTGGGATTGGTCGAGGCTCTCCTGATAGAGGACTCCATATTCGAATTCAATTAAAAGATTCGGGTCCTCGTGAAAACCTGGATCATCATCATGTGAATAGTCTTCGGGCTGGGGAGCCGGGCAGTTGACTATCTCGATGAAGCTTCTCTAGTCCTGTTCCCGTAAAATAAAAGGCTTCGGTCAAAAAAGGGATGCAATGGAACCCCCAAACAATGCCTGCAAAGGAGAAACGGCTTACCCATTCGATGGGAGTGTGGCTCGAATATCCTTCCTTGGTTGACCGCCGAATAAAATCTTCTTGCTCTCCTTTATATAGGTCGGCAAGTGTGGCAGCCAACGCCATGTGATCAGCAGGACCTATTCTTCGGGAGCGTGTGGTGTCGCTTGTCCTGTTGTAGCGCCACAAGGGATGTATCCTCTATTGGAGAGGTTGCACACATCAGGTGATGGCGGCGTCCATGACAGCGATCAGGGTCAGGTTGTGGTGGGTAAGTATCCGCACCAAGGCTGCCAAGCGTTGCACTTCAATGTTGTCCTCTTGGGACGAACTCTTCGGCCGCTAGATGTACCCAGGAACATCTCACAAAGGGCTATGAATCCTGAGATGTGTAGGATGGACCCCGGGGTGAGGTGGTGGAGTTGGATTCCGTAGAATTCCAGCAATCCCCTCAAAAACAGATGGATGGGGAATCAAAGCTCACGCAAGAGAAAGGGTATGAAGCATATGCATTCACCCCTCTAAGGGTTGGGAAAATTCTCCGCGAAGACTTCGTTGTTGTAGGAGGATAAGCCTGCGCATGTCGCCGCCAGATCTGAAGAAGGAAGGTACCCCTGGGTCTCCAGATTATGTAGTCGCAGAAGCGATACGGAGCAACTCGTCTAGTCCCCAGGATGAGAGCCGTAGGGGCGCGAGGAAGAGCTGGGGGTGCTCTCCATGATTTTCGTGGTGACCTTCCACCAGGAGTTTTTTCCAATAGAGAGGAGGAAGATGTGGTCTGAACCATGATTCTATTTGTTTAAATGGGTGATGCCTCCGTTGGGAGGGGCAACATTGTAAAAAATCACTGAACCACACGTCTCCCACAATGCGCGGAAATCAAGGAACACGGGCGGTTATTATAATGGACCTAGAGAACTCGTGACGCTTGGGATTTTGCCGAGGCCTACTCGGTTTCCGAATAAAAAGGAGAAAGGGACTCGCCTTGCAAGCCGAAGATAATGACACGCGAAGGTTGGTCGGCTATACATCGGTGTTGAAGGCTAGTGCGGGGGCTACTAAGGGAGTCCTAGATTAGGTGGTCCTCAGATAGCCGACCTATTTTTTACGGGACGGACTATACGGGCCGCGAGGTGGACATTGGACGATCGAGGGCCCTGTCGCAAGGGTAAAAGCTTCAAGGAGCTGTCGCGTGTCCTCCAAGTTGTCAACCGTAGATAGCCATGTTTATCTCTTCGGCATGTAACTGACCATGTGCAAACCCTAGGTACCCTTGGTGTCTATATATGCCGGAGGGTTCTAGGTTGTAGGGAGAAGACAACTCATCTAGACTTAGCTCTTCGATATCAAGGTAGATCAACTCTGTAACCCCCATATCATCAATACAATCAAGCAGGACGTAGGCTATTACCTCCATAGGAGGGCCCGAACCTAGGTAAAACCGTCTCCCCTTCATCTCCTGTTACCATCGATTCTAGTCTCACAGTTTGTGACCTCCTACCCGAGATCTGCTGGTTTTGCCACCGAAAGCCGGCGGAGCCAAATGAGCCCTCGGGTCGTGTCAGGACCCCGATCCTAAGTCATGTGAATCCAGGCTGTAACATATCACATCACTTTGCGTCCTCACGCACGGTAAGCTCCATGGCTGTAGCCTTAACTTAGCCGGGACCGTTTGCGTCTTTTGGCTCACATATGTGAACATGTCGCTGGCAATCAAACAACAGAGAACCCGGGCCGACATAACTAGTCATAGAACCCAAGTGGCACATCCGTATGGAAACAAGCATACATAACCCAGCGATGCAGGTTTCGGCCTCAAGCGTGTGTAGACGAGTCATAGCAAGCTACAAGGACACCATTACGCCGTGAGGCATAAATGCCATCACTGCACGTAGACGAGTCGTAACAGGCTACAGGGACTCCATTACACTGCGAGACATTTCCTCGAAGGGACAGACACAACAGCAAAGAAGGATACATGCCGGTAAATCAATCTGTCCGGAGCACTAGCAAGCTACCATGGCTTGGTGGAAGCACAAAGAGGCAGTTTCTCGTAAAGAGTACTACTAAAGGCACACAGCTAGGTGTCGGATCACATACATACTATTGCACGTCACACGTACGCATGACATGCCCGATATGCATAGATACAACTATGGCATCACAACATAACCATACAACAACACAACTTTTATTTAAGAGGCTCAAAGGAGCCTTGCATAATATGCTCTTACAGATAGGGGTCTCATGACCCGACACTCAAGTCATACAAACAAGTTCATACAAACCAAGCGAAGCATAAAGCTGTCTGAGTACACACAGATGAAAGGGTAAAAAGACACATGGCCTGACTATCTACAGCCCGCCACAGGCATAAGGTCGTAGCTCGGACACCAGCTATTCGGCATCGTCGACATCTAGAAAGAACCCACCCGATGGGTCCTGGGTCTCATCTGCAACATTTATTAAGCAAACATGAGTACAAACATACTCAGCAAGTCTTTAAAGCAGACCTAGACTAATCATGCTCATGTATCAACAAAGGGGGTGGTGGAGTTTATGTAGCAAGGCCAGCTTTGACTCATGGCTAACCTACACTACACAATGTTAACTCTTTGTTTACTTATTAGATATCGTACATGAGTCCACTAACTCCATGACAATACACCACCATGGATTCACTCCCCTCTCCTGGGAGAGTGCCATCCACGATACTCACACTTGTCTTGAGATTTTTATGAGTATCCATTTGATTATCTATGAACAACATAAGTTCTCCAAGTAGTCCATATCCAAGGACGCAGCTATTCGAATAGTTTCATACCCTGCAGGGGTGTACTTCTTCACACATGCTCTCGCCACTTATCGTTTTGTGCTCATAAAACCATGCACCTCGGCAACCTTCAAGCAGAAGCTCAGCGAGGGAGTCGGCCACGACCGTCAATCACATAAGACCTCTAGTCCAGGCTATCGCCTATTGATTGAACCCGCACGGAAGTCCTGCCGAAGTTTCCGCTACGGCCCCAAACGATGTGCGCAGGGTTCCCAAGCCCACCATTCGGGTGACCCTTGGTACACCGTGCCACTTCCTACCGCGTCGTAAGCCACCCCTAGGGTCAGCGCTACGCACGGCCTCCAGCATGCTATAAACACCAGAAACTACTTCCAACTCCTAGACTAAGGACTAAGCGACTGATAAGTCGAGAGGGTCAATTAAGTATCCCAACGTGTGGTAGTAACTCATCTTGGATCACAAACACGGAACTCAGTTCCTAAGAATGGTCCCAATGAGACAAACCGCCACTACTAGGAAAAGGCATGCTAGTGGCGCACCAGTTTTGCCTACAAATGGCGCACTGCTGGTGCGCCACTAGTACCACGCCATTAGAACTAAATACTAATGGCGCACCTATGGTGTGCCATTAGAATCTGGTGTACTAATGGCGCACCGCGCCGTGCGCCATTAGTATAGCCACAGTGCGCCATTAGTATGCCTCCCAGGGGGCCATATGTACCCATGTGCTTTGGCATACTAATGGCGCACTAGTGGGTGATGCGCCATTAGTGTCATTTTTACAGTGCACCATTAGTGTCTTGAGTGGTGCGCCACTAGTATGAATATTAGGAATTTTTTTTCTTTTCTGATATTTTCACAGGTTACAAAATATATTATTGGACAAAATTTAGACAACACCACACAGCAACAGCAGATTCATCGAATACAATAGAAGATTAGTCTCCGAATACAAATCATCATATATATTAGTCTCCGAATTCAAAAGACCCAACAAAGATAGAACATTACAAGTCTCGAGACCGCGAGTAGCGAGTTTGTCTTCACATTACAAGTCGATATTGATCATCTAAACTACCATCACATAGAAGAGAGCTGCGGTCATCACGATGAGCATAATCCCGATGAAACTGGTCTTCATCCGGTTCCTCCAACGTTCCCTCCACTCTCCCGCTAGATAGTGCGCGTATCTAGATTCCGTCTCCGCCCTAGTGGTGTACCCTTTGTAACTGTTACCGCTGAAATGGTGAACCTGTCTCCGACACTCCTCCCAGTCGTCGTAGACTCCGGGAACCTTACCGTTGTACACGACATAAGACGGCATCTCTATGCACTAGCCAAACAAAACGTTAGTAGCAATTAACGGACAATACATAAGCAATATATAAGTATGCAACAAAAGGATCGGAAGAGAAAAGCAAGACATTAATAGCATCGATTACATCTAAGTTGAACGACTGTCCAAACCAAAGAGACATACAAGTTCATTAAAGTTTAATTACAACATGAGCCAATCGATGTTTCAGAACTACACATAGCATCACTACTTTGGACTCGACTCAAGGGACCGGAGCGTGGATGAAGCCGCCATCTCTCGTGATGGTCATGAAATCGCGGGCGTTGTCAGCCTGCATTTGTAGCGTTGTGTCTATCTCACTGTTGAACGGTTGATTTCTGAGGTTGAACTGCCCCGAGGTACGAAGGACATCTTGATGGATGATTTCCGCAAACTCCGACTGGATGCAAAAGAATTCTTGTCTGATGTCCGCGTCCTGGATTGCCAACAAGTTCTCGGCCCAATCTTTGAGATTATTTGGTAGAAAAAGGTGATTATGGTCCCGTACGATCGCCCGCATGTGATGGAGGGCATAGTAGGCATCCTTCTGACCGCCCGGCGGCTGCTTGACGCAGCAGAACGTCGTATTGTGGGAGAACACGTGCTTGCCGTACTTACGAACTGCCTTGGTGAAGGTGCCTCCAGATTTGGTGTAGCCGGGGAGAACATCATCAAGAACTTTCTTGACATTAGTGTAGTCTTTCTTCGACTGACAGTCCGAGTCGAAATACGTGGCCATGGAATATTTCAGGCTTAAGAGGATGAGTGTGCAATGTGTGTCACTGCACAAAACACGGAATGTTAAAAAAAACGATCGAAATCTAAGAAATCATATGTTACGGGGCGGTTGAGGGGACGACTTACTCGGAAAGTAAGTGTAGCGACCCGACTCAAAACGAGTCAAGCCTCTGTGTTTTCTGTGCCATCCCTGGATCAGTATGCTGGCACACACAGTACATCAATGTATATATCAAAGTGCAATCACATGTAAATAGCGTAAAACTGATATATACCTTAAAATAGCAGCGAATACAGTCAACAGGAGTGGAGTCCCAATAACACCAACGGCAAGTTGAGTGCGGACCGTAACCCTGAATCGTACTCTTACCCGTCGTAGAAGAGAATCTGCAACATAATACGTTGCAGCCATATAGGTTAGTACATTGAATGTACTGGCAAGATCACCATAGTAGAACAGAAGAATAAAGACTACTCTATATGCAAAGGCTTTATGGCTCTGTGTCTAAGTTTTTTTGCGTAAAAGCTGATTTTATTTTTCCTACAACAAAAGGAATATCAGGAATTTCACTATGGAATTACCTATCATGACATGGTTCCGCCAACCAATGTCTCAATACCCACAAGTATCTTAAGTTGCCCACAATTAAGTTATCAGTCCAGTGTTGAGAGTTCAGAGATAGATCCAAGTCTAGAAGCTCAAATTGTCCATAACCGGGGACACGGCTAATCGATTAGGTTTAACTCTGCAGAGTGTTGTGTACTTTACCCACAAGATTCTTTCCCTCCTGGTAAGTCCTCGCACTGCCTGGTGTTTGAGAACAGGATGAAAGAAACATGGTCTTTCAGAGTGCTTCCCTGACTGTCCGACAGTGCCCATCCCAATCCTAACGTCGACTACATCTCGTAGCACTGCCCAGCAGAGTCACAACAAAGATCAACCAAGCCAGAGCCCATAATGACTTGTGGCTACACAGGTAAGCTTCCGGGCATGAAGTATTCATCCTTCTCTTTGAGTCTGGGTGAAGCTTTCCGCAAGATGTCATGGCACTTCTCCATGCATCCCGGCCATCCACTGGTTTCTCCAGGGATGCCCAATCAACCATCCTTCACCCAGTAGTGTGTATTGAAAACTTGTCTTCTCGAGTCTTGAAGTCTTGAGGACTTGAAGATGCAGGACTTGAAAATGTCTTCATGAAGTTGTCGTCTTGACGTAGAGTCCTTCTTCACACCACTCACGAACGCTCATACCAAACCCCGTCTACTTTAGCATAGCATAAAAGTAACTCACGTTCCCGGGGCTTTAGTAACCAGTGGTGGTTTCCTACCTCATGCATTCTACTCAACTACAAGAATTTCAATAACACTACGGGAGGGATATGTTGAATGATGTCACTACATGCAATAAAAACATAGGTATGAAATAGATGGTCAAGGTGAACTTGCCTGTACTGTTGATGAAGATAAGATATCGCTCTCAGAAATAACTTGATAGAACTATTCGTCACTCTCCGATGAAAATCTATCGTAAGCAAATAACATTTAATAAACATTCATGCCAAAACAAAGAACTGAAAAACGCAAGAACAAAACATGTCTTGGTGCGAAAATAACAACATACTAAGGTTAAATAAGAAAAGATAGGTTCTAACCGATCCAAAGTATGGGAGAACAACATGAATGTTGTTTGACAAATAGTATAAGGCATAAGAATTTATTTGTACAAAAGAATTTAATTGAAAAGGTCAAAAGAAGTTGAACTGTAAATTCAAGTATGAATTGAATCTGAATTCACAAAGGTCAAAATAAGTTGAACCGACATACGATGGTTATGAATAAAAATATATGACACGGATATTTAGGGGCAAAAAGAATCAATTAAAAAGGTGTTACAGTTTGCAAGATATGATCAAATGAAGGTTTGGATTCAAATTGAATCGCTCCAATTTGAAAGGTTCAAAGATTGAAACTAATGATGTTACTATATATGGGAAGTCAATATGAACGTGTAGAAAAAAAATTACTAGGTTCAAAATGATGGATCAAAAGTTATAAGCAATTCAATATGGCATTGAGTTAGCTTAGTACAGTGTGTGAACACATTTTGGGGACCAATAGAGAAGTATGAGCAAGATCAAAATTATATGTTGAAACGATAACACTAATGATGTGAACGGAAAGATTACTTTGATACGGATCCGACGCAATTGGATTCATCGGAAACGGAGCCACGGATAAAAAGATATGATCAAAAGAAGTTTGAATATAAATCTGAATAAATTTCGAAATTTGAAATTTTGAAAAAAATTGACGTGATAGATTGATTGGATAGGTGAAGTCAAGACGAAACTCTAGGCGTTGGTTTCATCTAATTCTGATAAACGAGTAAAAAGTTATGGCTATTTGAAAAATCTGGGCCAAGCTGTTTTACGGAGGAAAAATGCTATGTCTAAAATAATTCTAGGACTAATGAGTAAATATGGAGATTAATTAATAATCTAATTACTCTACCGTATACTACTATAGAAATACTGATCTAGGATATTAAACTATAGGAGTATAAAAGAAAATACGAAGAGAATACCTTTATATGCAGAGAAGATATAAATCCAAAGAGGAGACGACTTCCAGAAATCCCGCCGGAGAGAAGAATTTTTTTTTTATAAAGCTAGTCAAACCGAAACGATTCGATTCAACCCGAAGTGGATGACTTTTGGGTGCACCTATGGTTCTATATTTATAGGTGGAAAGAAGGTACAGAGATCTAAAGCTAATAAAGGTGGGACTAAAATCATACACAAAGAGGAAAAGAGAGAAGAAGAGGGCCACATGGGCTGATTCAGCCGGCCGGGGTGCAGCCCAGTTTTTTTTTTATTATTATTATTCTCGGATGAATAGTGTCCTGCAATGAACAGTGTTTTCAGTTTTTTTTTTAAAAAAAAACAGCAAAGAAAAACAAATAAACAAAAATAGATAAACATTTTATATAGGCATATTATATGTCAAAATTTTCATAAGAATATTTCCTAAAACATGAACATTTTCTTAAGGCCGAATAAAATACTTTAAAAAAACATTATTTTTTTGCAATAACTGCAAAATGAAAAGAAACTAGAATTTCAAATAAATGGCAAATAGTTTTTTTTTATTTTAAAATTTGAGTCAAAACATTGTATATGATTTTTGAGTGTCATTTACCTCCTCTCATTTGATTTTATAAGAGGGTTTTGAAAATATTTGAACTCAAATTGAATAGGGATTCGAAATAGAAAATTTTGGGAAAGTCATTTTATTCCCTCTCATTAAAATTTCAAGAGTTTCAAAATTCCACTCAATTTCACACAATCAATCACACAACATTCAAGCAAACAATACTACTTATTTATTTAATATAACATTCCAAAATTTAGAATTTTGGGATGTTACAGTAAGGCACGAGGAAGTTATCCTTATCTGGGTTTGCCAGAATGACGCCTTCGAGGTAAGAACTCGCGACTTGCCGGTCCCCAGCGCTGCCCAAGATCTTGGCACGCATGTAGAAGGGGTCGACTATCACGATGTCCGGGGTCTTGTCTCTAATGATGCGCATCTCCATACTCAGCGAAAATAGCCGAACGAAGGTGTAGTGCAGCAGATGAAGGTTAAACATAGCGAAGATGTCATCAAACCGCAGGACGATCGTACCCCTAACGGAGTTATCCACAAAGCCCTTGCCCTCTGGCACCTTGGCCACGAAAACCGGGTATGCCACGTCATTCTCTCTGAGACGCCACTTCTCCAAAGAAAGAACACTGTCATGGAGACTCCGCATAGCACCGGTTGCAGCATTGAGCATATTAGGTGGTAGCATCGGCCTACCCGCCACATGCACCCTCCTCGAGATATCCTTAGGTGAAGGTGGCCCGTCTTGAGCACGGATCGTACTCGGTGCCGGCTGGCTCGCACCCTTGTTGCTCTTTCTTTTCCGTCCCTTCTTCTTCTGCGGTAATGGGACCGAGTTCTGCTCACAGACCGCCTTCTTGACTGTGTTGGGGCTGATAATATTTCGCACCTCGGCTATCTGAGGCTCGGTGAAGTCCGCAGCTGGAGGCGTCTCCTTAGAACTGAACGCCAGACGACGCCTGTTGCAATTGGGTTTCTCCGCGGTACCAGCTAGATCGCGATCGGCTTTTGTAGGGTTGGGTTCTTGAGAAGGAGGCCCCAAGAATTCTTCATTGTACCCATGTTCGGCAAAGTACTTATCGACGTTGGTAAATGTACCGTCGTCATTGTCGTCTTCGTCGTCCGGATCCTGTGCCATATGCATGTTCGGATCCTGTGCCATAGGGATGTCCGGCATGTCCGGTAGCATTGCGGCGGTCTTGCCATGGCTTGGCGCCGGCACGACTGGCGGTGTTGTCTTTGGGGTGGTGTCCCCCGCCCCCAAACGAATCTGGCTCTTCGGCCAAAGCAGGGGCCAGCTTAGGCAGGCGCTGAGGGTCATCAGATCATCTTCGTCGGCCCCGGCTGGTCGAATCGGAGGTAAGAACTCGTCGCAGCCTGGCAGCACCCGAACCAGTTGAACCCTATACACGGTGGGTGGCATCGGATTACCGTGGAACACGGGGTTGCCCGGTTGAATGATTTTGCCATTGGTGACATCAACCAACTCGTCGTTCACGAAGTGCAGGAGAGTGCAAGGAATGTCGGCGGCGCCCTACGAAAACATGTAGGGCGTCAGGGATGCCCAGTCAAAGGCAAGGAGATGAAGTCCTCGACCGAGAGGCTTAATTAGTTACCGTGATGATGGTGTCGAGCTCAGCTAATGTCGAGGCACCACCAACGGCGGGTGTGCAATTGACGGAGGGACCGCTTGCTGCCGAGGTGCCGGCCGGCGTACACCCGGGTGCATTAAGCTCCAATGCCCATGCCGGTGTCGGAGACACCAATACCGCCGCCACCGGAGACACTAATGGCGCAGCCGCCGGAGACACCAATGGCGCCGCCGCCAAAGACACCAATGGCGCCGCCGCCAGAGACACCAATGGCACCGCCTGCGCGTTGTGCGAGTTGCTGGCCGTGAAGCTGGGAATCGGGGGCGGCCCCTGTTGGCCGCCCGCAATCCATCCCCGCAGCCCCTCAACCAAGGTAGGCATAATGGCGGTGATCGTCGCTCCCAGTTGGTCTCGCACTTGCTCTAAGACTATCTCCGGAATCCGCTCCACTTGTGCCTTGAGTTCTTGAACCTCGCGCGACTGGCTTTCCGAGCTGGTCTTTCTCTCCTTTCGCCCACCAGAGTTATAGTACGACGACCATTTTGTGGACAAGCCTTTGCCGGCCACACGACCAGCCGACGACGGCTTAGTGAGCTTATCCTTGTTTTTCATTACGTTCAACGCCCTATTTAGAGTGCTATCCCAAGGGGTGCTCTGAGACGACCCCACGCTACTGCTTTCAGTCTCCTTTGCCAGAACAAGCTCAAGCGCCCTGGTCTTCGGATCCGTGGTAAGCTCCTTCGTTAACGGGTCCTCCTTGTACCGGGCCCTGACATAGTTCCTGGTCTGCTTGTCACTGTATTTCTCGAAGCGAGGCGGTAGGCCTTGCTCGGCACGCTCCGCGTCCTCCTTGTCCCATATAGGCTCCGCCACTCTGTAACCGTCGGGACCGAGTTTGTGTTCCCCTAAGTTCAACTCCCGCATTTCTTTCCCCCACTGACTTGATTCGGAGGTTGCGCTGATCTCGCACTTGATCTTGAACTCCTTGTAGTCATCTTCGCTGATCGAAGGATTTATCGCCTTGATCTTCTCATAACTATCACCTTTGTCAATCATTCTCTTCACCGCGCTTCTCCAAGTAGACAGGGCCTTGCTCATCCTCGTGAGGGCGACACTGTTCACTTTATTCCCTGAGAGCCGTGTGTTTTCAAATTCAGCGGGGAACTTATATCATTCGTGCAGCTTCGTGAAGAGGAGGTTGCGCAAATTCCCTCGGTCCTTATGCCTTAGGTTCTCGGTGTTGATGGAGACGGTGCTCCGGAGAATGCACCCGAGCTGAACCGAGTACCCCTTGACTATATGTTTGGGCTCCGTTGGATGCCCATCGGAGTCCACTTGAGTAAATTCCTCCTTGACGGTGCGGAGCGCGTTCGGGCGTCGGTCCTTCCGTTGCCTCTTCGGTTGGCTGCCATCTGTGCGTGCGCTGCCATCATCAGTGGTGGCATCCTCGGCGGCACCATCAGTGGTGGCATCCTCGGCGGCACCATCAGTGGTGTCATCCCCGACGCCACTATGGGTTGTGTAGTCAGGATCGGTGTCTTCCACGGCGTCCTCATAGAGGTGAGGTTGTTCCTCCATCTCCTGGGACAGCTCCCAGAATTGCTTGTCGCCCGAACCGCCGGCCTCATCGTTGTGGGCCATGTTTTGCTCTAAATAGGAAAAAAAATTGGTCAAAAAGTTGGTTATTGTCAAGGAACAAGATCATGGTCTCATCATTTAGGGTTTGTCAACACCGATGCATCCTAAAAGCTAAGCTTTTATCATTTAGGGTTTGTCGACGCCGAGGCACCCTAAAAGGCTAAGCTTTCATCAGTTAGGTTCTTATCGACACTGAGGCACCCTAAAAGCCAAGGTTTTATCATTTAGGGTTTGTCGACGCCGAGGCACCCTAAAAGCCTAAGCTTTCATCATTTAGGTTCTTATCGACACCGAGGCACCCTAAAAGCCAAGGTTTTATCATTTAGGGTTTGTCGACGGCGAGGCACCCTAAAAGCCTAAGCTTTCATCATTTAGGTTCTTATCGACACCGAGACACCCTAAAAGCCAAGGTTTTATCATTTAGGGTTTGTCGACGCCAAGGCCCATGCATAACACAAGAGGCAGTTGATCCTACTTAATTAAGTACTAACATACCCTGGCCCATGCATTAGTAGCAAGTACCCCACCATATGTCCGATTTTTAGCAAAGTCATGCTAAAATTCACGGAAAATTTCAGCATGACCTTTGCTGAAAATAGGACATATGGAGTACCCGAATTTGCCGGAACGGAAGTTAATCGACATTCCGGCAACTCAAGGGCCTCTCGGGGTACCTGCAAAATCATCACGACACGATGGTCGGAGACAAAACCCAGCAACAAATCGTTATGAACAAGAATCAAGAAAAGATATGATCACAAACCATGTGTGAAGACAAGAGCAAACATAATCTCCCACTGTTATATTTATTTCACGAATGACAACACTTGGATCGACCGATACAGACACAGACTTCTTGATATATCTATCTTACAAAGAACCATGAACAACTCTTACACCTAAGAGAACTCAGCTGCTAAATCAACTACACATGGCCTAGCTGATGCAACTAGATACACTTCTCAGTTGCTACACCAACTACACATATAGCTCAGCTGATGCAACTACTCCATACTTCTCAGTATATAACTTACTCTTAATAACTCATACTTTAACCTTAATCTTCCACACACACACACACACACATGAACTTCCATTATTATGACTGTAACCAAACCTGAGACCCACTCACTAGCTACCAGAAATTTGCCCTGGGGTCTTTCCAAATATTTCTGGTCCATGAGCACAAAATTACGCCGTACATTGCCTTTCACTGATGGGGTAGGAGCGGGCCGATGAGATCATGCGTAGAAAGCATGTCGACACCAGCAACGATCGACCCGAATTGCTCCCCTCAGCCCCCCAAGAACCCAACAAAAAATCCACTTCTGACAGAGGAGGAGAGGGAGGGAGGCTGACAGAGGAGGAGAGGGAGGGAACCTCTACCTTTGTCGCAAGCAGAGGCGGTGCAGGGCAGGGGCCGACGCGGGGAGGCTGTCGGCGACGGCGAGGTCGCGGAGGCATCGGCGATGGTGGAGCTGCAGTGGTGGGGGCGCAGGGGCGGCGATGTCGTGGGTCGGGGCGAGAGGGAGGGAGGGACGAAGGGGTCGATCAGGGAAGTGGATCTGGGGACAAAGGGGTCGATCGGCGAGAGGGACGAAGGGGTCGATCGGGAAGATTACTAATGGCGCACCCCCGAGCGATGCGCCATTAGAATGTTTTTTTCACATTCTAATGGTGCACCGCTCGGGGGTGCACCATTAGAATGTTTTTTTCACATTCTAATGGCGCACCCCCGAGAGGTGCGCCATTAGAATGTTTTTTTCACATTCTAATGGCGCACCCCCAAGAGGTGCGCCATTAGAATGCTATTTTTTAATATATTTTTATAAGAACAGTAATAAATTTTTTATAAGAACGGTAATAATTGTTTTATAAAAACAGTAATAATTTTTTTATGAATATGAAAAAATATCATCAAATTTGTTATTTGAAAATGGGGGTGCTCGGCGGCGGTGGAGCGGGGGAGGGTGCGGGGGGTGCTCGGCGGCGGTGGAGCGGGCCGGGGAGGGTGCGGTGGGTCGTCGGCGACGGTGGAGCTAGCGGGGGAGGGTGCGGGGGGATCGAGATCGAGATGGAGGGGGATAGCGATCGAGATGGAGGGGGGTAGAGATCAAATTTGAAAAAATATTCATGAATTCAAAAAGTGCCCATGAAATTTAAAAATATTCATGATCGAGTTCAAAAAGTGCCATGTAATACAATCGAGAAATGAAGACTACGATTTAAATACAATCGATCTTAGCTAGCTATCTGTTCACAATCTTCTTGCCCTTCTTTTTCTTGTGGTGTATGCTGCAACTTCATCGTCGTTGTCATGTTCCATCTTCGGGTCGCCGTACTTGTCGAAGTATTGCTCATTGGCGACTCCATCCATTCCGATGATCTTCCTTTTGCCTCTCCTCACGACAACACGACTAGGCTTTGGCGGGTCAGTAATGAAGAATCATTGGTCCACTTGGGAAGCCAGTACCCATGGCTCAGTTTTCACGGTGACGTTTGCGCCCGCGGTATTGGATTTGGCTTCGGGTATAACCATGGTGGGGAAATACCAGTCTTCTTTTAGGACGCTCTTGGCCCATCTGACACGGAACATCGGGACCTTCTCTCCAGCGTAGCTCAGCTCCCAGATCTCCTCGATCCTTCCGTAGTATCTGTCCTTGTCGTTACCGGTGTAGGATTCCATCGTTACCCCGGAGTTCTGATAACCATCGCTCTTCATGTCCTTGTCCTCGGTGTAGAATGTGTAGCCGTTAATATCGTACGCCTCATAGGTCATCAGGTTGTGCTCGGCGCCCTGTGACAAGGCGAATATGAGTTGTTCTTCGCGGAAGAATCCTCATGTAAAGGGTACGACAGAAGCTTCTGCTTGAACCAACGCATGAAACATAAGTTGTGCTCTTTGATTATATCTCCGTCCGTCCTCTGTTGGCCTCGGTCATTGGACGTCTTCTCAAGAAAGGTTTTGTGCTCTACCACCCAAGGATCGACCACGTCTATGTGTTGTAGCGCGACTAGGTTTGCTCTTTCAAAGTCGGCGAGTCGACCCTCGAAGTCGACATGCATTTCGCGGCGCCCCTCACGGTAACCCCATCCAGCGAGCCTGCCGAGGTGCCTGTTGATGGGCAGACCAACGGGGTTCTCGATGCCTAGATAATTCATGCAGTAGGAGATGCACTCTTCGGTCAGAAAGCCCCTGGCTATGCTTCCCTCTGGACGTGACATGTTGCGAACATATCCTTTGATGACACCATTCATCATTTCTAACGGCATCATGCTGTGCAGGAACGTCGGCCCGAGTTGGATGATATCCTCCACGATATGGACCAACAGATGCACCATAACATCGAAGAATGCGGGCGGGAAGTACATCTCAAGCTCGCACAGTATCACCACGATCTCTTCCTGTAGCCTTCTGAGTTGCCTCACGCCAACCGACTCCCGAGAGATGACGTCGAAAAAGTTGCATAGGCCAAATAGCGTTTCACGGATGTGCGCGTCCATGATCCCACGGATTGCAACTGGAAGTAGCTGCGTCATCAGCACGTGACAGTCGAGAGACTTCAACCCGCTGAACTTCTGCTTCGCTGGGTCTAGGTATCTGCTTATCTTCCCCGCGTAACCGTAAGGAAGTTTTACTCCTACGAGGTAGGTGAAAAACTGCTCGATCTCCTCCTGACTTAGAGTGAAGCACGCGGGAGGGTAGTCATTTCCGGTCTTCTTGGCCTTTTTGCCTTTGCGACGACTTTCTGTGTCCTGCTTCGCCTCATCATCATCATCATTAGCGTGAAGCTCCTCCCCGATGCCGATTGATTTCAAGTCTGCCCTTGCTTTCGGCCCATCTTTGGTCCTCTCTGGCATGTTGAGCAGGGTACCAAGCAGACTCTCGCACACGTTCTTCCTGATATGCATGACATCGAGGCTATGAGGCACACGGTGGATCTTCTAGTACGGCAAGTCCCAGAAAACAGACCTTGTTTTCCATACCTTCAGTAGCGGCTCTAGCGCCTTTTGCTTCTTTCCCGGCTCTGGCGCCTTTTGCTTCTTTCCCGGTAGTGGGCAATCTTTCCAATTTTTCAACAGCTCGTCTATTTCCTCGCCGCTCCTCGTATGCGGTCGTCTTCGGGGTTCGGTTTCACCATCGAACAGATCCTTGCGTTTTCTCCATGAGTCATCGTCGCGAAGCCACCTTCGATGTCCCGTGAACACGGTTTTCGAAGACCCAGGATCTCTATCTAGCTGGCGATACGTTGTGTCATCCATGCACCTGATGCATCCAGAAAATCCGTGGACCAACTGCCCCGCGAGATATCCGTAACCGAGATAGTCGTGCACCGTCGTGAGCAGTGCGGCTCTCATAGGGAAATATTCTTTCTCTACGGCGTCCCACGTATTGGCTGGCGTTTTCCACAGCGTGTCTAGCTCCTCTTTCAGCAGCCCCGGATACAGATTGATGTCGTTCCCTGGTTGTTTCGGCCCTTCAATTAGCATACTCATGTGAATGTACTTCCTCTTCATGCACAACCAGGGGGAAAGGTTGTACATCCACACAAACACAGGCCAGGTGCTATGTGTGCTTCTCTGGCTGCCAAACGGATTGACTCCATCGGTGCTCGCACCCAGCACGATGTTCCTTGGATCGTTCCCAAATTCTGGGTGTTCGAAGTTCAACGCTTGCCACTGGTTCGCATCCTTAGGGTGACTCAGCATCTTGTCTTTTTTATCTATCTCCGGATCATTTGCGTCATCTTCTCGCTTCTTCTCCTCCCTATCCACGTGCCAACGCAGAAGCTTTGCTACCTTAGGGTCCGCGAAATACCGCTGCAGACGAGGAGTGATCGGAAAGTACCACACCACTTTTCGAGGAGCTTTCTTCCTCTTCTTGTATCGAGTGACGCCGCACACCGGACATATGGTAGACTCCACGTGCTCGTCCCGATAAATGATGCAATTGTTCATGCACACATGGTATTTCACGTGCGGTAAATCCAGAGGACACACGATTTTCTTCGCCTCCTCGAAACTGGTCGGGCACTTGTTCCCCTTGGGAAGACGTTCGTGCCAGAATGACATGGTCTCGTCGAAGCATGCGTCGGTCATTTTGTGTTTTACCTTCATCTCCAGAGCCATGAGCGTTACTTTCAGGCGGGTATCCTCGGGCCTGCATCCTTCATACAATGGAGTAACCGCGTCTATCTCCAGTTGATCCAACTTGGCTTTCTCTCGGGCGGCAGCTCTTGCGTTATCCGTCTGCTTGAGAAGCAGCTCTTGAATATGAGGGTCCTGCACCCAGCCTCCATCGTCGTCTGCTCCGGCATCTTCATCTTCATGATCATGCCCTTCGTCTTGATCTTCCTCATCATCATGTCCGGCATCTTCTACATGATGACTGCGTACAGCATCACTGTCGTGATCATGTCCTGGAGATTCTTCGTCTTCTCGCCCGCCCTCGCCGCGGTGGTTGTCTTGCTGCCGTTCCTCATTTCTTGCCCGGCCCCCATGGACGACTTCATAGTCATCTTCATCACCTTGCCACCGATAGCCATCCATGAAACCACGCAAGAGCAGGTGGTCCCGCACCTGCCCGGAATCCGGGTCCGCAATAAGGCTCTTCAGCTTGCATCTTCGACATGGACATCTTATCTCCATCTCGTTCTTTTGAAGCATCTCGACCTTCGCGGAGCTCAAAAACCTATTCACGATGCCTTCGGTCATCGTGCAGACCATGGTCGCCTGCGGGGTAGAGCAAAACGATATTTTGGAACCAAGAAAAAAATTGGCATGACTTTCCCTAAAAGTAGGACCAAAAATAATGCATAGTGCCAAAATTCCCGCCGAAACGGAAATGAATCAACGTTCCGGCAAAATATTGGCAATTATCGCATTTCAAATATCGGTACCTGCAAACACAAACATATATGCAACACCACAGACATATGCAACACCACAAACATACATAGATCTAGCAAGGCCATAAAAAGTGCATGTGCACGTTGTTGGAGGTAGCTAGGGAGAAAAAAAGTAGATCTACAACATAAAGATAGCTTTCCCCTTACTTACCTATCAAAAAAGGTAATTTAACCACTTAATTTTGATGAATCTATGGTGCAAATGAGGTGAGGAGGAGGAGGCAGCCGACACAAGCTTGGAGGAGGAGGTGGAGAGAATGAAGTGGGGAAAGTGAGTGTGTAGGTGTGGCTGTCCAAAATATCTAGCTGGCCCCAGGTTACTAATGGCACACCACAGACAGATGCGCCATTAGTAACCCTTGTTACTAATGGCGCACCAGCTTGTGGTTCGCCATTAGTAGTTTTGCAAAAAAAATAGTAGCGGCGCACTGGTCTGACGGTGTGCCATTACTAGTTAAACTAGTAATGGCACACTCCTTCCCGGTGCGCCATTAGAATTTTTGGAAACAAAAATAAAAATTGTTACTAATGGCGCACTGTGGGCCTGGTGTGCCATTAGTGTCTACCACACTAATGGCGCACCGACTTATGGTGCGCCATTACTATATAGTAGTGGCGCACCACAAGTCTGGTGCGTCATTAGTGGCCATATCATCTATAGCCCTTTTCCTAGTAGTGCGCTATGTACTCCTACATAGCCCCCTATCGCTACCTTTACCAAATCGGGTTCATCATAAACTTATCACATCATAAGGACATTGTTCCACTCCAGCTCATCACCCAGATGAATCAGACTTGACACAACTCTAAGCATAGCATGCATAGCAGACATAGTAAACTAAGCACATCATGGCACAAGCATCTACCAGGTATGCTAGGTTGTCAGGTTTAGCTATTTACTGTGACAATGACAGGTCATGCAATAGAATAGGTTCACCTACCGTGTATGACTGACAAGTGAACGTTGGTTCTAATGCAATAAACAAGAGCAAGAGCAAGAGAGTGGGATGTTATCGGAACGATCAAGGGGGTTTCTTGCCTTGCTGGGAAGCAGGAAGGTTCTCTCCTCCGTTGGAAAACTCGGGGTTATCCTCAGAAGTAGGGCCTACCACAATGCAGATAAATAGCAATCAATACACGGAAGTGCAACAATATGATGCATGATGATGGCATGATAGCATGTATGGATGAGCTAATGCAACTAGTGTTCAAGTTAATTTGAAATGAGTTTGAATATAGGTTCAAAGTCGTTCGTCATTTCAAATTCCATATATTAACCTATTAGTAAATATCAATGTTCATCTACTTAGGTTTCTTTAGCATGCATGATAATAGCACCATTGGATTCATTGGATTTTTCTGATAAATTTTCATATATAAATTATTTTCATCTGATTTATAGATTAATTTATATGAATTTTTCATGTTTTAAACAATTTCTGGATTTATGTTTAAATTAGAAATTGGATTAATGGCGTCAGCCTGACGTCACTGTGACGTCAGCTGATCGGCTGACCAGGCCAGGTCAAACCTGACGTTTGGGGCCCGCACGTCACTAACAGGGTCCTTAACTCTGCGCTGACTAGGGTTTGACCAACCCTGGGGGCCCACTGGTCAGTGGCAGGAGGCCTAATTAATCAGGGGGATTAGCCCCTGATGATGGCCACGTTGGCGCCCACCAGAGCAAGGCTGGCGGCGACCATCTGCACAGCGGCGACTCGCCGGAATCGCGCCTTCGGCGACCATTTGGTGCGCGGAGGGCACCGGGAGATAGCCCGTGCATGCGCGCGTCTAACAGGGCAGCGGAGACGGCTCGGGGCTGCTGGAGATGACGACCACGTCAAGCTGAGCGGCGGCGATGGCTCGGGCAGGAGCGGCTACTGTGCTACAGGCCGCGGGAGGAGGAGCTGAGGGCGGCTACAAGCTCCTGGAGGTGCTACGAGCATGAGCCCGTGGCCAGGAGCGAGCTTTGGTCGTTGTGGCCATCGATACACAATGGCTGGCGGCGAGCTCCGCTTGGCTCTGTCTACTGACGGGGCTAGATAAGGGGGATGGCATCAAGGCTAGGGGGAAATGGTTCGGGGCCTCACTGGAGGGGCTTCTGGCACTGTAGCGTGGTCGGGGACGCAGGGAGGGCGGCGAATCGCCGACGTCTTCAGTCCGGCGAGAGGGGAGGAGAGGAGAGGGAGAGGGGGAGATGGCGAGGGGGAAATGGGCTCGGCGGCGGCTCAGACTATCCTCTCGCCAGCGCGACGAGGAGGCAGCTAGGTAGGCAAGGAGGAGGTGGCCAGCGCGTGGCCACCGCTGGCTGCGGGGGCAGCACCCAGCTGCTTCTCCTCCTGGCAGGAGGAAGAAGACGCTGCTGCCTTTGTGGGCTGGGCCTCTTCTTCAGGTAAGCCCAGGTGGGCTTTTCCATTTTTCTCTATTTCAATTCTTTTCTAACTTCTAACATTTGTTTTATTTTAATTTCAGGCACATAAGCTATTTTAAAATATCCCAAATATTTTATATATTGAAGTTTGAATATTTCAAACTTATCTGAAAAGTTTTAGGATATATTGAAAACTAAAATAATGATAATGCTTTATTTGATATTTTCAGAAGCTTTATCATTTATTTTTAAATTGCTATAGTTGTTCAAATATTTTAAATTACCCCTTGTATAATCATGTCCATAATTATCACACATAGGGGACATTTTAGATGGGCATTTGGATTTGTTGAATTTTCACAAACTTTGAATTGGTTTGATTCAAATATGAGCTTGGGGTTTCTTTTAGCCCCCATTTCATGTTGATGCAAAATTGAAACATGATGCAACACCCATGTTGTTCCTATGACATCTAGCTACGGATGTGACAACTCACCCCCACTCAAAAGAATCTCGTCCCAAGATTTCGAAGTCGTCGGGAAGACCGCGGGGTACTCTAGTGGAAGACGGTCTTCTCTTTCCCATGTGGCCTCCTTTTCAGAATGGTGTGACCACTGAACCTTGGAAACTTGATGTTTCGTCGTCGAGTGGTATTCTCAGCTTGATCAAGAATACGGACAGGGTAATCTCGATATGTAAGGTTATCTTGGAGATCAAGCGCTTCGTGGTCTACTTCACGGACAGGGTTTGAGAAGCAACGCCTGAGTTGCGAGATGTGGAAGACATCATGAACCTTGGAAAGATGCGGCGGAAGTTCCAGTTGGTAGGCAACGTCTCCTCATTTAGCAAGAATGCGAAAGGGTCCAATGTAATGAGGACCCAACTTGCCCTTGATACCAAATCGATGGGTACCCTTCAGAGGTGTAACCTGAACATAAGCCTTCTCGTCAACTTCATAGGTCACAGCCTTATGATGGTGATCATATTGGCTTTTCTGACGAGATTGGGCTGTTTTCAACTTTTCACGAATAATGCGAACTTGCTCCTCTCCATACTGGATCATATCCGGGCCAAAGAGTTGCCTCTCTCCGGTTTCTGACCAGTTAAGAGGTGTTCAACACCTTCGTCCATAGAGAACTTCAAAAGGAGCTTTTCCCAAGCTTGATTGATAACTATTGTTATAAGCAAATTCGGCAAATGGAAGACATTTCTCCCAGTTCATATCAAAGGATATAACACAAGCCCGGAGCATGTCTTCGAGAATTTGATTGACTCGCTCAACTTGAACACTTGACTGCGGGTGGAAAGCAGTGCTAAAGGATAGATGAGTCCCCATAGCGGTTTGAAAACTTTCCCACAATCGGGAAGTAAAGATACTTCCGTGGTCTAAGTTAATCTCCAAAGGAACACCATGAAGAGAAACTATTTGAGAAACATATAACTCCGCCAGCTGGCTAGCAGTTATACTCTGCCGAACAGGAAGAAAATGAGCCATTTTGGAAAGGCGGTCAATGACCACAAATATAGCATTATTCCCTCTCTTAGTCCTGGGAAATCCGGTAATTAAATCCATACCGACCTTATCCCATTTCCATTCAGGAATAGCTAAAGGTTGAAGGGAGCCAGCAGGCCTTTGATGTTCTGCTTTCACGCGACGACAAACGTCGGAGTTAGCAACGAACTGAGCAATTTCCCAATTCATCCTAGTCCACCAGAACCTCTGGCGTAGGTCCTGATACATTTTGGTACTACCCGGATCAATTGTGAGAGGAGAATCATGAGCCTCCTTAAGGATCAACTGTCTTAATCGTGTGCTCTTGGGAACCACCAACCGGTTCTAAAAGAACACCACATCCTCATCGTCCTTCAAGAAATCTTTAGCATGTTCGCTAGCAATATTCTCTTTGATCCGGGATATACCCTTATCATATTTCTGGACAGCTACTATTTGATCCTTAAGATTAGGTTTCGCCACCAAGTTGTATAGGAATCCTAGAGGAACAATGTGGATGTTTAACTTCCGAAATTCCACATGCAGAAGTGGTTGACCTTGTTGTAACATCAGATTGTTACAATAAGACTTATGACTTAGTGGATCAGCCATGACATTGGCTTTCCTTAGGGTGTAAGTTATCCCTAATTCATAGCCTGTAATCAACCCAACCCACCATCTTTGCCTGAGATTCAATTCCGGCTGGGTGAATATATATTTCAAACTTTGGTGATCAGTGTAAATTTCGCAACGATTACCCAGAAGGTAATGTCGCCAGCTTTTCAGTGCATGGACCATAGCTGCAAGCTCAAGATCATGTGTTGGATAATTATCCTCATCTGGACGCAACTGTCGAGATGCGTATGCAATCACATGACGATCTTGCATGAGAATGCAACCTAATCCTTGTCGCGAGGCATCGCAATAGATAACAAAGTTCTTAGAGAAGTCTGGTGGCACCAGAACGGGAGCAAAGGTCAGTCGTCTTTTCAACTCCTGAAAACTATGCTCGCATTGTGGAGTCCACTCGAACCTTTTATCTTTATTGAGGAGTTCAGTCAAAGGTTTGGCAACCTTGGAGAAATTCTCGACAAAGCAAAGACAATAGCTCGCTAAGCCAAGGAAACTCCGAACTTGCTTAACCGATTCAGGTTGAGTCCAATCAAGGACGGCCTGCACTCTCTCGGGATTGACAGCAATACCTTTACCAGAGATCACGTGGCCTAGATAGGTCACTTCTGGCAACCAAAATTCACACTTCAAGAATTTGGCATACAGACGGTGCTCTCGAAGTTTCATCAATACTAGCCTTAGATGCTCGGCATGTTCCTGTTCGTTCTTCGACTAGATGAGTATATCGTCGAGGTAAACCACGACGAATTTATCCAAATACTCCATGAAGATTGAATTCATCAAGCGAGAGAAGGTGGTTGGGGCATTGATTAAACCGAAGGACATGACGGTGTACTCGTATTGGCCATAATGAGTATCAAAAGCCATTTTTGGAATGTCCCCATTCCTAATTCTGATTTGATGGTATCCCAACCTCAAATCCATTTTGGAAAAGATAGAGGATCCAGCGAGTTGATCATACAAATCGTTGATCCTGGGGAGCGGATACTTGTTCTTAATGGTGACCAGATTCATTGGCCGATAATCCACAACCATCCGATCCGATCCATCCTTCTTCTTGACGAAGAGGACGGGACAAGCCCAAGGAGAAGAACTAGGACGGATGAAACCTTTCTTCAAAGCATCATCGAGTTGGATCTTAAGTTCGGCTAGTTCTAAGGGTGCCATCTTATAGGGTCTTCTGGCTATTGGGACAGTCCCTGGAATGAGCTCTATCACAAACTCAACATCTCTGACAGGAGGAATTCCTGGCAATTCTTTTGGAAAGACATCCGAAAAGTCACGGACTACCGGAATATCTTCTAACTCTGGAAGAGGGCTAGCATTGAGGGAATAGAGTTGGCACTTGGCTGCTCGAGTGGAGACACTACTACAAAATAGGCTGTTAGTGGCGCACCTGTTTTTAATATTAATGGCGCACTATGGGTGCGCCACTATTAAACGCCACTAGTAACAAATAGTAATGGCGCACCTCTGGTGCGCCATTAGTATCCCAGATAATAGTGGCGCACCAAAGAGTGTGCCATTACTATGTCCAACAGTGCGCCATTAATATGCCTCCTAGGGGGGCATATTTGCCTCCACCTATGCCCCCAGGTGCGCCATTACTATGCCCCATAATGCGCCACTGGTATTTGGCTTTGGTGCGCCACTAATGCTAAATATGGTGCGCCACTACTATGAATATTAGGAATTATTATTTGCTTTTCTGGTATTTGCACAGGTTACAAAATAAGTTACATCACAGAATATAAACATCACACAATAGAATTCATCATATTAGCCTCCAAATTTGAAATACCGAACAATGTTCAAAAATTAGCCAAGTTTAGGTCTTGAGACATTAGCAAAGTTCATCGTATTAGCCGAGTTTATCGTCACATTACAAAGTCGATATCGATCATCTAAACTAACATCACATAGAAGAGAGCTGCGGTCACGATGAGCATCATCGCGATGAAACTGGTCTTCATCCGGTTCCTCCTCCGCTCCCTCCTCTCCCCCGCTAGATAGCTCGCGTATCTAGCTTCCGCCTCCGCCCTAGTGGTGTACCCTTTGTAACTGTTACCGCTGAAACGGTGAACCTATATCTGACACTCCTCCCAGTCGTCGTAGACTCCGGGAACCATACCCTTGTACATGACATACGACGGCATTTTTATGCACTAGACAAACAAAACGTTAGTAGCAATTCACAAATAATATATAAGCAATATATAAGTATGCAACAAAAGGATCGGAAGAGAAAAGCAACACATTAATAGCATGATTCATGGTCCTACTAATAAATAGCATCGATTACATATAAGTTGAACGACTGTCCAAACTAAAGAGACATACAAGTTCATTAAAGTTTAATTACAACATGAGCTAAACTCTTCTTCCAGAACTACATATCATCAATACTTTTGACTCGGCTCAGGGACTAGAGCATCGATGAAGCCGCCGTCTATACTTTTGACTCGGCTCAGGTACCGGAGCATGGACTCAGGCTCCTTGTAGCGTTGTTTCTATTTCACTGTTGGACGGTTGATATTTGAGGTAGAACTACCCCGAGGTACGAAGGACATCTTGATAGATGATTTCCGCAATATCCGACTGGATGCGAAAGAATTCTTGTCTGATGTCCGCGTCCTGGATTTCCGACAAGCGTGCGGCCCAATTTTTGAGATTACTTGGTAGCATAAGGTGATGAAGGTCCCGTACGTTTGCCTGCATGTGATGGAGGGCGTAGTAGGCATCCTTCTGACTGCGAGGCGGCTACTTGATGCAGGGGAATGTCGTTACGTGGGTGAACACGTGCTTGTCGTACATATAAATTGGCCTCCTGAAGGTGCCTCCAGAGTTGGCGTAGCCGGGGAGAGCATCATCAATAACTTTCTTGATATTTGTGTAGTCTTTCTTCGACTGACGGTCCGAGTCGAAATACGTGGCCATGGAATATTTCGGGCTTAAGAGGATGAGTGTGCAATGTGTGTCACTGCACAGAACACGGAATGTTAGAAAAAAAAGAACGATCGAAATCTAAGAAATCATATGTTACGGGGCGGTGAGGGGATGACTTACTCGGGAAAGTAAGGCACAAGGAAGTTATCCTTATCTTCCAATGCTTTGCAAACCCTTGGATTGGCAACCAGCAGAGAGGGGGTCTGATCCTAATATATTATCGGATCTGATAGGAGGTTACTTATGCAAACCCACGGGGGATATGTGGAATCACTTTTGGCTATTAACTTCCCATGACTTAACCCACTTCTATATAAATTTACATAAAAATGAATACAAGCAGATGTGTGATATTTTGAATGGGCTTCAGTCTCAAGCAGCTATCAGCAGCCCCATGTGCTTAGGAATCGCAAGACTATTTTAATCAGCAGCTATCAGCACCTCCGAGAAAATGTTCACAACAGGAAGAAATTATAATGAGTAGCATTTCTTATTTTGTCATTGTTTTTAGAAATTCATTTCAGCACACATATGGTCTGATAGAAACTGTAGTTTCAGTAGTAGTGTACTGCGGTTCATGCATTATAGGCATAGCTCAGACGATAATAAGAAGTGCCAAAAGCGGAGGTTGCAACAAGTGTCATCATTTAAAACAACCAAAATGGTGGACCAAGTAAGCATGGATCCAAATTCACTAATTCAGTCGGACAAGTGTTCTAATCAAATCCAAGTAATAAGCTATGTAAAAATTGGTATATTTCTGTGGTGTCATACTGAATTTGCGAATGGGCATCTGCCCCAAAACATTTGAAAACAGGATGCAGGCCATTCATTGGGTGCCGTGTCAATGTCATTTGGGACAAGAATCCCTTATTAGCATTGTTATAAAAACATGACATATTAATGCAACGAACCATGATGTTTGCAAATCCACTGTTATAAGCAAGCATTGTTCCAAATCCACTGAAAATTCACTGCAAATAAGTAATTCAGCATTGCCACTGATGCCTTTGGCTCTACTAGGGATAAATTTGAGCCACACAGCACAACACAGCATAGATACATAACAGCTAGAACAAGCCATTGCTGGAGCGGTTCACGTGCTCATCTATTCTAAATAAGAAATGCTACTCATTAGCTATTTTCATCACTATTGGCACAGGAGAAACAAGCTCCTGCCTCGACCAGTATAAGGAAGAGGTAGGGGCAGGACCTCACTTGTCAGAGCACATCGCCGTCGTGGACGCGGATCTGTCGTCGACGGTCGCGACGGCGGAGCCGGACGGGAAGAGCACGCTGGAAGGGGGGAGGGAGCAGGTAGAGAGCCGCTTATAGCGGGGGGGGAGCAGGTAGGTAGGCGGCGAGGCGGGCTCCGGTGGGTGGCGGCGGGGGATCCGGCGACAGAGACGCAGTCGATGGTGGCAAGGGCGGGGGTGGGAGGCGACGGCGGAGCGGGGGTGGGAGGGCCGGCCGGTTGTGAAACAGTGATAGGAAGGGGAGGGAGGGAGGGAAAAGGCTATAGTGGGGGGAGGGTTAGCAATGGCGCACCTTATAGAGGTGCGCCATAAAAACAGTGATGATAGCAATGTGCGCCATTACTAACATTTTTTTATTGGTATATCAGTGGCGCACCTTTTAGGGGTGCGCCATAGAAACAGTGATAGCAATGGCGCACCTTCTCCTGGTGCGCCATTACTAACTTTTTTTATTTTTTTGGATTTTAGTTTGCATGTAATAATTTAGAATTATATGACATGGTATGATTCAAAGTGTGTATGTTGGTGGTTGTTGTGTAGTTGGTTCACTATGATACAAAGTTATCTATTGCGTAGGAACCACATGTAGAATCCTTATGGTTAGGGGCTACTTAGTTAAAAAGAGTAGGGTTTTTTGCACACATGCAAAAGCATTGTGATTTGATCTTCGCTATATTTTCACAATCATCTTGCCCTTCTTTCTCGCGGTTGAATAATTTAGCCCCGGAACCCCTTGAGCTGTTCTCTTGAATGGACGTCCTTTAGGTAGGGTGGTCCTGCTTCTTCTTGTGGTGTATGGTACTTCATCGTCATCGTCATCTTCCACCTTCGGGTCGCCGTACTTGTCGAAGTCTTGCTCATTGGCGACTCCATCCATTCCGATGATGTTCCTTTTGCCTCTCCTCACGACAACACGACTAGGCTTTGACGGGTCGGTAATGAAGAAGCATTGGTCCACTTGGCAAGCCAGTACCCATGGCTCATTTTTCACGGTGACGTTTGCACCCGCGGTCTTGGATTTGGCTTCGGGTATAACCATGGTGGTGAAATACCGGTCTTCTTTTAGGACGCTCTTGGCCCATCTGGCACGGAACATCGGGACCTTCTCTCTAGCGTAGCTCAACTCCCAGATCTCCTTGATCCTTCCATAGTATCTATCCTTGTCGTTACCGGTGTAGGATTCCATTGTTACCTCGGAGTTCTGATAATCGCTCTTCATGTCCTTTCCTCAGTGTAGAATGTGTAGCCATTGATATCGTATGCCTCATTGGTCATCAGGTTATGCTCGGTGCCCTGTGGCAAGGCGAATATGAGTTTTTCTTCCGTGGAAGAATCCTCATGTAAAGGGTACGACAGAAGCCTGTCCTTGAACCAACGCGTGAAACATGAGTTGTGCTCTTTGATTATATCTCCGTCCGTCCTCTATTGGCCTCGGTCATTGTACGTCTTCTCAATAAAGGTTTTGTGCTCTACCACCCAAGGATCGACCACGTCTATGTGTTGTAGCGCGACTAGGTTTGCTCTTTCAAAGTCGGCGAGTTAACCCTTGAAATCGACATGCATTTCGCGGCGACCCTCGCGGTGACCCCATCCAGCGAGCCTGCTGAGGTGCCTGTTGACGGGCAAACCAACGGGGTTCTCGATGCCTAGATAATTCGTGCAGAAGGAGATGCACTCTTCGGTCACAAAGCCCTTGGCTATGCTTCCATCTCGACGTGCCCTGTTGTGAACGTATCCTTTGATGACACCATTCATCCTTTCGAACGGCATCATGCTGTACAGGAACATCGACCCGAGTTGGATGATATCCTCCACGATATGGACCAGCAGATGCACCATAACATCGAAGAATGCGGGTGGGAAGTACATCTCAAGATCGCATAGTATCACCGTGATCTCTTCCTGTAGCCTTCTGAGTTGCTTCACGCCAACCGACTTCCGAGAGATGACGTCGAAAAAGTTGCATAGGCCAAATAGCGTTTCACGAACGTGCACGTCCATGATCCCACGAATAGCAACTGGAAGTATCTGCATCATCAGCACATGACAGTCGTGAGACTTCATCCTACTGAACTTCTGCTTCGCGGAGTCTAGGTATCTGCTTATCTGCCCTACGTAACCGTAAGGAAGTTTTACTCCTACGAGGCAAGTGAAAAACTGATCGATCTCCTTCTGACTTAGAGTGAAGCACGCGGGAGGGCATTCATATTCGATCTTCTTGGCCTTTTTGCCTTTGTTGCGACGAATTTCCGTGTCCTTCGTCTCATCATCATCATCATCATCATCATTAGGGCGTTTTGTGTGAAGCTCCTCCCTCATGCCCATTGATTGCAAGTCTGCCCTTGCTTTCGGCCCATCTTTGGTCCTCTCTGGCATGTTGAGTAGGGTACCAAGCAGACTCTCGCACACATTCTTCATGATATGCATAACATCAAGGCTGTGAGGCACACGGGGGATCTTCCAGTACGGCAAGTCCCAGAAAACAGACCTCGTTTTCCATATCTTCAGCAGTGGCTCTGGCGCCTTTTGCTTCTTTCCCGGCGGTGGGCACTCTTTCCAATTTTTCAACAGCTCGTCTATTTCCTCGCCGCTCCTCGTACATGGGGGTCTTCGGGGTTTGGTTTCACCATCGAGCAGATCCTTACATTTTCTCCATGCGTCATCGTCGCGAAGCCACCTTCGATGTCCCATGAACACGGTTTTCGAAGACTCGGGATCTCTATCTAGCTGGCGATACGTTGTGTCATCCATGCACCTGACGCATGCACTAAATCCGTGGATCACCTGCCCCGCGACATATCCGTAACCAAGAAAGTCATGCACCGTCATGAGCAGTGCGGCTCTCATAGGGAAATATTGTTTTGCTGCGGCGTCCCACGTATTGGCTGGCGTTTTCCACAGCGTGTCTAGCTCCTCTTTCAGCAGCCCCAGATAGAGATTGATGTCGTTCCCTAGTTGTTTCGGCCCTTCAATTAGCATACTCATGTGAATGTACTTCCTCTTCATGCACATCCAGGGGGGAAGGTTGTACATCCACACAAACACAGGCCAAGTGCTATGTGTGCTTCTCAGGCTGCCAAACGGATTGACTCCATCGGTGCTCGCGCCCAGCACGATGTTCCTTGGGAAGACGTTCATGCCAGAATGACATTTCTCATCGAAGCATGCGTCGGTCATTTTGTGTTTTACCTTCATCTCCAGAGCCATGAGCGTTACTTCCAGGCGGGTATCCTCGGGCCTACATCCTTCATACAATGGAGTAACCGCGTCTATCTCCAGTTGATCCAGCTTGGCTTTCTCTCGGGTGGCAGCTAATGTGTTACCCGTCTGCTTGAGAAGCAACTCTTGAATATGAGGGTCCTGCACCCAGCCCATCGACGGTCCATCGTCGTTTGCTCCGGCATCTTCATCTTCATGATCAGTCCCTTCGTCTTGATCTTCCTCATCATCATGTTCGCCACCTTCTACATGATGACTGTGTCCTGCATCTACTTCGTGATCATGTCCTGGAGATTCTTCGTCTTCTCGCCCGCCCTCGCCTCTACTGTCTTGCTGCCCTTCCTTATTTCTTGCCCGGCCCCCATGGATGACTTCATAATCATCTTCATCACCTTGCCACCGATAGCCATCCATGAAACCACGCACGAGCAGGTGGTCCCGCACCTGTCTGGAATCTGGGTCCATAAGGCTCTTCAGCTTGCATCTTCGACATGGACATCTTATCTCTGTCTCATTCTTTTGAAGCATCTCGGCCTTTGCGGAGCTCAAAAGCCAATTCACGATGCCTTCGGTCATTGTGCGGACCATGGTCGCCTGCGGAGTAGAGCAAAACGATATTTTAGAACCAAAAAAAAACTTGGCATGACTTTGCCTAAAAATAGGACCAAAAAGAATGCATAGTGCCAAATTCTCGCCGAAATTGAAATGAATCAACATTCCGGCAAAATATTGGCAACATTTAGGGGAGGGTCATCACCACAAACAATGGCGCACCACAAACATACGTAGATCTAGGCCATAAAAAGTGTGTACGTTGGAGGGAGAAAAAGTAGATCTAGAACATAAAGAAAGCCTTCCCCTTACTTACCTATCAAGAAAAGGAAATTTAACCACTTAATTTGGGTGAATCTATGGTGCAAATAAGGTGAGGAGGAGGAGGCAGCCGAGACCAAGCTTGGTAGCTAGAGGTGGAGAGAATGAAGTGGGGAAAGTGAGTGTGGTAGGTGGCTGTAAAAAATTAAATATCTAGCTGCTCTCAGGTTACCAATGGCGCACCTCCTAAGAATGCACCATTGGTAACCAGGGTTACTAATGGCGCACTTGGTGCATGGTGCGCCATTACTAGTTTTGAAAAAAAAATTGAATTTTTTTTGTTAGTAGTGGCGCACCATGGGTGTGGTGCGCCATTAATAGTTAAAACTAGTAATGGCGCACTTCCACCTGGTGCGCCACTGCTATGTCTGGGGAGGGGTGTGGGGCCAGGACACAACTAGTAATGGCGCACCACACACCAGGTGCGCTATTAGTATATGGCCATTAATAGCGCACCAGTATCTGGTGCGCCACTGCTATATAGCAATGGCGCACCACATACATAGTGCGCCACTAATGTCTATATTAGCTATAGCCCTTTTCCTAGTAGTGAGACATTAACTGTCTCACATGATGGATGTGTAAGTTGAACATTCCTAGTATGAGTATCAATCTTAGCATAGTGGGCTTTCATCCAATCCATGCCTAGAATGATATTGATGTCCGAAGACTTGAGGGCTATTAGGGATGCTAGGAAGACTAGCCTATCCACCAGAATCTCATTATCACGGCTCACTCTAGAAGTTTGCCATTTTGAAACAAGAGTCTGAACTACTAAAGGAGTAGGCATATCACAAAAAGACATGTTATGCAACTGTGCATAACTTTCTGGGATGAAAGAATGAGATGCCCCAGTATCAAATAGAACAGATGCTGGATGACTATTGACAAGGAGCATACCTAGGATAACATCAGGATCCTCAAGGGCTTCCTCAGCAGAAATATAATTCACTCGTCCTCGAACAGGAGCTGGCTTCACATAGAAGGCTTTTCCGGCTTTCCACGTCCAGTCGGCTTAGCATTAGCCTGAGGACAATCACGGGAGTAGTGTCCTGGTTCTCCACATTTATAGCAGACCACGGAGGCACGGGGAGCAACATTGATAGGCGGACCTCCAAACGGCCTGGCTGGAGGATTAGGCTGAACTAGGCGAGGCGCCTGGAAGGATATCCTTGCGGTATCTTGGCCGCAGAGCTGCGTTAGCACCCACACCCAGCATTTGTTGGGGCCTGAGCCAGATGCGGGGTTAAATTCACGGTTGTGCTTCCTTGTAGCCTCATAATCCGTCTGTCCAGTCTCGGCATTGATAGCCTTGTTGATGAGAGCCTGGAAGGTTGTGCACTCATGCAGGCGTAGATCTCGACGAAGCTCAGGATTGAGTCCCTTGCGGTACCTAGCCTTCTTCTTAGCATCAGTTGAAACTTCCTCCGAAGCATAGCAAGCAAGATTGCGGAACTCACGGCTATAGGCATCCACGGACAGTCTGCCCTGGGTGAAAGCACAAAATTCCTCTCTCTTGTGATCCATTAGCCCTTCCGGGATGTGATGGGTACGAAATGCCGTGCTCAATTCTGCCCAAGTTGGTGCGGGGCCTGCGGGGCGCATGGCTTCATAATTTTCCCATCATAGATTGGCGGGTCCTTCTAGAAAGTAGGTAGCAAAGCTCACCTTGTTGGCCTCAGACACATTGGAAGCCCGGATCTTGCGGAACATGCTGGTCAGCCAGTCATCCGCGTCGAGTGGGTCGACCAAATGATGATACTTAGGTGGGCATAGCCTGACGAAACCACCGAGTGACACGCCATCATTGAGATCATTGCAGGGAGCACATGCTGTGTTCTGCTCAATTCCTTCCAGCAGCCGGTTGGTCTCCCTTTTATTCCGTTCAGCTTCTAGCATCACTTCCGCCAAAGAAGGCGCATGTGGTAGGTTCTCTTGCCTTGGCTGGATTCTCTCGCCCTGCTTAGGGGCAGGCATGGGGTTATTCCTAGTTGCCACCATCCTGAGAAAACAAACCCACAGCTTAGACATCGAGGACATCAACTCTAAGACATGAGATAAGGAATGTACTGGACAACATGGCATGCAGGGTGAACACCCAAACAACATGGTAAAAACAATTGCCATATGAGCACCATGATTCATACACACCATGACATAGTTCAGTACAAGCCTAGGCTGAAAGCAAACTATAGAGAGATGACACAACTCATCAGAGGCATTACAAGCTTCCTATACATTATCTATCCACACGTCCGGAACTCAACTCTCAACCTCAATCATATCCCACAAGACACGCAGGACTGTGGCGATACGATTACTAACATACTAGTACTAACATCCACGTACTCAAGCATCGCCATAGAATGCCTCATATAGGTTACCCCCGTGACCCGGGAGCTGAACCAGAGGATCCGGAAACACTCTAGCCTATGATCCCTGGAAACCGTAAGGACACGAATGTGGCCTTGGTCCCCTCGTTGGCGGCAACAGCGGTCCTCGAGGAGGGGTGATGCCTCCAACATCGGGCCAGTCTACGTGTGTTGGCAGATGAGTCCGCGATGGGGTCAGCATCTCCAAATCTCCATAGCCTGTCTGCACGACAGGTGCCAACTGTGTCAAAGCTTTCCAAAGACATGCACGGGTGGCATATAGCTCCATGCGAAGGGCACGTGCATCACGATCCCTGTTCTCCAACATCTGAGCGGTCACTTGCAGCCTAAGGTCCTCATGAGAATGGTCATAGTAGGTTGCGCTAAGATAACCATCCTCTCCTCCCATGGAAGCAGGGTCATAGTAGGAGCAGACCATGGTGAAACCTCAGGATAGTCAACATGGTATAGGCAGCCTCCTGAACCGCCATGTCTTTGGTGACACCTAATCCATAAGTCTAGTGAAGCGGCTCTGCAGCTCTAGGATATGAAGGATATATCTCAACAATACACAGATACTGACTCTGGTTGAAATCTTGATACTGTTCCTCCACTGTGTACTCTGGGTACCAATGGTAGCCAGCCTCCATCATAACTCTAACCAACATGGCCGTGTGACCCGGTACATCGATGCACCTGGTCAGACGGACCACCTAACGGGAAGGACGAGGGGGCATCTGAAACAGAGAATGATGCAAAGACATTAGAGAATCTAACAGAAATTGGACAACATACCGGCTGTAATTGCTCAAAAGGGATTTTGAGACAACTACAAAAGATTGGCAAAGCATAACCACTCGACTTTCTAGACTCAAATCTCTTCTCCATCTGTATGTCACACCAACAATACTCAAGTACCGACACTCACTTGCAAACAAGCTAGGTAGTGGTCCATGGTTAGTAACTCGTCATCCTGAGCAATAGATGAGAAGCCTAGTTCTTATCCCCGTAGAAAAGATGAGAATGACTCAAAATAGAACAACTTGGGAACAGGAGTAACAAGAGCCTTACGTTCCCATCCACAATAAATTCCCCTACTTCTCTATAGTGTTTCTAGACTCAACTTCGACCGGTTTGGCTTGGTAATCCTACAGTCAGTCAGGCTCTGATACCAATGCTGTCGGGACCTCGATCCTAAGTCATATGAATCCAGGCTATAACATATCACATCACTTTGCGGGCACACACACGGTAAGCTCCACGGCTGCAGCCTTACCTTAGCCGGGACCGTTTGCGAATTTTGTCTCACGTATGTGAACATGTCGCTCGCAATCAAACGACAGCAAACCCAGGCTGACATAACTAGTCATAGAACCCAAGTGGCACATCCGTACGGAAACAGGCATACGTAACCCAGCGATGCAGGTGTCAGCCTCAAGCGTGTGTAGACGAGTCATAGCAAGCTACAAGGACTCCATTATGCCGTGAGGCATAAATGCCATCACTGCACGTAGACGAGTCGTAACAGGCTACATGGACTCCATTACACTACGAGATATTTCCCCGAAGGGAGAGACACATCAGCAAAGAAGGATACATGCCGATCAATCAATGTGTCTGGAGCAGTAGTAGGATACCATGGCTCGGTGGAAGCACAAAGAGGCAGTTTCCCGTAAAGAGTACTACTAAAGGCACACGGCTAGGTGTCGGAGCCCATATATACCATTGCATGTCACACGTACGCACGACATGCCCGATATGCATAGATACAACTATGGCATCACAACATAACCATACAACAACAAAACTTTTATTTAAGAGGCTCAAACGAGCCTTGCATATTATGTTCTTACAGATAGGGGTCTCATGACCCGACACTCAAGTCATACAAAAAAGTTCATACAAACCAAGCGGAAGCATAACGTTGTCTGAGTATAGATAGATGAAAGGGTAAAAAGGCACATGGCCTGACTATCTACAGCCCGCCACAGGCATAAGGTCGTAGTTGGGACACCAGCTATTCGGCATCGTCAACATCTATAAAGAACGCACCCGATGGGCCCGGGGTCTCATCTGCAACATTTATTAAGCAAACATGAGTACAAATGTACTCAGCAAGTCTTTAAAGCTGACCTAGACTAATCGTGATCATGTATCAACAAAGGGGGTGGTGGAGTTTATGCAGCAAGGCCAGCTTCGACTCATGGCTAACCTACACTACACAATGTTAACTCTTTGTTTACTTTTTATATATCGCACACGAGTCCACTAACTCCATGACAATACACCACCATGGATTCACTCCCCTCTCCTGGGAGAGTGCCAGCCACGGTACTCACACTTGTCTTGAGATTTTTATGAGTATCCATTTGATTATCTATGAACAGCATAAGTTCTCCAAGTAGTCCATATCCGAGGACGCGGCTATTCGAATAGTTTCATACCCTGCAGGGGTGTACTTCTTCACACACGCTGTCACCACTTATCGTTGTGTGCTCATAAAACCATGCACCTCGGCAACCTTGAAGCGGAAGAGCAGCAAGGGAGTCGGCCATGACCGTCAATCACATAAGACCTCTAGTCCAGGCTATCGCCTATTTGAGACTAAACCCGCACGGAAGTCCGGCCAAAGTTTCCGCTACGGCCCCAAACGATGTGTGCAGGGTTCCCAAGCCCACCATTCGGGTGACCCTTGGTACACCGTGCCACTGCCTATCACGTTGTAACCCACCCCTAGGGTCAGCGCTACGCACGGCCTCCAGCATGCTATAAACACCAGAAACTACTTGCAACTCTTGGACTAAGGACTAAGAGAGTGATAAGTCGAGAGGGTCAATTAAGTATCCCAACGTGTGGTAGTAACTAGTCTTGGATCACAAACACGGAACTCAGTTCCTAAGAACGGTCCCAATGAGACAAACCGCTATGTACTCCTACATAGCCCCTCATCGCTACCTTTACCAAATCAGGTTCATCATAAACTTATCACATCATAAGGACATTGTTCCACTCCAGTTCATCACCCAGATGAATCAGACTTGACACAACTCTAAGCATAGCATGCAAGCAGGCATAGTAAACTAAGCACATCATGGCACAAGCATCTACCAGGTATGCTAGGTTGTGAGGTTTAGCTATTTACTGTGACAGTGACAGGTCATGCAATAGAATAGGTTCATCTACCGTGTATGACTGACAAGTGAACATTGGTCCTAATGCAATAAACAAGAGCAAGAATGAGAGAGTGGGATGTTATCCGAATGATCAAGGGGGTTGCTTGCCTTGCTGGGAAGCGGGAAGGTTCTCTCCTTCGTTGGAAAACTCGGGGTTATCCTCAGAAGTAGGGCCTACTGCAATGCAGATAAATAGCAATCAATACACGCAAGTGCAACAATATGATGCATGATCATGGCATGATAGCATGTATGGATGAGCTAATGCAACTAGTGTTCAAGTTAATTTGAAATGAGTTTGAATATAGGTTCAAAGTCATTCTTCATTTCAAATTCCATATATTAACCTATTAGTAAATATCAATGTTCATATACTTAGGTTTCTCTAGCATGCATGATAATATCACCATTGGATTCATTGGATTTTTCTGATAAATTTTCATACATAAATTATTTTCATCTAATTTATAGATTAATTTATATGATTTTTTGAAGTTTAAAATAATTTCTGGATTTATTTTTAAACTACAAATTGGGTTAATGGTGTCAGCCTGACGTCACTATGACGTCAGCTGGTAGGCTAACCAGGCCAGGTCAAACCTGATGTGTTGGGCCCGCACGTCAGTGACAGGGGCCTTAACTCCAAGCTTACCAGGGTTTGAACCACCCTCGGGGCCCACTGGTCAATGACAGGAGGCCTAATTAACCAGGGGGATTAGCCCCTGATGATGGCCACGTTGGTGCCCACCGGAGCGGGGCCGGTGGCGACCATCCGCATGGCGGCGACTCGCCGGAATCACGCCTCCGACGACCATTTGGCGCGCGGAGGGCACCGGGAGATAACCCATGCACGCGCGCTTCTAGCAGGGCGGCGGATAGGGCTCGGGGCCGCCGAAGATGATGATCACGTCGAGCTGAGCGACGGCGACGGCTCGGGCAGGAGCTGCTACTGTGCTACATGTCACGGGAGGAGGAGGTGAGGGCAGCTACGAGCTCCTGGAGGTGCTATGAGCACGAGCCCGTGGCCAGGAGCGAGCTTTGGCCGCTGTGGCCATGGCTACGCCATGGCCGGCGGCGAGCACCGCTCGGCTCTGGCAACCGACGGGGCTTGAGAAGGGGGATGGCGTCGGGGCTAGGGGGGAACGGTCCGGGGCCTCACCGGAGGGCCTTCTAGCACCGTAGCGTGGTCGGGGACGCAAGGAGGGCGGCGAATCGTCGGCGTCTTCAGTCTGGTGAGAGGGCAGCAGAGGAGGGGGAGAGGGGGAGATGGCGAGGGGGAAACGGGCTCGGCGGCGGCTGAGCCTATCCTCTCGCCAGCGCGACGAGGAGGCGGCCAGGCAGGCAAGGAGGAGGTGGCCAGCGTGTGGCCACCGCCGGCTGCGGGGGCAGCATGCAGCTGCTTCTCCTCCTGGCAGGAGGAAGAAGACGTTGTTGCCCCTGTGGGCTGGGTCTCTTCTTCAGGTAAGCCCAGGTGGGCTTTTCCCTTTTCTTCTATTTAAATTCTTTTCTAACTTCTGACATTTGTTTTATTTTAATTTCAGGCACATAAGCTATTTTAAAATATCCCAAATATTTTATATATTGAAGTTTGAATATTTCAAACTTATCTGAAAAGTCTCAGGATATTTTGAAAACTAAAATAATGATAATGCTTTATTTGATATTTTCAGAAGCTTTATCATTTATTTTTAAATTGCTATAGTTGTTCAAATATTTTAAATGACCCCTTGTATAACCATGTCCATAATTATTAGACATAGGGGACATTTTGGATGGGCATTTTGGATTTGTTGAATTTTCACAAACTTTGAATTGGTTTGATTCAAATATGAGCTTGGGGTTTCTTTTAGCCCACATTTCATGTTGATGCAAAATTGAAACATGATGCAACACCCATGCTGTTCCTATGACATCTAGCAAGGGATGTGACAGGTCGCCACGGACGGGACGACGCGGGGGTGTCTTCAGGACTGGGCATTTGGCACCAGAGCTAGAGGCGGCGAGGGAAAGGAGACAAGGAATTCTGAAGAAGGTGCAGTGGTGGCACCGGACAAGAAACATGGGGAGAAGTAGGAGGCATCGAAGAATGAGGAGCTGGAATAGGCGCACGGCTAAAAAACCTTGATATGGATATGCCTATGAGTATCGGGGTGATATAGATACGTAAGAACGTCATCACCAAAACCTTTGACGGAGAACGTACGTTTAACTATTTTGGAAAATAATATTAACAAAGTTATCAATTAAGCATCCAGTATTTAGCATATACTAAAAACATGCTTGTGCGTTGCAACGGAAAAAAAATCATTTCTCATACATAGACTAGAAGGCATCAACAAATCCATTGATTTTTTTACTATGTCACACAACAAACAACACGATAAGTGATGTTGTGCAAAATCATAAAAATTGGATTGTTTTTCAGTGTACTCAGGGTATTTCCGAAAACCTTTATGGAAAAAATTTCAAACAATATGGAATTCAACGTTAAGCTACTTTTTACATAAGGCTCATCTTAGTTGTTTAGTGTAATTAATTGTATATTGGTTGGTTATTGTCCACTGTGCGAAGTAGAGAGGATGATTATGTACGTATTGTAACCTTTAACATATGGTCCCTGGTAGGAATCCATATCCCCTATTGTACCAAACATATATTTTGTGAGAGCATCAAACTATCATGTCTATTCAGTTTAAATAGTGTAGAAAATACATATGATAGGCATTTCGAAAATACTCCATATAAAGAACATAATAATTAAGCTTGTAGGCTAAACATAATATTAGAAATGATTTACATGCAATATAATAACATATTTAGAATCTACAAATTTTTCTGATTGATTTTCATATATTTCATGTTAAATTTGAAGTTGGGGTTTAAAAAATATGAATATTTAGAAAAACATTTGAGTCTACCAAAAAAGAAAAGAGAAGGCTAAAGAGAGTTGCTAGGCCTAAATTCCAATATTATGTAGCCCGTTTGGGAGAGAAAAAGGTAGAAAAGGAAAATGGAGAGGAGGTGGATTCGAAGCCAGGTCTCCTAGATGGTATAGTGCAGCTCTAGCCACTTGGGTGCCCGCGTGATTATTTTCAATTCGAGGTTTGCGTCTTATATGAATCAGAGGCGATGGTGGATGAGGTAAAACGAAATGTTTTTCACTTATCGGTGGCATTGTGCGTAATTAGCTGAAACTTTAGGGGTAAATTATCCAATGGACAACCAGAAGCGTTAGGCCCTTTATTAATAGGTAGAGATTTAGTCAGTTCAGTCCATTACCCTCTATCTTCATATCCATGATCCCAACAAAAGCGAGAACCAACAACAAAAGGGTTTATACCAAAAGAGTCATAGAGATTAAGAACATCAATATCTAAGACTTTCGCCATGTTTTCCATAAATTAACTGGGAAATTCCCTTCTTCTTAATTAATTGATGAGGTAAAAATTCCGTATCCATTTCGAGAAAAACATAGTGATGTTCCAGTTGATGATCTTGACGAGTAGTTTTCAAATAAACCATGCAATGCCCACATAAATGGGACAGTTAACTCTTGACGTAAACACTGTTCGAAATCTCTCCCCTCCGCTCGACTCCGTGGAGCTGTGAAGCTTGGTTTTAGTCCCTTTGTGAAATGGGCTGCAGACTACTTTGCTCTTGGAGCATAGTTGAGGAGCAGAGAGGAACCGAACAGGCTCTTAGAGCATATACAGCCAGGCCACCCAAACCCTCTCAAACGCTCGGGCAGGCCACCTAGTCACTAACCTATCATGAAAATTTGACACGGACGGGCGCCTCAAACGTCCGGACTGACCGGCAGCCCTCATATCCAGCCCAAAATATGGAGCGAATATGGGGGTGCTCGGGCCTGCCCACCACATAGGACTGATGTTGGGTTCCCATGCGGACTCGCCCGAAAACCCAACAGTCCGACGGATGCCTCCTCCGTTGTTGTGTTGTGAACGTTGCGTGGCGCCGCTCCAGCTCGTCACCCGAGGCCAAATCCGGTCGGCGTCCCCTCATCCACCTCCTTCCTCTCTATGCCGCCACCCGAGCCCGTCCTCCTCCTCTCCCATGCTCTTCGGCAACTCCATGCCCCCACTACCGCCACCACTTTCTAACATCGGAGCACTGGCTGCAGCTCCTTGAGCAGGTCCAAGCAAGGCACCAGCCTGGATCTCTGCAAGGCTACCTCCGGGTGTAGTGGATCCAGAGGAGGAGGTTGAGGTTAATGGGGAGGAGGAGGAGCCAAAGTTGGAGGATAATGTGGGGGACACTACTGACGCGGATCTACGCGAGGAGCAGCACACCATCCTCAACTTCATCCGCTTGGAGTCGGCTGTTGTGGCACCCTGGCTCAGAGGAACCATAACACCTTGTATTCCAGCCCAGAGATCAAGTCTTTTGGAATACCGCACTGCTTGGCATAGAACAAATCAACTCTTTATTACAAATAATAGGGATACAAGGGTTCGGGTATAACAAAGGATTGCAAAGGAACGATGACACTACGCCTGCTAAGGTAGCTCTATGCTACCAGCGGAATAACTTGTAACAACGGAATAACTTCTAGCACCAGAACAACAACGCCCGTGATGAACTCCACTCTGTAGGGACTCTAGCTGGGACACGTTCTAGAGCACGAACTGGGGATCCTTAATAGGCAATCAATCATGGCATCACCTGCAATATGGCATGACATGCCAGGTGAGTACTTTGAATGTGCTCGCAAGCTCACAGCAACCAAAGCAATCAAGACAAACAATAACATTGCAATTACAGGTTAATTGATAATGAGCATGATACTATCGGGCAACTAAGATGAGAAAAGCATGATCATGCTACTTATGGTATGAACATGATGATACTAATGCTAGCATGAGAGGGTAAGTCGGTGTTTAAGGTCCCCTGGACCAACTTACTCTTCTTGGAGGTTATCTCGTAACCACCATAGATAACCACCTTACATACCATCGTGATCATCACATGATCTCCTCGGGATCAACCAAGCTCGATATCAACAATAACATCACGATCATCACGGACCACAAGGAGCTTGATATTTACCTATGATCACTGCATGACCACATAAATATCAACCAACTTCTTTCCCCATAGAACCAAGGTTGTTTTATTATTCAGGTTAATATTACTGTGGACTCATAGTGTGACCTACTACGAACTGTGTCCATATCCGAGGACGCTTCTATTGATAGATTACACACTCTGCAGAGGTTAGTACATTGTACCCACACCACGGAACTCGTGGCCTCGTGCTCCAATTCGGGTGGACCAACGACATTCCGACAAAACTAATCTATTGCATGACACTCTCCCAGCCACTCCGACAAACTCCCATTTCGTTTATGTCATGGGTGTCCCCGATGTCAACTCGTGACAACAACCACCTTTGTGGATGCCACCGTCGTGGCAAAACAAACTAGTCCTATATGAGGACCAACGCGCGCAACCAACCCGGGCACACAAGCCTTATGGCAGCCTACCTCATCAGGGTAACGTGTGTGCATAACATTCCCTAGTTGGAGGCACCAGCGAGAGGCATGTCAATAGAACACATTAGGGCCTCCCATATGGCACATGTGGTTGCACTGGTGAGCTCGATTCAGGGGCACCATGACTCAGCCAACAGATTTGTTCAAGTTTGATTAATGTCAGGTTTTAACTTGAACAGTGATGAGTTGAGCCATAATAAAATAACATGATCAAATAACAATGCATATGAACTTGATATCAATATGAGCATGGATGGCATCATGACCATTTAGCATATGAAGCATAAGATCAACAACCATACATTATTTATTATACGAGATGCAAATGAGTATGGCACGGTAATGATCATGCATATTACAAGTATCTGCATAATAGACGGTAATAATGCACATGAGTGTATCATTATCACTATCACGAAATAAGTATAAGAATGAACATAATGGCAGTCATAACAATAATAACATTGGCAATAGATCATGAATGCGTGAGAGCATGGCATAAGCATGGATTCACAAGCATATTCATAGAATTAACAAAATCATTAAATGAACAAATAACTGTTTAGATATTCATGTGGAAAACATGGCTATTGCAATGCCATCATGCAACTGGCACTTGTGGCTTGCCTGGAGATGAAGGAATCATTGGGAAAAAGTGTGATGAACTTGCAGTAAGATTTGCCAGAGGAGTTTCTCTCCCGAAGGGGATTGATTGGAGGGTAAGGGAAAATGGTCATTTTCAGAGTGTGGCAACATAATGAAAATGATACCAGCGGAACGGGCTCGAGGAATAGAGAATGTGGGATTTTGAATCACTTGAAGGAGTTGGGGGTGAAAAGATACGATCATTCGTTCATTAGGGAGAAAACAAATAAAAACATGTTCGTTTGTGCTGCTAACGGACAAATGCTCGCAATATAAGCCTTTCGGTTGGCGAGGCTGAAACAGAAATCGTACTTCAAAGAAATATGTTTTCCACAAAGTGAAAGAACATTCTCGACCAAAGTGTCACAGAAATACACTTTCACCGAAACGAAAACACAAACCTCAGGATTGCTCCACCACTTAAGTTCATGGGCCCAGTCGGCTGGGTCACTGACGACCAGGGCCCGCATTGACCTCCTCTCTCCTTCCTCTCTTTCTTCCTCCCATTCGGGGCAGAGGCAAGGAGCCCGAGCGCGGTCGGCACTCGCCCCCGCGCCTTCGGCCATCTCTAGTCGAGTCCCGGCCACCGACGAGCTCGGTAGAAGGCAGCGCAACCACCCCAGGCCTGCACGCACGTTGGAGAGGACCTAAGCAGTGGCGGCTCAGTGTTCGTGATGGATAGTGGCCACGACATTGTTTGGTATGGATGAAAGCAAAACTTCTCCCTTGGTGGTTCTGGTAATAAATAACAACGTATATTTCATTAAACTAATGTTTCCACTAAGTACATTTTAGGAAAATTCAATGAATGGATCGGCAAAAGGATTGTGAGGAGACCCCAAATGCAAGGAATAGGATTGACAAAACTACAAGCAAGAAGACTCTACATTTTACTTTATGTGAGAAATCTCTTTGAGTCCATAGGAACGCCATACTATTAAAAGCGGATGAGGTGTCTATGATGATCTGGTTGCTCAAGTGCTTTGAGATTAGCCACCAAAAATACACATAAAATTCTCCCACAAATATTCTTTCCAAACCAAATATCCAAAATCGGCGCCACCAACTTTTCCCATTTGATCACACCGAGTTCAAACCCTAGACAGATCCATGCCAAACCCTAGCATCTCAGTATCACCAAATTTTGAGAATAGGTCTCACCGAGTTGTTGGACCAACTCTTTGGTCAGTCATTTTCAGAATCGGTATCACCGAGTTCTAAGAATCTGTCTCACCAAAATTTTGGACTAACTCTCTAGGTAGCCATTATCAAGAATTTGTACCAACAAGATTCATATATTGATTCCACCGAAAAGCCTAAAGTTGCCACATTTTGCACTAGTCGGTATGACCGAGAGTTTGGATCAGTCTCACCGAGTTGGGAAATAATGTTGTAACGGTTGGATTTTTGGATATGCCTATATATACCCCTCCACCACCTCTCATTCGTAGAGTAAGCACTCAGAACACACTTACACTTGCCCCATCCATTTTTCTGAGAGAGAGTCACCTACTCATGTGTTGAGATCAAGATCTTCCACTCCAACCATATGAATCTTGATTTCTATCCTCCCCAAGTTTCTTTCCACCCAATCAACCTCTACTACCCAAGCCAAATTCGTCAAAGAATGATTGTGTGTTTAGGAGACTATCTTTTGAAGCACAAGAGCAAGGAATTCATCATTGTTACCACATTTGTTACCTTCTGGAGGGTGGTGCCTCCTAGATTTGCTAGGTGTCTCTTGGGAGCCTCCTTCTTTGTGTTGTGGACTTGAACCAAGTAAGGGCAAGGAGATCGCCTACTTCGTGAAGATCTACCCATAGTGAGGCTAGTCCTTTGTGGGTGGAAGCCATCATGGAATATACGAGATTGCTACTTTGTGGAACCTAACAGGTGGATCCCTCCACGGACTCTCGAAACCTCTATCGTCCATGGGTTGAAGTCTCCATCAGTGTGCACTTGCGATAGCACCACCTATCAGAACCACGGGAAAAATCTTCGTGTCATCAATTGTGTTTGATCCTCCTCTCCCTACCTTTATTTTCATGTGCTTGTCTTTACTTTCCACTACAATACTCTTAGACATGCATGTGTAGGGTGTACTTGACTTATTACAATTGTTAATGCCAACACTAAAATTGGGAAAAGTTAGAAATTTTATTTGGGGAAGTAGTCTACTCACCCCCCCTCTAAACATACTTTAGATCCTACAACGGCGCTGATACGTCTCCAATGTATCTATCATTTTTGCTTGTTCCATGTTGTTATATTATAAATCTTGGATGTTTTACAATCATTTTATAGCAACTTTATATCACTTTTTGGGACTAACCTATTGACATAGTGCCAAAGTGCCAGTTGCTATTTTGCTTTTTTTTACTTCACACAAAATCAGTACCAAACTAAGCCCAAACACCGTGAAACTTTTTGGAGAATTTTTTTGGGCCAGAAGACACCTGATGGGCCAAAGAAGTGCTAGAGAAGAAGGTCGAGGTGGGGAGCACCGGACAGGGCGCGCCAGAGGCCCTTGGTGCGGCTTGGTGGGTGGTGCCCACATTGGGACCCCCTCCACCGACTATCACCTCTATAAATACTCAAATATTCGGAAAACCCTAGCAGAGTCGACAAAACACAATTCAAACTGCCACAAGTTCCACAACCTCGAGATCCAACCTAACACCATCATGGAGGGGTGCATCGTCTTCATGGGTGCCTCTCCGAAGATGCGTGAGTAGTCCACCATAGAGCTACGGGTCCATAGGCAGTAGCTAGATGGCTTCCTCTCTCTCTTTTGATTATCAATACAATATTCTCTTGGAGATCTATTTGATGTAATGACTTTTGCGGTGTGTTTGTCAAGATCTGATGAATTTTGAGTTCATGATTAGTTTCTATCCAGGAATATGATTTGAGTATTCTTTGATCTCTTATTTGCATGATTACTTATAGCCTCATCTTTCTTATTCAAATCTTTGGTTTAGTTAGGCTAACTAGACCGATTTTTCTTGCTATGGGTAGAGGTGTTATGTGATGGGTGATCTTGCAGTGTTCTTTCCCAATGACAGAAGGGGCAGCAAGGCATGCATGTATCGTTACCATTAAGGATAACAAGATGGGGTCTATTCCTACATGAATAGATCTTGTTTACATCATGTCACCATTCTTATTGCATACGTAATACACTAGATGCATGCTTGATAGCTGTCGATGTGTGGAGTAAAAGAAGTAGATGCAGAATCGTTTCGGTCTACTTATCTTGGACGTGATGCCTATATAATGATCATTGCCTGGATATCGTCATGATTATTTGATCTTGTATCGATTGCCCAACAATAGTTTTTTCACCCATCGTGTGCTATTGAAAGTGCGTTATATCGACTAGAGGGGGTGTGAATAGGCGATTTTTACAAATTCATCACTTGAGGAATTTGAAACGTGATGAATAACTAACAGCAGAATAAGTACTCAAGTGCATGAGGAACATAGCGACAGCATGGTCATCATGATGAAATGAAACATGCACAGATTACAAGTAGCGTGATAGAGGATAAGCAGGTGAGGAACAAGGTAACTTGAAGAATTTGAAGTGAGGAAATTGTGGAAGTCTTCAGTCAAATTCTTCAAACAGTAACGTTCAATTTCATCAACAAGTATACGAGGAATAGAGGGGTTGAGGAAATAGAACCAGGTAGCTCGATGAAGACAATGGTTTGATGACCCAGTTCGAACTGTTGTGACAGTCGTACATCTGGTTCGGAACGGCCTAGTATTTAAACCAGAGGACACACAGTCCCAGGACACACAGTCCTTACCGTATTATCCTTGAGCTAAGGTCACAAAGTCCTCGCCCAACACTCGCGGTAAGTCTTTAGGGTAGAATTCCAAAACCCTCACAAACTGGTTACCCGGCAATCCACAATTTACTGCTGGATGATCTAGACCAAGGTCACTTCATGATCCCCAATTGGCTGCAGGATGCAATAGACCATGACGACTAACCATCTGGAGGATACACAGTCCTCAAAGGCAACACGCGTCGGTTCCACACAGGAATTTATTCAGTGATGCTCAATCACTTTGGGTTTGGTTGTTTGGTTGTGGGTTTTTCCTCACTAACGATTTTCTCTCAAAGTCCTCGGAGGATGGGTTGCTCTCAAATGACAAGTGTAAGTTCTCTCTCGGAGCAGCTAACCATCTAGTGGTTGTGGGGGTGGCTATTTATTGCCAGGGTGCAACCTGACATGATAAGTTTAAATTCCCCCAATGATATGACCGTTATGTGGATATTTGTGATTGCGGAAAGCTCGCGCTTAGCACAGAAATGGTCGGATTTTCGAACTATGAAAGTCCTCAGACATATCATGTTCCTCACTTGCAGGCAATTCGCACTGGCGAAATCCTAACTCCTCAGTCAGATCAATTTCATCAGAGACCAGAAGAACTTCGTCTCTGTCACTGAAGAACTTGACTGAGCTGCAAGAGATTTCCAAAGGCTTCACTCGAAAGATTGGATAGGTTGAGGATTTTGAGTTGAGCATCAGTTGGAAATTTTTCCTTAGTTTTACCTCGGCCCCTTTTAACAGTACAGTGTTTCCTATGACTTAAATAAAGGAAATGAAACAACGAAAACAAAAGTCTTCACGCTTCATAGTCCTCGCTCATATCTTCAAGGTGTTGGGGAACATTGCATGGGAAACAAAAAAATTCCTACGCACACGCAAGATCTATCCATGGGGATGAGCTTCTACGAGAGGGAGAGTGGATCTACATACCCTTGTAGATCGCTAAGCGGGAAGCGTTAAGAAACGCGGTTGGTGTAGTCGAACATCTTCGCGATCCAAATCGCCGAGCATCCCGCGATCTCATCATGATCCATCCCGTGATCCAATCACGATTCGTCCCGTGAACTCATCACGATCTGTCTCGTGATCTCATCACGATCCGTCTCACGATCTTGATCACGGTCCTTCTGATCTAGCGTCGAACGGATGAAACCTCCGCGTTCAGCACACGCACAGCTCAATGACGATTTCCGCCTTCTTGATCCTGGAAGAGGGAGCGGAGAGGTAGATGAGTTCTCCGGCAGTGCGACAGCATTGCGGCGATGGTGGTGGAGCTATTCCAGCAGGGCTTCACCTAAGCACCGCTGAAAACCGATCTAGAGGAGAAACTGTGATCTAGAGGAAGAAGAGGGCAGCATGTGGCTATTAGGGTTAGCTTTTCCCTCTAAATCCTCTAGTATATATAGGAGGGAGGGAGGGGAGGAGGAAGCCTCAAACCTTCAAGGTTTGGTTGAAATTAGAGGTGGAGGAGTCCTACTCCAATACTATTAGGAGTAGGATTCCTCCTTTCCACTTGGAAACTCTTTCCACCTCTCCATCTTTGGATTTTTTCCTTCTCAAACCACTCCAGCCAGATGGTCCCTTAGAGGAGGCTTCGGACAGCCCACCAGGGCCTGGTTTACCTCCTCCGACAGCCCATGTAGCCTCTTGGGTCGAGGCACCCCTCCCGATGGTCCCCCGGTACCCTCACGGCACTCCCGGTACACTACCGATGAGCCCGAAACTTTTCCGGTGAACAAAACAGGAATTCCTATATATCAATATTTACCTCCGGACCATGCTAGAGCTCCTCGTGACGTCCAGGATCTCATATGGGACTCCGAAGAACCTTCGGTCACCACCATACATAACTCTATACTACCGAAATGTCACCGAACCTTAAGTGTGCAGACCCTGCGGGTTCGAGAACTATGTAGACATGACCAAGACACCTCTACGGTCAATAACCAATAGCGAGACCTGGATGCCCATATTGGTTCCTACATATTCTACGAAGATCTTCATCGGTCGAACCTCTATGTCATGGATTCAGTTAATCGCGAATGATGTTCCCTTTGTTAATCAGTATGTTACTTGCCTGAGATTCGGACGTCGGCATCTCCATACCTAGTTCAACCTCGTTACCACCAAGTCTCTTTACTTGTTCCATAATACAAGATCCTGTGTCTAACACTTAGTCACATTGCTTTCGAGGCTTATTGTGATGTTGTATTACCGAGTGGGCCCTGAGATACCTCTCCGTCACACGGAGTAACAAATCCCAGTCTTGATCCATGCCAACCCAACAGACACCCTTGGAGATACCTGTAGAGCATCTTTATAGTCACCCAGTTATGTTGCAACGTTTGATAGACACAAGGTACTCCTCCGGTGTCAGTGAGTTGCATGATCTCATGGTCATAGGAGCAGATACTTGACATGCAGAAAATAGTAGCAATAAACTGACACGGTCATATGCTACGTTTGTACTTTGGGTCTTGTCCATCACATAATTCTCCTAATGATGTGATCCCATTACCAAATGACATCTCATGTCCATGACTAGGAAACCATAGCCATCTGTGATCAATGAGCTAGTCTATTAGAGGCATACTAGGGATATGGTGTTGTCTATGTGTCCATACATGTATCTGAGTTTCCGATCAACACAATTATAGCATGGATGATAAACGATTATCATGAACAAGGAAATATGATAATAACCAATTTATTATTGCCTCTAGGGCATATTTCCAATAGTCTCCCACTTGCACTAGAGTCAATAATCTAGTTCACATCACCATGTGATTTGCATTGTCATGAATCTAACACCCAATGAGATCTGGGGCTTGATTATGCTTTGCATGTGAGGAGAGGTCTTATAGTCAACGGGTCTGCTATATTCAGATCCGTGTGTACTTTGCAAATCTCTATGTCTTACTGTAGACACTGCTACCACACTCCACTTGGAGCTATTCCAAATGGCTGCTCCACTATACGTATTCGGATCGCTACCAAGAGTCATCCGGATTGGTGTTAAAGCTTGCATTGACGTAACTCTTTACGACGAACTCTTTATCACCTCCATTATCGAGAAACATTTCCTTAGTCTTTTAGTTACTAAGGATAATCTTGACCGCTGTCCAGTGATCCACTCCTGGGTCACTCTTGTACCCCTTGGCGGACTCATGGCAAGGCACACACAAGTGCGGTACACAACATGACATACTATATAGAGCCTATGGCTAAATCATAGGGGATGACCTTCGTCCTTTCTCTTTCTTTTGTCGTGGTCGAGATTTGAGTCTTACTCAACTTCACACCTTACAAATCAGGCAAGAACTATTTCTCTGACTGATCCATTTTGAGCTCTTTCAAAATCTTGTCAAGGTACATACTTATTGAAAGTCTCATCAAGCATCTTGATCTATCTCTATAGAATGCTCAACAATTAGGTAGATTTATTCAGGTCTTCATTTGAAAAACACTTTTCAAACAACCATTTAGGCTTTCCAGAAATTCTACATCATTTTTGATCAATAATATGTCAACCACATATTCTTATCAAAAATTCTATAGTGCTCCCACTCACTTTATTGTAAATACAAGTTTCTCATAAACTTTGCATAGACTCAAAAACTTTGATCACATCATCAAAGCGTATATTCCAACTCCGAGATGCTCGCTCCAATCCATAGAAGGATCACTTGAGCTTACACACCTTTTAGCATCCTTAGGACTGACAAAACCTTCTGGTTGTATCACATACAACCTTTCCTCAAGTAAACCGTTAAGGAAACGATGTTTTGACATCCATCTGCCAGATTTCATAATTTGAAAAATGCAGCAACTGCTAACATAATTCCAACGGACTTTAGCATCGCTACGAGTGAGGAAGTCTCGTCGCAGTCAACTCCTTGAATTTGTAGGAAACTTCTTTGCGACAAGCCGAGCTTTATAAATGGTGACATTTACCATCAGCGTCTGTCTTCATCTTAAAGGTCCATTTGTATTCGACGACTTGCCGTCCAACGAGCAAGTCTACCAAAGTCTATAATTGGTTTTCGTACATGGAACCTTTCTCGCATTTCATGACCTCTAACCATTTGTCGGAATCCAGGCCCATCATCACTTCTCCACAGCTCGTAGGTTCATCGTTGTCCAACAACATGACCTCCAAGATAGGGTTGTCATACCACTCAGGAGCAGTACACATCCTTGTTGACCTACGAGGTTCGATAGTAACTTGATCCGAAGCTTCATGATCATCATCATTTACTTCCTCTTCAACTGACATAGATTCCACAGAAACATTTTTCTGCGCTGCACTACTCTCTGGATGAAGCAAAGGTTCAACAACCTCATCAAGTTCCATCTTCCTCCCACTCAATTCGTTCGAGAGAAACTTTTTCTCGAGAAAGGACCCAGTTTTAGCAACAAACACTTTATGCTTGGATCTGACATAGAAGGTTCACCCAACTGTTCTTAGGGTATTCTATGAAGATGCATTTGTCCGCTTTGGGTTCGAGCTCATTAGGTGAAAACATTTTTTCCACACAACCGTCGCAGCCCCAAACATTGAGAAATGACAGCTTAGGTTTCTATCAAACTATAATTCACACGGTGTCATCTCAACGGATTTAGATGATGCCCTATTTAAAGTGAATGTACTTGTCTCTAATGCATAACACCAAAACTATAGTAGCAAAATGATAAGAGACATCATAGCCCGCACCATATCCAATAGAGCACGACTATGATGTTCGGACACACCATCACACTATGGTGTTCTAGGTGGCATGAGTTGTGAAATGACTTTCACATTGTCTAAAGTTGTATGCCAAATTCGTAAATCAGATATTCACCTCCACGATCATATCGCAGACATTTTATCTTCTTGTCACGATGATCTTAAACTTCACTCTGAATTTTCTTGAACTTTTCACACGATTTAGACTTGTGTTTCATTAAGTAAACATACACTATATCTACTCAAATCATCAGTGAAGGTAAGAAAATAAGGATATCCACTGCATGCTACAAGACTCATTGGATTGCATACATCACCCATGTATCATTTCCAATAAATAACTTGCCCGCTCCATTAAACCGAAAAAACGGGGTCCTTAGTCATCGTGCCCAAGAGGCATGGTTCACATGTCTCAACCGATTCGAAATCGAATGAGTCAAAAGACCCATCAGCCTTGAGTTTCTTCATGCGATTTATACCAATATGACATTTTAGCGGTAGTGCCACAAGTATGTGGTACTATCATTATTAACTTTGTACCTTTTGGCATCAATGTTATGAACATGTGTATTACTACGGTCAAGATTGAACAAACCATTCTCACTGGGTGCATGACCATTGAAGGTATTATTCATGTAAACAGAATAACCATTACTCCCTAACTTAAATGAATCACCATGTTGCAATAAACACGATCTAATCATGTTCATGCTTAACACAAACACCAAACAACATTTAGGTTTGTCACTAATCCCGAAGGTAGAGAGAGCGTGTGATGTTGATCACATCAACCACGGAAATATTTCCAACACATATCGTCATGTCACCCTTAGCTAGTCTCTATTTATTCCATAGCTTTTATTTCGAGTTTCTAACATTTAGCAACTGAACCGGTATCTTATAACCACGTGCTACTAGGAGTACTAGCAAGGTACACATCAATAACACGTATATCAAATATACTTCTACTGACGTTGCCAGTCGTCTTATCTACCAAGTATCTAGGGTTGTTCTGCCTCAGTGAGCGCTCTCCTCATAATAGAAGCACTTGTCTTGGGTTTGGGTTCAACTTTGGGTTGCTTCATTGGATCAGCAACCGACTTGACATCCATGAAGTTTCCCTCTTTGCCCTTGCCCTTCTCAACACTAGTGGTTTTACTAACCATCAACACTTGATGCTCCTTCTTGATTTCTACCTTCATGGTGTCAAACATCACCAACAGCTCAGGGATCATCATTTCCATCCTTGTCATAATTATAGTTCATCACGAAGTTCTAGTAGCTTAGTGATAGTGACTCAGAGAACTATATCAATCACTATCTTATCTGGAAGATCAACTCCCACTCGATTCAAGCGATTGTAGCACCCAGACAATCTGAGCACATGCTCAATGATTGAGCTATTCTCCTTCATCATGTAGGCAAAGAATCTTGTTGGAGATCTCATATCTCACAATACGGGCACGAGCCTGAGATCCCAATTTCAGCTCTTAGAACATCTCATATGTTTCATGACGTTCAAAATGTTTTGGAGCCTCAATTCTAAGACGTAATGCATGACGCACTAAACTATCAAGTAGTCATCGGAATGTGCCTGTCAGATGTTCACAACATCTATAGTTGACACTAGAGGGATGGTGCACCGAGCGGTGCATTAAGGACATAAGCCTTCTATGCAGCAATAAGGACAATCCTCAGATCACGGACCCAGTCCGCAATATTGCTACCATCATCTTTCAACTCTATTTCTCTAGGAACATATAAAAATTCAAGGAATCTACATCGTGATCTAGTAATCTACAAGATAATTTGCAAAAACACTACTCTCTATGTTCATGATAATGAGTTCAATTAATCATATTACTTAAGAACTCCCACTCAAATTGACATCCCTCCTGTTATTCGAGTGATACATGATCCAAATTCACCAACTCAAGTCCGATCATCATGTGAGTTGAGGTGGTTTCAATGGTGAACATCATCATGTTGATCATATCTGCTATATGACTCATGTTCGACCTTTCGGTCTCTTGTGTTCCAAGGCCATGTCTGTACATGCTAGGCTCGTCAAGTTTAACCCGAGTGTTCTTCATGTGCAACACTGGCTTGCACCCTTTGTATGTGAACATAGAGTCTATCACACCCGATCATCACGTGGTGTCTCGACACGACGAACTTTCGCAATGGTGCACACTCGGGGAGAACACAATTTATCTTGAAATTAAGTGAGGGATCACCTTATAATGCTACCGTCGTCCTAAGAAAAACAAGGTGCATAAAAGGATTAACATCACATGCAAATCATAAGTGACATGATATGGCCATGAACTTGTTCTTTTGATCTCCATCTTGAAAGCACGGGCATGATCTCCATCGTCACCGGCATGACACCATGATCTCCATCATCTTTATCTCCATCAACGTGTCGCCATCGTGGTTGTCGCGCCCACCATGCTTCTACTATTGCTACCGTTTAGGGATAAAGTAAAGCATTACATATCGCTTAATGATTGACACGCAGGTCATACAATAATTAAAGACAACCCTATGGCTCCTTCTGGTTGTCGTACTCATCGACATGCAAGTCGTGATATTCTATACAACACATGATCATATCATACATCACATATATCTCATCATGTAATTGGCCATATCACCTCACAACATACCCTGCAAAAACAAGTTAGACGTCCTCTAATTGTTGTTGCATGTTTTACGTGGCTGCTACAGGTATCTAGAAAGAACAATTCTTACCTACACATAAACCACAACGGTGATACATAACTTGCTTGTCAACCTTCTCAAGGACCGCCTTAGTCGAATCCGATCCAACTAAAGTAGGAGAAACGGACACCCGCCAGCCATCTTTGTGCAACGAAGTTACACGTCAGTCGATGGAACCGGTCTCTCGTAAGCATACGAGTAAGGTTGGTCCGGGCCACTTCATCCCGCAATACTGCTGAACCAAAACACGACCAAGGGAGGAAGAAAACTAAGCATCAACGCCCACAAACTCTTTGTGTTCTACTCGAGATCTCATCTACACATAGACCTAGCTCATGATGCCACTGTTGGAACGTTGCATGGGAAACAAAAAATTTCCTATGCACACGCAAGATCTATCCATGGTGATGAGCTTCTACGAGAGGGAGAGTGGATCTACATACCCTTGTAGATCACTAAGCGGGAAGCGTTAAGAAACGCGGTTGGTGTAGTCGAACATCTTCGCGATCCAAATCGTCGAGCATCCCGTGATCTCATCATGATCTGTCCCGCGATCCAATCACGATCCGTCCCGTGAACTCATCACGATCCGTCTTGTGATAACATCACGATCTGTCTCGCGATCTTGATCATGGTCCTTCCGATCTAGCGCCGAACGGACGGCACCTCCGCGTTTAGCACACGTACAGCTCGATGACGATCTCCGCCTTCTTGATCCTGCAAGAGGGAGCGAAGAGGTAGATGAGTTCTCCGACAGCGTGACGGTGTTGCGGCAATGGTGGTGGATCTATTCCAGTAGGGCTTCACATAAGCACCGCTGAAAAACGATCTAGAGGAGAAACTGCGATCTAGAGGAAGAAAAGGGCAGCGCGTGGCTATTAGGGTTAGCTTTTCCCTCTAAATCCTCTACTATATATAGGAGGGAGGGAGGGGAGGAGGTAGACTCAAACCCTCAAGGTTTTGTCTAAATTGGAGGTGGAGGATTCCTACTCCAATCCTATTAGGAGTAGGATTCCTCCTTTCCACTTGGAAACTCTTTCCACCTCTCCATCTTTGGATTTTTTTTTCCTTCTCAAACCACTCCAGCCACATGGTCCCCTAGAGGAGGCTTCGGACAGCCCACCAGGGGCTGGTTTACCTCCAACCACAGCCCATGTAGCCTCTTGGGTCGAGACACCCCTCCCGATGGTCCCCCGATACCCTCCCGGCACTCCCGGTACACTATCGATGAGCCCAAAACTTTTCCGGTGACCAAAACAGGACTTTTTATATATCAGTCTTTACCTCCGAACCATTCTGGAGCTCCTCGTGACATCCCGTATCTCATCCGGGACTCTAAACAACCTTCGGTCACCACCATACATAATTCTATACTACCGAAACGTCACCGAACCTTAAGTGTGCAGACCCTGCGGGTTCGAGAACTAGGTAGACATGATTAAGACACCTCTACGGTCAATAACCAATAGCGGGACCTGGATTCCCATAGTGGTTCATACATATTCTACGAAGATCTTCATCGGTCGAACCTGTATGTCAAGGATTCAGTTAATCCCGAACGATGTTCCCTTTGTTCTTCGGTATGTTACTTGCCCGAGATTCGATCGTCGGTATCTCCATACCTAATTCAACCTCGTTACCGGCAAGTCTCTTTACTCGTTCCGTAATATAAGATCCCGTGTCTAACACTTAGTCACATTGCTTGCAAGGCTTATTGCGATGTTGTATTACCGAGTGGGCCCTGAGATACCTCTCCGTCACACGGAGTAACAAATCGCAGTCTTGATCCATGCCAACCCAACAGACACCCATGGAGATACCTGTAGAGCACCTTTATAGTCACCCAGTTATGTTGCGACGTTTGATACAAACAAGGTACTCCTCCGGTATCAGTGAGTTGCATGATCTCATGGTCATAGGAACAGATACTTGACATGCAGAAAACAGTAGCAATAAACTGACACGGTCATATGCTACGTGTGTACTTTGGGTCTTGTCCATCACATCATTCTCCTAATGATGTGATCCCATTACCAAATGACATCTCATGTCCATGACTAGGAAACCATAGCCATCTTTGATCAACGAGCTAGTCTATTAGAGGCATACTAGGGACATGGTGTTGTCTATGTATCCACACTTGTATCTGAGTTTCCGATCAACACAATTATAGCATGGATAATAAACGATTATCATGAACAAGTAAATATGATAATAACCAATTTATTATTGCCTCTAGGGCATATTTCCAACACAAGGTCACACCAACTTCTTCATTTTCAAAGTCTTCAGGGAATACCAAAGTCTTCACCAAAGTCTTCAGTTGAAGACATACATTTTTTGGGGTCGATAATCTCCAAATATATCAAACTCCTCATCGACTTATAGAGCCTGTGTACACTCACAAACACATTAGTATCTTAACCTATAAGTCTTCAATACACCAAAATCACTAAGGGGCACTAGATGCACTAACAATCTCCCCCTTTTTGGTGATTGATGACAAATAGGTTAAGTCTACAAACGGGGATGAACATATGAAGGGAAAGTACTGAGTTTGAGGAATTTGATTGCAAGATATAGACGAACTCCCTGAATATGTGCCTCTTTGAGGAATTTTCTTTGGACTGCAAATGCACATGGCAGGTTAAAACATGGAGAACTCCCCCTATATATTGTAATTCATACATGCATTTGAACATATGATATGAAGAATTTGAAATGCATGATGAAAATGGTGTCTGACGAAATTCAGCATGCGTGCATTAAGGTACTTGAGGAAATAAGCATGCGGAAAGCAGTTCAAAAGAGTCAGACCACCATTGGACTTAAGTTTACAACTCAACCAACAAAAGCTTCAAAAGAGCGAGGGTTGCAACTTAAACAAAAATAAGCCCATATATAGAGACCCGATTGAATACTAACTCAAATTTTCTCCCCCTTTGTCATCGAAGACCAAAAGGGACGAAAAAGTGAGGACTAACGCCCCTTGAATAATTTCATTGTGTTGGTGAGGAAGGAGTGCCAACGTTGTCGGGGTCGTTTGCCGATGCAGGGCCTGCCGCAGTGTCGTTAATGTCTTCATCTTCATCTCTCTCACGTGATGAAGAATATGAACCTGTGACCATCAGAGGAACTTGAACCTTCTTGAATTTCTTCTGTGGTTGACAAGCCCAGTCAAGATGTTCCTCAAGGTCCAGTTCCTTCAGTTCTTTAGGAGTCTTGAGGTGAGACAATATAGCCCAAGTGCGCTTGAGGGTTTCGTGTGCATAGTAGTGATTCTTCTTCCCAGAGTTTTGCATCACAGTCATGTTTTGCACAATGTAACCAAGCTGACGCTTCACCCACTTCTGATTGCGATCGACCTTTTGATGAAGACTTATGAGAAGTTCACGGTCAGTCATCACACGAGGGGTAGACTCCTGAGGTTTTTGAGTTGAGGCCTTTGCTTCTGAGTCTTGGGTTGTAGTGTCATCATTGGTGGAGAAGGAAACAGCTTTGCGAAACTATCCATCCAGTGGACGCCTCAATGACAGCCTTGCATTTTCCTTCTACTGAGGCAATTGTGCTCTGAGGACTTCAATCGGAGTTAGGAAGCCGAAATGATTCTGAAAGTCTGCCTTTAAGGGAACTGAAGACTTTGCTCTGATGAACTTCATTATCCAAGGTGCATAAGGCTTCTGTTCAAATGGGGCTAGAGCAGCGTTTGCCACTGTCCTCATGAAGAAATCATGGAAGTTGATGGGAATCCCATGAATGATGTTGAATGGCATATTCTTCAAGACTCCCTCCCCTTATTCTTATTCAGAATTGTGGCCCTTCTGAGGACATAGAGTATTCATGACTATATGGTAGACCGTCCTGGGCACATATAGCAAATCCTTCACAAGGAAGGTTTTCCGTTGAGGCTTTCCAGGAGCCAATGGCTTCATCAGCACTTGCATCAGTTGATTTGGAAGAGCGGGTTCATCAAATAGTCGACGAGCTTCATCTGAAGGAATTGGCACTGGGACAGACTGAAGCAATTCAGATGCTTGAGCAGTGAAATGAGTTGATCCTGTCATCCAATCCAAAACCCAGGAGTAGATGTCTAAAGCATTACCACTGATGTGCAATGTGGCATAGAATTGAAGAATGAGTTCTTCATTCCAGTCACAGATGTCCACGCAGAAAGGAAGGATTCCTGCATCATGAAAAACTTGGAGCACTGGTGTGAATGATGGAAGTGTTTCCATATCAGCATGAGAAATTTGATGGTGCTCGAAGACTTTCTTCTTGTCGAACAGTATAGATGCATAATAATTCATCTGAGTGGCAGTCCAGAATCTGCTTCGACCAGCTCTTGCTGAGTCATAAGGGTTAGGACCAGTGAAGAACATGTGCTCAGTGAAGAAATTGCTCTTGAGGAATTTGGGGCACGCTGAGCCTTTGAATGGCATTCTGGGCTTCGGTTGAAGATTGGGCTTATCTCCTTTGGCATGGGAATAATTTCTTGAGACTGGGGAATTTGTGGAGCTGTTTCCTCAGTGGCGGGTGGAGCAGCAAAGTCATATGTTGTTGCAGCTGGAATTTCTTCAGTGGCTGGACCGGCCAATTCATCAGATTCTTCATGAATTTCTTTAGTCTAGGCCGGGGACTGAGGAATCTGTGACAGAGGAGTGGTCATTGGTGAATTTGGGTGAGCTGTTTCCCAATATTCATCGTTGATGACAGGAGTTGTATTTCCAATGTCTACATCCACATCAATTTCTTCAATCCCGGCCTCTTCAGCAGTGAACTAAGACCGGGTGATGATACCTGTGGAGTTGAAGCTTTTTCTTCAACTTCTACTTCTTCATCAATCTGCTCTAAGGTAGCAGCAGATTGATCCATCTCTTCTTGATCATCATTCAAGATGACGTAGTCAACACCGAACGACACTATTTCATAGGCTGTTTGTAACACCCCAAAAATTTGACCATGTTTTATTAATTAAAATTTTGCCAGGAAATTAAATTCTTATTTTCTGGATCAACTATTGAGTTCAGGATCACTTCTTTCTTCTGAATTGTGGAGTTTTCCCTCCAAGTAGAAACTTTTCAAAAATAATTGTTGGACTTGAATGCCTCCTCAAGGACAATTCTTTTCATTCTATATGATCAACGGGAATAATCTTATAACTGTTCTTCTAAGCTTTATTCTTTTTTTTCAATGGTTTCTCATAACTTTTGGAGCCTCATTTGCACTACAACCATTTGGTAACTTCACTTAAAAATTCTACAAAAAGTTGTAGAAGACATGTGAGGTCACTAAATCAATTTTATGCAAAGATACAACTTCGTGTTTTGAAAAAATTGAGCAAACCATCCAAATTTGTATTTTGGCCCAGTTTGGTGATTTGTACTGCAACCCTATTTTATTTTGCTCTAGTGACCTTGGGATTCTTCCTGCTAATAGTCCACTCTAGCAAACTCTTAAGTCCAGGAGATCAGAACCATTAGTAGATTTTAAGCACATGCAATATTGGCCTATATTTTTTGACCAGATTTGGTTTTCTCAAAAACTTGCACTAACAAGTTTCTGTTTTCCTCAAACTAACCTTGCCATCCTATTTATCACCTAAAGAGACCCCAACCTGGAGATTTTTGCCACCAGAAGAGTTGCATAGATGCCTATAGCATTCTGTCGAACACCTTGTGTGCATGACCAGTTTTGGCACAGTTTTTAGTTTACATTGTGTGTTTGGTTTCCTAGCCAATACAGAATGTCTAATAGAACCTAAGTGGACAATATAGCTACACTATTAATTTTCATGTCCATCCAAGCCTTCTATCCTACCCTAGCATTTCGTCGAACGCCTTCGGTGCTTGCCCACAACGCGAGCCAGAGCACGCGTATTGCAGCCGCGCAACCGAGTCGCTGCGTCCGCCTACCCCCGTCCCTGGCCTTTCCCTGCCCGTAGGGACACGCCCCCGACCCCTCCAGCGCCGTAGAGCCACTCAGTCGTCCCTTGCCATCATCCAGCGACGCCGTCAGAGCTCACTGGCAGCTAGCCTGCGGCCGCTGCCGTTCTACCATGGATGGCACCGCCCAGGCCACCCTCGCCCGCCAGAAGACCCCATCAACGGGCCGAGCTCATCTGCGATCTCGTCTACTAGCGCCCGTCGCCGCCACGCCATCCTGCGGACGATCGGTGATCTTATCCTCGGCCGTCGACGGAACTGACCTAGTTGCGCTATAAAAGGTGACCCCCGAGCTCAACCAGACCATCAGGCGACCTCATGCCATCCCTCTAGAGCCCTCATAGCCAGCAATCGACTGAGGGAGGCCGTCTTCCCCACCTCCGGTTAGGATTCAGCCGCCACCATCGTGGTCGAATCCGGAGCCCCTAGTGCCCTCCTCGTAGCTTAGTGCCTTCCACCCGAGTCCTTGAGATGCAGAGGACCTGTTCACATTCCCTCCTTCCTCCTAAATCCTCCGTAGGAGGAAATTCCCCAAAGCCCGAAGCCCCTTCCACCATGGACGAGGGTCTGCTCAACCTCGAGCTCCCCTGTGCTAATCACCGCCGCGGATGGATGCAGTGACTCCTCCCGATCACCCCCATGTCGAGAGCCCCTTGAACGGTGGCTTGTGCCGCTGGGAATCATCGTCGAAGAGCTCTCCTCCCCTCGGCTGGAGGAGGGAGACGATCGGTTTGACCATGGTCAATCCTGTCTAAGGGCCCTGCTCGTCAGCGACAGAGACGAGCCAGAGCGAATTTAATTGAAGGCATAAACCCCGAAGTACGTCTCCTTTTTTCGAAAGCGTATTTCGTCTGAATCGTTTTCTTTTAAATGTTTTATTAAAAACAAAACTTTGACTATTGTTTGACTGGCTATAACTTTAAAAATATAACTCCAATGGACCTGGTTCTTTTTCTGTTCTCTCCCAAATTCCATCTAGTTTATTTTCATATTTATTTGAAAATTCTTCAAGAGAAGTTTTTGTGTTGTTTTTGAATTGTGTGTTAATTAGAATATTTTCAAATAGGAATTTGGAGTGAAGATAAAGTGTTGGAGTGCACCTCAAATACATACACATTGAAGGCAAGCATTTTGAACCCTGGTATAATAGTTGTTGTGTCTGACTACAACATCGAGTTGACTTGAAGTATGCATTATTTCATGTGATGGTGTGATCATGTTTACAAATGCATGATGAAAATTCCTTGCTATTGGAATTGATATGCTTGTGAAAGGATTCACCCCCGTATGCCGTTCGTGCCTACCGGAAGGAATAAGGAGAAATCTCTGTCTTGGGTAGACACGAGCTTGATGCTGACATCTCGGTGGAGCAAGAATGGTCAGTAAGGCATGAAGGGTTATCATGAGTGGTGATTCTGTCTAATGTCGTGAAATATGTTTGTTGTGCTAACCATGCAGAGAATACACAACCTCCTGAGTCGACCATAGATCGAGTCTTGTCCCTGTTCTCCATCTTTTTGTACTGCCACATGTTTTCTGCAAAGAATATGGTTTAGTAAGTTGCAAACCTCTTTCCATGTACACACCAAATAGAGGGGCCGTGATGATGGTTCCATGGACCTAGATTAAAGCCAGTCATCCGGTCAGGGGGCATGGGTGTTTCTGGTTGGGACCGAGAGGGGGGAACCCCTTAGAGCGCACGATATAAATTTGATCCCATGCTATTCAATGTGTTGTCCTCCCCGTCTTGAAGTTTTTCTTGAACATTGCCTAGGGTGATACCTGGCGTCGGTATGTGAAATGGGTGTGTACTGGATAGGTGTGTTTTCTTCTAAAATACTGTAGACGGAACTAGTCATTTGTGACTACTAAAATCCATTGTCTGTGGGTAAAGAGTACAACCTCTGCAGAGTTAATATCTATTAGAATAGCCGTGTTCGTGGTTAAGGACTACAGTCTGGGATGGGTCAAGTGTCGGTCTTCGGAGGAAAACTTCTAAACCGGAATATTGATCATGACAAGTGATGAATGATGGTTATGATTATTATTATTGTGGACTAACCATTTATATTATTTGAATTATTGAGTATCTAGGAAGGTTCTACCTCCTGGATATTCGTTGTGATTATTCCTATATAAGCCCTTTATGCAGCGTCGCACAGACGCCCGACTGTGGCATGCATATTGATTGCTTTATCACATAAGCCCTATCTGTGGCGTCACTCAGAAGCCTGACTGTGGCATGTTTGTTCTTTATTTCCTTTATAAGCCCTTTATGTTGCGTCGCTCAGATGCCCGACTATGGCATGCTGATCATTTATTTTTTCCTTATAAGCCCTTTATGTAGTGTTGCTCAGACGCCCGACTGAGGCATGCTTTGTATTATTATCCTTTCGAGGCATCGCTTCAGACACCTGATCGGTCTATTTTATTTCTATCCTCTCATTGCTTATTCATGTTCAATATGAATGACCTGCTTGAGTGCATCATGAGGTTTTATTTTGTGACTCGTTAAGTGACTGTGGATTAAAGTTAGTGGATGAATACCACAGCTATGTTATACCTGTTTTCATAATGTTTGCGAGTACATTCAAAGTACTCACTGGCTTGCCCCTTGCATTTGTCTTGGCCAGATTATGCATGTGGAAAGGAGCATTATGACGTCAACCCCGGCACATAGGCATCAAAGATTGCAGCCACGCGAAGATAGGAGTTAACCAGGTCAGCTATTCCTGTGGGAAATGGAGTCCCATAGACGATGATGACCCCGAACCGCTTCCGCCACGAACCACTAGAAATCATTTGTTGTACTTATAGACCATGGTGGTCTTGTACTTCAGCTTTTGAAATTTTTCTTGAAATTACTATATCAAGATTTTGTCTCATCAGCTAACAGTAATCCTAGGGCTGATGAGCACAAGGGTCGTTTACTGAGAAATTAATATCCTGGAAAACCGGTACTGACAACCTTGGTATCAGAGCCAGCCTAACCATTGGCTAATCCTATCTTACCCAAGTCGATAAACCTAGTTAAACCACCCACCAAGACTTTAACCTAGCTACAGCCAAGCCTATCCTATCTGATAGCCCACACAATGACCCCGACACCTTTTGGCAGTCGGTGCCCAACCTATCAGCCTAGCCCCGAGATCACGCATCGTGACCGAAACCTAAACAGTCCCTTTCGCAAGCGTGCGAAGGAAGACTCTGTTTTGTTCTATAAAAGAAAACGTTTTCCCAAAACCATCACACCACAACCAACTATCCAAAACCAAGCCAAGATGCCTGGCGCCACTGTTCATAATGAGACCACCGCAAACAACCTTGGAGGTTTTGTGACCATCCTAGCTAACCTCACCCGTCGTGCCTGTGCATTAGAAGAGCCCCCAGAATATGTTGTGTACCAGGAGTGCACGAGTGATGATAGTCATCACTTCTGGGCCACGGTGCACATCTACGGTAGTGGCATCTCGCGAGAATGCCCCTACAGGTTCACCGGAAGGTCCACTTCCTTTGAGCCAGAAGCCATCCAGTTAGCAGCTAGAGAGGCTATAGTTCAACTTCGACACTTGTCGCCAAGAGTTAACTGTCGCTCGTTCTATTATTACCCCAGCCGTGATAGGTATAGTAGGCCCCCCCAGATTGCCAACGGATACCACAAGATGGACCTTGCACTGCTACATCTTGTGCGCTACCTCAGCGCACTAGAGGCACTATTTGATCAGGTCACTCTTGATCTGATCGTAGCTCGTGCAGAACTTGCTCGCCGAACCCCAGCAAGAAGAGAAGTGGCACCCAACGCCGACAACCCCGTCGTGCTGTTCGGAAGACCAATCGAATCATTGAGGCCTGCCCCTGCAACCGACCGGAATGTGTTCGTATCCCCGGAGGAGCTTCGTCGCCTTTTGGGGACTCACTCCAACGGGATTGTGGCCACCAACCCCCGCGATAGTCTTCATCGCTACCCCGGCCCTACAAACCATCACCCAGAACCAGCAAACCCTGACGGTGAAGCCCAAAGAGAAGCCTCGGTGTCCGCAAGGCACGCTCGATTAGATATTAACGAGGTAGACTAAGCCACTCGAGTAGTGTCGAGTCTTTGCATTCCTATGCCAAGTAATAGTGTGACCCTGTATCCCCATGAATAAAATGCATGTTGCTTGTATGCCATTATTTTTAATAGTACTATGAGTATCCATGCATAAATAAAATTTTGGCGTTTGGTTGCATCTTAAATTTTTGGGCGTACCTATCAAAAACCACCCCTGTCGTCAACCAACACTCATATGTCACTTTTGTTAGATGTGTATATATATGGCATTAACCCCATAGAGCAGAGCCGACAACAAAGGTTGCCCCCACACCACAATGGGTAACCCAGCCCAGATGCTATATAAGAGGCCACTCCGTGACCTTACCAACTATCCCTCACTTTATGCACTAGCCTCACATCCATTTTTTTACCATGCCTAACCCCATGATTCATCGGAGAACCCTAGATATGACCCCAGGTAGTTTTGCCAAGATATTCTGGGACTTTACCCGCAGTGCCATAGGTTCTCCCCATCCACCCTAGTACGAGATGTCCAAATCGAGGATCACATCATTTGCCTCAAAATATTGGGCACTAGTGCACATCCCACCTATGAACCCAAACCAAGACCCAACAGAAGTCTCCTTCGTGGGGGAATCTATGCCGACTCTCCAAATGGCCATAGAAGTTGCTGCATACGACGAGATTACCCACCTTCGATTCGCAGTGCCCTATGCTAGCGAAAGGGGGTATTATTACTTCCCGAGCCGTGCAGCACCCGGAGAAGAAGCATCTCATCCCGGGGGACAAATAGAGAGAGACCTAGTACTGGCCAACCTTATCCAGTACGTCATCGCCCAAGAACGTTTGACTCAGCGAGTAATGGATTACCTCTAGAATCTCGCAATTTTGAATCCTCGGATCGCCATTGGCAAACCACTGAGGCTAGACCAGGAGAGGCGTGTTCTTCGACTAGTCCATCCGCTCTCCCCAGAAGATTAAGAATGTGCTCTAGTGCCGAAGACATTTCCTCAGGACCCTGCATATTTTTGCTTTTGCACCGTAGACAACTCATGTTGTGTTTGTTGGCTTATAAATTAATTATTGACTGCAATGTGTGTGTTATGTCGTAACATTAGGCTATGAATTATTTTTTTGATTATAATTGTATGTGAATGATTTTTACTACTGTGGTTTTTGATCAAATGTTTTTCACTCTCCATAAATCTCGAGGTGTGATTTTCTTTGAGCAATTGCAACAAATCTTTTTCCGTGATATAGATTTAAATTCACGCAGCACCACGACAACAGGCTCACATCCACAACCACTGCACCCCCTGCACTAAGTGCAGAACCACATACATATTTTGCACCTAACCAAGCACATCACTAACACACCATAATTTTTCTAAAAGAGAAATTTGTCAGTAATTATTCTGGTGCAGATTGCCTCTAGCACACTGACAGCAGATAACACCTGACACCAACACCTAATCCTCATGGTCACCGCCGCCGCGGAGATCTAGCACTCGAGCAGCAGCATCACGGCGGTCATTGAGGACCATTGCGCATAGGAGCACGGATAACCCTAGCAATGCCGCCAATCCTCCACACAGCAGGATCGTGAACCAGTACGGCATCACCCCTGCCATTAGAGCCTCGTCTCGAGCTCCTGCAAACTGAAACAATGGGAAAGGAATAAGAGGAAGAAACGAGGCCAGGTGTGAGGAAGAAGAGACAACCACCGCGGAAATTTTTATAGATCGATATCGGTGCATGATGGGTGGCGTCCACTAGCGCCGATCGTTGCTCGATCGCCGGTATTCGGAGGCGAATCTGCGAGCAGTGCCGACAGCGTGCTGGCCCATGAGGTGAGTGCACATTGCACCGGCAGCTAGCACACCACGCACTACCATAGTATGTCCTAGATGCCCTACGCGCTAGACGTCGCCGGTGGGGAAAGCGCGAGAAAGCGCGTGAGAGAGAGGAAGAGAGGAGAGTCTACGGTGGAAGAAGTGACTGACAGTAGGCCCTGGGTCCACCTGTCAGCCAAAGAGAGTTCTATGCACTCGGGTACGACTAGCGTAATTTGAAAATTTAGAATTTTATTAATTCTAAATTTACTGCAGCCATAAGTAGAAATCTCTCAGTTTCCCCAAACCGTAGATTTCTTGTGCAACGCCAGTACCCCACGGTTATTATCCCAATTATCTGACCCCTCACTGTAGCAACGTCAAATCGCGTAAGCAGGGTATTTAATTTTCGAGTTATTATTACCTGATAACAGGAGTAATATTTTTGATACCATCCTTAGCAAATCCCGAGGACGAGATTTTTCTTAAGGGGGGTAGTGTTGTAACAACCCAAAAATTTAACCATGTTTTATTAACTAAAATTTTGCTAGGAAATTAAATTCTTATTTTCTCGATCAACTATTGAGTTCAGAATCACTTCTTTCTCTTGAATTGTGGAGTTTTCCCTCTAAGTAGAAACTTTTCAAAAATAATTGTTGGACTTGAATACCTCCTCAAGGACAATTCTTTTCATTCTGTATGATTAGTGGGAATATTTTTATAACTGTTCTTCTAAGCTTTATTCTCTTTTGAAATGGTTTCTCACAAGTTTAGGAGCCTCATTTGCACTACAATCATTTGGTAACTTCACTTAAAAATTCTACAAAAAGTTGTAGAAGACATGTGAGGTCACTAAATCAATTTTATCCAAAGATACAACTTTGTGTTTTGAAAATTTTAAGCAAACCATCCACATTTGTATTCTGGTCCGGTTTGGTGATTTGTACTACAACCCTATTTTATTTTGCTCTAGTAACCTTGGGATTTTTCCTGCTAATAGTCCACTCTACCAAACTCTTAAGTCCAGGAGATCAGAACCATTAGTAGATTTTAAGCACATGCAATATTGGCCTATATTTTCTGACCAGATTTGGTTTTCTCAAAAACATGCACTAACAAGTTTCTGTTTTCCTCAAACTAACCTTCCCATCCTATTTATCACCTAAAGAGACCCCAACCTGGAGATTTTTGCCACCAGAAGAGTTGCCTAGATGCCTATAGCATTCTGTTGAACACCTTGTGTGGATGACCAGTTTTGGCATAGTTTTTGGTTTACATTGTGTATTTGGTTTCCTAGCCATTACAAAATGTCTAATAGATCCTAAGTGGCCACTATAGCTACCCTGTTAATTTTCATGTCCATCAAAGCCTTCTAGCCTACCCTGGCATTTAGTCGAACGCCTTCGGTGCTTGCCCAAAGCGCGAGACAAAGCGCGCGTATTGCAGCCGGGCAACCGAGTCGCCGCATCTGCCTACCCCCGTCCCTAGCCTTTCCCTGCCAGTAGGGACATGCCCCGACCCCTCCAGCGCCACAGAGCCACTCTATCGTCCCTTGCCATCTCGCCACGCCGCCATCAAAGCTTGCTGGCGGCTAGCCTCCGGCCGCTGCCGTTCTGCCATGGGCGACACCGCCCAGGCCACTGTCGCCTGCCAGCTGCCCCCGTCAACAGGCCGAGCTCATCCGCGAGCTCGTCCGCTAGCGCCCGTCGCCGCCACATCGTCCTGCTAGCAACAGAAGCGGACGACCGGCGATCTTATCCTCAGCCGTCGACGGAACCGACCTAGTTGCGCTATAAAAGGTGACCCTTAGCTCAACCAGACCATCATGCGACCTCATGCCATCCCTCTAGAGCCCCCGTAGCCAGTAATCGATGGAGAGAGGCCGTCTTCCCTCCTCCGGTCAGGACTCAGTCACCACCATCATGGTCGAATCCGGAGCCCCTAGTTCCCTCCTCCTTGCTTAGTGCCTTCCACCCGAGTCCTTGAGATGCAGAGGACCCGTTCTCATTCCCTCCTTCCTCCTAAATCCTCCGTAGGAGGAAATTCCCCAAAGCTCGAAGCCCCTTTCCCCATGGATGAGGGTCTGCTCAACCTCGAGCTACCCTGTGCTCCTAACCGCCGCGGATGGATTCGGTGACTCCTCCCGATCACCCCCATGTCCAGAGCCCCTTGAACGGTGGCCTGTGCCGCCACGAATCATCGCCGAAGACGTCTCCTCTCCTCGGCTGGAGGAGGGCGACGACCGGTTTGACCATGGTCAAACCTGTCTAAGGGTCCTGCTCGTTACCGACAGAGACGAGCCGGAGCGATTTTAAGTGAAGGCGTAAACCCCCGAATTACGTCTCCTTTTTCCGAAAGCGTATTTCGTCTGTATCATTTTCTTTTAAATGTTTTATTAAAAGCAGAACTTTGACTATTCTTTGACTGGCTATAACTTTTAAAATATAACTCCAATGGACTTGATTCTTTTTTGTTGTCTCTCAAATTCCATCTAGTTTATTTGAAAATTTTCCAAGAAAACTTTTTGTTCTGTTTTTGAATTGTGTGTTAATTAGAATATTTTCAAATTGGAATTTGGAGTGAAGATGAAGTTTTGGAGTGCACCTCAAATACATACACATTGAAGGCAAGCATTCTGAACCCTGGTATAATATTTGTTGTGTCTGACTACGACATCGAGTTGACTTGAAGTACGAATTATTTCATGTGATGGTGTGATAATGTTTACAAATGCATGATGAAAATTCCTTGCTATTGGAATTGATATGCTTGTGAAAGGATTCACCCCCGTATGTCGTTCATGCCTACCGGAAGGAATCGGGAGAAGTCTCTGTCTCGGGTAGACACGAGCTTGATGCTGACATCTCGTTGGAGCGAGAATGGTCACTAAGGCATGAAGGGTTATGATGAGTGGTGATTATGTCTAATGCCGTGAAATATGCTTCTTGTGCTAACCATGCAGAGAATACACAACCTCCTGAGTCGACCATAGATCGAATCTTGTACCTGTTCTCCATCACACACCAAATACGGTTTAGTAAGTTGCAAACCTCTTTACATGTACACACCAAATAGAGGGGCCATGATGAGGGTTCCATGGCCCTAGATTAAAGCCAGTCATCCGGTCAGGGGGCATGGGTGTTTCCGGTTGGGACCAAGAGAGGGGCACCCCTTAGAGCGCGCGATATAAATTTGATCCCATCCTATTCGACGTGTTGGCCTCCCCGTCTTAAAGTTTTTCTTGAACGTTGCCTAGGGTGATACCTGGCATCGGGATGTGGAATGGGTGTGTACTGGATAGGTGTGTTTTCTTCTAAAATACCGTAGACGGAACTAGTCATTTGTGACTACTGAAATCCGTTGTATGTGGGTACAGAGTACAACCTCTGCAGAGTTAATATCTATTCGAATAGCCGTGTCCGTGGTTAAGGACTATAGTCTGGGATGGGTCAAGTGTTGGTCTCAGTGTCGGTCTTCGGAGGAAAACTTCTAATCCAGAATATTATTCATGACAAGTGATGAATGATGGTTATGATTATTATTATTGTGGACTAACCATTTATATTAATTGAATTATTGTGTATCCCTGGGAAGGTTCTACCTACTAGATATTCATTGCGATTATTCTTATATAATCCCTTTATGCGGCATCGCACAGAAGCCCAACTGTGGCATGCATATTGATTGCTTTATCATATAAGCCCTTTCTGTGGCGTCGCACAGACGCCCGACAGTGGCACGTTTGTTGTTTCTTTCCTTTATAAGACCTTTATGCGGCGTTGCTCAGATGCCTTACTGTGGCATGCTGATCATTTTTTTTTCCTTATGAGCCCTTTATGTGGCGTCGCTCAGACGCCCGACTGAGGCATGCATTTTATTATTATCCTTTCGAGGCATCGCTTCAGACACCCGATCGGTCTATTTTATTTCTATCCTATGATTGCTTATTCTTGTTTAATATGAATGACCTATTTTCTTGCATCATGGGGTTTTATTTTGTGACTAGTTAAGTGACCGTGGATTAAAGTCAGTGCATTAATACCACTGCTATGTTATACCTATTTTCATAATGTGTGCAAGTACATTCAAAGTGCTCACTGGCTTGTCCCTTGCTGTTGTCTTGGCCAGATTATGCATGTGGAGAGGAGCATTATGATGTCAACCCTAGAACCTAGGCATCGAGGATTGTAGCCACGCGAAGATAGGAGTTAACCAGGTCAGGTGTTCCTGTGGGAAATGGAGTCCCATAGACGCTGATGAACCCGAACCGCTTCTGCCACCAACCACTAGAAACCATTTGTTGTACTTATAGACCATGGTGGTCTTGTACTTCAGCTTTTGAAATTTTGCTTGGAATTTCTGTATCAAGATCGTGTCTCATCAGCTAATAGTAATCTTGGGGCTGATGAGCACAAGGGCTGTATACTGGGAAATTAATATCCTGGAAAACCGGTCCTGACAACGTTGGTATCAAAGCCAGGCTGACCCTTGGCTTATCCTATCTCAGCCAGGTCGATAAACCTAGGTAAACCACCCACCAAGACTTTAACCTAGCTGCAGCCAAGCCTATCCTATTCGAAAGCCCACACAGTGACCCCAACACCTTTCGGCAGTCGGTGCCCAACCAATCAGCCTAGCCCCTCGATCACGCGTCGTGACCGAAACCTAAACAGTCCCTTTCGCAAGCGTGCGAAGGAACACTCTGTTTTCTTCTATAAAAGAAACGTTTGCTCAAAACCATCACACCACGGCCAACCATCCAAAACCAAGCCAAGATGCCTAGCGCCATTGTTCACAATGACACCACCGCAAACAACCTTGGAGGTTTTGTGACCATCCTAGCCAACCTCACCCGTCGTGCCTTTGCATTAGAAGAGCCGCCAGAATATGTTGTGTACCAGGAGTGCACGAGTCATGAGAGTCATCACTTCTGGGCCACGATGCACATCTACGGTAGTGGCATCTCGCCAGAACGCCCCTACAGGTTCACCGGAAGGTCCACTTCCTTTGAGCCACAAGCCATCCAGTTAGCAGCTAGAGAGGCTATAGTTCAACTCCGACACTTGTCGCCAAGAGTTAACTATCGCTCGTTCTATTATTACCCCAGCCGTGACGGGTATAGTAGGCCAACCTAGATTGCCAACGGAGACCACGAGACGGACCCTGCACTGATACATCTTGTGTGCTACCTCAGCGCACTAGAGGCACTATTTGATCAGGTCACTCTTGATCTGATCGCAGCTCGTGGAGAACTTGCTCGTCGAACCCCAATAAGAAGAGAAGTGGTGCCCGACGCCGACAACCCCGTCGTGCTGTTCGGATGACCAATCGAGTCATTGAGGCCTGCCCCTGCAACCGACCGGAATGTGTTCGTATCCCCGGAGGAGCTTCGTCGCCTTTTGGGGACTCACTCCAACGGGATTGTGGCCACCAACCCCCGCGATAGTCATCATCGCTACCCCGACCCTACAAACCATCACCCTCAACCAGCAAACCCTGACGGTGAAGACCAAAGAGAAGCCTCGATGTCTGCAAGGCACGCTCGACTAGATATTAACGAGGTAGACTAAGCCACTCGAGTAGTGCCGAGTCTTTGCATTCATACGCTAAGTAATAGTGTGACCTTGTATCGCCATGAATAAAATGCATGTTGCTTGTATGCCATTATTTTTAATAGTACTATGAGTATCCATGCATAAATAAATTTTGGCGTTTGGTTGCATATTAAATTTTTTGGCATAGCTATCAAAAACTGCCCCTGTCGTCCACCAACAGTAATATGTCACTTTTGTGAGATGTGTATATCTGTGGCATTAACCCCATAGAGCAGAGCCGACAACAAAGGTTGCCCCCACACCGTAATGGGTAACCCAACCAGATGCTATATAAGAGGCCACTCCGTGACCTTACCAAGCATCCCTAACTTTATGCACTAGCCTCGCATCCATTTTTTTACCATACCTAACCCCATGATTCATCGGAGAACCCCAGATATGACCCCAGGTAGTTTTGCCAAGATATTGTGGGACTTTACCCGTAGTGCCATAGGTTCTCCCATCCACCCAGTACGAGATGTTCAAATCGAGGATCACATCATTCGCCTCAAAATATTGGGCAGTAGTGCACATCCCACCTGTGAACCCAAACCAAGACCCAACAGAAGTCTCCTTCGTGGGGAAATCTATGCCGACTCCACAAATGGCCATAGAAGTTGCTGCATACGAAGCGATTACCCATCTTCGGTTTGTAGTGCCCTATGCCAGCGAAAGGGGGTATTATTACTTCCCGAGCCGTGTAGCACCCGGAGAAGAAGCATCTTTTCCTAGGGGACGAATAGAGAGAGACCCAGTACTGGCCAACCTTATCCAGTACGTCATCGCCCAAGAACGTTTGACTCATCGAGTAATGGATTACCTCTAGAATCTCGCAATTTTGGATCCTCGGATCGCCATTGGCAGACCACTGAGGCTAGACCAGGAGAGGCACGTTCTTCGACTAGTCCATCCGCTCTCCCCAGAAGAGGAAGAATGTGCTCCAGTGCCGGAGACATTTCCTCAGGACCCTGCCTATTTTGTTTTTGCGTCGTAGGCAACCCATGTTGTGTTTGTTGGCTTATAAATTAATTATTGACTGCAACATGTGTGTTATGTCGTAACATTGGGCTATGAATTATTTGTTTGATTGCAATTGTATGTGAATGATTTTTACTATTCTGGTTTTTGATCAACTATTTTTCACTCTCCGTAAATCTCGAGGTGTGATTTTCTTTGAGCAATTGCAACAAATCTTTTTCCGTGATATAGATTTAAATTCACGCAGCACCACGACAACAGGCTCACATCCACAACCAGTGCACCCCCTGCACTAAGTGCAGAACCACAAACATATTTTGCACCTAACCAATCACATCACTAACACACCACAATTTTTCTGAAAGAGAAATTTGTGGGTAACTATTCTGGTGCAGATTGCCTCTAGCACATTGACAACAGACAGCACCTCACACCAACACCTCATCCTCATGATCACCGCCACCGCGGAGAGCTAGCACTCGAGCAGCAGCATCACGGCGGTCATCGAGGATCATTGCGCACAGGAGCACGGATAACCCTAGCAATGCCGCCAACCCTCCACACAGCAGGATCGTGAACCAGTCCGGCATCACCTACGCAATTAGAGCCTCGTCTCGAGCTCCAGCAAGCTGAAACAGAGGGTCAGGAAGAAGAGGAAGAAATGAGGCCAGGTGTGAGGAAGAAGTGAGTAGCACCGCGCACATTTTTATAGCTCGAGATCGGTGCATGGTGGGTGGCGTCCACCAGCGCCGCTTGTCACTCGATCGCCGGTGTTCGAAAGTGAATCTGCGAGCAGTGCCGACAGCGCACTGGCCTGTGAGGTGAGTGCACGCTACGCTCACAATACGGCCTAGATGCCCTACGCGCTCGACGTCGCCGGTGGGGAAAGCGCGAGACAGAGGAAGAGAGGAGAGTCCGAGTGGGAAGAAGAGACTGACAGTAGGCCCTGGGTCCACCTGTCTGCCAGAGAGAGCTCTATGCACTCGGCAATGACTAGCGTAATTTGAAAATTTAGAATTTTATTAATTCTAAATTTACTGCAGCCATAAGTAGAAATCTCTCGGTTTCCCCAAACCGTAGATTTTTCGCACAACGCTAGTACCCCACTATTGTTATCCCAATATCTGACCCCTCACTGTAGCCACGTCAAATTGCGTAAGCAGGGTATTTAATTTTTGAGTTATTATTACCTGATAACAAGAGTAATATTTTTGATACTGTCCTTAGCAAATCTCGAGGACGAGATTTTTCTTAAGGGGGTAGTGTTGTAACCCCCAACAAATTGACCATATTTTATTAATTAAAATTTTGCCAGGAAAATAAATTCTTATTTTTTGGATCAACTATTGAGTTCAGAATCACTTCTTTCTTGTGAATTGTGGAGGTTTCCCTCCAAGTAGAAACTTTTCAAAAATAATTGTTGGACTTGAATACCTCCTGAAGGACAATTCTTTTCATTCTGTATGATTAGTGGGAATATTTTTATAACTGTTCTTCCAAGCTTTATTCCTTTTTTAAATGGTTTCTTATAACTTTTGGAGCCTCACTTGCACTACAATCATTTGGTAACTTCACTTAAAAATTCTACAAAAAGTTGTAGAAGACATGTGAGGTCACTGAATCAATTTTTTGCAAAGATACAACTTTGTGTTTTGCAAAATTTGAGCAAACCATCCACATTTGTATTCTGGTCCAGTTTGGACATTTGTACTGCAACCCTATTTTATTTTGCTCTAGTGACCTTGAGAGTTTTCCGGCTAATAGTCCACTCTACCAAACTCTTAAGTCCAGGAGATCAGAACCATTAGTAGATTTTAAGCACATGCAATATTGGCCTATATTTTCTGACCAGATTTGGTTTTCTCAAAAACTTGCACTAACAAGTTTCTGTTTTCCTCAAACTAACCTTGCCATCCTATTTATCACCTAAAGAGACACCAACCTGGAGATTTTTTCCACCAGAAGAGTTGCCTAGATGCCTATAGCATTCTGTCGAACACCTTGTGTGCATGACCAGTTTTGGCATAGTTTTTGGTTTACATTGTGTATTTGATTTCCTAGTGAATACAGAATATGTAATAGATCCTAAGTGGCCACTATAGGTACCCTGTTAATTTTCATGTCCATCCAAGCCTTCTAGCCTACCCTGGCATTTCATCGAACGCCTTCGGTGCTTGCCCAGAGCGCGAGCCAGAGCGCGCGTATTGCAGCCGCGCAACCAAGTCGCCGCGTCCGCCTACCCCCATCCCTAGCCTTTCCCTGCCTGTAGGGACACGCCCCCGACCACTCCAGTGCCGCAGAGCCACTCAGCCGTCCCTTGCCATCTCACAACGCCACCGTCAGAGCTCGCTGGCGGCTAGCCTGTGGCCGCTGCCGTTCTGCCTTGAACGGCACCGCCCAGGCCACCCTCGCCCGCCAGCTGCCCCCGTCAACAGGCCGAGCTCATCCGCAAGCCCGTCTGCTAGCGCCCGTCACCGCCACGTCGTCCTGCTAGTAGCAGAAGAGGATGACCGGCGATCTTATCCTCGGCCGTCGACGGAACCGACCTAGTTGCGCTATAAAAGGAGACTCCCGAGCTCAACCAGAACATCAGGTAACCTCATGTCATCCCTCTAGAGCCCCTGTAGCCAGTAATCGACGGAGGGAGGGAGCCCCTCTAGAGCCCCTGTAGCTCATCAGCGACAGAGACGAGCCGGAGTGATTTTAAGTCAAGGCGTAAACACCGAAGTACGTCTCCTTTTTCCAAAAGCGTATTTCATCTTAATTGTTTTCTTTTAAAGGTTTTATCAAAATCAGAACTTTGACTATTCTTTGACCGGCTATAACTTTTAAAATATAACTCCAATGGACCTGATTCTTTTTCTGTTGTCTCCCAAATTCCATCTAGTTTATTTTCATATTTGTTTGAAAATTATCCAAGACAACTTTTTGTGTTGTTTTTGAATTGTGCATTAATTAGAATATTTTCAAATAGAAATTTGGAGGGAAGATAAAATTTTGGACTGCACCTCAAATACATACACATTGAAGGCAAGCATTCTGAACCCTGCACTAGTAGAAAAGAGGGCATTCGTTCGGGACGGGCCAGCCCATTAGTCCCGGTTCAGTCACGAACCGGGACCAATGGGGGCAACGGTGCCAGTTCGTGAGGCCAGGGGGCCGGGCGGGCGACGTGGGGCATTGGTCCCGGTTTGTTTGGAACCTTTGGTCCCGGTTCCAGACACGGACCGGGACCAATGTGCCTCGCTCCTGGCCCACAACCATTGGTCCCGATTCGTGGCTGGATCCGGGACCAAAGGGGGTCCTTTAGTCCCGGTTCCAGCCACGAACCGGGACCAATGAAATGCCTATATATACCCCCTCGCCAGCAAGCAGAGCACTCCACACTGCTCTGTTTTTTTGGCCGGCGAGGGGAGAGCTTTGTGGTGCTCTAGCTCACCTCCTATGCACATGAGGTGTTTGATGAAATGCCTAAGCCAAACTTAAGCTTTCTCCTCCCGAAGCTCCTTGTCCAAACTCCATTTTTGTCAAGATTTGTCTAGGTTTGGCAGTCTGTCCTGTCCCGTCCCCGTCCTGAAACCGCCGTCGATCGCCTGCGCGTGGTGAGCCTCTTGATCATATCTTCTTGCTAAAAGAAAATATACTTACTCGTATGATTTTCTTACTTTTATTATTGTTCACTTCTCTATTCATGTTATGTTGTAATGGTTTTAATACACTTATATTATATAACGCACGTAGATGAACCGGAAATAGATGTACGGTGACCGACGCACCTCCGAGTATATTAAGGGCCTGCATAATTTTCTCGAAGCGGCTGAGGCAAACAAGCAGAATGGTTTTATGCCTTGTCCATGTACTGTCTGTGAGAATATGAAGTCTTTCTCCAACTCTAAAACCCTTCACTTCCACCTGCTTCAAAAGGGTTTTATGCCACACTATAATGTTTGGACCAAGCACGAAGAAAGAGGGGTTATGATGGAAGACAACAAAGAAGAAGAGGATGACGACAACTACCCTCCCCCTGAATACGGTGATGCTGCAATGGGGGAAGCTAAAGATCAAGAGGAACAAGATGATGTGCCCGATGATGATCTTCGCCGGGTCATTGTTGATGCACAGACAGAATGCGAAAGTGAAAAGGAGAAGTTGAAGTTTGATCGCATGTTAGAGGATCACAAAAAAGGGTTGTACCCAAAGTGCGAAGATGACAACAAAAAGCTCGATACCACACTGGAATTGCTGCAATGGAAGGCAGACAATGGTGTATCTGACAAGGGATTTAGTTCGCTACTGAAAATAATGAAGAAGAAGCTTCCAAAGGATAACGAATTACCCGATAGTACGTACGCAGAAAAGAAGGTTGTATGCCCTCTAGGATTGGAGGTGCAGAAGATACATGCATGCCCTAATGATTGCATCCTCTACCACGGTGAGTACGAGGAACAGAACGCATGCCCGGTACGCGGTGCATTGTGGTATAAGATCAAAAGAGATGATCCTGGTGATGTTGAGGGCCAGCGCACGGGGAAGAGGGTTCCTGCCAAGGTGATGTGGTATGCTCCTATAATACCATGGTTGAAACGTCTGTTCAGAAACAAAAAGCATGCCAAGTTGATGCAATAGCACAAAAAAGACCGTAAGAAAGACGGGAAGTTGAAAGCACCCGTTGATGGGTCGCAGTGGAGAAAGATCGATAGAAAGTGGAGCGACTTTACAGGTGACCTGAGGAACCTATGGTTTGGTTTAAGTGCAGATGGCGTTAATCCTTTTGGGGAGCAGAGCAGCCAGCATAGCACATGGCCTGTGACTCTATGTATGTATAACCTTCCTCCTTGGTTGTGCATGAAGCGGAAGTTCATTATGATGCCAGTGCTCATCCAAGGCCCTAAGCAACCCGGCAATGACATTGATGTGTACCTAAGGCCATTAGTTGATGAACTTTTACAGCTATGGAATGGAAGAGGTCTACATGTGTGGGATGAGAACGAACAGGAGGAATTTGACCTGCATGCATTGTTGTTTATAACCATCAACGATTGGCCTGCTCTCAGTAACCTTTCAGGACAAACAAACAAGGGATACCACGCATGCACACACAGTTTAGATGACACCGACAGTATATATTTGGACAAATGCAGAAAGAATGTGTACCTCGGGCATCGTTGATTTCTTCCGACCAACCATCAATGTCGAAAGGAAGGAAAGCATTTCAAAGGTGAGGCAGGTCACTGGAAGAAGCCCGCCCTCCATAATGGTGGTCACATACTTGATACGGTCAATGATTTACAAGTAATATTTGGAAAGGGTCCTGGCGGACTATCTGCTCCGAATGACGCTGACAAATGCGCACTCATGTGGAAGAAGAAATCTATATTTTGGGACATACCCTATTGGAAAGAGCTAGAGGTCCGCTCTGCAATCGACGTGATGCACGTGATGAAGAATCTTTGCGTGAACCTGCTAGGCTTCTTGGGAGTGTATGGGAAGACAAAAGATACACCGGAGGCACGGGAGGAACAGCAACGTGTCATGAAAAGACGGAATGCATCCAAAGCAGTATGAAGGTCCTGCCAGCTATGCTCTTACCAAAGAAGAGAAGGAAATCTTCTTTGAATGCATGCTCAGTATGAAGGTCCCGTCTGGCTTCTCATCGAATATAAAGGGAATAATAAATATGGCAGAGAAATAGTTCCAAAACCTAAAGTCTCATGACTGCCACATGATTATGACGCAACTGCTGCCGGTTGCATTGAGGGGGCTTCTACCGGAAAATGTTCGATTAGCCATTGTGAAGCTATGTGCATTCCTCAATGCAATCTCTCAGAAGGTGATCGATCCAGAAATCCTGTCAGGGTTAAGGAGTGATTTTGTGCAATGTCTTGTTAGTTTCGAGATGGTGTTCCCACCGTCCTTATTCAATATCATGACGCACGTCCTAGTTCATCTAGTCGACGAGATTGTTGTTCTGGGCCCTATTTCTACACAACATGTTCCCCTTTGAGAGGTTCATGGGAGTCTTAAAGAAATATGTTCGTAACCGCGCTAGGCCAGAAGCAAGCATCTCCATGGGCCATCAAACAGAGGATGTCATTGGGTTTTGTGTTGACTTCATTCCTGACCTTAAGAAGATTGGTCTCCCTCAATTGCGGTATGAGGGAAGACTGACTGGAAAAGGCAAGCTAGGAGCGGACTCAATAATATGTAGGGACAGGCATTCTTGGTCTCAAGCACACTACACAGTTCTACGGAATTCCACCTTGATTACCCCGTATGTTGATGAACACAAGAATATTTTGCGCTCCAAACACCCGGAGCAGTGTGACGACTGGATTACTTATGAACACATCAGAACTTTCGGCAGTTGGTTTCAAACACGTCTCATGGGTGACAACACTGTTTCTAATGAGTTTTACTCATTGGCCAGGGGACCATCTTTGACTGTATTGACTTATAAAGGGTACGAGATAAATGGGAATACACCCAAGATGAAAAGAGCACCAACCAAAACAGCGGTGTCCTCTTTGATGCAGCAACCAAGAGGGAAAGGACACATATTATGGTTACATAGTGGACATATGGGAACTTGACTATGGACATGATTTCAAGGTCCCTTTGTTTCAGTGCAAATGGGTCAATCTGTCAAGAGGCAGGGTACAGGAAGACCCACAGTACGGAATAACAATAGTTGATCTGAACAATCTTGGGTACACAGACAAACCATTCGTCCTAGCCAATGATGTGGCGCAGATTTTCTATGTGAAGGACATGTCTACCATACCGAGAAAAAGAAAAGATAAGGAAGCGAATACATCATACGATGAGCCAAAGCCCCACATAGTTCTTTCAGGAAAAAGAGACATCGTGGGATTGGACAGCAAGACAGACATATCTGAAGATTATGAAAAGTTTCGTGAAATTCCTCCCTTCAAAGTCAAGGCTGGCCCAAGCACCCTGTTAGAGGATGAAGATTATCCATGGTTACGGCGAAATGAGAAAAGGACACAAGCGAAAAAAAAGTGAAGACTTTCTCTCCACAACTATATCATTGCAGTGACATGGGAAGAAATGAAATGCCTTTTGTAACACATGAGTTTTCATCCGAAACCCTAATACTTCGAAAGAGATTTTTTGTTTTGTACATGAAGTGCATCAATTTTTTGTCGTAACCCTCTCAAATTTTTATGCCTTGCTATGTGGGTGAAATGATGATACCATGACAACTTTTAACCTTTTCAGAGTTCATTTGAAGTGCTTTTCAATTTCATGGTCATTTAGCTCAAAAAAAGCAGTATGTGCATGAAAAATACCAAATGAAGTCAGAAAGGGTTGAAAATTGATGATCTTGCTTTGAATGGTGCGTTTTGAACACACACAAAGTATGGAGTTCAAATAAGTTCAAAAAATGAAATCCCTTTGTAACAAATGAGTTTTTGTCCAAAACCGTGATACTTCGAAAGAGATTGTCCGTTTTGTACAAGAAGTGCATCCAGTTTTTGCCGTAATCCTCTCAACCTTTTATGACATGCTATGTGGGTGAAATGATGATACCATGCCAACTTCTAACCTTTTCAGAGTTCATTTGAAGTGCTTTTCAATTTCAGGGTCATTTAGCTCAAAAAAATGAGTATGTGCATGAAAAATACCAAATGAAGTCAGAAATGGTTGAAAATTGATGATGTGGCTTTGATGGTGCATTTTGAACACACAAAAAGTATGGAGTTCAAATAAGTTCAAAAAAATGAAATCTCTTTGTAACAAATGAGTTTTCGTCCAAAACCGTGATACTTCGAAAGAGATTGTCCATTTTGTACATGAAGTGCATCCAGTTTTTGCCGTAACTATCTCAAGTTTTTAGCACATGCTATGTGGGTGAAATGATGATACCATGCCAACTTTAAATCTTTTTAGAGTTCATTTGAAGTGCTTTTCAATTTCAGGGTTATTTAGCTCAAAAAATCAGTAAGTGCATGAAAAATACCAGATGAAGTCACAAAGGGTTGAAAATTGATGATGTGGCTTTGAATGGTGCATTTTGAATACACAAAATGTATGGAGTTCAAATAAGTTCACAAAATGAAATCCCTTTAGATAACATAAAAAATAACAAAAATGAACATAGCTGCGCTTATGTAAGTAAAATTCGATCGAAAATCAGAATGAAATTCAGTTTGATTTCCGGTCAAATTTTCCCACATAAGGGCATCTGTTTTCAATTTGAGAGGAACTCAATAAGGCTGGGAGGGGTGGGCTTATAAACTGGTGCGAGCGCCCCTCGCTTGGCGAGGTGGGACTAAACTCCCACCACAGCCAGGACCAACCATTTAGTCCCGGTCGGTGGCTACAACCGGCACCAATACCAACCATTGGTCCCGGATGGTGGCACTAACCGGGACCAATGCCCACCTTTAGTCCCGGTTGGTGCCACCAACCGGGACCAAAGGTCTCTGCTTCCCGCCCTTTGGGCTGCCAAAAAGAGACCTTTGGTCTCGGTTGGTGCCACCAACCGGGACTAAAGGTTGGCATTGGTCCCGGTTGGTGCCACCAACCGGGAATAAAGGTTGGCATTGGTCCCGGTTGGTGCCACCAATCGGGACCAATGCTTATTGTATATAAGCCAACACATAGGATTTTTCCCCAATTTCTACCATCGCTGTGCCCTGCCTCCTCGTCCCCGTCCCCGTCGCCGTCGACGCCCTCGCCCTGCCCTGCCCCAACGCCGTTCGTTACTGCTGTCGCCATCGCCCTTCTTCCCTGACACCGCGCCCTACCGTCACCGTCGCTGTCGCCGTCGCCGTGCCGTTCGTCACTGATGTCGCCGTCGCCATGCCCTCTCCGCGTCCTGCCCCGACACCCTTCTTCCCCGACGCCATTTGTCACTATCGTCGTCGTCGTCGTCACCATCGTCGTGCGCCCCTGCCCCGCCCCCGCCATCGCAGTCGCCGTCGTCACCGTCGCCCGTGCGCCCCTGCCCTGCCCTTGACCAGCCCGGCCGTGGCCCTGCCTCGGCCCGTCCCCGCCGTCGCCGGCTGCACCCCTACCGCGTCGTCGCCAACCGCGCCCCTGTCCCATCGTCGCCCGAGCCCCACTGTGAGCCACCGCGCCGCCCGGCCTTTTTTATGTTTATGTTAATGTTCATAGCATTTTTTGTCAGAAAAAATAGATGTGATCATTGTCACACCAAAATTCTATACCTATTTTGGATATGACGAATTTTTTAGTCATGTTCATATGATGTTTTTTGGTTCATAGAATATTTTTTGTTCATAGCATTTTTTGGTCCATGTATATATGTATGTATATGTATGGATGGATGTATGGATGGATGAATGTATGGATGTAACTCTAAGTTAAAATTTACCCCTCCCTGATAACTTCGACATCAGGAGGGACATGCATGAGAGAGAGACGGACCGCTCACCCGACCAACTATCGAGGCCACCCAAACCCTAGAAGAAAGAGCGTCATTGTCGATCTACACCCTCCCCGATAACTTCGACATGAGGGGGGACGTCGGGCATGCATGAGTGAGAGAGGCGGTCCACTCGCCCGCCCAACTATCGAGGCCATCCAAACCCTAGAATAAAGAGCGTCATTGTCGATCTACCCCCTCCCCGATAACTTAGACATGAGAGGGGATGTCAGACATATGCATGAGAGAGAGGTGGTCTCTCGTCAAACCTGATCATCCTCCTCTAACAACGATGATGCGAAAATTCCATGAATGGTACATGAAAACCTGCCGCGAGTCTGGGACGGATTCTTTGATACTGTCAGTATAAGAGCAGCACGACCTCGTTGGAATGGAACTGTTGAATATTGAATTTGAGGAGATATTCCAGTTATTCAATCAAAAGGCCCTCGACAAAACAATCGTGACTTGCTACTATCTGTAAGTACTACTTCTGTAAATAAGTCTCTCTATGTATATAGCTCATCTCTTTCATTGCATGTATATATAATTATCCTCGCTACTATATTATGCAGATTGAACATCGTCAAATGCAGAAAAGCATAAATCTATGACATTGGGTTCATTAACCCAAATGTCATACATGAGTATAATTTCCAAAAGTATCCCACAAAAACCGAGGAAAACTTGCTACAATCGTTGCTTAAAAATCAAAACAAAGGGACAATACTCTTTCCTTACAACTTCAAGCGGGTGTTACTGTCTTGTGCATATTCGGTTTCCCTTATTAATCGAGGTTTATAGTAATGCAATTGATGAGTTATGCATGTGTGCGTAGTTTCCACTATATTCTGCTAGAGATTCAGCTTGAGTGGGGAGTAGTAACCGTCTTAGACTCGAAACAAAAATATCCCAAGGAATATGTGGACATGACTAAAATTCTCCAGAAGTAAGTTCAATCGATCATTATCGCATCATATAGGCAACTTTGTTCATTTCCTGATATCAAGTAATTATTTTCTTTGTCTGGCAGGATTTGGAAAGAGTTCACGGCAATGGTTCCGGCACTGCCGGGGGAGCTATGATTTACACACCCGAAAGTAAGTACTACTAGCTAGTTCCGCGCATCTTCCATTGATTCTAGTTTCATCAATACCATTTATCATGCTTGATTATCAGTTTGATTGAACTCTATTTCTCGTAAAGTGCTTGTGGCAGGAAACCGGGAATAATTTATGTGGATACAACGTTTGCGAGTTCATCTACAACGCGACGACCCCTCTGCGGGGCTACTCTGGAAAACAATTTCAAGTGCGTAAGCAATAATGTTCACAATTTTATTTTATTACCATATATATGTATTGACCCCCTTCTTCAAATTAGATGTGGCAGATGCGGGATGAACTCCTACCACATGATCGCATATGAGCAATTCAAGAAGAATTGGTGGGATTCTTTCTTGACCATGTCATAAATAAAACTGGAGAATACCATCTGGAAGTTGACATTAGATGTTAGGGATTGTAAGAGATCTTATATTTTATGTATGTAGCTGGTAGCGTCGGATATATATACGAAAACTTGTTATACGACCAATATCTCGGAGAAAGAGAGGTCATCACTTCTATCTCTATATGTTCATGATGATCTTCTGTACTTAATGGTTCCTTCATTTGCTTACTAGCTAGCGTGTCGAGTTCTCTCTATAGTAGCTAGCATCGACCAAGCACGGAGAAATAGCAGAGAAAGAGAGGACACTTCTCTCTATTAATTAGCTAGCCAAAACAATATAAAACCCCTAAATTAACCGTCCAAAAACCCCTAGACCCCCCCCCCCTCCCTTTCAAAAAAATTGGCAACTGCTAGATGCTGACGCATGGATGCCTTTTGGTCCCGGTTTATATTACCAACTGGGACTAAAGGTCCTCCTACCTGGGCTCCCCGCAGAGGCCACGTGGAGCCCCGTCTGTCCCTGTTTGTAAGAGAACCGGGACTAAAGGTTTTGGGCTTTAGTCCCGACCCTTTAGTACCGGTTCCAAAACTGGGACAAATGGGCCTTACGAAACGGGACAAATGGGCCTTTTTCTACTAGTGTTGGTATAATATTTGTTGTGTGTGACTACAACATCGAGTTTACTTGAAGTATGCATTATTTCATGTGATGGTGTGATCATGTTTACAAATGCATGATGAAAATTCCTTGTTATTGGAATTGATATGCTTGTGAAAGGATTCACCCCCGTATGTCGTTCATGCCTACCGGAAGGAATCGGGAGAAGTCTCTGTCTCGGGTAGACACGAGCTTGATGCTGACATCTCGTTGGAGCGAGAATGGTCAGTAAGGCATGAAGGGTTATGATGAGTGGTGATTATGTCTAATGTCGTGAAATATGCTTGTTGTGCTAACCATGCAGAGAATACACAACCTCCTGAGTCGACCATAGATCGAGTCTTGTCCTCGTTCTCCATCTTTTCGTATTGCCACATGTTTTCTGCAAAGAATACGGTTTAGTAAGTTGCAAACCTCTTTCCATGTACCCACCAAATAGAGGGGCCGTGACGAGGGTTCCATGGCCCTGGATTAAAGCCAGTCATCCGGTCAGGGGGCATGGGTGTTTCCGGTTGGAACCGAGAGGGGGCCACCCCTTAGAGCGCACGATATAAATTTGATCCCATGCTATTCGAGGTGTCGGCCTCCCCATCTTAAAGTTTTTCTTGAATGTTGCCTAGGGTGATACCTAGCATCGGGATGTGAAATGGGTGTGTACTGGATAGGTGTGTTTTCTTCTAAAATACCATAGACGGAACTAGTCATTTGTGACTACTGAAATCCGCTGTCTGTGGGTAAAGAGTACAACCTCTACAGAGTTAATATCTATTCGAATAGCCGTGTCCATGGTTAAGGACTATAGTCTAGGACGGGTCAAGTGTCGGTCTTAGTGTCGGTCTTCGGAGGAAAACTTCTAAACCGGAATATTGATCATGACAAGTGATGAATGATGGTTATGATTATTATTATTATGGACTAACCATTTATATTATTTGAATTATTGAGTATCCCTGGGAAGGTTCTACCTCCTGGATATTCATTGTGATTATTCTTATATAAGCCCTTTATGTGGCGTCGCACAAATGCCCGACTGTGTCATGCATATTGATTGCTTTATCATATAAGCCCTTTCTGTGGCGTCGCTCAGACGCCTGACTGTGGCACGTTTGTTGTTTATTTCCGTTATAAGCCCTTTATGTGGCGTCGCTCACACACCCGACTGTGGCATGCTGATCATTTATTTTTCCTTATAAGCCCTTTATGTGGCGTCACTTAGACGCCCGACTAAGGCATGATTTGTATTATTATCCTTTCGAGGCATCGCTTCAGACACCCGATCGGTGTATTTTATTTCTATCCTTTGATTGCTTATTCATTTTTAATATGAATGACCTGCTTGCTTGCATCATGAGGTTTTATTTTGTGACTGGTTAAGTGACTGTGGATTAAAGTCAATGCATGAATAACACTGCTATGTTATACCTGTTTTCATAATGTTTGCGAGTACATTCAAAGTACTCACTGGCTTGTCCCTGGCTATTGTCTTGGCCAGATTATGCATGTGGAGAGGAGCATTATGACGTCAACCCCGAAACCTAGGCATCGAAGATTGCAGCCATGCGGAGATAGGAGTTAACCAGGTCAGTTGTTCTTGTGGGAAATGGAGACGCATAGACACTTATGACCCAGAACTACTTCTTCCACCAACCACTAGAAACCATTTGTTGTACTTATAGACCATGGTGGTCTTCTACTTCAGCTTTTGAAATGTTGCTTGGAATTTTTGTATCAAGATTGTGTCTCATCAGCTAACAATAATCCTGGGGCTGATGAGCACAAGGGCCGTTTACTAGGAAATTAATATCCTGGAAAACCGGTCCTCACACTGGTACTGAGGAAATTGGGGTAGCATCAACTGGTTCTTTTTAAAAACTTGACAGTATCTTCAATTTCTTCGCAGCAAAGAAATCTGTAGTTGATGCTTTCCTTTCCAGTGCCTTGTTCTCAGCAGCTTTGGTCTTCTTCGCTTCTGATGTAGAAGGAAGGTTGATTGTCTTCACCCTTGAGGATTTGGGGATTTTTGAGGAAGGTGAAGGGACAGCAGTTTCCTTAGGTTCAGTTTCATCAGGCGCACCAGTGGAGGATGCCCTGGCAGGTTCTTCAGTGGTCTGACTTCCTTCAGCAGCGCTGGCATTTTCCTCAGTTGGCTAAGCAGTTCCCTCAGCCTGAGGATTTTGTGGTTGCGATCAAGCTGCAACCCTAGTGTTGTGGTCCTTAACAGCAGCTTGGCCTGCCATGACGAATCTCACATTGGTGCCCTGCCATTCAGCATCGTATTTTTCCTGTTCCTCGGAGAGGGAACGAAATTCAGACTGAACAGTGATGAGTTGCTTTGGAGTGAAATTCATCATGTTGTTCCTCAGGAACTTTTCTTTTCGAGACACGTTCCTCTTGGCTCTCTGAGCTTGTTCTCTTTTCCATTTTTCCATAGCAATGAAGTGGGTGAGGACATGTCCCACACCAAGAGGCAGGTTTAGTGAGTAAAGTGGGGTCCTTGGATCCTCAGCCATATGTCAATGAAATTGAGGACCATCTTGGGATCCAGCAGAAGTGGAACAGAGCTACCTTTGGCTAATGCAGCTTTTTGCTGACTTTCTCTGATGTTTTCTTCAAGGTTTTGATCATCAGCTTCATCATCATCTTCATCGTCATCCTCAGATCCTGAGGGTACAGTTACCACTGCTTTGCTTGTGTGAGGACTTGGTCTTTGACCTCGTCTAGCAGTTTTCTTCAGTTTCAACAATGTAGGACTTGTTGAAGACTTTGTTGTAGCAGAGGGGCTTGTAGAGATCTTTGAAGCTTTTGAGAATCCCTTCGTCCTCTTACATGATGCTAACTACACAGGAGTTGAGGACTTTTTAGCGGCAGCAGAGGATTGAGCAGCTACTGAGCCAGTGGCAGAGACCTTTGAAGACTGAGGCCTTTGAGCTTGAGGAATCTATTGTGATGATTTTGAAGAATTTGACTTCATAGCAGATTTCTTCATCATCATTTTCTTTGGAGCACCTGAAGAGGCTCCGGTAGTGGTAGCAGCAGCAGAGTCTTTATTGAATTTCTTCACTACAGCTTCCGCAGTTCTGTTCAGTTTGAGTTGACGCTTTTTCCACTCATCGGGAAAGTCTTCACCGTGAGCAATACTTGAGGGATCAACCTCTTCATTATCAACAGGAGGATCCCTATTGCAAGGGGGTTTGAGAGCGAATTTCTTCATGTACTTGGGAGTAACATAGTGATAATCTTTCCATTCCCTCACCCACCTCCGTTCAATCCTCTGAATTATGATTTTCCTCTGTTCATCTGTTTCTTTGCCATGTATGGATTCATCTGGTGTACAGTAACCAGCATACAAATGTTCAAGTATCTCAAAAGCAGTGTTCTGTTTAGCTTTCTTTCCACCTTTCTGTGGCTTCTTCCCATCAGCCATTTTCTTCAGCTGACAATTTTGAACTCTTGAGGACTCTGAAGAAGTGCACAGTTTTTCCTCAAGAAACGTTGCAAATGAGTTAAGTTGATGAGAACCTAGTGATTCATCAGCAGACATGTTTGTACCTGTGAATAGAGTATAGGTACGAGGAATTTGAAGAGGTCATATGTGTTCTTGGAAGTTTTTCAATAAATTCAAGAGTGAGGAATTTGACCATGGGTGTCTTGAGGAATTTCACTAAGTGTTCTTTGTCTTAGGTTCTAGAGTTGTGCAAATTTGAGGATTCACACAATTGAGGAATCTTGAAGAAAATCATGACTTAGGGAAAATCATCAACTGTATGAACATGTAAGGTGCTTTAGAATGAGATTCATGAAGAATAAACACCTTTTGAGGAGTTTGAAGAAAACTTGAAGATCAAACAAGGGCAGTAAAAATAAATTTTATTTACCCTGATGAAGAACACGACGAACTATGAGATGAGATTTGGAAGTTCGTTAGTCCATATCTCCCACGCCCTAGCTTGGCAGAGGGAGATAGCTACAGCGGCGGCGGTATGAAGACTTCCGCGGCCGATGCGTGTACGGCGACGGCAAGGTTGAGGCAGTGAAGCTCTTCCACACCAGCGGTGATGATTTTAGCGGAGGCGCTAGGTCAGAGCTCCGGAGAGAGAGGAAGTGAGTAACCGAGCTCAGTGAAAGGGGAGGGGTATTTATAGTGGTAGTGAAAACCAATCCGCCCAAATATTTTGGACAAGATTGCCCCTAACCCTTGCTCTCCACGCAGCATGTGTCATCCATGTTCTCAGTAGTGGTGATAGTGGGGGATTGTGGGTTATCCAATCGTGGGAATCAGAACCGTTTGAGCGGGAAACGTCAAAAAATTAGATAGTGAAAACTTTAAAGTTTCTGTTCACAAATTCTTCAGTTGTCAAGGACACAGTGAAGACTTTGAACGAGTTTTGAAGTAGAACGCATATGAAGAATTTGTGAACAGACTAGGTTGAGTTTAGCATAGAGGGGAAAGGGTCCGATCACATTCACTTACAAGAAAATCAACTTGAAGAAATAGCAATAAGCGAATGCTATTGAGGACATTGAAAACTCAAATATATCTGAATATAGTCAGTGAAGAACATGAGTTTCAAAGTTTGAAGAATTTGAAAAGTTGAGGAATTTGAGAAATTGAGGAATTTGAAATTGTGAAGAATTTGCAAAAAGACGAAAAACTCAACTTTGAAGAATTTCAACTTTGGGTGGTGGCGTGACCCATCGTATAAGAATGATGACTTCAGACACCACGTACAATTGTCGTAGGGTTCTGAGAATCAAATTCTTCATTAATTTCTTCACACTTAGAGGGTGATTCTTCATTGGTTGAAGAGAAAACATTACTTCGTGTGTTGCACATCAAAGTCATCAATTTTGCATAAATGTTAGGCTGTGTGTCCTTTTTCAAAGGAAATTCTAAGATTCTAAGATATTTAGCTCACACTACAACTTGCAAAATCTCTTTTCACCCAAGGGCTTTGTGAAGATATCGGCCAGCTGTTCTTCAGTAGGGATGTAGTCGATGGAGATGTCTCCCTTGAGTACATGATCTCGAAGAAAGTGATGACGAATCTGGATGTGCTTGGTCTTGGAATGCTAAACTGGGTTGTAAGCAATCTTGATGGCACTCTCATGGTCATAGTAGAGAGGCGCATTCTTCAACTTTATGTCGTAGTCCTTGAGGGTTTGCTTCATCCACAGCAGCTGAGCGCAACATGAACCAATAGCAATGTACTCAGCTTCAGCAGTAGATAGTGACACGCAGTTCTGCTTCTTTGAGGACCAATAGACTAAGGATCGTCCGACGAAATGACATGTGCCTGAGGTTGACTTCCGATCCACACGATCTCCAGCATAGTCAGCATTAGAGTATCCAAGAGGTGAAGATTTGAGCCCTTGGGATACCATAATCCAAGCGTTGGTGTGTGAGCTAAGTATCGAAGAATATGTTTCATAGCCTTATGGTGTGATTCCTTCGGTGTTGCTTGGAATCGGGCACACATGCAAACACTCAGCATAATATCAGGCCTAGATACACATAGATACAATAATGAGCCAATCATGGAGAGGTATACCTTCTGATTGAAAATCTTTACCATTTTCGTTAGTACAGAGGTGACCTTTTGAGGGCATTGGAGTTTTGACGCCTTTGCAATCTTGCATGTCGAATTTCCTCAGGACATCCTTGAGGTATTTCTCTTGAGAGATGAAGATGCCATTGTCTTGCTGACGAATTTGAAGACCTAAGAAGAATTTCAACTCCCCCATCATAGACATTTGATATTCTTCACTCATCATATAGGAAAATTTAACACTGTAACGTTTGTCAGTACAGCCAAAGATAATATCGTCTACATATATTTGGCATACGAACAGTTCATTGTCATAGGATTTTGTGAAAAGAGTTGGGTCGAGTGAGCCGGATTTGAAGCCTTTCTTCATGAGGAATTCCTTTAGAGTGTCATACCATGCTCGAAGGGCGTGCTTGAGGCCATAGAGGGCCTTGTTGAGTCTGAAGACTTTGTCAGGATGCTTAGGGTCTTCAAAACCTGGGGGTTGAGCAACATATACTTCTTCCTCAAGCTTACCATTGAGGAATGCACTTTTCACATACATTTGATATAAGATGACATCATGATGGTTAGCATAAGCAAGCAATATGCAAATAGCTTCAAGTCTAGCAATAGGTACAAAAGTTTTATCAAAGTCAATCCCCTCAACCTGTGTGTAGCCTTGATCTACAAGACGAGCCTTATTCCTCACCACAAGGCCATTTTCATATTTCTTGTTGCGGTAGATCCACTTGGTACCTATGATGTTATGCTTGTGAGGATCTGGCTGCTTGACAAGTTCGCACACATTGTTGAGCTTGAATTGATGCAATTCCTCTTGCATAGCTTGAATCCACTCAGGCTCCTTGAATGCTTCATCAACTTTGGTGGGCTCTATGATAGAGACAAAGGCAAAGTGCCCACAAAAGTTAGTCAAATGTGAAGCTTTTGAGCGAGTGAGGGGACCTAGTGCATTGATGTCATCGATGATTTTGTCAATCTGCACTTCATTTGCAACTCTTGGGTGAGCAGGTTGACGTGGCTGAGGGTTTTCATCGGCACCATTATCTTCACATGTATCAGCATGAATGTCTTCATTCGTTGGAATGACTTCCTCAGTGGGTATGATGTCTTCAGTAGCCTTTAGCTTGATGGATTCCTCAAGAGATTGTTCGTTTAACACAGAAGGCAGGTGTTCTCTTTGTGAGCCATCAGTTTCATCGAACTGCACATCTATAGTTTCAACAACCTTGTGGTGGTAGGTGTTGAAGACTCTGTAGGTGTGCGATTCCTTTCCATAACCAAGCATAGAATCTTCATGTGCTTTCGGTGCAAATTTGGAACTATGGTGAGGATCTCTAATCTAGCATTTTGCACCAAAGACTTTGATATAACTTACATTGGGCTTCTTGCCAGTCATAAGTTCATATGAAGTCTTCTTGAAGAATTTGTGAAGATATACCATGTTGATGATGTGGCATGCAGTATCAATTGCCTTAGGCCAGAAGCGACGAGGAGTATTGTATTCATCAAGCATGGTGCATGCCATCTCAACAAGAGTCATGTTCTTGTGTTCCACGACGCCGTTCTGCTGAGGAGTATAAGGGGCAGATAACTCATGAGTAATACCAAGTTCATCAAGATATTCATCAAGATTTTCGTTCTTGAACTCAGTCCCATTATCACTCCTGATATGCTTGATCTTGACGCCCAAGTTCGTGGAGGCCCTTGAAGCAAATCGTCTGAAGACATCCTGTACTTTAGACTTGTACAGAATAATGTGCACCCAAGTGTAACGAGAGTAATCATCAACAATGACAAAGCCATACAAACTTGAAGAATTTGTTAGTGTCGAGTAATGAGTGGGGCCAAAGAGATCCATGTGAAGCAATTCAAACGGTCGAGTCGTGGTCATGATTGTCTTTGATGGATGCTTGGATCTGGTCATCTTCCAAGACTCACATGCACCACAAAGATGGTCCTTGAGGAATTTGACACCTTTAATGCCAATGACGTGCTTTAAGGACTAAATATGAGGACTTTGCAAATGAGGACTTTGAAGATTTCTTCTTTTTCCTCGAGTCATCAGAACTATCATCCTTGTATTTCTTCTTCCTCTTTGAGTCTTTTTCCCAGAGAGGACAGTCAGAGATGAAGTGGCCGGGTTTCCTGCAACGGTGACATGTTCTTTTCTTGTAGTCATCTGAGGAATTTGATTTCCTCAAACCACTCTTCAATGACTTTCCAAACCACTCTTCTAGAATTTCCTCACGAGCATTGCTAGCTCCTGACTTAGTTCTTCAGGATCACCAAGGCTACTGTCAGAATCTTCGTCTTAGGATGAGGAAATTGCTTTTTCCTTCAGAGCACGAGATCTTCCATAGCTTGGACCATAGAGGTCTCTCTTCTTAGCTTGCTGGAATTCATGAGTATTGAGTCTCTCAAGAACATCAGCAGGATCAAGTAACTTGTAGTCTCCACGTTCTTGAATCATCAAAGCCAGAGTATCAAATGAGGAATTAAGAGATCTTAGCAGTTTCTTCACCACTTCATGGTCGGTGATATCAGTGGCACCCAATGCTTGAAGCTCATTGGAGATATCGGTGAGACGATCAAAAGTTTGTTGAACATTTTCATTGTCAAGTCTCTTGAAGCTGAAGAGATTGCGAAGAACATCAACACAAGAGTCATGTTGAGTGGAAACACCTTCTTTGACCTTGGACACCCTATCTTAGATAAGCTTAGCAGTCTCCAAAGCACTCACTCTGCCATACTGACCTTTGCTTAGATGGCCACAGATGATATTCTTCGCTTGAGAGTCGAGTTGCTTGAATCTCTTCACATCAGCAGCAGTAATAGTGGGAGTGATAGAGGGTACACCATTTTCCACAACATACCAGAGATCGTTGTCAATAGCTTCAAGGTGCATGCGCATCTTGTTCTTCTAGTAGGGGTAGTCCGTCCCATCGAAGGTAGGACATCCCGCAGAAACCTTGATCATACTGCAGTCGACATAACTAGAACTCTAGGTGGTTAAACCAAAATCACACAGAACAAGGGAGTACCTTGCTCTGATACCAATTGAAAGTGCGTTATATCGACTAGAGGGGGTGAATAGGCGATTTTTACAAATTCATCACTTGAGGAATTTCAACTTGAGGAATTTTAAATGTGATGAATAACTAACAGTGGAATAAGTACTCAAGTGCATGAGGAACATAGCGACAGCATAGTCATCATGATGAAATGAAACATGCACAAATTACAAGTAGCGTGATACAGGATAAGCAGGTGAGGAACAAGGTAACTTGAAGAATTTGAAGTGAGGAAATTGTGAAAGTCTTCAGTCAAATTCTTCAAACAGTAACGTTAAATTTCATCAATGAGTATATGAGGAATAGAGGGGTTGAGGAAATAGAACTAGGTAGCTCGATCAAGCCAATCGTTTGATGACCCAGTTCCAACTGCTGTGACAGTCGTACGTCTGGTTTGGAGCGGCCTGGTATTTAAACTAGAGGATACACAGTCCCAAGTCACACAGTCCTTACCGTATTCTCCTTGAGCTAAGGTCACACAGTCCTCGCCCAAGACTCGCGGTAAGTCTTCAAGGTAGACCTCAAAAACTCTCACAAACTGGTCACCCGGCAATCCACAATTTACTGCTGGATGCTCTAGACCAAGGTCACTTCGTGATCCCCAATTGACTGTAGGGTGCACTAGACCATGACGCCTAACCATCTAGAGGATACACAGTCCTCAAAGCTAACAAGCGTCGGTTCCACATAGGAATTTCTACAATGATGCTCAATCATTTTGGGTTTGGTGGTTTGGTTGTGGGTTTTTCCTCACTGATGGTTTTCTCTCAAAGTCCTCGGAGGATGGGTTGCTCTCAAATGACAAGTGTCAGTCCTCTCTCGGAGCAGCCAACCATCTAGTGGTTGTGGGGGTGGCTATTTATAGCGAGGGTGCAACCTAACATGATAAGACATAAATGCCCCCAAGGATATGACCATTATGTGGATATTTGTGATTGGGGACAGCTGGTGCTTAGCACAGCAACGGCCGGATTTTCGAACTATGAAAGTCCTCAGACATATCATGTTCCTCACTTGTAGGCAATTCGCACTGGCGAAATCCTAACTCCTCAGTCAGATCAATTTCATCAGAGACCAGAAGAACTTCGTCTCTGTCACTGAAGAACTTGATTGAGCTGCAAGATATTTCCAAAGGCTTCACTCGAAGGATCCGATAGGTTGAGGATTTTGAGTAGAGCATCAGTTGGAAATTTTTCCTTAGTATTACCTCGGCCCCCTTTAACAGTACGGTGTTTCCTATGACTCAAATAAAGGAAATGAAACTATGAAAACAAAAGTCTTCACGCTTCATAGTCCTCGTTCATATCTTCAAGGTCACACCAACTTCTTCATTTTAAAAGTCTTCAGGGAATACCAAAGTCTTTAGCAAAGTCTTCACCAAAGTCTTCACCAAAGTCTTCAGTTGAAGACATACATTTTTAGGGGTCGATAATCTCCGAATATATCAAACTCCTCATCGACTTATAGAGCCTTTGTACACTCACAAACACATTAGTATCATAACCTATAAGTCTTCAATACACCAAAATCACTAAGGGGCACTAGATGCACTAACAGCTATACTCATGAGAGAAGCAACTAGTGAAACCTACGGCCCACGGATCTACTTTTCAACATATTGCTTTCTGATCTACTATTTTACCATTTTGTTTTTAGATCTATTAATCCAAAAAAATAAATTGCCTCTCTTTTTGTTTACCTATTTTAATTTGTGTTCTTGCGATATCTATTTACCAAAACTATCACAATTTAATCCATATTTTTACCGTTGAGAGCTTGACAACCTCTCTTACGCGTCGGGTTGCAAGTATTTGTTATTTGTGTGCAAGTGTTGTTTACGTAGGTGCTTGATCTTCCTCTACGGATTGATACCTTGGTTTCATAACTAAGGAAATACTTATCATTGCTATGTTGCATCATCCGTTCCTCTTTGGGGCAATACCGACGCGGTCTCAAGCCACGTCTCGCGCCCAGGGCCACCGGCGATGTCGGGACCCCGATCCTAAGCCATACAAGTCTAGCATGCAACACATCATGTCACTTTGTGGCCTCACGCATGGTAACCCCCATGGCTTCCATCTTACCTTTGTCGGGACCGTTTGGGCCTTTTGGCTGACGTATATGAATATATCGCTAGCAATCATATGTCAAAGAACCCGGGTCGACATGACTAGTTATTGACCCAAGTGGCACAACCCAGCAGTGCAGGAGTCAGTCATCAACGTGTGTAGACGAGTCGTAGCAAGCTACATGGACTCCATTACACCGTGTGACATTTCCCTATAGCGACAAACACAACAGCAAAGAAGGATACATGCTGGTCAATCAGTGTGTCCGGGGTAGTAGCAAGCTACCAGGGCTCGACAGAAGCACAAAGAGGCATTTCCATATAAAGCAGGCTACCATAGGCATATGACTCGGTGTCGAATCCCACACATACCAATGCATTTCAAACATACACACATTATGCACGATATGCGTAGATACAACATGGCATCACAACATAACTCTATAACTCAAGTATTCATTAAAGACTCATTAGAGCCAACACAGTGTGGTATTGCAAACAAGGGTCACATGACCCAACACTCAAGTCCTACAAGCAACAGGCGGAAGCAAAACATGTGTGGGTATAGACATCTACTAAAAGTGGCTACAGGAGCCTGAAAAGCTACAATGACCCTACCAAAGGAGCCAGACCTCTGTCTGGGATTCCCAAGCTAATCCGGTCAACATTGAACTTCACGTCATAAGAGACACTAATGAGGAAAACCAACAAGTCCGCCCCTGACCCTGCTGCTCAAGAGCCGGAGCTTGAGCCGTACCACCCAGCGTCTTCTGCAGAGCCGGCAGCTGATGACATTATTCCTGAGAGCCCGCAAAGGGATCTTTCCAAGATACTGAGGCCTGCCAAAGTTGTTGATGACACCGTCGCTCCGGAGGTCGAGATTATGGGCACCGTCTTGCATTCTCCTCCACCCCGCGTCCTATCCAAGCATAGTGAAATGACTGAAGCTTCCAAGAAGCTTGAGTTTGAACTCCCTGCTTTGGAGAAGATGACGGCTAATGAACTCCATGCTAGCTACATGAACCGGTTGTCCACAAGCCGGGATCTGGAGCTGAAGCTAGTTACTTTAATGAAGAAAAAACATGAGGTACTCCCCTTTTCCTCGTTATAACCTTACCTAGTCCCCAAGGGCCGGGTTAATATTGACTGATAATAATCCGGCTCTTCCATCTTAGCGAGAATGGGCATATATAAGCCTCAATTTACTTAACCTTGATGTCAAATCGTTGTCCTAGCCCCTAAGGGTCGGCTCAATCTATTTCAAAGTTGAGTCGGTACTTCATAAAAGATAGCTTAACAGAGCCAATGCTAGCCCCCAAGGGCCGGCTCAATCTTTTCCAATGTTGAGCCGGGACTTCATAGAAGATAGCTTAATAGAGCCAATGCTAGCCCCCAAGGGCCGGCTCAATCTTTTCCAATCTTGAGCCGGGACTTCATAGAAGATAGTTTAATAGAGCCAATGCTAGCCCCAAGGGCCGGCTCAATCTTTTCCAATGTTGAGCCGGGACTGTCATGAAAATAAACATTAGCCCCCAAGTGTCATGCATATTGCCTGCAATCTGTTTGAGACTTGCTGATACGTTCCATATTTTTAATGTCACAGGAAGCCTTGACCAAAGCCGGGTCAGAACTGGTCGGCTTAAGAGCAAACTTAGCAACTCAGCAAGCCGCTCGGAGCGAAGTTGATGAAATATTCCGACACCTTGCCGAAGAGCTAGAGAAGACCAAAGCTGACTTCACCGCCTTCAACGAATCTGCTGAAACGGAAAGAGCAATATTGACCAAACGGGCGGATGATGCTGATCAGCAGCTCATGATCGTCTCCGACGAGCTGCAGTCTTTGAAGCGCCATATCACAAAAATGGCGGCTGCCCTCTTTGGTAATTTTCTAACAGCTTGGCTTGATCTGATTTTCAAACTTGTGTCGGCGAATCATAATGAGGCCTCTGTCTTACGCAGGCCCCAGGAGCCACCAACTTGCCTCCGCCGTCTTAGCAGAAGAGGTTAACTTGGCGACTTACCAGGCGGCTTACAGTGCTGACCAAAAGAGAATCCGTGGTCCACTCTTTGAATCCCGAGACCTAACACCCGCCCGTAGTAAGACTCTTTTCGCTTCTGACCTTGAACCGTCCCTTCTTTGAAGAAGGAACTTTCACAGCTTTAACCGACTTCAATTGGGACTTGGACAATCTCCAGATCAAGCCAGCGGAAGAGCCGGAGCAGGGTGATCCGCCAGCTAGCTGATTATGTTGTAGAAATTCAAATAGTCGGCTTTCCATGACCCGCCGTGGGTGTTGTAAAAACCTGCTGATATTTTGGGCTCCACAGAGAGCATCTGTAATAACAACTTTTGTCGTTCTTGAGTTAATGCTTTTGTGCATCTATGAAAGCCCGGCTTGAAAATAGATTCGTTCCATTTTCCTTGTCCATCTTATTGCATGCCCTACCGGCTCTTCATAGCTTAGATTTCTGCATGTATAAATGTACCTTCACACCGTTACAAGGCCGGCTTAAAAGCGTAACCCAAAGATGATGTGTCTTCCCAACGTGTGTGATATAAACCTTCGCTGGGCTTCAGAGCTGGCTGAGAAGGTCTGAGAAACTTCACCCGTAGGATAGGAAGCCCCCTGTATGGTTATGTTGACGTGTCAACATTTCTGGCACGAACGCCGGTTGTCTTAGGGTTAGATAAGCTACACCCGGAGGTGGGAAGACCCCTTTGACAACCGCGGCTAATCGTGCTAGCCGAAGATGGCATAAAGCCGGCCGATAAGGCGTTAGAAGCGATACCCGGAGCTAAGAAGCCGCCCTCAGCAATATGGCGCGAACGCCGGTTGTTTTTAGGGTTAGATAATCTACACCCGGAGGTGGGAAGCCCCCTTTGACAACCGCGGCTAATCGTGTTAGCCGAAGATGGCATAAAGCCGGCCGATAAGGCGTTAGAAGCGATACCCAGACGTAAGAAGCCGCCCTCGGCAATATGGCACGAAAGCCGGTGATAGGGTGTTAGATACCCGTTGGTAAGAAACCCCCTACAACCGTGGCTAATCGTGTTAGCCAAAGATGGCATAAAGCCGGCCGATAGGGTGTTAGAAGCGATACCCGTCGGTAAGAAGCCCCCTTCAGCAATATGGCATAAACGCCGGCCGATAAGGTGTTAGAAGCAATACCCGGAGGTAAGAAGCCACCCTCGACCGCGGCTAATCGTGTTAGCTGGAGATTTGGCATAAAGCCGGCCGATAGGGTGTTAGAAGCGACACCCGAAGGTAAGAAGCCCCCTTCGATAGCCAATGTTCTCGCATTAATGAGGATGTGTGACATGGCAAAGGCCCCGACTTGCAGGGGTGCTATTTGATTTTATCATATGATATATACAATGATAATGTACAGCGATGACTCCCAACAATCTTATGTGTAGTAAGGCCGCAGATGCGCTATGTTCCACGGCCGGCGGGTCTCCTGACCCGAAGTATCTGAGTCGCCCCGGATGTCAATGAGGTAATACGACCCATTGTTGAGATTTCCGCTGACCAAAAAGGGCCCTTCCCATGGAGGAGATAATTTATGCAAATTTGTCTGATCTTGAATCAGCCGTAAAACTAAGTCGCCCTCTTGAAACATCCGGGTCTTAACCCTGTGGCTATGATAGCGGCGCAGGTCTTGCTGATAAATCGCCGAACAGGCAGCCGCCAGCTCTCGCTCCTCTTCCAAAGTGTCCAATGCGTCCTGACATGCCATCTCATTATCCGTCTCAACGAAAGCCGCCACTCGCGGCGAGTCATGCCAGATGTCGCTTGGCAATACGGCCTCGGCACCGTAAACCATGAAGAAAGGTGTATACCCTGTGGATCTGTTGGGGGTAGTTCTGATGCTCCATAAAACGGAGGGTAGCTCTTCTACCCAACAACCGGGCGTTCGTTGTAAAGGAAACATGAGCTGTGGATTGATGCCGCTCAAGAATTCTTGATTGGCACGCTCCGCCTGACCATTAGACTGGGGATGAGCAACTGCTGAAACATAAAGCCGGATGTGCTTTTCGTCGCAGAATTTTTTTCATAGCTCCCTTGGATAAATTTGTGCCATTGTCAGTGATGATGCTATGGGGGTAACCAAAATGGTAAATCAGTTTTTTAACAAACTGAACCGCCGTCGCCGCATCACACTTGCTGATTGGCTCAGCCTCTACCCATTTGGTAAACTTATCAACCGCCACCAAGAGGTGTGTTTTCTTATCCTTGGATCTCTTGAAAGGTCCTACCATATCAAGCCCCCAGACTACAAACGGCCAAGTAATTGGTATCATGCGCAATTCTTGAGTTGGAACGTGAGCACGCCTGCCGAACTTTTGACATCCGTCACACTTGCGGACCAGATCCTCTGCGACTTTGTGAGCCGTCAACCAGAAAAAACCGTGCCGGAACGCCTTGGCTACCAAAGATTTTGAACCGGAGTGATGTCCGCAATCTCCGGCGTGAATCTCATTCAAAATTTTCTGACCTTCCTCTGGCGAGACACAACGCTGAAAAACCCCGGTCACACTGCACTTGTGCAGCTCACCATTAATTATTGTCATCGACTTAGACCTTCGGGTGATCTGCCTGGCTAAATTTTCATCATCAGGTAAGTTGCCCCGAGTCAAGTATGTCAGGTAAGGTACAGTCCAATATGGAATAGCATGCAGAGCCGCCACCAACTGCCCCTCCGGATCAGGGATAGCCAAATCTTCCTCTGAAGGCAACTTGATAGTCGGGTGATATAGAACATCCAAAAAGATATTGGGCAGCACCGGCTTTCGCTAAGAGCCTAACCATGATAAGGCATCTGCCGCCTCATTCCTGCGACAGTCAATATGATCTACCTGATAACCTTTGAAGTGACCAGCAATGATATCCACCGCCTGTCGATAAGCCGCCATGCGTGGGTCCTTGGAATCCCACGTGCTTGAAACTTGTTGAGCCACAAGATCTGAGTCTCCCAAACACCTTACCCGGCTTAAATTCATCTCCTTAGCTATCCTAAGGCCATGAAGCAGGGCCTCATACTCAGCCGTATTATTAGTGCAAGGGAACATCAGTCGTAGTACATAACAAAATCTATCCCCCTTAGGAGACGTTAAAACGACTCCTGCTCCTGATCCTTCCAACTGCTTGGATCCATCAAAATGTATAGTCCAGTATATGTTATCTAGCTTTTCCTCATGAGCTTGACACTCTGTCCAATCATTTATAAAATCCACAAGGGCCTGGGATTTGATGGCCGTGCGAGGCGCGTAAGTTAAATTAAAAGGTCCCAGCTCCAATGCCCACTTAGCGATCCTACCGGTGGCTTCCCTATTCTGAATTGTGTCCCCCAACAGAGCAGAGCTAACCACTGTGATCGGGTGCCCTAAAAATAGTGCTTTAACTTGAGATTGGTCATGAACACCCCATATGCCAACTTCTACCAATGTGGATATCTCTATTTGGATTCGGTCAGGACCTCACTGATATAATAAACCGGCCTTTGAACCGGATACTCCTTCCCAGCCTCCTTCCATTCGACCACAATTGTGGCACTGACTGCCTGGTTGTTAGCTGCCACATATAAGAGCAAAGGTTCTTTATCAGCCGGAGCAACCAACACCGGCGGCTTAGTGAGTTGTTCTTGAGCGTCTCCAATGCTTCACCCACCGCCTTACTCCAGACAAAATTGTCTGTCTTTTTCATCATCTGATACAAAGGAATTGCTTTCTCACCTAGGCGGCTTATGAACCGGCTTAATGCAGCAATACACCCTGCCAGACGTTGAACGTCATTAACACAGGTCGGCTCTACTAGAGAGGTAATAGCCTTGATTTTATCCGGGTTAGCCTCAATGCCACGCTCAGAAACCAGAAAACCCAAGAGCTTGCCAGCCGGAACACCAAAGACGCATTTGGTCGGGTTAAGCATCACCTTATAGACCCGGATATTGTCAAAAGTTTCCCTTAAATCATCCAAGAGGGTCTCCTTCTTCCTTGATTTGATCACAATCTCATCTACGTAAGCATGGACATTGCGCCCGATCTGACTGTGGAGACAATTCTGCACACAGCGCTGATAAGTCGCCTAGGCACTCTTGAGCCCGAAAGGCATAGATACATAACAGAAGGCTCCAAAAGGCGTAATAAAAGTCGTCTTCTCTTGGTCCTTAACTGCCATTTTGATCTGATGATATCCTGAATATGCATCTAAGAAGCACAGGCTTTCGCAACCCGCCATTGCATCAATGATCTGGTCAATACGCGGGAGAGCAAAGGGGTTAGCCAGACAAGCCTTGTTAAGGTCCGTGTAATCCACACACATCCGCCACGTGTCGTTCTTTTTAAGCACTAGCACTGGGTTGGCAAGCCATTCCGGGTGAAAAACCTCAACGATGAAACCCGCTGCTAAGAGCCAGGCAACCTCTTCCCCGATGGCCTTCCGCCTCTCCTCATTGAACCGTCGTAGAAACTGCTTGATTGGTTTAAACTTAGGATCCACATTAAGATTGTGCTCAGTGAACTCTCTTGGAACACCTAGCATGTCAGAAGGTTTCCATGCAAAGATGTCCCGATTCTCACGGACGAATTCGATGAGCGTGCTTTCCTATTTGGGATCCATATGAGCCCCAATGATGAATTGTTTGAATGAGTCGCCCAGAGTGAAGTCGATTGCCTTGGTGTCATCCAACGAAAACTTAAGGGGCGGCTCAGCCTCCATTGTGGGCTTTTTTAGCGGCGTCATATCCTCCGGATCAACATTCTCCTTATAGAACTTAAGTTCCTCCTGAGCGCAACTGGCCTCTGCATAAGTCGCGTCCTCTTCTTCACACTCAATGGCCGTATTCCGATCTCCATCTTAAGATGCAAGTATACGTAGCAGGGCCTAGCCATGAACTTAGCATAAGCCGGCCGGCCAAACAACACATGATAAGGGCTCTTAATCTTGACTACCTCAAACCACAAGGACTCCACCCTGTAGTTATATTCATCCCCGAAGGCAACCTCCAAAGAAATTCTGCCCACTGGATAAGCCGACTTACCGGGCACCACACCATGAAAGACAGTGGATGAAGGCTTAATATCCTTGTCAAGCAAGTTCATCCGTCGGAAGGTGTCATAATAAAGGATGTTGATACTACTGCTTCCGTCCATAAGCACCTTGTTCACCATATAACCCCCCACTTGGGGGGCAACCACCAAAGTCAGCCGCCCCGGGTCATCAACACGAGGCGGGTGATCTTCCCGGCTCCAAGTTATGTCATATTCATACCACTTTAAATACTGCGGCAGAGCCGGTGCAGCCGCATGAACCGCGCGCCTATGTAATTTCTGATCCCGTTTGTTAAGACCGGTCATGAAAACATGATACTGGCCTGAGCTGAGCTGCTTTGGATTATTGCGATACCCAGACTGGTTATGCTGTTGCTGGTTGTTATTATCAAAGTGTTGCGCATGCCCTACTCGATCGCCTTGACCATGATGACCAGACCCTGAGTCGTCGGATCCAAACCCGGCTCCTAACCCGTCGTGACCTGAGCCGCCGGGCGTATCACTGCCCCGGTCATTTGGTCGTGTATAATAATTCTTTAACTTCTGCATGAAGTGACAATCACCCCACGTGTGCGACGAAGGTTTGTCGGGCTGGTGTGGTCCGGACAGGGCTTCTTGAGCGCCTCCTCCAAATTGAAGGGAGTCTAGTTCTTATTAAAGGATGGCCTGAACTTCCCATTTCCCTTGGGAGGACTCTGACCAGTACTTGCATTAGCTACCAGCTCCGACCCGCCATCAGGATTCTTCCGCTTGCTCTGATTACCATTGTTAACCGCACCTTTTCCTTGATTGTTTTTCTTTCCTTGCCCGGCTTTCTCCTCATCCGACCCTGGATCCTTCGTATTATCAGAGTCGGCATACTTTGTAAGAGCCGTCATAAGTTCTCCCATATCCTGACACGTACGCTTGAGCCGACCAAGTTTCTGCTTTAGTGGAACGAAGTGAAAAAAATTCTCCAAGATGAGCACGGCTTGGGCTGCCGTGATCTGCTCAGACGAATGGATGATGGCCGACACCCGCCGGACCCAATGATGAGCCGACTCAGTCTCCTGATGGACACAGTGATCAAGATCCACGATGGTCATAGGATGTTTGCAAGTTCCTTGGAAATTCTTGATAAACCTTGCCCTGAAATCGGCCCACGAGCTGATGGTATTGGGAGGCAACCCTTTCAACCACGTGCGAGCCGGACCTTCAAGCATCATGATAAAATATTTAGCACACACCGCCTCACTGACATCTAACATCTCCATAGCCAGCTCATAACTCTCGACCTAGGCCTCTGGAGGTAAATTGGCAGTGTAATTTGGGACTTTGCGCGGCCCCTTAAAATCCTTTGGCAACCGTTCACTTCGCAGAGACGGCGATAAACACTGCACCCCCACGGCCCTGGCAGTTACTCCGGCTCCTACTGACATGGAAGGCGCAGGCTCCTGGTGAGTTGGTGCGGTTACAACGGCCACCGGCGGCTGGTTCCTTGCCCGGTTCACGAGCGCTTGCGCATCCAAAGCCGCCTGATCGTCCTCCGGAGGTGCTCTCCGCCGGTCACTACTGGAAATCGTTGGCGAATCATAGTGCCGGCTAAAGCTTCGGCTAGGGAGAGGTGTCGAATGAATGCGGCTCCGGCTACGAGTGTACCTCTCCTGTTGAGCCATCGCGGTCTGCAGATATCCAATGGCATTCCGCACCTCTTCCGCAAAAGGCACTTCATCCGGAATGGGAATCATCTCAAGTTGGGTGGCCGCCGCCACCATGTTCTCGGCCGGGTTAGGATAATGACCCACCGGTGTTGGAAAAACCTCTGATGAAGCCTGGTTTCGTCGGGCCGGGTGATGCATCGGTCGAGCCGTCGGGCGGCTTCCAGGCGCGTCCGTGGCTCAGCCTGTTCCCGGTGTATTGAAGAGGTTCCTAGCCTCATACCTTTCAGACAAACGGGATTGATGCCTCCTCCGATGTACTGCAGCCGCTAATTGCTGCTCCAGCCCGAGGCAGAGAGCATCCGTTTTAATACGGTCTGCCTCTTCCTCCATTCGGACTTTTAGCTTAGCTATCCTCTGCTGCTCCTCCGCCATCCGGTCCTTGAGCCTCATAATCTCTAAGTTCCGGGCAGCCTGATTATCTGGTGTAACTTCAGTGGCCATCGGGGACGTAAGCTCATTCATCAAATCCAGAAGAACTTGCGCCGACGGCGGTGGATCAGCTCCTGAGGTTCTCGCTCCGGCGGCTGCACTGCTCGTGCCTGGGGCCGGCCCTTCCATGAATACAGTTGTGTGAGCTGGCGGCCAGAAAGCGCCCGTTTCAGAATGGTCTGACATAGGGGAAAGCTCATCATAGCCCCCTAGCCCGCTGTTGTAGAGCGGATAAATTGATTCCGTCTCTCCGCTTGAAGATTCGTCTCCTGAATAAACAAGAGTTTCTTGCAATCCGGAAGTTTCCAGATCCATGCCTTGAGTAAAGCCTACAAAGACATGCCTTTGGCCCGGATCAACATGGGCGGGCTGCACATCCCGGGCAGGTTGTGCACGTTGAGTCGGCTCGACAACGTTGGTGCAGACATCTAGCCCGGGTGTAGATCTGTCGGTTCTTCCGATGAAAACGTGGATCCCGCCGAAAGGAACGCGGAATCCATACTCCACAGAGTCGGCGTCGAGCCCCCATCCGGTGTCGTCGATGTAGAGCCGGCCGTGGCGACTCTTGCTTATACTTCTGACCACGTATCCCTCGAGCCCTGGAAGAGAGCCCTTTGAAAACTGTTGGGACCCCGATCCTAAGTTGTATGAATCCAGGCTGTAACACGTCACATCACTTTGCGGCCTCACGCACGGTAACTCCACGGCTGTAGCCTTACCTTGGCCGGGACCGTTTGCGTCTTTTGGCTCACGTATGTGAACATGTCGCTGGCAATCACACAACAGAGAACCCGGGCCGACATGACTAGTCATAGAACCCAAGTGGTACATCCGTACGAAAACAGGCATACATAACCCAGCAATGCAGGTGTCGGCCTTAAGCATGTGTAGACGAGTCATAGCAAGCTACAAGGACTCCATTACGTCGCGAGACACGAATGTCATCACTGCACGTAGACGAGTCGTAGCAGGCTACAGGGACTCCATTACACTGCGAGACATTTCCCCGAAGGGACAGACACAGCAGCAAAGAAGGATACATGTCGGTCAATCAATGTGTCCAGAGCAGTAGCAAGCTACCATGGCTCGGTGGAAGCACAAAGAGGCAGTTCCCCGTAAAGAGTACTACTAAAGGCACACAACTAGGTGTCAGATCCCATACATACCATTGCACGTCACATGTACGCACGACATGCCTGATATGCATAGATACAACTATGGCATCACAACATAACCATACAACAACATGACTTTTATTTAAAAGGCCCAGAAGAGCCTTGCATAATATGTTCTTACACATAGGGGTCACATGACCCGACACTCAAGTCATACAAACAAAGTCATACAAGCCAGCGGAAACCTAAGCTGTCTGAGTACAGACGGCGAAATGTAAAAGAGGCACACGGCCTGACTATCTACAGCCCACCACATGGGCAAGATCATAGCTGGGACACCAGCTATTCGGCATCGTCAACGTCTAGATAGAACCCACCTGATGGGTCCTCGTTCTCTTATGCAACATTAATTAAGCAAGGATGAGTACAAACGTACTCAGCAAGTCTTTAAAACAGACCTAGTCTATTTATACTCACGTATCAACAAAGGGGGGGTGGAGTTCATGCAGAATGCCAGCTTTGACTCATGGCTAACCTACACTACTCAGTTTTAAACTCTTTGTTACAATTTTAGTTATCGCACATGAGTCCACTATCTCCATCACAATACACTACCATGGATTCACCTTCCCCTTCCGGAAGAGTGCCATCCACAGTACTCACATTTGTCTTGATATTTTTAGGAGTATCCATTTGATTATCTATGAACAACATAAGTTCTCCAAGTAGTCCATATCCGAGGACGCGGCTATTCGAATAGTTTCATACCCTGCAGGGGTGTACTTCTTCACACACACTCTCGCCACTTATCGCTATGTGCTCATAAAACCATGCCCCTCGGCAACCTTCAAGCGGATGCCCAGCGAGGGAGTCGGCCACGACCGTCAATCACATAAGACCTCTAGTCCAGGCTATCGCCTATTTGAGACTGAACCCGCACAGAAGTCCGGCCGAAGTTTCCGCTACGGTCCCAAACGATGTGCGCAGGGTTCCCAAGTCCACCATTCGGGTGACCCTTGGTACACCGTGCCACTGCCTACCACGTCGTAACCCACCCTGAGGGTCAGCGCTACGCACGGCCTCCAGCATGCTATAAATGCCAGAAACTACTTGCAACTCCTAGACTAAGGACGAAGCGACTGATAAGTCGAGAGGGTTAGTTAAGTATCCTAACGTGTGGTAGTATCTCATATTGGATCACAAACACGGAACCTAGTTCCTAAGAACGGTCCCAATGAGACAACCCACTATGTACTCCTACATAGCCTCTCATCGCTACCTTTTACCAAATCGGGTTCATCTTGATCGTATCACCTCAGGACAACACCGTTTCACTCCGGTTCATCACCCAGATGAATTAGACCTGACACACTCTAAGCATAGCAAGCATAGCAGGCAAAGTAAGCTAAGCACATCATGGCACAAGCATCTACCAGGTATGCTAGGTTGCAAGGTTTAGTTATTTACTGTGACAAGATCAGGACATGCATAAGAATAGGATCATCTATCGTGTATGACTAACATATGATAGTTTGTCCTAATGCAATAAACGGGAGTAGGAGCGAGAGAGTGGGATGTTATCAAAATGATCAATGGGGTTGCTTGCCTTGCTGAGCTGCGGAGGAGTTCTCTCCTTCGTCGGAATACGGGGTGGTATCTTCCAGGTTAGAGCCTACCGCAATGCAGATAAGAGCATTCAATACAAGCAAATGCAACAATATGATGCATGATCATGGCATAGCAATATGCATGGGTGAGCTAATGTAACTAGTGATCATGTCAATTTAAAATAGATTTGAATATAGGTTCAAAGTTGTTCTCCTTTGAAATTCCATATATTAACCTATTGATAAATGTCCATGATCACCTATTTAGGATTCTCTAACATGCATGGGAATAGCACCATTGGATTCATTGGATTTTTCTGATCAATTTTCATATATAAATTATTTTCATCTGACTTACAGATTATTTTATATGATTTTTCAAAGTTTTAAATAATTTCTGGAATTATTTTTAAACTAGTAATTGTTTTATTGCATCAGCATGATGTCATGATGACATCAGCCGATCAGCTGACCGGGCCAGAGTCAAACCTGACATGTGGGGACCACATGTCAGTGACTCAGACACTTTAACTAACTAATTAAATTAATTCCTGATTAGTTAATGACACTGGGCCCACAGGTCAGTGTCTAATTAGATTAATTAAGTTAATTAGTTTAAATTTTAACTTAGATTAATTTTAACAGAGCCGGGCCCACTTGCCAGTGACCCAGACGGGTCAACCCTCGTGGTCAAACGACTATGCCCACCGGCGTTTAGCCGCCGGCAGCACCAGACACGGCGGAGGAGATCGGAGTCCCCTCTCCGATGACCAAACAGTCGGCGGATGGGCTCAAAATGACGCCCACACACACACACCCAGCCATCTGGGCACACCCCCGAGGCTGGGGTGGCCGGAAAAGGTGTCGGCGTTGAGGGCAGCGGCGGCCGAAGCTCGGGCTCGAGCCAAAACACGGCTATGGGGCACTATCCGAGGGGGAAAGAGCGGGGGAAGGATCAGGGGCTCACGACGAGTGCAGCGGCATCGCCAATGAGCTCGAGGAGGACCTGGAACGACGGCGGCCTTCGAATTCCCTTCCGGCGACCCGAGGAAGAAGACGACGGCGCGATGGCGATAGGAGGCTTCCGGCAGGGCGTGGCTCGGCTGGAAGGAAGAGGAGGTCCGGGCAGAGCTATTGGCTGGCTCAGACGGGTTCGGGGGCCGCTAGAACAGCGGCACGACAGCGAGGAGCAGCGCGGCCATGGCGGGACAGAGGGGGAAGAATGGGCGAGAGAGAGGGAGCGCTCGCGGGAGAGAGAGAGGAGAAGGGGCACGGCGACGAGGAGCTTCGCGCTGGTGCACTCCCAGCTCTCCAGCAAGGAGCCAGGCAGGGAGGAGGTGGTCGGCGCGCAGCGACCACACGCCCGGCGTCCTCCTGGCCAGAGGTGGGAGATGACCGGTTCGCCCCTGTGGGCTGGGCCGGCTTCTCTCCCCTGGCCCAGGTAGGCTTTATCTTTTTTTTTTGTTTCTGTTTTCTGTTTTCTAACTTTTCTTTATTTTATTTGTAGGTCCAATTGACTTTTCAAAATATCCCATATATTTTCTAAAACCAAGTTCGAATATTCTAGACTTATCTAAAAAATTTCAAGCTATTTTGAAAACAAGAATAATGATAATGATTTATTTATCAATTTCAGAAGCTTAAATCATTAATTTGAATTATTTGAAATGTTCAAATAATTAGAATGATCCCTGGTATATCCATGCCCTCAATTATCAGACATAGGGAACATTTTTTTATGGGCATTTTGGATTTGTTGAAATTTCATTTATCTTGAATTTCTTTAATTCATTAAGTGCTTGGGGTTTTATTTCTTTCTCCCCATTTCACATTGATGCAATGATGATGATGATGATGCAATCACAATGCTAACCTAGGACACTTGCTAGGGTTGTGACAACTCACCCCCACTCAAAAGAATCTCGTCCCGAGATTTTGAAGTCGTCGGGAAGAGCGCGGGGTACTCTAGTCGAAGACGATCTTCTCTTTCCCATGTCGCTTCCTTTTCAGAATGGTGCGACCACTGAACCGTAAGAAACTTGATGTTCTGACGCCGAGTGGTACGCTCAGCTTGGTCGAGAATATGAACAGGGTATTCTCGGTATGTAAGGTTATCTTGGAGATCAAGCGCTTCGTGGTCTACTTCTCGGACAGGGTCCGAAAAACAACGCCTGAGTTGCGAGACGTGGAAGACATCATGGACTTTGGAAAGATGCGGTGGAAGTTCCAATTGGTAGGCAACCTCTCCTCGTTTAGCAAGAATGCGAAAAGGTCCAATGTAACGAGGAGCCAACTTGCCTTTGATACCAAATCGATGGATACCAAAAGGTAAGCCTTCTCGTTAACTTCATAGGTCACAGACTTATGATGACGGTCATATAGACTCTTTTGACGGGATTGGGTTGTTTTCAACTTTTCACGAATAACGCGAACTTGCTCCTCTGCATCCTGGATCATGTCCGGACCAAAGAGTTGCCTCTCTCCGGTTTCTGACTAGTTAAGAGGTGTTCGACACCTTCGTCCATAGAGAACTTCAAAAGGGGCTTTGCCCAAGCTTGATTGATAACTATTGTTATATGCAAATTCAGCAAATGGAAGACAGTTCTCCCAATTCATACCGAAAGATATAACACAAGCTTGGAGCATGTCTTCAAGAATTTGATTGACTCGCTCAACTTGACCACTTGATTGCGGGTGGAAAGCAGTGCTAAAGGATAGATGAGTCCCCATAGCGGTTTGAAAACTTTCCCAAAATCGAGGAGTAAAGATACTTCCGCGGTCTGAGTTAATCACCAAAGGAACACCATGAAGAGAAACTATTCGAGAAACATATAACTCTGCTAGCTGACTAGCAGTAATGCTTTCACGAACAGGAAGAAAATGAGCCATTTTGGAGAGGCGATCAATGACTACAAATATAGCATTGTTCCCTCTCTTGGTCTTGGGAAAACCGGTGATGAAATCCACACCGACCTTATCCCATTTCCATTCAGGAATAGCTAAAGGTTGAAGGGTGCCAGCAGGCCTTTGATGTTCTGCTTTCACACGACGACAAACGTCGCAGTTAGCAACATACTGAGCAATTTCTCTCTTCATCCTAGTCCACCAGAACCTCTGGCGTACGTCCTGATACATTTTGGTACTACCCGGATGAATTGTGAGAGGAGAGCCATGAGCCTCCTTAAGGATCAGTTGTCTTAGACGGGTGCTCTTGGGAACCACCAGCCGATTCTGAAAGAACACCACACCTTCATCATTCTTAGAGATATCCTTAGCGTTTCCGCTAGCAATATTCCCCTTAATCCGAGATATACCTTTGTCATACCTCTAGACAGCTACTATTTGATCCCTAAGAGTAGGTTTCGCCACCAAGTTGGATAGGAATCCTTGAGGAACAATGTGAAGGTTTAACTTCCGGAATTCCTCATGGAGAAGTGGTTGACTTTGTTGTAACATCAGGTTGTTACAATAAGACTTACGACTTAGTGCATCAGCCATGACATTGGCTTTCCCGGGGTGTAAGTTATCCCTAAGTCGTAATCTGTAATCAACTCTACCCATCGTCTTTGCCTGAGATTCAAATCCGGCTGGGTGAAAATATATTTCAGACTTTGGTGATCAGTGTATATCTCGCAACGATTACCAAGAAGGTAATGTCGCCATGTCTTTAGTGCATGGACTACAGCTGCAAGCTCAAGATCATGTGTTGGATAATTATCCTCATGTGGACACAACTGTCGTGATGCGTATGCAATCACATGACGATCTTGCATGAGAATGCAACCTAATCCTTGTCGCGAGGCATCGCAATAGATAACAAAGTCCTTAGAAAAATCTGGTGGCACCAGAACGGGAGCAGAGGTCAGTCGTCTTTTCAACTCTTGAAAACTATGCTCGCATTGTGGGGTCCACTCGAACTTTTTATCTTTCTTGAGGAGTTCCGTCAGAGGTTTTGCAACCTTGGAGAAGTTCTCACCAAAGCGGCGACAATAGCTCGCTAAGCCAAGGAAACTCCGAACTTGCTTAACCGATTTAGGTTGAGTACAATCAAGGACGGCCTGAACTCCTCGGGATTGACAGCAATACCTTTGTCAGAAATCACGTGGCCCAGATAGGTCACTTCCGTCAACCAGAATTCACACTTGGAGAATTTGGCATATAAGCGGTGCTCTCGAAGTTTAATCAATACCAGCCTTAGATGCTCGGCATGTTCTTGTTCGTTGTTCGAGTAGATGAGTATGTCGTCAAGGTAAATCACGACGTATTTATCCAAATACTCCATGAAGATTGAATTCATCAGACGAGAGAAAGTGGTTGGGGCATTGGTTAAACCGAAGGACATGACGGTGTACTCGTATTGGCCATAACGAGTGACAAAAGCCGTTTTTGGAATGTCCCCATTTCTAATTCTGATTTTATGGTATCCCAACCTCAAATCCATTTTGGAAAAGACAGAGGATCCAGCAAGTTGATCATACAAATCGTTGATCTTGGGGAGCGGATACTTGTTCTTGATAGTGACCAAATTCACTGGTCGGTAATCCACAACCATCCGATCTGATCCATCCTTCTTCTTAACAAAGAGGACGGGGCAAGCCTAAGGAGAAGAGCTAGGACGAATGAAACCTTTCTTCAAAGCTTCATCAAGTTGGGTTTTTAGCTCGGCTAGTTCTAAGGGTGCCATCTTATAGGGTCTTCTGGCTATTGGGACTATCCCTGGAATAAGTTCTATCACGAACTCAACATCTCTGACAGGTGGAATACCTGGCAGTTCTTCTGGAAAGACATCCGGAAAATCATGGACTACCGGAATATCTTCTAACTCTAGAAGAGGGCTAGCATTTAGGGAATAGAGTTGGCGCTTGGTTGTTCGAGTAGAGACATTAACTATCTCACCCGAAGGATGTGTAAGTTGAACATTCCTAGAATGAGTATCAATCTTGGCATAGTGGGCTTTCATCCAATCCATACCTAGAATGATATTAATGTCCGAAGACTTAAGAGCTATCAAGGATGCTAAGAATACTAGTCTATCCACCAGAATTTCATTGTCATGACTCACTCTAGAAGTTTGCCATTTTGAACCAGGAGTCTGAACTACTAAAGGAGTGGGCAGGTCATAGAAAGACATGTTATGCAACTGTGCATAACTTTCAGAGATGAATGAATGAGATGCCCCAGTATCAAATAGAATAGATGCTGGATGGCTATTAACAAGAAGCATACCTAGAATGACATCAGGATCTTCAAGGCTTCTTCAGCAGACACATAATTCACTCACCCACGGGCAGGAGTTGGCTTCACATAGAAAGCTTTTCCTGGTTTTCCACGTGCAGCGGGCTTAGCATTGTTCTGGGGACACTCATGAGAATAGTGTCCCGATTCTCCACATTTGTAGCATACCACTGTAGCACGAGGTGCAACATTTGTAGGCGGTCCTCCAAATGGTCTGGGTGGACGGTTGGACTGAACTGGACGAGGTGCCTGGAAGGATGGCCTCGCGGTGTATCTTGGCGGCAAAGCTGCATTGGGCACCCAAACTCGGCGTTTGTTAGGGCCTGAACCTGATGTAGGGTTGAAGTCACGGTTATGCTTCCTCGTAGCCTCGTAGTCAGTTTGTCCGGACTCAGCATTGATGGCTTTATTGACGAGAGCCTGGAAGGTGGTGCACTCGTGCAGACGAAGATCTCGGCGAAGCTCAGCATTAAGTCCCTTGCGGAACCTAGCCTGCTTCTTAGCATCAGTTGAGACTTCCTCTGGAGCATAGCGAGCAAGATTACCAAACTCGCGATTGTATGCATCCACTGATAATCTGCCTTGGGTGAAGGCACAGAATTCCTCTCTTTTGCGATCCATCATCCCTTCCGGGATGTGATGGAGACGGAATGCGGCGCTGAACTCTGCCCAGGTTGGTGCAGGTCCCTGGGGACGCATAGCCTCATAGCTTTCCCACCACAGGTTGGCAGGTCCCTCCAGAAAGTATGTCGCAAAGGTCACCTTATTGGCCTTTGAAACATTTGCAGCTCGGATCTTGCGTGACATACTAGTCAGCCAATCATCCGCATCGAGGGGGTCGATCGAATGATGGTACTTGGGCGAACACAGCTTGATAAAGTCACCAAGTGATACTCTATCGTGGTGATCATTGCGGGGAGCACGAGCTGTGTTTTGCTCAATTCTTTCCAACAGCCTGTTGGTCTCCCTCTTATTCCTTTCAGCCTCTAACATCACCTCCGCCAGGGATGGTGCATGTGGCAGCTCTTCTTGCCTTGGCTGGCTACTCTTGCCCTGCTCAGGAGCAGGCACGGGATTGTTCCTAGTTGCCACCATCCTGGGGAAAACAATCCATAGCTTAGACATAGAGAACATCAACTCTAAGACATGAATTAAGGAATGTACTGTCAACATGGCATGTAGGATAAACACCAATCAACATGGTAAAGCAACTACCATATGAACATTAGGTTTCATACACACCATGACTTAGTTCAGTACAAACCCAAGCTGAAAACAACTACGGAGAGACGACACAGCTCATCGGAGGCATTACAAGCTTCCTATACATTATCTATCTACACCTTCGGAACTCAACTCTCGACCTTGGTCATATCCCACAAGACACGCGGGAATGTGGCGATACGACTACTACCATACTAGGACTAACATCCACGCACTCAAACATCACCGTAGAATGCCTTGTACAGGTTACCCCCGTGACCCGGGAGCTGAACATGAGGATCTGGAAACACTCTAGCCTGGGATCCCTGGAAACCATAAGGACATGGATGTGGCCTTGGTCCCCTTGTCGGCGGCAATAGCGGTCCTCGAAGAGGGGTGATGCCTCCAACATTAGGCCAGTCTACGTGTGCTGGCAAATGAGTCCGCGATGGGGTCAGCATCTCCAAATCTCCATAGCATGTCTGCATGACAGGTGCCAACTGCGTCAAGGCTGTCCAAAGACGTGCACGGGTAGCATAGAGCTCCATGCTAAGGGCACGTGCATCATGATCCCTGTTCTCCAACATCTGAGCGGTCACCTGCAGCCTAGGGTCCTCATGAGAATGATCAAAGTAGGCTGCACTAAGATATCCATCCTCTCCTCCCATGGAAGCAGGAACATAGCAGAACTCCGTGTTCTGTAGTAGACCATGGTGAAACCTCATGATAGTCAGCATAGTGTAGGCGGCTTCCTGAACTGCCATATCTATGGTAACTCCCAATCCAAGAGTCCAGTGAAGCGGCTCTGCAGCTCCAGGATATGAAGGATATATCCTAACGGTACAAAAATACTGACTCTGGTTGAAATCTCGATACTGCTCCTCCACTATGTACTCTGGTACCAGCGATATCCAGCCTCCATCATAACTCTAACCAACATGGCCGTGTGACCCGGCACATCGATGCACCTGGTCAGACGGACCACTTGACGGAAAGGACGAGAGGGCATCTGAAACAGAGAATGATGCAAAGACATTAGAGATCCTAGCAGAAATTGGACAGCATGACGGCTGTAATTGCTCAAGAAAATTTTTGAGACAATTGAAAAAGATTGGAAAGGCATAACCACTCGACTATCTAGACTCAAATCTCTTCTCCATCTGTTTGTCACACCAACAATACTTGAATAACTGCACTCACTTACAAACAAGCTAGATATTGGTCCATGGCTAGTAACTCATCATCCTAAGCAATAGATGAGACTCCTAGTTCCTATCCCCGTAGAAGAGATGAGAATGACCCAGCATAGAATAACTTGGGAAGAGGAGTAAAAAGAGCCTTACGTTCCCTTCCACAATCAATTCCCCTACTTATCTATAGTGTTTCTAGACTCAACTTCGACCGGTTTGGCTTGGTAGTCCTACAGTCAGTCAGGCTCTGATAGCAACGCTGTCAGGACCCCCATCCTAAGTCGTATGAATCCAGGCTGTAACACGTCACATCACTTTGCGGCCTCACGCACGGTAACTCCACGGCTGCAGCCTTACCTTGGCCGGGACCGTTTGCGTCTTTTGGCTCACGTATGTGAACATGTCGCTGGCAATCACACAACAGAGAACCCGGGCCGACATGACTAGTCATAGAACCCAAGTGGTACATCCGTACGGAAACAGGCATACATAACCCAGCAATGCAGGTGTCGGTCTCAAGCGTGTGTAGACGAGTCATAGCAAGCTACAAGGACTCCATTACGTCGCGAGACACGAATGTCATCACTGCACGTAGACGAGTCGTAGCAGGCTACAGGGACTCCATTACACTGCGAGACATTTCCCCGAAGGGACAGACACAACAGCAAAGAAGGATACATGTCGGTCAATCAATGTGTCCGGAGCAGTAGCAAGCTACCATGGCTCGGTGGAAGCACAAAGAGGCAGTTCCCCATAAAGAGTACTACTAAAGGCACACAATTAGGTGTCGGATCCCATACATACCGTTGCACGTCACACGTACGCACGACATGCCCGATATGCATAGATACAACTATGGCATCACAACATAACCATACAACAACATGACTTTTATTTAAAAGGCCCAGAAGAGCCTTGCATAATATGTTCTTACAGATAGGGGTCACATGACCCGACACTCAAGTCATACAAACAAAGTCATACAAGCCAGCGGAAACTTAAGCTGTCTGAGTACAGACGGCGAAATGTAAAAGAGGCACACGGCCTGACTATCTACAGCCCACCACACGGGCAAGATCGTAGCTGGGACACCAGCTATTCGGCATCGTCAACCTCTAGATAGAACCCACCTGATGGGTCCTCGTTCTCTTCTACAACATTAATTAAGCAAGGATGAGTACAAACGTACTCAGCAAGTCTTTAAAATAGACCTAGTCTATTTATGCTCACGTATCAACAAAGGGGGGTGGAGTTCATGCAGAATGCCAGCTTTGACTCATGGCTAACCTACACTACTCAGTTTTAAACTCTTTGTTACAATTTTAGTTATCTCACACGAGTCCACTATCTCCATCACAATACACTACCATGGATTCACCTTCCCCTTCCGGAACAGTGCCATCCACGGTACTCACACTTGTCTTGATATTTTTAGGAGTATCCATTTGATTATCTATGAACAGCATAAGTTCTCCAAGTAGTCCATATCCGAGGACGCGGCTATTCGAATAGTTTCATACCCTGCAGGGGTGTACTTCTTCACACACGCTCTCGCCACTTATCGTTGTGTGCTCATAAAACCATGCACCTCGGCAACCTTCAGGCGGATGCCCAGTGAGGGAATCGGCCACGACCGTCAATCACAGAAAACCTCTAGTCCAGGCTATCGCCTATTTGAGACTGAACCCGCACGGAAGTCTGGCCGAAGTTTCCGCTACGGTCCCAAACGATGTGCGCAGGGTTCCCAAGCCCACCATTCGGGTGACCCTTGGTACACCGTGCCACTGCCTACCGCGTCGTAACCCACCCCGAGGGTCAGCGCTACGCACGGCCTCCAGCATGCTATAAATACCAGAAACTACTTGCAACTCCTCGACTAAGGACTAAGCGACTGATAAGTCGAGAGGGTCAGTTAAGTATCCCAACGTGTGGTAGTATCTCATATTGGATCACAAACATGGAACCCAGTTCCTAAGAACGGTCCCAATGAGACAACCCACTATGTACTCCTACATAGCCTCTCATTGCTACCTTTTACCAAATCGGGTTCATCATGATCGTATCACCTCAGGACAACACTGTTTCACTCTAGTTCATCACGCAGATGAATCAGACCTGACACACTCTAAGCATAGCAAGCATAGCAGGCAAAGTAAGCTAAGCACATCATGTCACAAGCATCTACCAGGTATGCTAGGTTGCAAGGTTTAGCTATTTACTGTGATAAGATCAGGTCATGCATAAGAATAGGATCATCTATCGTGTATGACTGACATGTGATCGTTTGTCCTAATGCAATAAACGAGAGCAGGAGCGAGAGAGTGGGATGTTATCAGAATGATCAATGGGGTTGCTTGCCTTGCTGAGCTGCGGAGGATTTCTCTCCTTCGTCGGAATACGGGGTGGTATCTTCCGGGTTAGAGCCTACCGCAACACAGATAAGAGCATTCAATACAAGCAACTGCAACAATATGATGCATGATCATGGCATAGCAATATGCATGGGTGAGCTAATGTAACTAGTGATCATGTCAAGTTAAAATGGATTTGAATATAGGTTCAAAGTTGTTCTCCTTTTCAAATTCCATATATTAACCTATTGATAAATGTCCATGATCACCTATTTAGGATGCTCTAACATGCATGAGAATAGCACCATTGGATTCATTGGATTTTTCTGATCAATTTTCATATATAAATTATTTTCATCTGACTTACAGATTATTTTATATGATTTTTCAAAGTTTTAAATAATTTCTGGAATTATTTTTAAACTAGAAATTGTTTTATTGCATCAGCATGATGTCATGATGACAACAGCTTGTCAGCTGACTGGGCCAGAGTCAAACCTGACATGTGGGGACCACATGTCAGTGACTCACACACTTTAACTAACTAATTAAATTAATTCCTGATTAGTTAATGACACTGGGCCCACAGGTCAGTGTCTAATTAGGTTAATTAAGTTAATTAGTTTAAATTTTAATTTGATTAATTTTAATAGAGCCGGGCCCACTTGCCAGTGACCCAGACGGGTCAACCCTCGTGGTCAAACGGTTGTGCCCACCGGCGTTTAGCCGCCAGCGGAACCAGACACGGCGGACGGGATCGGAATCCCCTCTCTGATGACCAAACGGTCGGCGGATGGGCTCAAAATGACGCCCACGCACACGCCCATCCATCTGGGCACACCCCCGAGGCTGGGGTGGCCGGAAACGGCGCCGGCGTTGAGGGCAGCGGCGGCCGGAGCTCGGGCTCGAGCGAAAACACGGCTACGGGGCACTATCCGAGGGGGAAAGAGGGGGAAGGATCAGGGGCTGACGGCGAGTGCAGCGGCGTCGCAAACGAGCTCGGGGAGGACCAGGAACGATGGCGGCCTTCGAATTCCCTTCCGGCAACCCGAGGAAGAAGACGACGGCGCGATGGTGATAGGAGGCTTCCGGTAGGGCGTGGCTCGGCTGGAAGGAAGAGGAGGTCCGGGCGGAGCTATTGGCTGGCTCAGACGGGTTCGGGGGCGGCTAGAACGGCGGCACGACGGCGAGGAGCAGCGCGGCCATGGCGGGACAGAGGGGGAAGAATGGGCGAGAGAGAGGGAGCGCTCGTGGGAAAGAGAGAGGAGAAGGGGCACGGCGGCGAGGAGCTTCGCGCTGGCGCACTCCCAACTCTCCAGCAAGGAGCCAGGCAGGAAGGAGGTGGCCGATGCGCGGCGACCACACGCCCGGCGTCCTCCTGGCCAGAGGTGTGAGATGACTGGTTTGCCCCTGTGGGCTGGGCCGGCTTCTCTCCCCTGGCCCAGGTAGGCTTTGTCTTTTTTTTTGTTTCTATTTTCTGTTTTCTAACTTTTCTTCATTTTATTTGTAGGTCCAATTGACTTTTCAAAATATCCCATATATTTTCTAAAACCAAGTTTGAATATTTCAGACTTATCTGAAAAGTTTCAAGCTATTTTGAAAACAAGAATAATGATAATGATTTATTTATCAATTTCAGAATCTTAAATCATTAATTTGAATTATTTGAAATTTTCAAATAATTAGAATGATCCCTGTTATATCCATGCCCTCAATTATCAGACATAGGGAACATTTTTTTATGGGCATTTTGGATTTGTTGAAATTTCATTTATCTTGAATTTCTTTAATTCATTAAGTGCTTGGGGTTTCTTTTCTTTCTCCCCATTTCACATTGATGCAATGATGATGATGATGATTATGCAATCACAATGCTAACCTAGGATACTTTCTAGGGTTGTGACAAGAACTCAACACCACCGAGCGCAGGCCCCATGGTGGGCGCCAACTATCGTGGTTTTGTCATGGCAGATGTCCGGGTGTACGGACCTGGGTTCAAGGCCATTGCTAACGTGATGGACTCAAAGGGGTTGGCTGGGACGAAGGACACGAGTTTACCCAGGTTCGGCCCCTCAAGTTGAGGTAATAGCCTACGTCCTGCTTCTGCTTGTATTTCTTGTTGTATCGATTACAAGGGAGCTATTGCTTGACCTAGCTTTCGATAACCTTCCCCCTAAATCCCCTAGGTCCTGCCTTTATATACTAGGTCAAGACCACAGGTCATACAAGTTGTGGCCGACTCTCATTACATGTCCGAGTCTACCTCTATCTTCTCTTGCCTATCCTGACCAAGTTGTCTCCGGGCGGCTTACACGCCCGGGTCTTCTCATCCGGGCCACCCGTCGGCCCATCCTTTGAGCCGCTATGCTTCTTGGGCCCTCCAGTCTTCACGGCTCACTCTTGGGCCGGTATATGAGCCGCCAGGTATGACCCGGAGCCTTCTGGGCCGATCTCACCGTGGGGTTATATCCCCAACAGACGTCTCCTCTGCAAACATGAATTAAGCAACCATTATTACAAAGGTACTCAGCAAGACTTACATCAGAACTAACTACATATGCATTATTGTCAACAAAGGGGGTTGTGGAGTTTACTATGACAAGCTAGCTTTGACTCTTTGCTAACATGTACTACGTCCATGAGTACTTTCTTTGAGGTGGGATAACGCACATGTCCACATATTCACCAAATATATACACCACTATGGATCCACTCTTGTCTCCCTACGAAAAGGCCATCCATAGCACTCACGCATATCATGCACATTTTAGAGTATCCATTTCAACTTATCTATTAACATCATAAGTTTTCCAAGTAGTCCATATCCGAGGACATGTCTATTCGAACAGATTGATAAACCCTATAGAGGTATACTTCTTCACACATGCTCCCGCCACTTATCGCCATGTGCACGTAAAAAGGCACCTCAGCATCCTTCAAGCGGAAGCCCAGCGAGGGAGTCGGCCACGACTTTTAATCACACAAGACCCTAGTCCAAGTTTATTGCCTATTTGAGACTAAACCTGCAAGGAAGTCCGGACGAAGTTTCCTCTACGGCCCTACACAATGTGCGCAGGGTTCCACAAGTCCACCATCCGGGTTTCACTTGGTACACCGTGACACTGTGCGTCTACCACATCGAAGCCCACACCGTCAGGAAGCGCTAAGCACGACTGCCAGCACTTTTCCGAAAAACAATAGAAACTAGTTGCAACTCCTGGATAGAGAGGCGATTAATAAGCCGAGAGGTTCCATTGGTTTTGGGCCAAATGCATGGTATTATCTTGTCTTAGATAACATACATCAAACTCAGTTCTTAAGTACGGTCGCAATGAGACAACCCGCCATTTACTCCTACATGGCATCTCATCGCTAACTTTACCAAATCATGTTCACACACTTAGCTCTCACACAACAGGACATGAACACATCCATTTCGATTCATTGCCTAGATGGATCAGACCCGACACGACTCTATGCATAGTAAGCACAGCAAGCAAGCATCAATGAGTATGCACAACAAGGCTCAAGAAGTTGCTACTCACTCTAAGTGGTTTCTACTATTTATTGTGGCAAAGATAGGTCATGCAAACGAATGGGTTCAACTACCGAGAACATGTAAAAGAGAGCGGGAGTGAGAGACTGGGTTCATATCAGTATGCTCAGGGAGGGGTTGCTTGCCTGACAGTTCTGAAGATAGTACTTCTCTTCATTAGTGTCAACGATCACATCGTCGGAACCATCATCTACCAAGAAGGAACAACATCTACAAAACAAGAACGGAACACATTCAATGCAACACAACAAACATGATGTATGATATGGCATGTTAAGGTACTGAATTCACCGAGTACAATATTTAGTCATATTAATTGAAGTGAAATTCGATAAACATCAAATTGCAACTCCAAACTATTTATCAAATTTTCCATAATCATAAAATGTCCTAGTTGGTGATGTTAACTTGTTCAAACATCCATGATCATGGCATAAACAGATTCATTGGATTTTTCTTATAATTTTTCATATATAAATTATTTTCATCTGACTTATGGATTATTTTTCTATGATTTTTAGAAGTTTTAAGCATTTTCTAGAATTTTCCTGATTATTTAAAATACGAGAAAAGGTTTATTGCACCGCCATTGCATCATAGTGATGTCAGCAGGTCAACAGACCTGGTCCATGTCAAACATGACGTGCGGGGTCCGCACCTCAGTGACATAGAGACTAACCAGGGGTTAGTCCCCTGTTGACCCGGCTTTGACCAGCTGCGGGCCTAGTGTCAACGGTTGTGGGTGGTTGATTAGCAGGGCGTTTGACCCCTAACGACGGGCCATGTCAGCATCGCTGATGGCGACCATATCCCACGTCGGAGGCATGCCGGAGTTGCTCAGAATGGCGCTAGAGGCCACGGTTTTGGGAGGGGTTTGGCTCTACGGAGAGCACACGCTGGCGAGCTTCCGACGCATCAAGCGGCAAAAGCTGGGGTGCAGTGCATCGACGACGCCGACGGTGTTCGTGGCGAACGGAGCTCGGTGATGACGGAAATGATGCCACGACGAGCAGCTCGACCCTCTTTAACACCTACATAACCTACGCGTGCTCACGAAGCCATGGGCATGGTGGTGTCGCCAATCGTTCACCGGAGTGATGCCGGCGACGAGCCCATGTGGAGGTGAGGTTTGACTTCAATTAAGTTGCGGCCTAGAGCTTGCAATCGAGTGTGGGGTTTGGGGGAGAACGAGGGGTTCACTATGAGTCCGGAAGAGGCGACGGCGAGGTCGGGGAAGCTCTGGTGCTTGTGAATTTGACGAGGGCATCCGGCGGGTCCGTGGTAGGAGACAACGGTGGGGTGGTGATGCAGAGCCTCTGGCGATGCCCAGCTTGGCCTAGAGGACGAGGGTGATGATGCGGTTCTTCAGAGCACGATGGCAAGGCACGGAATGGACGGTGGCTATGGGTTTTGTGGTCGCGCTACCATGGCGACTCGTCCATGGAGTGCAGAGGGAAAGAGAGCAAGGGGAGGATGAAGAGATCAGAGGGATCCGGACGGCTTCAGGACGGCTATCCGCGCTCGCGATCGAGGCAGGCAGGTAGCTCCTGTGGAGCGTGCGTGACAACCGCTATGCTCGGTCTCGCCTCTGCTAGTAGACAAAGGTTGAAAGACGGTGATGCCCTTGGTGGGCTGGTCCTTCTACAGTGTTGGGTTGCCCAGGTAACCAGGTGGGTCTTTTCCTTTTCTGATATATTTCTATTTTGCAATTTTGTTCTGGTTTAGAAATAATACTAAAGCATTTTGTAAAATCTTAGAATTTTATATGTGAGCTAAATGGACTTGTCCAGAGTCACATAATAATTCACAAAGATATTGGACATATATATTATATATATTTCAAATATAAGTCCAAGCAAATAGTATTTGGATTAACTCCAATGCCCAAAACAAATATTGTTGTGATTCCTAAAATATTGGCTTACATTTTCCCACTTGTCAATATTTTCTCAGAATAACAGGAACATTTTCTTGGGATTAATGGAAGCAGTTTTTATCTTGGTTATTTTGTAAAATGTTTTCTGAGGCTTGCTAAATCCCCAATTCAATTTCAATTGAATTTAAAAATGCATGCATGAGATGCAATGACAAGCAAAGCTAAACTAGGGTTGTGACAACTCACCCCCACTAAAGAAGAATCTCGTCCCGAGATTCAGGCGTAGGGTAAGAGGACAGAGGGGACACTAGCTAGCACAATCTTCATGATCCAATTGCCCTTTTCGAAAATGTTGATTCATTGCATCATGTTGATCCTGACATCGTCTCCTTCAGTATCTTCATCCAAACATGACGACCAGAGGAACAAGAAGACTCTACAAGAATCAATCTTCTCAAAGATCGAGCAACTGATGATCAACTCATGGAATCCGACATGAGAACGTCTCTTGAGACGAGACACAAAACACATGTCGAGAACGAGGGAATGAGGTAGTGACAGAGGTTCAATTGGTAGGTGACAGTCCCAAGCTAAAGCAGATGGTGATGAGTTTTTTCTAAAGCAGCGAGGAGTTGGTTGCCCTTAGTAGAATAACAGGGCACCTTGGGAGAGGTGACTCGTAGAGTTATTCCCTTAAGTGGCAAAAAGAATTACTTTTGATCTAGATATCATTAAAATTCTTTATAACAGACCAAGGCAATTCACAAACGATCTCTTGAAGGAATCCAAAAGAAATGGCATACCTAGATAGGGAAGGAAACTAGAGTTATAGGACAACTCGACAACTGAAGGCATATTCCAGTTGATACCGAGGATATAACCTAGTGACTGGGTGTGCTCTCAAGAACTTGAGCATTTCCATATTCATCAAAGTTTTACCAGCATCCATGCCAAGATCTTGGTGACACCTCGTACTACCATTATGAATAATGATGGAGGATGCAGATGCAAAGGAAGACAACACTTCCTCAGATTTCACCTTAGCTATGCCAAGGAACGAAATCTGGATGATCGACCGAGAGACTTGTAGCATTGCGCTCCTAATGTTCTCCTTGATGTGCTAGCGTAAGCTAATTAGGTAATGTTTGGTATCTAGAACATCAAGTAAAAGGTCGTACTTCGGGAACGCAGGGGTCCATGAGGAATAACTTCTAGCATAAGTCATACAAATTACTCATGGGGAAGTGGATAATGTTGCTGATACAAGATACTATAATAATAGATCTTTCGGATAGGTGTGTTAGCCATGGCAACATCTTACCGGTTTACAAGGAGACCAATATTATATTTCTTGGGAAACTTTCCAACCGTTATATCTGCCTGAGATTCAGATATGGTTGGTGATAGGATACTTCAGACTCATCATGCCTGAAAATAAAGTTTGCAACACAAATCAACGAGGACGTTGCGGGATTTTCAGGAAATGAACTACGGAAGCCAGCTCCAAAACATGAGCTGGATTGCAAGACACATGTGAACACACTGTCCAAGAAAAGTATGATCACATAGAAGTCTTACAAGAAAACACTACCGAGTTCTGGTTTGGGAACCATATCGAGGATATCGAAGTCCTTACATAAGTTTAGCTCTTGAGAAGGAACTTCATCTCCTTGAACAAGTCAATCAGTGGCTTGCTGTGCTAGGAATTACATATGGGATGAAGATGATCAGTCTACCAAACCATAGAATACTTGACACGTGCATGATTGACTTGGGATGATTCCAAAGGAAGCAAAACAAACTTTTCTCGAATTCACGACGGAAACTTGCATCAAATCCACGTGAACTGAGAGGGAGTCACTTCTTACACCTAACATATACTTCATGTACGAAACACGAAGATATTTCCTACAAAAGTTTCCAACACTAGCTTTATGTTCATCATGAATCAAGGAGAGGATAAACAATGTTGTCAATGGGCTCAACAACAGTTCCTCGAGGTTTCCATGAAGATGGAAGTCCATAACTATGTGAACAAGGTGATAGCATTGGTCAAACCAAATGATATAATGGTGCATGCTCGAGGAAAAATCCACGAATAAGACAACATTACGAAGACCTTTGGTTCTGATTTTGTTTTCACGATAGCCCACACTCAAATCAAAGATTGGACAAGATAATAGATGCACCAAATGATCACAAGGATCAACCGATCAAGATATCACCTTCTTCTACACACACAAACACAGATACAAAGATATCCCTTCAAAACGACTAAGTTAGGCAAAGCTTTTATCTTTCAACTCTCCAAGTTTTTGTATAGCTTGACCAACTAGTTCAAGGGTATCCAACACAGATTCTTGGAGAATGGTGGTTTATGGAAAAACCAAGTTGATCGCGAGCTCAACATAACGGTCAGGGAACAACCTGGTAATACTTCCGAGAAGATAATCGGAAAATCATGAACCACCGATATGTTATTGAGCTTCGAAAACAATCTTGCTTTTCAAGGCAAGATGATATGATCAAAAGAGTGACGGATTGATACAATCCTAACTCATTGATCGAGGAGTGCACCATGAAAGATGGACTAGGTAGCACGATCAATCTTTGTAATGATGATTTAATAACCATCACACTAGGAATGAGATTATTGTCCATTAACTTCCAAGCAATGGAATTGCTAGGAGTATTGATTTCACACATCATGGTTCACTTGTCGACGTTCCGGTACAGCTAACACGGAGGTCAAGGAATGAATGATGATGGTGAGAAGTACCACTACATGAAGAGTTCATAAGATGGGGTGTAATTCTCATGACAATCTTGACATGAAGAGGATAATACCTCAGAGCAGAACAGAGCAAAAGCTGGATTGGCATTTTTATCTGTGGAATACAACTGCTTTGACCCAATCCTAGATATGGATGAGGCACTGGAGTTTGTTTCTCTTAGTCATTCTAAAATAGAATGGCTTGATGGATCACAAGAATAATAGGCATCAATGAACACGAATGCACAACTACTCTTCACTAACCATTGATAGATGAAGGCCAAAATACAATTGAAGAGGGTCAACTAAAGAGCACATGATTTTCCCTGCGTTGTAGCTGCATAGACTGAATACGTCAAACAAATTTCAACATGTTTCTTCTAGATAATCTATGTAGAAAGGTAGGATTGGCAGAGTCATAACTATGGACGGAGAACTCATCAAGAGTATTCTTGTTGTGATCTTTCGTTCACGAAGAACTCCTACTGGGGATGGTTCGATCATGATATTGGAAGATTGATAAACCACGAACCTTAAAGACTATAACAAGGTTACTAATCATCCTAAAGGAACGAGAAAATACTATCAACATGAATAAGAAGAACGAATCTTGGGTCCAAGAACCCAGAATAGAATACCTTACTATCAACATGAAAATACTATCAACATGAACAAACCATGACTGTAGATGCTCTTACTCATTTGCAGAACTAAGCAGAGTAGCTTTACACTGTGGCAGTGGCAGTACTATTCAGTGTTGTTTTGATTTTTGAAGATATCAAAGAATATTTCCTTTTCATTCATATGGATCTGCCCATCTATCTTAACTTATTGGTTATTTAGTCCAATAACTACTTTGCATTAATTAAGGGTTCAGATTTCCAGGAACGTGTGCTTAATTAAGTGTCCAGATTTGTCTGCAAAGTAGGCTCCTTTGATTACCAAATCTTTTCTCCTTACTTTCATTTTTTCTTTGTGGCTTTTATTGATTGTACAACCTTATTTCTAAAGACATGTTATGAAGATAGCTTCAGGAGACCATGCCATTGCAAAAGTAACCTGACACGGAAGCAGTGTTCAGCGGACAGTGGATAGATTCAGTTAGACTGAAACTTAATCCACATATATAGTTGGATGTAAGTGTCCATGTTGTTGTAGATAGCCAGATACAACCCGCCATCCATGTGTACGACACAAATTTGTGATTCCGTGAAAAAGATTGGAGCACCCTGTTGAGTCGAACTTGGTCTTCGGACTTGCATGCAGCGGCAACACTGGCAGTTACTTAGCTAGGTAGTGAAAATGGGCTAGTCGGCAGCAGTAGTTGCGTGCCTTACCGTCTAAGGCAATAGTTAAAACGTAGCTTGCTAGTATAGGTAGTAGACAGTCACATATGTGCTCACGTCAAAGCTACAAATATCTTAGCACATAGTCGGTTCAGGACTCCTATAAAAGGAGATGTATCCCCGTTGGTTGTAATCAGGCCATTGCACTCCGATCAATACAAGGCGCTACGCCACTTCAGCTAAAGTGTGTGTCCTCCTCTCCTCCTGTCAAGCACCGTGTCAGTATACTCTTCTGTTAGTATAGCTAGACATCCAGTTCATCAGTAGTTGGGACAACAATTGGCATCATAGCTTTACTGCCTTAGGTTGCGGTAGCCATGGTGGGTGATTCTAAGTCGCAGCCATCACAGGATGGCTCCTAGTCGCCGGCTTCGCGGGAGCGGCGAGGGCACAGTCGGTCCAAGCGCGGCCATGGCGGTGAGGTCGTGGTTAGGGAGATCGTGCGCGAGGCCGTAGTCACCGGTAGCGTGCCCATCACCTTCCCGATGCTCACGCGCTCGAACTACAACAAGTGGGCATTGATCATGGAGTGCAACCTCCATGCGGCGAGCCTGTGGGTTTCATGGAGGACGACACAGTCGAGAGGAAGGAGGACAGGAAAGCCATGGCGGCACTCATGCGTGCCACGCCGTCGGAGACGCACGGCATGCTCGCGGCGAAGGCAAGCTCCAAGGAGGCGTGAGAAGCCATCTGGACCCAGCGCCTCGGTAGTAACCGCGTGCGCAAGGCGAACGTACAGAAGCTGCCACTAGTGAAAAAAGCCCCATTTGTCTCGGTTCGTAAGGCCCATTTGTCCCGATTCTGGAACCGGGACTAATGTGTCGGAACTAAAGCCCACGACCTTTAGTCCCGGTTCCCTTACGAACCGGGACAGATGGGGCTACACGTGGCCGCTCCGCTGAGCCCAGGCAGGAGGACCTTTGGTCCCGGTTGGTAACACCAACCGGGACCAAAGAGCGTCCACGCGTCAGTAGCTGAGGGGCTGTTTTTTTTTGAAAGAGGAGGGTTGAGGGTTTTCTAATTTAGGGGTTTCATATATTTTGTTAGATAGCTAATAAAGAGAAGTGATCTCTCTTATCTTTGTACTTAGTCATGACGCTACGTACTATACTTATAGATAGAACATATGACACAATTTAATCATCATTTTCATCAATGAGACATCACATAACAAGTTGGTCACTGGTCATAATCACAACTCATCATCATCATCATCATCATCATCAACTCTAACACATTGTAGCACATAATAACACATTGTACCTAGGACCTATGTACTCCTATCTCGTAGGACCTACCCTACCCTCTCTTAGGTACAATATCATAAAACAAGATAGGCCCTGACTCTCCATTATGAAGAATGGAGATCATCTTGTCTCTCATGCTTGGCCTACGCGCAATGTTGCTTTCAAGTAGCTCTCTATGATTGAGCATACATTTTTTCCAATCTTTGATTGTCATGACTCCATCGGTTTTAGAAATCCGGTATGGACAGGAGTGATGCGTAGGCTGACCTGGCCGTGGTGGCCCTAAGCTCGTAACAACAACGCGACCTCTCGGAAACATCAGATGAGGCACACAATCCTCCGGGATTTTCTATTCAAAAACATAGTAATAACTTTGTAGTTAGCAATGTAGTTTAGTTTTAGAAGAATTTATGTAAAAGATGCACGGATGTCGTAATAGTAAAATTAAAATCTTACCATGCAATATCCATGGATGTTACCATAGTTCACCACGTGCACTAGTGGCACGTATTGACCATAATGTGCAGGAGTTTGATAATAGTTATTGTAATTCTCAAGATGACTAAGAAATGCGGTAAGATGATCTTTCTCCTTATAAGTTAATTCTGTTTCATCACTGTAGTAGTAGGTTCTGTCTACCATCTTCCGTACATTTTTTGAAGAATGAAAATAAGTTGTCAACTATTTTTAAATAAATAATATAAACTACTTAATAAATATGGTTGAGAAACTCGCATAATGGTAGAACTGGAGGCGTCTGCACATCGATCCAGATGTCGATATTACCTTCAATTTCATCTTCCGGACGAATATCAAAGGTGATAAGCATATTAGGCTCAAATGCATAAGCCTTGCATAGTGCTTGCCAACCTTTGCATTCAAAATAGCAATAGGTGTCTGCATGGTACAATTTTATCGCAAAAGTAAAAACCATGATCGGTCCTCAAGTGAACTATCTTTACCTCCATATCTTTTTTAGTATTGAAACTAATCTTATCCAAGACAGCAATTCTTGCATGGCAGGGGATACGCTAATAGAACAGTAAAAAATTAAATTAATTATAAGTTGAAGGAAAAGAGGCAGAAGTCATGCTTAATCATGAAAAAAGACTTGTCATTCTGACTTACTGTATCCACTTCGAAGGTCTCATCTAGCATGATGCTGAAGCGCCTACCATCAACTAGGAAAGTCTTGTCACACAGGTCACGCTCGTCTTCGCAGTATTCGCACATACCGAATTCACTTTCGTCGTCAGACATTTCCTATGTTCATAGTTGAAACGTTTAAAATCGATCGAAGGAAACTACGAGAAAACTGATCAACACATAGATCACTATTACTCAATATGCAACGGGTTGACTTTAGGTCTGTTGAGTCTTTCCTTCCTAAACTCTTGTCTCACATATATGGTGGGCACTCCCTCTGATATTTCGACCGTCGGTGATGGTGGCTCCTCCATTCGTCTCAGAGTGCATTACACCAAAATATCTAGCACACTAGAACGAAGGAGAAGCGACCCCCACGACAACAGTCAGAATTCATCCTCTCTCATATATATATATATGGTGGACACTCTCCCTCATTGAAAGACACACAAGGAGCCGAAACAGACCTAAAGTCAACCCATTTCATATATCGAGCAATGGCATAGAAAAAATTCCCTATGTTTTACCAAAAAGACTTGCAAATCACAAATACATTTATAATGAACTCGAATACAATATCACTAATACATCATCTCGAATAATCCAGTTCAAGAATTACGGCACGCTTTGGATCTTAATTAATGCGTGTGTGACTTTCGGTACGTCGAGGCTTTCCTTAAATAACGCTCATATCTCATGGTGTGTTGTGCGCACTCTCTCACATTGATACGATGGTGTATATATGTTGGTGGACACTTTCTCATAGTAATAGTTTGACCGTCGGTGATGGACGCCTCCTCTCTTCTCTTCTTGCACAATATATCGACGAGTATATCGCAAAGAAGAGGAGAAAGAGAAGGCGTCCCCCACGACAACAGTCGGGATTCCTCCATCAAGAACACACATGAAAGTCACACAAGCAGCAACGACAGACTAAAAGTCACACACGCATTATACTGACAAAATATCACTAATACATTAATATTGATAATGAACTCGAATATAATATCACTAATACATGGTCCCGAATAATCCAGTTCAAGAATTACGGCACGCTTTGGATCTTAATTAATGCGTGTGTGACTTTCGATCCGTCGAGGCTTTCCTTAAATAACTCTCATATCTCATGGTGTGTTGTGCGCACTCTCACATTTATATGGTGGTGTATATATGTTGGTGGACACTCTCTCACAGTAATAGTTCGATCGCCGATGATGGACGCCTCCCCTCTTCTCTTCTTACGCAATATATCGACGAGTATATCGCAAACAAGAGAAAAAAGAGGAGGCGCCCCCCACGACAACAGTCGGGATTCCTCCATCAAGAACACACATGAAAGTCACACAAGGAGCAACGACAGACCGAAAGTCACACACGCATTATACCGATAAAATATCACTAATACATTAATATTTATAATGACCTCGAATATAATATCACTAATACATCATCTTGAATAATCCAGTTAATGCATCATCAAATATTAACTAATACATCTCGAATATTATCATATAAGATGACTAATACAGATCGAATATCTTAGAATCCAAAATGGAGGACGGTGAACTCGGTTCACTAGCGGTCTTTGAGTCACCGGCGGTGGACACCCAAAGATAAGGAACCATCACGGGATCATAACTCAAGTGAGATCCCTGAAGGATCTGCCAGGTATTGTCAAACCGGGCGTCCAACGCCACCATGTAGCAACGGGCATGCTAGTCCTCCTCCCTAACACGGTGACGTACCACCTCCACCCGTGCCGGCTCCCTCCGCACCGAAAGTGGCCCGCATGATCGCCACCACAGAAGGTCCAGGTTGACAACGATACCTACATTCCTCACGAACCTCCGAGCCCGGGAAGGTAGCACCTCCCAGTGCCAGCCCGGCGGAGCCCAGTCCCGGACATGACGCCTATCAAGCAGGCTCTCGCGGACTACTCGACGATGAGGATGTGGGCCGGGCATCGTCGACAAATTCCTATGAGAAAGTTTTCTTATCGTTTAATCACTAATTTTTCATAAAACCTAAAAAAATATGTAATCTAACATACACATACTAATTTTTCCTAGATCTCCTAATAATTAAATAAAACATAAAATAACATACTAATATAACATAAACATTCATCATAAACACACTAATCTAACATAAACATTCATCATAAACATACTAATCTGACATAAATATTCATCATTAACATTCATCATAAAAAAATTGTAATCTAACATACACATACTAATCGAACATAAACATTCATCATATAAAAAAATCAACATATATTTTTTAAAAAAATTGCAACGAGACGGGGCGACGGCGGCTCACAGCGGGGGCGGCGATGGAGGCGGCGACGGGGGCGGGACGGCGACGGGGATGGGGCGGCGACGGGGCAGCGACGGGGGCGGTGGGGGAGGCGAAGGGGGAAGGGTGACGACGGGACCGGGGCGGCGACGGGGGAGGCAACGGGAGCGGCGAGGGAGGGGCGTTGATGGGGGCGGCGGGAGCGGCGACGAGGGCGGGGCGACGACGAGGGCGAGAGGGGAGGCGACGGGGATGGGATGGCGACGAGGAGGGGGATGATGACGGCGGGGGCACAAACTGGGACCAATTACCCCCTTTAGTCCCGATTGGTACCACCAACCGGGACCAAAGCCCTGTTTTCAGCAGCCCAAAGGGCGGGAAACAAGGACCTTTGGTCCCGGTTGGTGGAAACAACCGGGACTAAAGGAGGAATTGGTCCCGGTTTGTGCCACCAACCGGGACCAAAACCTTGCTTTCAGCAGCCCAAAGGGCAAGAAACAGGCCCTTTGGTCCCGGTTGGTGGCACCAACCGGGACGAAAGGAGGGCATTGGTCCCGGTTGGTGCCACCAACCGGGACCACTGGTCCCTTTTCGTCCGTCGACGGGGAAGCAGCAGATGTTTAGTCCCACCTCGCTAGTCGAGGGGAGACAACACCTGTTTATAAGCCCCTGTCAAGCTCCTCTCATAGCGAAAATAGATGCCCTTATACACGAAATTTGACCTAAATTCAAAATGTTGGTTATGTGCCTAACTAGCACTTTGAATTTGGGTTGATTTTCAGTGTAAGTGCATCTATTTTCACTTTTGCTATTTTTATGTTATTTCTTTGCTATTTTTCCTACTATTTCATGTTACTTTGTTTTAACATTATATTCAAAAGGCATTTCATTTTCTTGAACTTATTTGAACTCCAGGCTTTTTGTGTGTTCAAAATGCACCATTCAAAGCCACATCATCAATTTTTAACCCTTTCTGACTTCATTTGGTATTTTTCATGCAGTTATTGATTTTTTTGAGATAAATGACCCTAAAATTGAAAAGCACTACAAATGAACTCTGAAAAGGTTGAAAGTTGGCATGGTATCATCATTTCACCCACATAGCATGTGCTAAAAAGTTGAGAGGGTTACGACAAAAGCAGGATACACTTCGTGTATAAAACAGACAGTCTCTTTCGAAGTATCAGGATTTCGGGCGGAAACTCATCGGTTTCAAAAGGCATTTCATTTTCTTGAACTTATTTGAACTCCAGGCTTTTTGTGTGTTCAAAATGCACCATTCAAAGCCACATCATCAATTTTTAACCCTTTCTGACTTCATTTGGTATTTTTCTTGCAGTTATTGCTTTTTTGAGCTAAATGACCCTGAAATTGAAAAACACTACAAATGAACTCTGAAAAGGTTGAAAGTTGGCATGGTATCATCATTTCACCCACATAGCATGTGCTAAAAAGTTGAGAGGGTTACGACAAAAGCAGGATGCTCTTCGTGTACAAAACGGACAGTCTCTTTCGAAGTATCGGCGTTTCGGACGGAAACTCATCGGTTACAAAAGGCATTTCATTTTCTTGAACTTATTTGAACTCCAGGCTTTTTGTGTTCAAAATGCACCATTCAAAGCCACATTATTAATTTTCAACCCTTTATGACTTCATTTGTTATTTTTCATGCAGTTATTGGTTTTTTTAGCTAAATGACCCTAAAATTGAAAAGCACTACAAATGAACTCTGAAAAGATTGAAAGTTGGTATGGTATCATCATTTCACCCACATACCATGTGCTAACAAGTTGAGAGGGTTACGGCAAAAGCAGGATGCACTTCGTGTACAAAATGGACAGTCTCTTTCGAAGTATCGGGGTTTCGGACGGAAACTCATCGGTTACAAAAGGCATTTCATTTTTTTGAACTTATTTGAACAATGCGTCGGTCACCATACATCCATTGCCGGTTCATATGCGTGCGTCATATAATAAAGTGTATTAAAAACCATTACAATATATCATGAATACAGAAGTGACCAAATTAATAAAAAAATCATCATCACATTAAAGCTAAAGTACAATAATGACCAAAATAAATACGTATAGTTCATACATAGTTGTCATTATTTAACAACATATAGCTTTCTAGAGCATCTAATTAAAACATACAGCGAAACTACGTAAAAAAATTAAATGCAACAACAAATGCAATCATAATCGCTACAAAGATACCAATTGATCCAACGGCATAATGATACCAAGCCTCAGTATGAATGGCATATTTTCTAATCTTTCTAAGCTTCAAGCGCATTGCATCCATCTTGGTCTTGTAATCGTCGACGATATCGGCAACATACAACTCCAATCACATCTTGTCATCTTCAGTTCCTTTCAATTTTTCTTTCAAATGATCGATTTCTTATTTAGCTTCTGTTAACTTCTCGAGCAGAATTGCATAGTCGGTTGGAATTTCTGGTTCAACTACTTCCTATAGATAAAAACATCTACGTCAAGTTGGTGGCATGATTTATTGTCATAGACATTAGATATGTGAAATAGTTATATAAAAGATAATATACCACATCTAAATCATAGACTGGACGAGGGCCGACGTGGGCAGATACCATAACCATGGCACTATATAATAACAAACAATAATAAAAGTAAGAAAATCATATGAGTAAGTATATTTTCTTTTAGCAAGAAGATAAGATCAAGAGGCTCACCACGCACGGGCGATCGACGGCGGTTTCAGGACGGGGACGGGACAGGACGGACCGCCAAACCTAGACAAATCTTGACGAAAATGGAGTTTGGACAAGGAGCTTCGAGAGGAGAAAGCTTAAATTTGGCTTGGGCATTTCATCAAACACCTCATGTGCATAGGAGGTGAGCTAGAGCACCACAAAGCTCTCCCCTCGCCGGCCTAAAAAACAGAGCAATGTGGAGTGCTTTGCTCGCTGGCGAGGCAGTATATATAGGCATCTCATTGGTCCCGGTTCATGGATGGAACCAGGACTAAAGGACCCCATTTGGTCCTGGATCCAGCCACAAACCGGGACCAATGGTTGTGGGCCAGGAGCGAGGCACATTGGTCCCGGTTCGTGTCTGGAACCGGGACCAAAGGTTCCAGATGAACCGGGACCAATGCCCCACGTGGCCCGCCCGGCCCCCTGGCCCCACGAACCGGGACCGTTGCCCCCATTGGTCCCAGTTCGTGACTGAACCGGGACTAATGGGCTGGCCCGGCCCGAACCAATGCCCTGTTTTCTACTAGTGTGCGGTCGGACTTCCAGAACATCGCCTTCAAGGAGGGCGAGCTCGTTGACGATTTCGCCATGCGGATCTCTAGCCTTGCATCGCAGCTTCGCGCGCTCGGCGACACCATGGACGACGCGAGAGTCATGCAGAAATTTCTCTGTGTCATGCCACCTCGCTTTGCTCAGGTAGCAGTCTCCATTGAGACCTTGCTCGACCTGAGCGAGCTCTCCATCGAGGAGCTCACAGGCTGGTTGCGGGTGGTCGAGGACCGCCTTGAAGACGGTCGCGAGAGCTTCGGTGGTGGACAACTCCTACTCTCGAAGGAGTGAGAGGCGGGGAAGGTCATGGACATGCCGGTGGTCCCCGCATGGCGCAGGCGGCACCGGTAGAGGCGGCGGTCGCACCCAGGGCGGGGCCGGACGAGGTGCCGGCAAGGACGACCGAAACAGGTGCCGGTATTGCAGCATCAAGGGTCACTGGGTCCGTGATTGCCGCAAGAGGATAGCTGACGAGGATGCCGCAGCCGCGGCGAACCTCGTCCAGGCTGAAGAGGACGGTGGGCCAGCAATGATGATGGCTTGCGTCGAGACCATGCATGAGGGCCTAGCGCCTCCGGCGATCATGGCCCCGACAAGCATCGAAGCCGTGCAGGAGGGCGCAGCACCTCCGACAACCACGGTGCCGGCACACGTCAAGTCCGTGCGGGAGGCACGAAGCTCTTCGACTAATCCCCTCCTGACATCGGTAGCGCTCACCCCGACAACACTGTTCTCGGGGGCCTACGATTGGGAGGAGATGAAGACCCGGGTGTGGGGGAGCCACACCCCAGCAACCACGTCCCGTGCGACGCTGGTCAAACCCGTGCAAGTTGGCACGGCAACGGCGTCCCCGACATCCTCGGGACCCGACAAGCCCGTGTTAGGAGACACGGCAACGGCGCATCTTGTGGGCCACGTCCCGACCATGACGCTGGCGACCACTGAGCCCGTGCAGGAGCACACGACAACTCAGGTCGGCCACTCCCTGAAAACCAGGTTCTCGGGGTTTTGCAAGCCCGTGTGGAAGACATGTCACTCTTCATTCGCCTCAACACCAGGGCCTATCAACTGGGAGGCAACTAAGAGACGGTCATGGGGCGACAAGGCCTCGACCATGACTCTGGTGACCAATGAGGTCATGCAGGAGGTGCGATGCTCTTTGGTCGACCATACTGTGACCCCGACGCGCTCGGGGTCCATCGAGTCAGTGCAGGAGGCACGACACACTCTGATCGAGCACGCCCCGACCATGCTGGTGGCGACCGTCGAGACCGTGCAGGAGCCACGATGCTCTATGGTCGGCCACGCTGGAACCCCGACGCATTCGGGGTCCACCGAGTCCGTGCGGGAGGCACGATTCACGACTGTCGGGGGAGACCTGACAAGCAAGTCTGATGGGAAGAGCGGCATGGAGTTTGCTACCATGAGGGGAGCCACTCAGGTCAGTGTGACGTCCGGCACATTGACCTTGGGAAGGGAGTTCCCGGGCAGTGCGACGTCTGGCAAAACGACACCGGAAAACGCTACCTCGGGATGTGCAACTCCAAGAAGATTGACCCTGACAAGCATGATGTCCAGCACAACTACACCGGGAAGGAAGTTTTCGGACAGTATGACGTCAGGAACTGCGACACCGGCAACATTGACGCCCACAAGCGAGGTGTTTCCCGGGCAGTTCGTGTCCCCGCCTACAGGGTGGCCGGATTTGTTTGATGCCAACAACGAGGTTGGTCCTCTACACAGGTTCCAATGCCTAGGGGACCTTCTTGGTGATCCCGTTCCCGCGGAACAACCGCAACATCCCGAGATAATACAGGCGGATATCCTGACGAAGACACCTGATCGTGTCCGGTTCCAGAAACTGCACGACAAGGTCGCCTTCGACAAGTTTGAGGACGAGATTGTTGAGTCAAACTTGGTCTTCGGACTTGCATGCAGCGGCAACAGGGGCAGTTACTTAGCTAGGTAGTGAAAATGGGCTAGTCGGCAGCAGTAGTTGCGTGCCTTACCATCTAAGGCAATAGTTAAAACGTAGCTTGCTAGTATAGGTAGTAGACAGTGACATATGTGCTCACGTCAAAGCTACAAATATCTTAGCACATAGTCGGTTCAAAACTCCTATAAAAGGAGATGTATCCCCGTTGGTTGTAATCAGGCCATTCCACTCCGATCAATACAAGGCTCTAAGCCACTTCAGCTAAAGTGTGTGTCCTCCCCTCCTCCTGTGTAGCACCGTGTCAATATACTCTTCTGTTAGTATAGCTAGACATCCAGTTCATCAGTAGTTGGGCTAACACACCCAACTATGTATTATTATTGTGTCGATATGGTACAAGCTTCGAAATTACGGAAAATGTTGCGGATAAGGTCTTACCTGGGTGTTAACTTCCCTTTTCCCTGAATATTGATCATGTACCTGCATGCAATTTATCTGCATTTCTAAAATATTTATTTGGGTTTTAACCATAGGTAAAATAATTTTGCTGAGCTTTCTTAATTGTTCATTCATGTCGTCTAGGTTGTGGAACTATTTGTTCATGAGTTTCCATGTCTGTTTTACACAATTTAAAGATGAAATTCAAAGCATATGCTATTTTTTTTATGTCTATCTCCTTTTGTTTGTCCCCCATGGTCCTTAAAAGTTTGTTCGTTTCTATGTTTTCCATACAAACGAGAGGATCCCGTTCTTTTCGAAGAAATTAAGGAGAACTGCAGCTCACTAATCTCCAACAAGGAATTCAAGAAATATTAGACTGGACCATTCATGTCCAACAAGATTACGGCCAGTTTTGAGTATAGAGAAGTGTAAGAGAAGCCATATTATTTTCTTGATGCAATGGAGAATAATTTGGCTCATGCTTATATAATCTAGGCTGTTAGTCCGCTCCTTTTGATCATTAGTTATCAATGCCTGAAATTTGCGGCATGCCTATTTTCTCGGTGTAACCAGTCTTCTTGTCCTAAAGAGGGGCTAAAGGGAGAAGACTGAACAAGGAAGCGATAGAAGAGAGTAGTAATTAACCCCATTAATTAACATCATGAATCAATGAGATATTCGCTTCAGTTAACTCATACTCCTCCGTTCTGAAATTATTGTCGCGAGGGTCATTTTGTAATTCAGTCTTCGTCTCCTCGGCCTTTTCCCGACCGAACCCGTAGTCCCCTCGGTCTCGGGAGAATCGATTATAACCCCTCCAGGTCATCTGCCTTTGCTCATACACCCCTTTTTTCGTCTGCCTCACTTACCACTACCAGAATAACCACCTATGTCGACGGCCTAGACCGTCGGCATAGGCCCCAAGAGCCATCAGCATATGGCTACCCCGATGGTGGCCGTCGGTGTACCTCCGTCGGCAACTCAAACGTCGGTGTACCCACGGGCGGCCGTCGGCATACAAAAACCATCGGCAATGGTGTATACGCCGACGGCTTCCGTACAGCCGTCAGCATAGAGACCCCCTCGGGAACGAATTGGGACTAACGGCCGTTGACGACGAAGCCAACCATTCATGCGTCGCCACGTGGCAGCCCCTGGCAAGCTCCTGGTGACCCTCTACGCCGTCAGTTATGCCATCGGGATAGATTTACCACCTATGTCGACGGCCTAGCCGTCGGCGCAGAGGGCCACCAGGAGATGCGCACAGCGGCCACGTGGCCCACTACGTCGACGAGTAGGCCGTCGGCATAGGTGGTAAATCTATCCCGACGGCATAACCGTCGGCATACAGGGTCACTAGGAGCTTGCCAGGGGCTGGCACGTGGCGAAACCTGGTGCCTCGTGCCATCTACACCGACGGTTATGCCGTCGGGATAGGTACCATAGAATTTTTTTCCTGTTTTATTTGTTTGAAATACACAGTTTATACACAGAATATACACAGCATATACACAAAATGCACAACATACACAGCATAGGCATAGTTCAACATAGTTCAAGGTAGACAACATAGTTCAACATAGGCATAGTTCAACATAATGACAAGTTCAACATAGGCATAGTTCAACATAATGACAACTTCGACAAAGCCAACAACATCATCACTGCCAAAGGCTTAAGCGCCATCATTTCCACCGCCAAAGGCTTAAGCGCCATCACTTCCACCGCCAAAGCCAAGGTAGCCAAAGCCGAGGTCGTCACCGCTAGCGCTACCACCACCGCCACCGCCACCGCCTCGCCAGACCGGAGTGACTGGGCTTTGTGACTCAGAAGTGGAACCATAAGTAGCACCACCACCGGCGGATGATCCATCGGTTCCCTGCATGTTTGAAAAGAGATGGCAAGGCAAAATATGATTGTATTGAATAAACAGTAAGTTGTGGTTGAATAGTTTGGTGATGTACTAACGGGAGTGCCATAGTGTTCTGCCAGGAATTGTTCAAACGTAGGCGGCACTGGTTGTGGTCCAGGAGGTGGTGGTGGTGGTGGTAGTGTAGGAATCTGCCCAGTTGCCATAGACGCAACCAGAAGCTGCGTCATGTGGCTGTTGTACTCAGTGGCTGTTGCAACTCTCTCGTTCCAGTCGAAGAGTTGCTGACGTTGGATAAAACCATTTTGTTGTCACTTGATTCCGACGGATAAAACCATTGTACATCCACAGATTATCTGCCATCCTATGCTTTATCACGAGCCACACAACAAAATTATGGATTCATTAAAATTAATCACATACAATTTTTATTTTCTACTGGGTTGACGAGAAACAGTCTTAATCCCATCCGAGGATGTGTAGATTGAGTACATTCTCCATGCTCTACCCCGTTTCGAGACAAAATTTCGGCAGCACCTCCCCGCTGTTCTCCAGATACACTTCTCGGCAAAAATCCGAGAGAATGTGCTCCGGAGAACAACGGGGAGGCACCACCGAAATCCTGTCTCGGAACGGGGTAGGGCATGGAGAACATAGCCAATCTACACACCCTCGGGCTGTCTGTGGAAACGCTGGACAATCCGAAAGAGTTACTGTGATAAATATGCAATTGAATGATCTTTATCGATGCAACCCTTTCGAACGGGAGACGCCTAGGTTACGTGACTTGACGTGATAATTAAATCTAGTGACATAAAAAAGAGCAGATGAGGAGGTGGTGGATTTGTAGCTCACCCTCGGCTGTAGAGGAAGTAGTCGAACAGCGGAGGGACGATCAGGGACCAACAGCTCCGACGTCGACGATCACTCCACGAAGATGCAACACCACAAATTCTGTAAATTCCGCTGAGTGAAAAAAACTTACGTCATCACATCACACACAACATTGACACTTCAATTTTTTAGCAAGATCATCATGATCAAATAACTCCTCATCATATCCAAATTTTAACATTCGTCCATCTATCCAAAAAGCAAAAAAAATGTTTTCTGCCATTTCATCTATCTATCTATCAATGTACTCCACAAAACATCTATCTATCACGTGAGTATGTATCTAAAATCTAATAAAATTACACGAAACATACAAAAATTTGTCCACCTAATATTTTTTTCACAATTTTACTCACTTCCTTTTCATCCATCTATCTATTCATCTAGCAAACATCCATCAGTCTATTCATCTATCTATTCATATATTTGTACAAAATACTACACACAAAAATTTGTAAAACTAACTAAAAAATTACCTTCGGGCAACCGGAGCCACGTCACGGCCGGGGTCAAGGGGCCGGGGCAGTGGAGCGGGAGCAACACCGAGCAGGGCCGGCCGCAGGGCAGAGGGAGGCCGGTGAGGGGGCCGGCCGTGGGGGCAGAGGGAGGTCAGGGCCGCCGGAGCCGCGGTCACGGCCAGGGTCAAGGGGCCGGGGCGGGGCCGAGGAAGGCCGGGGAGGAGCCGAGGGAGGACAGGGCGGGGACGAGGAGCCCGTGGCCGAGGGAAGACGGGGCGACGCGGCAGTGTGGCAGTGGTGCGACCGGTGGCGGCGGTGCAGACAAGGGCAGGGCAGCGTTGCAGGGAAGGCGGGGCGGGGAGGGCTAGGGCCCGGCCGGGTGCGGAGGGACGGGGAGCAGCGGTGGCGACGGCTGGTGGCGGCAGCGGCGACGGCTAATGGTGGCGGCGGCGTGGGATCGAGGGAAGGGGCGTGGGATCGAGGGAGGCTGGGGAGAGAACGAGTGGAGGAGGGAGGGCGCCAAACGGATAAGGGAGAGCGGCTTGTGCCGACGGCTTAGCCGTCGGCATAGCTCCAGCCCCACCTGCTGTGGATCGGTGACGTGGCGTGGGCAGGTCTATGTCGACGGCTTAGTCGTCGGCATAGTTATTTTTGATTTTTTTTTATTATTATTTTCAAATTTTTTAAAACATAATAAAAAATAAAAAATTAATTAATGAAATTGTGCCTTATCTAAACTTAAACACACACAGAGACACCACGCGTGTCTCTTGGGCCGAGTTTGCCGTTCTCCCCCTCCGTGCAACGATGGCGGCGATGTCGGTGAGGGGGGTGACACCACGGAGCCCCATGCTGGGTGCTTGCACCCTCCACCGCACTTCCGGACGTGTAGGAGGGCCTAGCGAAAGACCTGGCGGCATAGCTACCCCCAAAGTACACTCGTCCCGTCTAACCCTGCGAGACTTGACCGGGCGGTCTACGCCTTTGACTTTTGCCGGACGGGGTTTAACCGATGGACATTTTCACCTGGGTGTGATAGCCCAGCCCCTAGGTACACTTTGGATCAAGGTTCGGGCCCAAACCATCACAAGATTCCCTTCGGGTCAAGGTCCGAGCCTAACCCACCGCAAGATTCCCTCCGCGTCATGCGCACCCGGGACCAACTTCCCGGTCAGTCACCCATCCTAGAACTACTCCAAGCCAAGCACGCTTAACCTGGGAGTTTTGTTTGAATGGGCTCCTGGAAAAGAAGGAATTCCTTGTTTATATGAGTAGTCTATCATCCCTAATAAGCCAGGCTATCACATACACCACCACTCAGAGGAACCGACGTCCTCGTCGGGTCACAGGAACGTTCCCTCTTGGCACAAACGTCTTCCAGTCCGATACATGTGTCACTCCGTGTGCCACGACGGGTCACAAACTTCATGAACAACATGACCGCGCACCTGTCGGCAAACATGTGTGTAACCGCGAGGGTCGGCTCTGATACCAACTTGTAACGCCCCGGACACACCCGTCGGTGGTCGTTATTCCTGGCGGGATCTAGACTGGCCTCACGCATCAATACTAGCATTTTCTGCGCACTTTGTCCTCACTCATGCGCACCCGGGACCAACTTCCCGGTCAGTCACCCATCCTAGAACTACTCCAAGCCAAGCACGCTTAACCTGGGAGTTCTGTTCGAATGGGCTCCGAGAAAAGAAGGAATTCCTTATTTATATGAGTAGTCTATCATCCCTAATAAGCCAGGCTATCACAGGGGTCACACCCCGGAGCCACGTGCCGGAAGCTTGCACCTGCCACCACACTTCCAGACGTGTAGGAGGGCCCAGCGCAAGACCTGGCGGCATAGCTACCCCCCCCCCCCCATATACACCGTCCTGTCAAACCCTGGCATTGTTGACCGGACGGGTCTACCCCTTTGGCTTTCACCGGACCATTGGGGAACGTTGCATGGGAAACGAAAATTTTCCTATGCACACGCAAGATCTATCCATGGTGATGAGCATCTACGAGAGGGAGAGTGGATCTACATACCCTTGTAGATCGCTAAGCGGGAAGCGTTAAGAAACGCGGTTGGTGTAGTCGAACTTCTTCGCGATCCAAATCGCCGAGCATCCCGCGATCTCATCACGATCCGTCTCGCGATCCAATCATGATCCGTCCCGTGAACTCATCATGATCCGTCCCGCGATCTCATCACGATCCGTTTCGCGATCTTGATCATGGTCCTTCCGATCTAGCGCCGAACGGACGGCACCTCCGCGTTCAGCACACGTACAGCTCGATGACGATCTCCGCCTTCTTGATCCAACAAGAGGGAGCAGAGAGGTAGATGAGTTCTCCGACAGCACGACGGCGTTGTGGCGATGGTGGTGGAGCTATTCCAGCAGGGCTTCGCCTAAGCACCGTTGAAAACCGACCTAGAGGAGAAACTGCGATCTAGAGGAAAGGTAGCACGTTGCTATTAGGGTTAGCTTTTTCCTCTAAATCCTCGAGTATATATAGGAGGGAGGGAGGGGAGGAGGCAGCCTCAAACCCTCAAGTTTTCGTCGAAACTAGAGGTGGAGGAGTCCTACTCCAATCCTATTAGGAGTAGGATTCCTCCTTTCCACTTGGAAACTCTTTCCACCTCTCCACCTTTGGATTTTTTTCCTTCTCAAACCACTCCAGATGCATGGGCCCTTAGAGGGGGCTTTGACCAGCCCACCAGGGGCTGGTTTACCTCCTCCCACAGCCCATGTAGCCTCTTGGGTCGAAATACCTCTCTCGATGGTCCTCCGGTACACTACCGGCACTCTCGGTACACTACCGATGAGCCCGAAACTTTTCCGGCGACCAAACCAAGACTTCCTATATATCAATCTTTACCTCTGGACCATTCCGAAGCTCATCATGATGTCCGGAATCTCATACGAGACTCCTAAGAACCTTCGGTCACCACAATACATAACTCTATACTACCGAAACGTCACCGAACCTTAAGTGTGCATACCCTGCGGGTTCGAAAACTATGTAGACATGACCGAGACACCTCTACGGTCAATAACCAATAGAGGGACCTGGATGCCCATATTGGTTCCTACATATTCTACGAAGATCTTTATTAGTTGAACCTCTATGTCAAGGATTCAGTTAATCCCGTATGCTATTCCCTTTGTTCTTCGGTATGTTACTTGCCCGAGATTCGATCGTCGGTATCTGTATACCTAGTTCAACCTTGTTACCGGCAAGTCCCTTTACTCGTTCCGTAATACAAGATCCTATGGCTAACACTTAGTCATATTTCTTGCAAGGCTTATTGTGATGTTGTATTACAGAGTGGGCCCTGAGATACCTCTTTGTCACACGAAGTAACAAATCCCAGTCTTGATCCATGCCAACCCAACAGACACCCTCGGAGATACCTGTAGAGCACCTTTATAGTCACCCAGTTACGTTGCGACATTTGATACACACAAGGTACTCCACCGGTGTCAGTGAGTTGCATGATCTCATGGTCATAGGAACAGATACTTGACATGCAGAAACTGTAGCAATAAACTGACGCGATCATATGCTACGTTTATAGTTTGGGTCTTGTCCATCACATCATTCTCCTAATGATGTGATCTCGTTATCAAATGACATCTCATGTCCATGTCTAGGAAACCTTAACCATATTTGATTAACGAGCTAGTCCATCAGAGGCATACTAGGGACATGGTGTTGTCTATGTATCCACACATGTGTCTGAGTTTCCGATCAATACAATTCAAGCATGGATAATAAACAATTATCATGAAAAAGGAAATATAATAATAACCATTTTATTATTGCCTCTAGGGCATATTTCCAACAGTCTCCCACTTACACTAGAGTCAATAATCTAGTTCACATCACCATGTGATTCGCATTGTAATGAATCTAACACGCAATGCGTTCTGAGGCTCGATCATGCTTTGCATGTGAGAGAGGTCTTTTAGTCAACGGGTCTGCGATATTCAGACCCGTGTGTACTTTGCAAATCTCGATGTCAAACCGTAGACACTGCTACTACACTCCACTTGGAGCTATTCCAAATGGCTGCTCCACTATACGTACACGGATTGCTACTAAGAGTCATCTGGATTGGCGTTAAAGCTTGCATTGACGTAACTCTTTACGACGAACTCTTTATCACCTCTATAATCGAGAAATATTTCCTTAATCTTTTAGTTACTAAGGGTAATCTTGACCGCTGTCCACTGATCCACTCCTGGATCACTCTTGTACCCCTTGACGGACTCATGGCAAGGCACACACAGGTGCGGTACATAGCATGGCATACTATATAGAGCCTATGGCTAAAGCATAGGGGACGACCTTCGTCCTTTCTCTTTCTTCTACCGTGATCGAGCTTTGAGTCTCACTCAACTTCACACCTTACAAATCAGGCAAGAACTCTTTCTTTGACTAATCCAATTTGAACTCTTTCAAAATCTTGTCAAGGTATGTACTCATTGAAAGTCTTATCAGACGTCTTGATCTATCTCTATAGATCTCGATGCCCAACAATTAAGTAGCTTTATCCAGGTCTTCCTTTGAAAAACTCTTTTCAAACAACCCTTTATGCTTTCTAGAAATTATATATCATTTCCGATCAACAATATGTCAACCACATATGCTTATCAGAAACTCTATAGTGCTCCCACTCACTTTATTGTAAATACAAGTTTCTCATAAACCTTGCATAGACTCAAAAACTTTGATCACCTCATCAAAGTGTATATTCCAACTCCGAGATGCTTGCTTCAGTCCATAGAAGGATCACTGAAGCTTGCACACCTTTTAGCATCCTTAGGACTCACAAAACCTTCTAGTTGTATCTCATACAACCTTTCCTTATGGAAGGAAACGATGTTTTGACATCCATCTGCCAGATTTCATAATTGAAAAATGCAGCAACTGCTAACATAATTCCAACAGACATTAGCATCGCTACGAGTGAGAAAGTCTCATCGCAGTCAACTCCTTGAACTTGTCGTAAACTTCTTTGCAACAAGTCAAGCTTTATAAATGGTGACATTTACCATCAGTGTCTATCTTCATCTTAAAGGTCCATTTGTACTCGACGACCTGCCGTCCAACGATCAAGTCTACCAAAGTCTATACTTGGTTTTCATACATGGATCATTTCTCGGATTTCATGGCCTTTAACAATTTTTCGGAATCCGGGCCCATCATCGCTTCTCCATAGCTCGTAGGTTCATCGTTGTCCAACAACATGACCTCCAAGACAGGGTTGTCGTACCATTCAGGAGCAGTACGCGTCCTTGTCGACCTACGAGGTTTGATAGTAACTTGATTCGAAGCTTCATGATCATCATCATTAACTTCCTCTTCAACTGGCGTAGGCTCCACAGAAACATCTTTCTGCGTTGCGCTACTCTCTAGTTGAAACAAAGGTTCAACAACCTCATCAAGTTCTATCTTCCTCCCACTCAATTCTTTCAAGAGAAACTTTTTCTCGAGAAAGGACCCGTTTATAGCAACAAAACTTTGCACTCGGATCTGAGATAGAAGGTATACCCAACTGTTCTTAGGGTATTCCATGAAGATGCATTTGTCCGCTTTGGGTTCGAGCTCATTAGGTAAAAACCTTTTTCACATAAGCGTCGCAGCCCCAAACATTAAGAAATGACAGCTTAGGTTTCTATCAAACCATAATTCATATGGTGTCATCTCAATGGATTTAGATGGTGCCCTATATAAAGTGAATGTAGTTGTCTCTAATGCATAACCCGAAAACGATAGTGGCAAAACGATAAGAGACAACATAGTTCGCATCATATCCAATAAAGCACGACTACGACATTCGGACACACCATCACACTATGGTGTTCCAGGTGGCGTGAATTGTGAAACAAATTTTCACATTGTCTTAAGTTGTATACCAAACTCGTAACTTAGATATTCACCTCCACGATCACATCGTAGACTTTTTATTTTCTTGTCACGATGATCTTGAACTTCACTCTGATTCTGCTTGAACTTTTCAAACGATTCAGACTTGTGTTTCATTAAGTAAACATACACTATATCTACTCAAATCATGAGTGAAGGTAAGAAAATAACGACATCCACCGCACGCTACAAGACTCATTGGATTGCATACATCAACATGTATCATTTCCAATAAATCACTTGCCCGCTCCATCAATCCGGAAAACGGGGTCCTTAGTCATCTTGCCCAAGAGGCATGGTTCGCATGTCTCAACCGATTCAAAATCAAATGAGTCCAAAGATCCATCAACATGGAGTTTCTTCATGCGCTTTATACCAATATGACATTTAGCGGCAGTGCCACAAGTATGTGGTACTATCATTATTAACTTTGTATCTTTTGGCATCAATGTTATGAACATGTGTATTACTATGATCAAGATTCAACAAACCATTCTCACTGGGTGCATGACCATTGAAGGTATTATTCATGTAAATAGAATAACAATTATTATCTAACTTAAATGTATAACCGTTTTGCAATAAGCACGATCTAATCACGTTCATGCTTAACGCAAAACACCAAATAACATTTATTTTGGTTTGTCACTAATCCCGAAGGTAGAGAGAGCGTGCGATGTCGATCACATCAATTTTGGAAACATTTTCAACACACATCGTCACCTCACCCTTATCTAGTCTTCGTTTATTCCGTAGCTTTTACTTCGAGTTACTAACATTTAGCAACCGAACCGGTATCCAATACCCAGGTGCTATTAGGAGTACTAGCAAGTACACATCAATAACACGTATATCAAATACACTTGTGTCGATGTTGCCAGACTTCTTATCTACCAAGTATCTAGGGTTGTTCCTCTTTAGCGACCGCTCACCTCATAATAGAAGACCTTATTCTCGGGTTTGGTTTCAACTTTGGGTTGCTTCACTGGAGCAGCAACTGACTTGCCATCCATGAAGTTTCCCTCCTTGCCCTTGCCCTTCTCGAAACTAGTGGTTTTACTAACCATCAACACTTGATGCTACTTCTTGATTTCTACCTTCGCGGTGTCAAACATCGCGAACAGCTCAGGGATCATTATTTCTATCCCTGGCATTTTATAGTTCATCACCAAGTTCTAGTAGCTTAGTGACAGTGACTTGGAGAACTATATCAATCACTATCTTATCTGGAAGATCAACTCCCACTCGATTCAAGCGATTGTCGCACCCAGACAATATGAGCACATGCTTAACGATTGAGCTATTCTCCTTCATCTTGCAGGCAAAGAATCTTGTTGGAGATCTCATATCTCACAACATGGGCACAAGCCTGAGATCCCAATTTCAGCTCTTAGAACATCTCATATATTCCGTGACGTTCAAAACGTTTTGGAGCCTCAATTCTAAGCTGTAATGCATGACGCACTAAACTATCAAGTAGTCATCGGTACGTGTCTGTCAGATGTTCACAACATCTACAGACGACGCTAGAGCAGGTGGCACCCCGAGCGGTGCATTAAGGACATAAGCCTTCTGTGCAGCAATGAGGACAATCCTTAGATCATGGACCCATTCCACAATATTGCTACCATCATCTTTCAACTCTATTATCTAGGAACATATAGAAATTCAAGGGAGCTACAATGTGAGCTAGTAATCTACAACATAATTTTGCAAAGGCACTACTGACTATGTTCATCATAATGAGTTCAATTAATCATATTACTTAAGAACTCCCACTCAAATTGACATCCCTCTGGTCATTCGAGTGATACATGATCCAAATTCACCAACTCAAGTCCGATCATCACGTGAGTTGAGGTGGTTTCAATGGTGAACATCATCATGTTGATCATATCTGCTATATGACTCATGTTCGACCTTTCGGTCTCTTGTGTTCCGAGGCCATGTCTGTACATGCTAGGTTCGTCAAGTTTAACCCGAGTGTTCTGCGTGTGCAACACTGGCTTGCACCCGTTGTATGTGAACATAGAGTCTATCACACCTGATCATCATGTGGTGTCTCGACACGAAGAACTTTCGCAACGGTGTACACTCGGGGAGAACACAATTTATCTTGAAATTTAAGTGAGGGATCACCTTATAATGCTACCATCGTCCTAAGCAAAACAAGGTGCATAAAAGGATTAACATCACATGCAAATCATAAGTGACATGATATGGCCATGAACTTGTGCTTTTGATCTCCATCTTGAAAGCACCGGCATGATCTCCATCGTCACCGACATGACACCATGATATCCATCAACGTGTCGCCATCTGGGTTGTCGTGCCCACCATGCTTCTACTACTATTGCTACCGTTTAGTGATAAAGTAAAGCATTACATAGCGCTTAATGATTGACACGCATGTCATACAATAATTAAAGACAACCCTATGGCTCCTGCCGGTTGCCGTACTCATCGACATGAAATTCGTGATATTCTATACAAAACATGATCATCTCATACATCACATATATCTCATCATGTAATTGCCCATATCACATCACAACATACCCTGCAAAAACAAGTTAGACGTCCTCTAATTGTTGTTACATATTTTACGTGGCTGCTACGGGTATCTAGCAAGAACAATTCTCACCTACGCATAAACCACAACGATGATACATAAGTTGCTTTTCAACCTTCTCAAGGACCGTCTTAGTCGAATCCGATCCAACTAAAGTAGGAGAAACAGACACTCGCCAGCCATCTTTGTGCAACGAGGTTACACGTCAGTTGATGGAACCGGTCTATCATAAGCGTACGAGTAAGGTTGGTCCGGGCCGCTTCATCCCATAATACCGCTGAACCAAAACACGACCAAGGTAGGAAGCAATCTAAGCATCAACGCCCACAAACTCTTTGTGTTCTATTCGAGATCTCATCTACACATAGACCTAGCTCATGATGCCACTGTTGGGGAACGTTGCATGAGAAACAAAAAAATTCCTACGCACACGCAAGATCTATCCATGGTGATGAGCATCTACGAGAGGGAGAGTGGATCTACATACCCTTATAGATCGCTAAGCGGGAAGCGTTAAGAAACGCGGTTGGTGTAGTCGAACTTCTTCACGATCCAAATCGCCGAGCATCCCGCGATCTCATCACGATCCGTCTTGCGATCCAATCATGATCCATCCCGCGAACTCATCATGATCTGTCCCGCGATCTCATCACAATCCGTTTCCCAATCTTGATCATGGTCCTCCCGATCTAACGCCGAACGGACGGCACCTCCACGTTCAGCACACATACAGCTCAATGACGATCTCCGCCTTATTTATCCAGCAAGAGTGAGCGGAGAGCTAGATGAGTTCTCCGGCAGCACGACGGTGTTGCGGCAATGGTGGTGGAGCTATTCCAGTAGGGCTTCGCCTAAGCACCGCTGAAAACCGATCTAGAGGAGAAACTGCGATCTAGAGGAGAGGTAGCACGTTGCTATTAGGGTTAGTTTTTTCCTCTAAATCCTCTAGTATATATAGGTGGTATGGAGGGGAGGAAGCAGCCTCAAACCCTCAAGGTTTGGTCGAAATTGGAGGTGGAGGAGTCCTACTCAAATCCTATTAGGAGTAGGATTCCTCCTTTCCACTTGGAAACTCTTTCCACCTCCCCACCTTTGGATTTTTTTTCCTTCTCAAATCACTCTAGCCGCATGGGACCTTAGAGGAGGCTTCGGCCAGCTCACCAGGGGCTGGTTTACCTCCTACCACAGCCCATGTAGCCTCTTGGGTCGAAATACCTCTCCCGATGGTCCTTCGGTACACTACCGGCACTCCCAGTACACTATCGATGAGCCCGAAACTTTTCTGGCGACCAAAACAGGACTTCCTATATATCAATCTTTACCTCCGGACCATTCCGGAGCTCCTTGTGACTTCCGGGATCTCATCCGAGACTCCTAACAACCTTCGGTCACCACCATACATAACTCTATACTACCGAAACGTCACCGAACCTTAAGTGTGCAGACCCTGCGGGTTCGAAAACTATGTAGACATGACCGAGACACCTCTACGGTCAATAACCAATAGCGGGACCTGGATGCCCATATTGGTTCCTACATATTCTACGAAGATCTTTATCGGTTGAACCTCTATGTCAAGGATTCAGTTAATCCCGTATGCTATTCCCTTTGTTCTTCGATATGTTACTTGCCCGAGATTCGATCGTCGGTATCTGTATACCTAGTTTAACCTCGTTACCGGCAAGTCTCTTTACTCGTTCCGTAATACAAGATCCTGTGGCTAACACTTAGTCACATTGCTTGCAAGGCTTATTGTGATGTTGTATTATCGAGTGGGCCCTGAGATACCTCTCCGTCACACGGAGTAACAAATCCCAGTCTTGATCCATGCCAACCCAACAGACACCCTCGGAGATACCTGTAGAGCACCTTTATAGTCACCCAGTTACGTTGCGACATTTGATACACACAAGGTACTCCTCCGGTGTCAGTGAGTTGCATGATCTCATGGTCATAGGAACAGATACTTGACATGCAGAAAACTGTAGCAATAAACTGACACGATCATATGCTACGTTTATAGTTTGGGTCTTGTCCATCACATCATTCTCCTAATGATGTGATCTCGTTATCAAATGACATCTCATGTCCATGGCTAGGAAACCTTAACCATCTTTGATCAACGAGCTAGTCCATCAGAGGCATACTAGGGACATGGTGTTGTCTATGTATCCACACATGTGTCCGAGTTTCCGATCAATACAATTCTAACATGGATAATAAACAATTATCATGAATAAGGAAATATAATAATAAATATTTTATTATTGCCTCTAGGGCATATTTCCAACACGGACGAGGTATGACCGATGGACATTTTTACCTGGCTGTGATAGGCCGGCCCATAGATACACTTAGGATCAAGGTCTGGGCCCAACCCACCGCAAGATTCCCTCCGTTACTGTCCGACGTGGCCGTTTCCATCCTTCACGTGACGGCGGCAGCGACGTCCGTGATGGGGGTCATGCTACGGAGCAGCATGCCGGGTGCTTACACCCGCCATCACATTTCGGGACGTGTAAGAGGGCCGAGGGCAAGACCGCGCGACATATACCCCCCAAAGTCCCCCGTGTTGTTAAACCCTGGCACAGTTAACCGGCGGATCTAGCACTTTCAAGGTTCTTGTAAAAAAACATATAAAACTTGTCAAAATAGACGTAATTATCATTTTTTGTGATTTCAATAAAGTATAAGGACCTATATGCAAAAGAACATGAGGTCACATTACTAACATAGAAAACAAATACAAACCACATATTCATAATCTATGAAAAAATCTACACCAAATCGATATATAATTTATGTATGTTTATGTTTAGATAAGGCACATTTAAGTTAATCGAAAATTAATTTAGGAAAATAATAAAAACTTAAAAACAGAAAAAATCAAAAAAAATCAAAAAAAAAAAGAAAAAGGCTTTGCCGACGGTTTGGCCGTCGGCGTAGCTACGAACCAGCGATGCCCACAGACGCGCCTCAGTTCGATGACGTGGCACCAGCCACGGATTGATGACGTGGACAACGTATACGCCGACGGTTAAACCTCCGTCGGCGCGGCCTCCGTCAAAGCCGTCGTAGTAGCTCTAACGTCGTTAGCTTCCCGTTCGTTCGCAGGTTGTCTAGGGCATTTCTATGACAACGGCCCATTTATGCCGACAGGAACCGTCGGGATAGCTGTAGATACGCCGACGACCTTATGGTGCCTATGGCCACTGTCGGGATAGGCGAAGGGACGCCGACGGTTTTTCTACGCCTACGGTTCGTCCAAGGCCGTCGGGATAGCTGTAGATACGCCGACGGTCCCCGTCGGCATAGATTAGGCTATCGGCGTCGAGCTTTATTCCGGTAGTCTACGAACCCCCTTGTTGCTCATATTGTTGATCAATAGTCCTCTTTTCATGTTTAGCTAGATCATTAAGCAACTAACAACGATTCTCTGAGATTTCTCACCCCTCTGCGTGCACCGCCGCCACTCCCGTGAGCTCAACGACCTCCGTGAAGTCGTCCCCATACCTCGGCACGTCCCGCCCGTGCTTCTATCGTCCGCCCCAGCCCAAGCTCCTCCCCCCGGCAACCCAACCTGCTCGCACTGCTGCCATTCCCGTGAAGCTCAAGGACCCCCGCGCATGCAGCGGAAGGCCGGGGCATCCTTGACGCCCCCAGCGCCGCAGCGGCTTCTCCCGTCGTGCTGCCTCCACCTCCATGGCCCGTCCCCAACCGAATCCATCTCTCTCTCCGCGCGCCCCGACTCGAATCCCCTCCCCTTGTGGCTTCCGTCGCCCCCAAACAGACCAGAGGATCTGCAGGCCAAGTCCTGTAAAGAGAAGATAAGGGGGAATATTTCAGTCTTTTGTTCATCTATATAACAACTGATTCGGAATCAACTGATGACTTAATGCTTAAACGAGCAAATGGGGCTTATGATCAAGACGCAAATCAACAAGGAGGCTCATAACTAAGGCAGACAAAGAAAAGAGTGTATGAGCTGAAAATACGAAGAAGGTAACCGCGCACATTATATGTAAAATAAGTAACAATTTTAAAAAGTTTTTTTAATATTAAATATGGGTAAGTATTGTAGTAGTATAAAAAGATTCGTTGGAGAATAACTTTCGTTGCATCCTGAATAAGATTCAGCAAAAAATCCTATATACAAATACTATGTACGCTATATTATCGTCATAGACTTGCCTTTTTTGTCATGAAGTCTGTATGAATCATTTCTTGTTCTAACTTTTTATACTAATACAATACATGATCATGTTTGATTCCAAACAAGATTTGGAATTTTTTAAACTTTTTTAAATTACTAAATTTTTTGACGCATATAGGGTGCGCGTGTACCCGAGGGCAAAGTTCCTGTCCGTGTATGAGCAAAGGAAGATGAACTAGGGGGGTTATAATCGATTCTCCCCTCGGTCTCTGCAGTCGCTGTCTTCCTCCGCCGTCTCCGACGGGCGCCGCCTGCTCCTTCCCGCCACGCAGCCTGCCCCCCCTCCCAAGCCCCCACCGCCCCATACCACCGTTGCCTTGCTTACCCCCACGCCGCGCTGCCGCCGCCGCCCCATGCCGCTGCCGCTGCAGAAGCTTGTTTTTTTTTTTGCTAATCTGCTCTCCGACGGCGAGTTCCAGCGCTGCTTGTCCAGAACCGGAGCAGTGGGAGTGTACGTTTCCGGGGCACGGTGGCGGCCCGCCCTCCTCTCTCGGACTCCACGGCGGGTCATCTCTCCCCCAGCCCGTCGTCGACCACCTCCTCGCCGGCGCCACGCACCTGCATCTGCACCTGCACATCCTCGTCGCCGTCCACGTGGTTGGATGTTGTCTACCACGAAGCCGGTCCGGCGCATCTGCATCTGCACGCCGGCGCCACGCACCTGCATCTGCATCAAGGCAAAGAGCTCACTGGAGTAAAAAGGTCTCCCTTTTCTCGCCATCTTCTCCTGCCACCTTATTTACTTGTAAAAAGGTCTACTGGATTGCTGCATTCTTGGCAAATTTGTTCACTAGACTGAAGAAATTGTGTTAACAAATTCTCCTGCACCACCTTATCTGTTCACTAGACTGAAGAAACTTGACTGCAGATGCACCAGTTGGTTATGCTGAATCTGTATGCCAGTATTAATTATGCATGAATCTGTAGTTAGTGTTTGAAGATGACACTGTGCAAAATGCAACAGCCAGATACTCTTAGAGCCAGGGTAATCTAGAGTTTGATCTAAATGAACTAAATTATCAGTTAAAATGGTCATTTTAAAATACTCCTAGTGTTAAAATGGTCATGTTGTACAAAATTCATCTGGATATGTGTTGAAAATTCAGTTAAATTGACTTTACAGAAACTTTACTGAAGAATTCAGTTAAATTCAGTCACCATTCTGAATTTGACCACATGAGTACATGACCAAGCTTAAGAGTTTAAAACATTATCCAAATAATCATGTCCCAGATTATTGCCAGGGCAAGAGTAGTAGCACCAGCAGGATTTTGCAAACTGAGTGAAAAAGGAAGTCATTCTTTGCTTCTACTGCCTGAACGAAGTTCTTTCGGCTGCACCATGGCTCTTCTATACTCCTGAAGTATCAGTCAGTAAACAAGGAAAAAAACGATGGGACTTTGCACCTTTGAGAAAACTGTAGGTTCTTTGCCTACTGCAAGCATGTTAAGGAAGGAAAATGTTCACATAGAGTTCCCAGTAGAGTGGCAATTTTTGTATGGCAATCCAGCTATGGAATTCAGAGCAAGACTTCCTGTTTTGCTGTGCAGTTCAGGCATGCTTGTCTTCCATCAGAAATTTCTTTGCGGTCCAACATGTTCTGAAGAATCATTTTGGTTTAATCATTATGCCAGGTTGTTGAGGTCCGCTTCCAAGACTGGGAGGCATGGTCACGCAAAGTGTTGTACAGTTTGGTTGGAAGCGTGAACCCTTCGTCTGGGCCGCATTGGATTATATAGAGACATTGCTGTGGCTTACAAGAGATCGATCAAGTAGAAACCGATCGTAACAGATTACACGGGAGAAGAAAAAACAGAAGAAGAGATAGAGGAGAAAGATTACAAAAGTTTAAACAGCTTTCCTATCTCTATACAATTCTTCTTATTCTAACATTCCCCCTCAATCTAAACCTTAAGGAATTCTGCCAAGGTTGAGATTGTATTTAAACTCATCCCACCTTCTCACAGTGAGGGGTTTTGTGAAGCCATCAGCAAGTTAATCTCTTGTAGGAATGAACCGAATCTCAAGTAACTTTCGAGCTACTCGTTCTCTGACAAAGTGAAAGTCAACTTCATTGTGTTTTTGTTCGTGCATGAAAGACAGGATTAGCTGAGAGATAGGTTGCACCAATATTGTCACACCATAGTCTCACAGCTTGAGGAGCCTTGATTCCAAGCTCATAGAGTAATGTCTGTATCCACATTACTTCAGCTGTAGCATTTGCTAAAGCCTTGTATTCAGCCTCAGTACTAGATCTTGAGACAGAAGCCTGTTTTCTTGCACTCCATGACACAAGATTTGTTCCCAGAAACACAGCAAAACTACCTATGGATCTTCTATCATCAGCACATCATGCCTAGTCTGCATCAGAATATGCAGTGACAAGCATAGAGGAAGACTTGGTAATTTGCAATCCAAGTCCTTCAGAAAACTTCAGATACCTCAAAATTCTCTTAACTGCAGTCAAGTGAGTAGTACTAGGTGCATGTAAACATTGACATACCTTGCTCACAAAGTAAGAAATATCAGGATGTGTAAGTGTCAAATAATGCAACGCACCTACAACACTTCGGTACTTTGTGGCATCCTCCGGTCCAAGAGTGTCTCCACTGTCAACTGTGAGTTTTTCCGAGGTTGAAATAGGTGTACTTACAGGCTTGCAGTTTTCCAACCCTACTCTCATGAGCACATTAGTGGTATATTTTTCCTGTGTAAGAAGTATGCCATCCTTTATCTGCTTAACCTCTATGCCAAGAAAGTAGTGAAGGTCTCCCAAGTCCTTGAGAGCAAACTCTAGTTTTAGATCCTTAAGCAAACAAGTAGTAGCATTTGGACTAGAGCTAGCAACAATTATATCATCAACATAAACTAGCACAAATATAGTGGTACTGCCTTTATGGAAGAAAAACAATGAGGTGTCTGCTTTGGATGGTGTGAATCCAAGTTGTTGTAACTGCATACTTAACCTAGAATACCAAGCTCTGGGAGCCTGTTTTAAACCATACAAGTGTTCTAGTGGAGTACAATTTCCAATCACCTTACTAGGGAGACGATTAATAAGATATGTGGCGGTGATAAATGCTTCATCCCAATATTTAAGAGGCATAGATGCATGAGCGAGAAGTGAGAGACCAACTTCAACAATGTGACGATGTTTACGCTCAGCAGAGCCATTTTGTTGGTGAGCATGAGGACAAGAGACATGATGTGCAATGTCAATACTGCAGAAGAAGGAGTTGAGTTTTTCATACCCCCCTCCCCAGTCACTTTGGACTGTTAGGATTTTTCTGTTGAGATGTCTCCCAACAAGTTTCTGAAATTCTTGGAAAACAAAAAAGACCTCAGATTTGTGTTTGAGCAAATAAATCCAAGTAAACTTACTAAAATCATCAATGAAACTAACATAGTATTTTTTTTGTCCAAAAGAATCTCTCGCATGACCCCATACATCACTGAAAATAAGCTCTAAAGGAGCATGAGACACACTATGGGACTTAGGATAAGGAAGTTGATGACTCTTGGCACATTGACAAGCTTCACAAACAGACTCAGAAAGTAAACTATGGGACAATGGAAGATTGCCCTTATTGACTACTTGCTTGACTATGATGGATGAAGGGTGTCCTAATCTTTGATGCCACCTTGCCAAAGAGGGCTTGATGACGGAGTAGGCTTGACGACGCTTGCGACTAAGTGCTCCGGATGTGATGAGGTAAAGTCCTCCAATGCATCTACCGTGATGAAGGAGTTCCCTCGTTGCCCGATCCTTGATAAAAAATAACGAGGATGAGTTTCAAAGAAGACATTATTATCGGTGGCTAAACGAGACATAGAGGCAAGATTTTTATCGGCTTGTGGAACATGAAGAATATCTTTGAGAATGAGATCACGTTTAAGACTAGGGGAATTAATCGTAGCTTGACCAATGTGACAAATGTCCATACCTCCACCGCTGGCAGTGTGAATTTGGTCGTTGCCTTGGTACTTCTCACACAGCGCAAGCTGTTCTAGCTCGCTTGTGACATGGTCGGTGGCACCAGAATCAACATACCAAACTCCATCTCCTCCTTGCTCACGCATAGCAGCAGCCACATGACGAGCGTTGGGAACGTAACCTTCATCATAGCGATGCCAACAGTCCATGACCTCGTGACCAGACTTTTTGCAAAGTTGGCAACGAGGGCGGCTGCGGGAGGAGGAAGGACGACGGCTGTTGTTGTTGTAGAAGCCACCGCCCCCAACAGAGACGCCATTGCCGCCTCCAGTGTGGTGGTCGTAGCCACCTGAAGCAGAGCGGGCGCCATCTCCCTGGAAGTATCCGTGCCCACGCTGTCCAGCGGCGTTGGAGCAGTTCTGGCCCTGGTGACCGTGCCCACGGCCGCGCCCATGAGAGGCAGAATTTGCCGAAGACTGCCGCATGTTGGTGTCGTGAAGGAGGGAGAGCCGAGCATCAAAACTCAGCAGCTGGCTGTACATCTCCTGAACCGAGATGAGATCGACTCGAGCAGCAAGCGCAGACACCACAGGGTTGTAGTCCAGATCGAGTCCGGCAAGAATTTTGGAGGTGACTTCCGCATCTGAGAGCGCGGCACCGGTGCAAGCGACCTCATCTGTGAGGCTTTGATCTTGCCAAGATATTCAGCCATGGTGAGTGTACCTTTTTGCAGATTAGTGAGCTCGATGCAGGTGTTGATGGCTTGGCTTGGCTCTGGGCAACAAACATGGTGTGGATGGTCATCCACACCTCGGTCGGCGTCTATAGCGTCACGACCTGAGCAAGGATTTCGCGGGAAAGAGAGCCCATCAAATAACCTTGAAGTTGGTGCTGCTATGCATGCCAGAGGGATCGGACAAAGTTGGCAATTTGCTCTTCTTTCCCGTCCTTGATGATGGTGAGGGTGGCCGGCGGTGCCGGGCTCTTCGCGTCAAGATGGTGTGCCATCTGTGCGCCCTTGATCTGGGGCAGCACAATGGCCTTCCAAAGGAGGAAGTTACCTCTCGAAAGCTTCTCTTGTGGCGGTCCGAGAGAGACAGAGGTGGTGCTGGTGGAGGAGGAGGAGGCGAAAGTGGATGGAGTGGTGGTGGGAAGGGTGCTCAAGGCGGAATCCATGGCAACGGGGTTGGTCATTGTCTCGGCCGGCAAAGGTAGCTAGATGCGATCTTCTCGAAAGGAGGAAGAGGCTCTGTTACCATGTAAAGTTTGGTTGGAAGCGTGAACCCTTCGTCTGGGCCGCATTGGATTATATAGAGACATTGCCGTGGCTTACAAGAGATCGATCAAGGAGAAACCGATCATAACAGATTACACGGGAGAAGAGAAAACAGAAGAAGAGATAGAGGAAAAAGATTACAAAAGTTTAAACAGCTTTCCTATCTCTATACAATTCTTCTTATTCTAACAAGTGACACTTAGTTGTGATTGGCATCCTCAATGGAAAGAAGCTTGAGGGTATCGTTCCTTCATCACAACTGTGATGTAAGCTACATGCAGATGCTTCATTTTGTTGGTTTCTTGTTATTCATTCAGCACAGTTTTGTGTGTTCTCTACATCCAGATTTGTGTTTTTTACACCGAATGCTCGAGGAGTATCTATTTATATCTATTATAATACCCTTTGGAATTGGAACTGAGTGGTGTCTGGAATTTGACCATACGCTCAATAGGAGTATGATTTATGTACTCATGCAATTTGATCTACTGCAATTCAGTGCTGAAATTTAGCATGTAAACATCATTAATCTTGTCTGATTGAATGTTTACAAAATTAACATGACTGAATGTTTCCAAAATTAACAACATCTTGTCATTTCCCAATTGAATGTTTCCAAAATTAACAAAATCTTGTCATTTCCTGATTAAATGTTTCCAAAATTAATAAAATCTTGCCATTTCCCGATTGAATGTTTCCAAAATTAACAAAATCTTGTCATTTCCTGATTAAATGTTTTCAAAATTAACAAAACCTTGCCATTTCTTGGTCGAAGCAGCAGCAACAGTAGGCGGTGGGAAAGGAGAGGACGCTGCGAGCGTTTGTGTGACAGCAGGGTGGTGGCGTGCAAGGATCTGGGTGGTTGTGTGTGGTAGCGCTGGTCGCTCCGACAACCGTGTGGAAGCTAGGGTGGCGCGTTCACGGGGGCGCAGAAGTCGGCGTGCGAGGGCCGTGGCGGCAGCACGCTACGATTCGTGGGCACGAAACATGCCATCGGTGGTTGAGGTGGCCGCAATAGTAGGAGAAGGTATTGCGCTGTGATACAAGATCGCGATGGGAGGGGACCGCGACGGCGAGGAAGCAGGTCCTAGGCGACGAACGGAGGAAGAAGAAAGGAGGCAGGATCTATCCGTAATAGATTTTATGGTACAAGGGGTTTTGAAAAATTCCCATTACACTAGCGTGCGACATTAATTTGGGGACAGAGGGAGTATTTGCTAACCAGCTATGTTTCCATAGTTGCCACTAAAGAACCAGTATACCGTGTTTTTTATGTTATTATAATCCTGGAATTGCATAGTGCTAATATAAAAGAGAATTAAAGCTACTACGCTATCAGCTCTCCGGTGCAACCCCAGTGTATTATTTCGTTGCTACCGTCAGTTGACACCTGTCTTTAGTTTTCCACTGATTTTCCACCGCCAGTTGCGACAAATCTAGAAGGCGGGGGACATGTGGAGCACGCGCTCCCCCTGGTGCGTGACGCCTAAACCCACCCCACCGCTATTTGCACGAACGAAACCACGAGACCCCAGCACTCGCTCGCTTTCTTCCTCCTCCTCTCCCCCTCCCCCACCCAATCCAGCCCCAACCCCACCTCCGGCGACCCCTTCCCTCCTCTCCCAGATCAACTCGACCTGCTGTGGCTGCTGCCAAATCCGTCAGGCCCTCCTTCCTCGCGCATGAAACCCTAGCCCGCAGCCATGGTGGCGACTGAGCTCAGGATACGTAGGAGGCACCCTCTTCTTCCCCAAAACAGGCACGTCTTCTTCTGGTACGAATCCTCCTCCCCTTCTCTTTTCCTGTTTTTCCCCGTCTGATTCATGCGTGCCATAACCACCACGGTCAGTTCCTCGAGGTCGGCCATGGAGGCAGTCCTGACTTGGCAGCGGACATGGAGTTCGTCTCGCCTCAATCCCTTCCTCCTCGACATGGCGACAGAGATGGACAGCAAAACAAGAAGGAGGTGCAGCACCACATCCCTCTCCTCCAAAAGAGAGTCTCAACAAGGGATGGGTATGAATCCCTCCTCCCCTCTTCTTCTTCTTTATTTGGTTTTGTGCAGGTTGTTTTGATCTCATCTGGTCAAGGGGGAACAAGGAGAAGTCACCTTGGTTACAAGCGGATTGGACTTTGTGGTGGTGCCGTTGAGTAGCTCCCCTTGAGGCAAATCCATCATCTTTCTCTCCTCTGCTCCACAACTGCATCTTCCTCGCCACTGGCTGTGTCGTGTCTTGAACATGTTTTAGAGTAGAGTAGTTTTCTTTCAAAACAATGAAACAATAAAAACTGACCTTTGTTTAGATGTTCTTTCTGTCACTATCATATAGATACATAGGCATGTATGTTACATTTTGCGAACACACAAAATTATGCTTACTTTTTACTCTTATGAAAATTGGGAGGAGTTGAGTATGTAGTACAGTAGCAAATAAAGTGGCATCTGTGGTGGAAAAGGAGAAGCTTGCCTGATTGTACTTCTGATCATTGTTGTGCCTCACTATTCGTTTAAACTAGCTAAATATAATTCACTTGATTTGAATGCTTATTAAGTTTGTTAAGATAACTGCTCATTTAGTTACAAGTACTGTTAGAGAAAACAACCAAGGAAGGATGTCCAGGAAAATATATAGTTCCTAGAGAAGGTAATGTGTTCTAGATCCATCTTTAAGAAGTTCTGCAAAATATAGGCTTGACGTTCTTTTTAGTCTATGATCAGAAGTGGGCTCTCATGCCCTGCCGATGATTTCAAAGACTGCTCTAAGTGTTCTTCCAAATCATAATTTCTCTTTTTCAATTCCTCATTCCGTTGGGTCACTTGATTTGTACATGTACTCTTTTGTTGATTGCCAGACTTTCACCTGCCATCAGTATTTGCACTTAAGTAGTGAAATTGACGTTTTAACTTATAAAAATGTGCTAGATATGTGAAACTTGAGCTACTAGATATATGAAACTTGAACTTGAACAGAAGCTCCAGTTTTGGTTTTCCCTTATAGTTAAACAATCACATTCTCCATGCTTCTGGTTTTTACACCCCAGTAGGATAGCTCATCTAAGGGAAAGTACACAAATTGTCATTCACTGAGCATTCTACTTAATATATTCAGCCACAACCTTAAATCTTGATTATTACAATCGTAGTTTAGAAACATGGCTTACTTAGTGTGAGCTATACTTCGACTAAGATATTATATTACATTGTATGATCATGTCCTAAGCATGGTACATATCTGTACACATCCATGTCTTGGTTGGGAAGGGTTTGTCGACTTAATTTCTGTTTGATTCAAAATACCCTTTCCAACATTATATGTTTATGACATTGTGTCACTGTGAAGGACCATTTTAAGGAGGGGCACTATGTTTGAAAATTTTAAACTATACAATTCTAAACAAAGGTACAGATCAACAGATTTTTCTTCAATATTCTATTCACATATTTCACAACAGTCAATTTTTTGGTGCCTTGACTGTAAAGTTTTCCAATATTCGTCCACAATGCAAAGGCATTCTCTGTATTAGCAGACTGCTGGAAAAGAAATCTTACGCTTCCAGGAAGGACCATAGAGCTAATGAGCATTGCTCATCAGTGATGACTCATCTTTATGTAAACTCATTTCCGATTATTTTTTACACATGAGAAGAGAGTCCAATGTATAGTGAGTTGATGAGATGTTATCTACTAAGGTTGCCTGCTTGCTCTCTGTTTCAGATTGAGGAGAAATGATATTTGTCATTTCATAATCGACAATATCACAAATATGGTTTACAACAACCTGCGGAAAATTGACAGAAGTATGGAAAATAGTGATATGGTTCTTATGTTCCTTCCCTATGTAGCAACTTTACTGACAATCTGTCATCACTTACTGCCATTTTGTCAAAGGTACGCAACATTTAGAGTCTTTCGGAGTACTTCGAATAATTTAGGGTGATATAAGAGTACATGTGAGAGTACTTTGGCTGCTAGGTTGTGTAATTAAAAAAAATATTTTTTTTGTTCAGCTGGTATTATAAAATATAAGTTACTTATTGTTTTAGCACTGTTTGGCACTCAGAGGGACTGAAGATAGATGCTCATAATGCATATTTACTTTATACTGCCTAATGCTTAATATTCTTATTTGCCCTATGATATTTTCATAAACTCCCAATAGCTCAGTCTCCCGTTTATCATGCAGATGACTAGGGACCACTAGAAAAGTACTGTGTAAATGTATGAAACTAAGAAGATTATTCCTTCAGCCTTTTTTTCTCCGGTGTCATGATCACCTCTTTGTGGAAGTATGCTTAGCAAAGTTCTAAACAGCAGCATGCCTTTTGGTACATGTATGCATCTTTTTTCATTTTCCTTATTGGATGGCATTGAATTAGAGAATACAGAGAAGTTCTTTTTACCAATGTTACAACCTGAACTTAAATCATAGTCAATAACAATGATCTCCCCTCTAGAGCAAGCGTTATGGAATTGCAAGGGTTATTACTACAAGGCAAGATTCAGCCCTACTGAAACAGTCCAATAATTAATCTACTCTGTCACGCTCTAAAGATCTTATCGATGGCAGCATACGATTTTGGTTAGCACATGCATCTTATGTAGTAGGAAATCTCAGTTCACATGAGACTTTAGCTGATGCGTAGTAAATTATAATGCTCTTTACTCTGCTCCAAAGTTACCCGAGATTGCAAAAATGACCATTATTTCAAAATTTCACCCGCATTATTTCTTTTCTTAACCAGAAGAATTTGTTGCATCTTAAATTAGGTATGATGTGCCCACCATATTCTTGGGATCATTAACTTCAGTTTTATTTTTCTGCAGGTTTTGTTTCAGACAAATGCTCAAGGACACATGATAAAATCTAAGGTTTCGGTTCAAAAGACTTCTAGATCCCATCTTGTGAACATTCATCTACAATCGTACATTTTTACGCAAGTTGACACTTTACAGTTATCTCCAATTTATTCAAATTTGTGTTGCAAATTGTTCAGAATCAAGATGGATCTCAAAAACGATTATAGTAAACATGTGTTCATGGGCGACACATGGCAGCACACGAGACACTATGCTATGTGTTATTACCCATTTATTATTGAACCTCCTCCTCTGATATTCTGACAAGCACCTCGAGCAATAGTTGGTACTATCAACGCAGATTTGACCTACAGGTGCAGCCAATCAATCACAAAATGACTGAAGAACGAGTGCTGCTTTCTTTTCCTAACCACTGGAATCACCCTGTATATCAGCGGTATTCCATACCATTTTGCCATTGATTTTCAGCAGTCACACCTCATGACATTTAGAAGGGACCAAAGGATCACAGTCTAACTGAAAGGTTTGCCCCCTTATCTCCGATCAGATGCAACAATAGTGGAGCAGATATTGAGTCCCTATTGCGCGCTTGATTACATCCCTGATGACAGAGACTTAATGGGTGATCTAACAGCTTTTGCTTGCATAGCACACACTAAACAGTGTACTCTCCTGCCAGCAGATATAATTGTAAAATTCGATGATGCAGTTGCTGATGCTTTAATTTATCTAGGCCAACAAACCACAACATTTTTCGGTGGCTATCCAGTGAAGCGCACTACAAGGATTCCAACAATCAAAGATTAATTATGCAGCAATATGAAGAGCCAGCTGAATGTTTCATCTCTCATATTTTGCTAAACAACATGCTTATTGACAAAGTCTCAACCATGGTCATACTGCTGCCACGTCCAGGATCTTCTCTGATGGTTCAAAAGACGTAAAAAATATGTTCGCAAACATCAGCTTCTTGCGAACCCTATTTGTTTTACTTCTATTTATTTATTTACTATTTAATTAGGAAAATGCCAAGTCCATGTGGAGTCTGTAGCTTACTACAAATGCTTAGCTATCTGAAGCGGAAGAGCTCCCTTCGGTATTGTGCTGGCCAGATAATCAGCATCTGCTTCTCTGAGATGACACATCTTCAGGCATTGGTTTCTGCTTCTTAAAAGGGTAGAGCTCCCAATCAGTATTGTGTATATTTAGTTAGCACAGAGTAGTATAACTTATATGTTTTACATTACTAAACATTATAATTCTGCATGTATCAAAATGGTCCAGAATTAGACTTCTTGATATCTTTGAAACCAGCTCGACACCAATACCACTGTCACCAGTTCTCTTACTTTAAAAGAAGAAACAACAGACATGCATGCGCTCGCGGGGTGCCGCCGCGCCTCCTTCCTGCTAGTTAGTATTAGATTGGACAGTTTACTATGAAATGGAGGTAACGCTATTTTCTTTAGCAGTTTTTTCGGTTGTTTGCAAGGTTGTCTGATTCTTAACCAACATATTCCTGTCCAAAAGGTGGTATATCTATGAAGAGTGGCGACAAATGGAGTGCGCTTCTTTTTAGATAAAAGTGGTATAATTAGGGACTGAGATCTAATCAAGTCACGCTGCGACTTTAGCCATCTAATCTACGTTCAAAACGCATCCAACGGTCTACATGCGATTCATCTTTGTCAGAGTACATATTTGTTTCGAATCATGTATTTGGTAGTCCTAATATTTCAATTTGTGTCTTGTTTTTTGTCTGAATGATTACAGACAAGAAAATAGAAAATGTTCAGTTACTCATCAGGATAGTATGAGAAACGGATGTCAACTAGTGCTAATTTTGATTTTGGTTCAGAATTTTTAAATAACTCACTTTACTAAACTGAAACTGATTTATTTTAGTGATACGTGAGTAGAACTACATCTTCAACATACTAACTGAACTTTTTAGCATACAAATATTGTCAGTAACTGAACTTTTTGGATAGAGATTAGATGCCTAAATGCTCAACTTTTTGCTTGTGTCTCGTATAGACCGTTGGATGTGTTTTGAATGGAGATTAGATGGCTAAAGTTACAGCGTGACTTCATTTGGTGAAGTCACTGGATCTCAGTCCTATAATTAGTAAGGGAAGTATCACAGCTATAGTCATATGTAACTCATGGTACAATTTATATGTTTTTTTTTGCCATTTGCCTAAGAGAATGTCCACTTAGATGTTACTCCTTTATTCCTAAATAATTGTTGTTGGGGAGAACTAGACTAGTTCTCCTAACAACAATTATTTAGAAACAGAGAGAGTAGTATGTTAGAATATATCTCTACGCATATCTGCCGTCTGTTGGTAATGACCGAGGAATCCATAACCCTGACAATGATCCGGAGGAAACAAAACATTTTGTGTCTTACTGTTGCTTTAAGAAAAAAAATGGGTAGGCAAATGGGTGGGCTCTGCTCTCCATCCTTATAGAATCTTCCATCCTCCAAGACACGTGTTTACAAGCAATAATAATCCACTATATACATGAATTTGACCAAATTTTACAATCAATAATAATGCTAGATATGTGAATTTGACGAAGAAATAAAGGGAGTAAACCAAACCAAAGAGGCATCATCACTCATCTCCCTGTCCCTTTCTCGGCTTAGCAATTCCAAAAGATTCTTATTTGACCAAAATTTGCAATTCATACACTGACCATAGGGTATAGTGCATATTTGACTACTACTCCCTCATTTCCTAAATATTTGTCTTTTTAGAGATTCAATTACGAACTACATACGGAGCAAAATGAATGAATCTACACTCTAAATTATGTCTATATACATCCGTATGTAGTCCGTAGTGAAATATCTGAAAAGACAATTATTTAGGAACGGGGGAAGTAGGAAGCAAGCAGATCAAAGCTAACAAAGCTACAACAAAGGATAATAAATCCAAAGAACAAAGCAAGTACACAACAACAAATGGGTTCCAAGTCAATAGCCCCGCAGTAGCTCACAAGCTCACATGCATACAAGTTGAATAAGTAGCCTTGAAGTTTAGATAATAAGTAGTCAACAAGCCGAGACCTCTAAAGTTGTTTGGCACCGTATACTCCAGTGCGGCGAAGGAAGGCCAGGTAGATCATCGGAGACCTTTAAAGTGCTGAACACGCGTTGCACCATATGCTCTAGTGAGAAGTCCAGGTAGAAGAGCCTTGAGCCTAGCATCAAGCATGTGACGCTATCACACACAAAACAAACAAAAAGGGTCAGCTCTCTCTCTCTCTCTCTCTCTCTCTCTCTCTCTCTCTATATATATATATATATATATATATATATATATATATACAGCCCCAAAAGGAAATAATATAATAATTTGTGATTGGTAAGTTTACCCCGTTAGGATCATGCTCATGATAATGGGATATGGATATTTTTGCGAAGTGTAAGGCACCCATAGTATTTTCCTCAAACCCGCCATAATTTTCCTGATATGCCATAATCCCTTGAAAACCAAAATCTGCAAGTGGATCTTCTGGATCAACTTTGACTTGCCACCCTTGTGTGTTAATGTTGTTTTTCAACCAATCCTTTTGACGATCGGTAAAGCTTTTTGACATGCCATATAATTTCTTGTACATGCTCTCCCTAGCAGGGGAGTCTCCTAGGAATGGATGATTCAGGACATCTTCTTTACTGCCAAAAATGATTGGAGTTAAAGACATATGATGGTTAATGCTAGAAGAATTAGTTGGCTAGTGCATACCTTATATTTGGATTCAGGAGGAATTGATGAAAGTCCCTTAGTTCAACATCATTTGCCCAGCGGTTCAAAATATTGTTGAATATCATCTCTGCCAAACCTCGCTTAGGCCTCCAAGCATCACCAAGATTCCTTTCATGAACATGGGATGGCTTAATTTGCATCATGTTGCCATTGAGAGCATAAGTTCCACTAAGGTGCACATCATCTACTGTCATGTGTTTGCCCCATAACCTCTCAAGTGTCTCATACAAATTCCTACCATGATTAAAGAGATAAATTTACATCACAAACAAAATAACAGAATTTAATGTAACAAAACTAATATGAATGCAAGGCAAAGCACATTCTAATGAGAGAAACAGACATAGCAACTTGCACAATCTAAAAGACTAAACTAATGTATGGAGTAAATACAAGTGTATAAGGCAATGTAAGCAAATACAAGTTTACAAGGCAATGTAAGCAAATACAAGTGTATGCAGCAATGTGGCGATGTAAGCAAATATAAGCCAGATAGGATAAAGAGGGGAGGAGGGTTTCCATACCTTATACTATCTCTTAACACTATGGGAATGGAACCTTGATTATTTGATGAATGTAAGTTATGTAACCAGGAGTGTACACTTTGTGGAGAGTGAGCGTAAGCTATCACAGTTCTTCCAATCTCCCTATTATAGGCGACACCATGGGTCTTAACAATCCCTATGTCAATTTCTGGGTTTAGCCCAATTGCGTCTGGCTGATTAAAGGGCAATTCATTGTGAACTACGAAAGTAGCTGCTCGTTTCTGCACTTCTGTTGAAACAAATCCTTCTTCCTTATTCCCAGCAAAGGTTATTGCTTTATTTGAATAATATATAGAACCATGTTTTCTCCAAGTTCTCCATTTTGAGAACAACTAAACTCATAGGGCTGAATAACAGTACCATAGCTTTTAGTACGAAAGTTTTTGGTTTCATCTTTCACGCATCTCTCGAATATTGTTTTCTCATTTTGCTGCAATTGTACAGAACAAGTGGAGATGAGCTTATGAGGTTGAGGGGGGAAATGAAAAAAAGGAAAAACTTGGATGCAAAGGAATGTATGCTCTGCTTATACTTACATGGTGTGGTTGTGGTTGTTGCTGTTCCACTTCCATTAGTTCCATGCTGAAAAATGAACAAAACAAAGAAATACACATGAGAAACGTAAAACGAAAATAAACAACCCAAAGAATAGGGGAGGGGGGAGAAAGATACCTGGGATTTCTTTTCTTCTCTTCGTCTTCCCAGTGCGAGGCAATAAGCAGCAGCAGAGCAGCCCGAGCAAACGTGCAGGAAGGGTGGCGGCTGGATCTAGGGTTTGTTTTTCTTTTCTTTTGTGAGCAATGATCTAGGGTTTATGTGGTGGGAGTCGGGTGGGGGTGCCTTTATAAGGCCGAAGGCGCAGCCATCCTATAAATAACCTAAACCAATAGGGGGTGGGCTCACTTTGTTTGCCCGGGGCACATTGTCTGGGCCTGTGCGTTATTTCTCCTTTTGCATTTTTCTTATATTACGGTAAATTTTATATAAATATTAAACGAGGATAAGTAGACGCCAGTAGATTTTGTTTTGAGGTAAATATAATAAGAGTTTAAGAACTTGAGCGCGACGATCATTTTGATGCACAAACTTGTAAAATACGTGTTTTTGACATTAAACTTGTGCAGCCATTGCAAATACGGTCACATTTTTCGTATGCGAGTGTATGTGTTGCCTACGCGGCATGGCATGCTTGTTGAAGCGCAGTGCACGTGTTTTTTTTTTGGCAAAAACACTCATTTTTTTCAACTTCGTACAAAAGCCCATGGCTGCAAACAGAGTCGTTCGTTGGGTCCCACCTGCCAGTGTAAGGTGTAAATAAATTGGGCTGAAAAATGCTACGGTAGGAGTTAGAGCCGGCGCCCTGTCGCATTAGGACGACGGGTGTCCTGATCACCCAATTTGATCTTGCTTAGTGTGTTATATGGACTACTAAGTTATAGTATATCATATACGATAAACGTTCATATTCTCAACTATAGTTTTGTTTTCTAGATTTCCAATTCTATTTTTGGATTCAACCCAAATTTCCGCTGATTTGTCCTAAAGAAACTTATGTACATTAATTCTGCACGATATTTTCTTTTACCTAGATTTTTCAATTTACAATATTCTAGTTCAAACAAAATTTGGTTTCATTCTGATCTATATTTTCCTTTATCAGGATTACTTAAAATGTTTGAATTAAAATAAAATTTCCATTGATTTCTGTGAAAGAAATTTTGTACATACATTATGAACTATTTTTTATCTGGATTATTCAAATGCAAACAAAAATTAGTTGATTTGTCCTAAAAAATTGTGTGCATTCATTCTGATCTATATTTTCCTTTATCAGGATTTTAAAACTTATTTTCTTAATTAAAATAAAATTTCCGTTGATTTCTCTGAAAGAAATTTACATACATACATTACGAACTATTTTTTATCTAGATTATTCAAATGCAAACAAAAAATAGTTGATTTTTCCGAAAAATTTGTGTGCATTCATTCTGATCTATATTTTCCTTTATCAGGATTTTAAAACTTAAAATGTTTGACTAAAATAAAATTTCCGTTGATTTCTCTGAAAGAAATTTACGTACATACATTACAAACTATTTTTTATCTAGATTATTCAAATGCAAACAAAAATTAGTTGATTTTTCCTAAAAAATTGCTTGCATTCATTCTGATCTATATTTTCCTTTATCAGGATTTTAAAACTTAAAATGTTTGAATTAAAATAAAATTTCCGTTGATTTCTCTGAAAGAAATTTACGTACATACATTACGAACTATTTTTTATCTAGGTTATTCAAATGCAAACAAAAATTAGTTGATTTGTCCTAAAAAATTGCGTGCATTCATTCTGATTTATATTTTCCTTTATCAGGATTTCAAAACTTAAAATGTTTGAATTAAAATAAAATTTCCGTTGATTTCTCGGAAAGAAATTTACGTACATACAGTACGAACTATTTTTTTATCTAGATTATTCAAATGCAAACAAAAATTAGTTGATTTGTCCGTAAACATTACGGGCATTCGTTCTGAACTATATTTTCTTTTATCTATATTTTCAAATTTTAAATTACTCAAGTTCAGACAAAAAATTAGTTGATTTGTCCAAAGAAAATTATGTACATTCATTGTGCACTATATTTCTATTATCAGTTTTCTACATTTAAAATTATTTCTGTTGACCGAAAAAATTATGTAGATTCATTCTGACATCTATTTTCATCAAACTAGATTTTCAAAATTTGAAACTATTCGAATTAAAACAAAATTTTAAATGATTTTGTCCGAATGAAATCTACGTACATTCGTTATGAACTATGTTTTATTTTACCTAGATTATTCAAAATCAAACAAAAAATTAGTTGATTTGTCTGAAAAATTATTTACATTCATTTTGACCAATATTTTTGTTGTTCAAAATCAAATTAGAAATCAAACTCAAAATTGTTTTAGAACACGCAGCTCATAGGTTCGAACCGTGACTTCCCTTTTTCCCATTTTGATATCCATTTTCATTTGTACGGTTTATTGGACGTCCGGTGGCGGCGGGTTGTCGTCGTCGTCTCCGGCCTTGGAGTGATCCTCGAGGAGGTCCAGGTGAACGATGACCCGGTGGCGAAGCCCACGCCTACCGTGGCGACGGTGACCACGGGCAGGCAGGGTGATCCATTTCACCTTAGGAATGGCGTTGGGGTCAGCGGTCCAGGCCCACAGTGCCAGGTCCCTCGTGTCCTCCTTACGACGAGAGCGGGGCTCGATGTAGTCCAACGAGCAGCGGCGGCCGATGAGGAAGGTGGTGATGTACTCATTCCACCCGTGGAGGGGGACCCCTTCCAAGCACAACCGGACGTGCATGAGCATGTCCTCGTTCTCGGCGTGGGCTTCGAGCCTCCATTGGCGAATGAAGATGCGATAGCCAGAGCCGAGCAGGTGGTCGCGGGACACGACATCGGCGCAGTGATGCTGGTACATGAAGCGGACGAAGAACCGCTCGGGATAGTGCTTGACCACCTCGACATCCGCGTTGCGTGCACCCAGGGCCGCGGCGATCTCAGCGGCGACATGCTGACAGGAGACGTCCTCCCTATCCCCTTCGAGCCAGGCGACCTTAGCGTTGGTGGAGAGGAGGGCGGATTCCGCTTGCATCTCGGGCATCGCCGGCACGACGACGTAGTCCTCAGCCGGCCGGAGCGAGGCATCACCAGGGCGCATCTCCATAGTAGGAGAATCGCGCGCGTGCAGCTGCATGCTTGGACCGGGCACAGGAAGGGGCCACACCACGGCGGATGGCGCCGGAACCTCCCAGCCACGGCCTGAACGGGGAGGCGGCACTTCTCTAGGAGCAGCAGTCAGACAAGGCAGAGGAGGTGAAGGCAGGGCGATGCAGTCAAGAGAGCTCAGGGGCATACAACGCCTGCGACATCCCTTAGATTTATGCCCGTTTTGCAGGCAGCGAGAGCAACGAAAGGGATCGCCGCAGACTGACGCCCTGTGCCCAAGAACGAGGCATCTGCAGCACCTCCCGAAGAGCCACCGGGGAATTGATGGCGGCTTGAATGCAGGGGATGGCAAAGACAGCAGGCGCGGGCCTTTACGGGACGTGACGAGCTGCCACCCTGTGACAGCCCAAGTGCTGCCCCTACCTTATTTGGCATGTAACCTATTGTATGAACCTTGTTGCCATGAGTTTAATGATGTTTTGCAACTTGTCTTCCATGTCTTGTTCTTGCATTCATGCATCATGCATCCATCATGTCATGCCATGTTGTGTAGTGACCATGTATGTGAGTGTTATGATTTGGTTTGAGTGTGGGTGGAGCTCATGGGTGCAAGATCCTCTTTCTTCCCCTCTCTTTTCTTTTCAACAAAATCCCAACCTAATGCCTTTATTCCCCATGTTGCTTTATAATCAGAATTAAGTTGACAATTAAATTGCTTAAAAATGTTCACAGGTAGCCCTATATATAATTAATTTTGAGTATGGTTGTTTTGATGTTGAGGTTTGTATGCTTTAGTGTTTTAAATAACAGGGGGCTGCCTAGTTAAAATATTTAAAAATTACTTGCCCAAAAATTAAACTTAATATTTTATTTAAATGGGGCATATTATTTTCTCTGCAAAAGTATTTTTGTTGCACCAGAAACCCTTTATTTTTATCTCTGGGTTTTCCCTTATGTTGTTTTGTTTTTAAATAAAAATAAAACCTTTTCTTTGTTTCCTGTGTGAAAGAGAGTGGACATGGGCCTCCTGTCCTCCCCGCGTGGCCCATCAATGGCGCCAGCAGCCCAGCCGGCCTTCCCTCACTGCGTGCGTTCGTGCTCATGTACGGCAAGGCATCGACAGCAGCCACGTCGGATTGCTCGTTGATTTGACGGCCGGCGGGAGCCCGAGCCGGCTATTTGTAGTGTCCTCCGTGCCCTAGGGTTTCTCCTCTCTTAGTTCTGCTCTTCTTCTCCCCTCCCTGTCGTCGGTAAGTCTCTCCAGGCGACATGCTATCGTCGCGCCCGCCGTGCTCCGGCCAAGCTGCTGCTTGTGCCCGGAGGTAATCTCCGCGTCGCTCCCCTCCATGTTGGTGGCACAGGAAGGATTCACGCCCTCGGCCTCTTCTTCCTCTTCGACCGAGGGAACGTCAGGCCTCTCCGTCGTGGCTTCCTCGAGCTCTTCCTCCTCTGCTCCGCGTCCGGGAACGTCGCCGCGCGCCGTCATTGTCTACATCGTCCCCGTCGCGCGTCCGGCCTCGCCTACATGTCCAATGGACACTAGGTGAGCTCCTCGTGGCGCCTGCCTTTCCTTGCCGTCTGTCGCCTCGCGTAGGCATCGCCGCGCCAATGTCGTCGCCGTTGTCCCTGTGCTCCGGCGCCTCTGAATCTCCGGTTCAGAGAGCAGTTTTGCCGCACGCCCCTGCTCCGTGCCGCCGCTCCCGCGCCTTGGGGATAGAGTCCCTAGGCCTCTCGCATCCCTTGCCGGGGTTCTCTCTCGCCGGAGTCCTCCCCTGCGCTCGCCTGGCCGTTGCCGTCGCATGTCGCTATCGGAACTGTCGTTTCCGTCAGTTTCGTCAGGTTCCCATGCGGTGTGTGCTTAAGATAGGGAGATCCCCTTCTTTATTAACCTCCGAGCCCGTAGCGCAGTGGTTGACGCCAGTGGGGTTCGACCGCCAGGTCGTGTGTTCGAGCCCGTGGCTCCCCCGTTTTTATTTTTGTTTTTTATTTGTTTTCCTTTTTAGTTTTCTTCCTTTTGCAAATGTATGTGTGTGTCGATGCAGATTCCAGGTTTTTTTATTTTTCTTCCTTGTCAAGTGTATGTGTATGTGGATATATGTGTGTGCTTAGACATACATGCATATGTGAGTGCTTGGTGCATACACATGGGAGTGTGTGTATATGCACATGTGTGTAGGTGTATGTGTGTTGAGTGTGAGTATGTGTATATACATAAGGGTATATATGCATGTGTATATATGTGTGGGGGGGGGGGCAGATTACACCCTTATGTGTGTGTATGTGCATGTGAGGTGCACATATGCATGTGCTTGTGTGTGTAGGTGTGTAGGTATGTGTATGCACATCTGGATGAGAGTGTAAGTGTGTGCTTGTGCAATATACATGTGAGGTGTATATGAGCATGTGTGTGTGTGCTTGGAGTGTGGGGTGGTAGAGTGTATGTGTGTGTGTAGGGGACTAGTGGGTTTCCCCACTTGACCCCCTTTGTTGTCATGCTTGTTAGTAGGTTTGTTTGTGTTTGCCATGTTAAGCTAAGATTCTAAATTTGGTTATGATCATATTGCTTTCGTCCATCTAGATTCGTATGTCACTTATGAGAAAGGTGGTAGTTTTGCTAGCTTAGTGGTGCCATGTTGCTTGACATGATCATATGAGTGTGACACATGTATTTGGAGTAGAAATAGCCAATGAATCCATTGGTGCTTTCAGATTTCACTTTTGAGCAAGTTTATAAAACTGTCATTTTTAGCTGTGATGCTACTTTGTCATTTTTGCATGATTTAATCCTTGCTTGCTTTGGGGCATGTGCCAACATGGAAGTGGTAGTGTTTTATATCTACTATGCCATGGTATTTTTGTTTAAGATGAGAATCACCCATATAAGTGGAACCATGTTGTTAAGTAGCCAACTTAATGTTTCTGTTTCAGCATGCTAAAAAAAACTACTAAGTCTGAGAATCTGCTGTTATTTTTATGCCATGTAGAGTGGATGGTATCTTGTGATGTCTTGGGAATTTGAGCATGCTCAGTGCTAGTGTTTTGGAGTAGATGTTGTCTTCTATCATCCTGTTAATTTTCATGCCAAGAGGTTCTCTCTAACATATTTAACTACTTCTGTCAACTTGCTACTTTATTAACTCAGATTTCAGAAAATTGTTATTTTCACCAAGTCCCAGAAAACTGTTTCATCATGTCAACTTGTTAGCTTCATGCTTATTGAGGTGTGCATCCTATGCAGATTGTGTAGTTGGATAAGTTGATGACTTTGTTGTCTAGATTCTGTCAGTATCCTGTTTGTGGCTGTAGGGTTCCTGTAGCTCAAGTTGTGGGTTGTGTAATTTGCTATGTTGCTGCTTTGTGGCAGATTGTTGTTTTGTTGTTTTGTGACTTGTGGGAGCTATACTCCATGGAATTGAATTATTTTTTAGTCTATTGTGGTTGGTTTTTCATTGCCTAACCATTGGCTACCTTGGAATGCAAAGAATTATCCCATGGCCTTGTTGTCTTGTGTTTTTGCCCTCGTACCTTGTCGTGAGCGTATCGTGAGAACCGTAACTCCGTTTCTTTCGTTCTTTATATGCATTTCTATCGATTTTGCATGCTGCATCCATATTTGCCATGTTCATGCATATTTAAATAACTTAACATGAGGTTCTGTCCAGAATCATTAATAAACAAACTTTGCATGTGAAACATGACTAGTTTTGGATTGCCTTGTTAATTCTTCATAAATGAATCATGCATCATCTTGGTTGTGCATTGCACCTTGGTTGGATGTTTATTATTGCCATTTCTCTTGGGTAGACACGAGTGTTGATACTGAGTATGAGGACCTAGGAGAGTACTACTATGAGGATCCCGCTACTTGTTCCACCGAAGAACCAACAGGCAAGATGATCATACCCGGATCCCGATACTATTTTAGCTTGCTAGTTTCTCGCTCTTATCATTACAATTATGCTACCTACCACTTGATATCAGCCTCCTAAATGCCATGAAAGCCTCTAACCCTCCACACCCTAGCAACCTTTGATTGGCTGTTACCTTTGCTCAGCCCCGCTTATAGCGTTCTTAGTTGCAGGTGCAGGTTGTTCCATGTGTTAACATGGATTTGGATATCACAATATTTATCTGTTATTTAATTTAATGCACATATATATCTTGGTAGTGGTGGAAGGCTTGGCCTTATGCTAGGTGTTTTGTTCCGCTGTTACCGCCATAGTTCTTGTTATCAGTGTTATGGTTTCCATATTTTGCGCTCCTAACATGCTCGGGGTTGTTATGGGGACCCCCTTGTTTATTAGGTTGAGATTAAAACTTGTCTGGGAAGACCCAACATTGGTACTACATTTGCTTAACAACTTAATAAAATTGCATAGAGCTTTGCAAACCCGTGGATAATTAATCAACCTCCGGGTAAGTGCTCCGCATGAGTGTTGGTCCAACCCAGAGCAGCTTATTAACGCCGCCCGGGGCAACTCGGTGATTGGTGTGGTAACCATCGCTCATCCGTCGTGTCCTAAGAATGAGATACACGACTTTTATTGAGTTCGTCGACACGTCGGGAGGTCTTGCTGGATTTGTTTTACCTTTATCGAATGTCATGCGTGTGGAGTCTGACTTTCTTTGGGTTTTCTCGAAGTGTTGGAATTCCTTTGGCATTACCTATGATGACCACGAGGTCCGTGGTCGAGGCTATTCCCGCGGAGTGTGGTTAATTTGTGATGGACTAGTTGGAGCACCCCTGTAGGGTTAAATCTTTTCGAGAAGCCGTGCCCGCGGTTATGTGGCAACTTGGATATTTGTTTGACACCCGGTTATAGTAAACTTGAAGTGAACTCTAATAAAATACACCAACTGTGTGAGTAACCGTGATCGTCTCTGCTCATGAATATGATCCGAGAGAGAACACAGCAGGGTTATGTTTGATGTAAGTAAGTGTTCAGGATCTCATAGAGATCATACTAGATTCGATCCTTCATCGTAGGCCACTCAAATTTATTTCATGTTTCGTAAGTTAGCCACCATAAATGCTTAGTGCTGCTGCAAACCAAACACTTACCCCATCCTAACCTTTAAGCTTGAATAGTCTCGGTACCCGGTCGCTTGATTGCTGAGTCCTTGTGGCTCACAGATTCTACAACCCTCCAGGTACAGGTTTAGATGAGTACGTGCAGGATGATCTTACCCAGCTCCAGTGGGAATATGATGAGGAAAGAGGCAGGATGTATGTGACTTACCCGGATGAGTAGAGGACCATGGTCGTGATCTTTGGGATATCGAGATAGTATCATTTGCATCTATTTTATCGTTTGATTTCGTCTGTAGTCGGACCCTGCCTTCATCATGATGATTTGAACTCTGTGTGAATTGTAATTTAGCATGTAGCGAGTGTAAGCCAACTTGTATACTCATCTCTTCTGTAATGTATGGTGCAATGTTACTATACTTGCGAACGGCAAGATGCGCCTCTATCCCTTGCGAGGCCCTCGTGTCTTAAAATGGATAGGCGCGCATCTTGGGCGTGACAAGTTGGTATTCAGAGCCATACGACCATAGGAGCCTTTGCTTGATCGAACTTGGCCGAGTCGAGTCTAGTAAAACTAATTTGAGTCTAGTTATATCGGAGAGTAGGATTCTTTTTACTCCTCTTATATGCTCTGGTGAGGTACTCGACTTGGGATTTTGATTCTACTCATCTTCTCTCTCAAAAAAAATTTAGGACCACGCGGGTATTTTGGAGTCTATATGATGCCGATGTGACAGGATTTTGTCTTGGTGCCTCCTGTCTGACTTGATTTCTTTTGGGGAGTCGAGCTCCAGGGAATGTTGGCACATCGTTATCATTCAGCCTTGATATCTCAGGACGGAGAGTGTTTGGATTTACTTCAATACTTATCGTGGTGAGATAAGGTCGGAGTCACCCAGTACTGGGGAGGCGTCCGGGGTACCACCATGGTTTAGTATCGTTGTGAGTTCGAGGATTCGAGTTAGATGAAGTTGCGAAAGCCTCTGGTTATGTGTTGAAGGATGGATGCAGTTGGGGTGTAGGATTGTTAGTTGTGTGAGATATTTCCTCCTTGTATCCCCCACACCGGATTGCATAACTAGAAAGTTTTCGAAAGTTCATAGGTGGGAAATCTTGTAGTTATCTAGGATCATCTTCTTCAGATGTATGTGGGTATATACATTTGTTCTGAGCGCTTAGCTCAATACTTTTGTGTTATTGCAAGTGGCTTCTAATTTCTGATGATGTTATCATAAACCGAAGAAGCATTCCTACTAATTTTTTCAATAGGAAGGTTGTGTTGTTTTGTTCAATTTCTTTCAAGCATTTGATTCAGCTTTGATTCATCCTTCCAATGAGGTGCTGATGCGTTTTATCCATCATTAGGATGTCTCCACCAACTCACAACAATACGAGTCGTGGTGAGGAGCAGACTGATGTTCCACCACCACCACCGCCCCCGCCGCCGCCACCTCCACCTCCTCCTCCAGAAGCTTGGCAAGCTGTGATGGCTGCAACCAATGCGAACACTCAGTTCTTGCTCAAGTTGTTGCAAGAAAGGGAGCAGGGTCAGCAAGGTTTTCAAGGGAATTTTCAGAATCAGCTTCAGTTTGCGACACTCAGTCAGTTCCTTGCCAACAAGCCCAAGTCTTTCACCTGTTGTGAGCAGCCTCTTGATGCTGATGATTGGCTTCGTGATATGAGTAAACATTTTGAGTGCAGCAATGTCAGGCCAGAGGACTTTGTCAGATTTGCTTCGTTCCAGCTCAAGGGTCAAGCAGCTGATTGGTAGCAGCAGTACAAGGATTCCAGGGGCGATCGTGTTGTTACTTGGGACGATTTCCGTCGTGACTTCAGGGCTCATTACATTCCGACAAGCTTTGTCAAGGAGATGCATGAGAAGTTCAGGCACCTGAAGCAGGGAAGCAAATCTGTCTATCAGCCAACGTCGAGTTCCAGAATCTAGCCTGTTATGCCAAGCAAGATGTTCCAGATGACAAGGCTATGATCTATCAGTTCAGAGGTGGTCTCAAGGATGAGCTTCTGCCAAGCCTAGTTCTTTAAGAGCCTCGTGAGTTTGATCAGTTCTATAACATGGCTTTGAAGGTTGAGGCAACTCAGCTCAAGTTGGAGAACTCTAAGAAGCGTTTAAGGGATTCATATTCTTCTTCTTCCAGCTCTCAGATGGTTCCCAAGCAGCAGAAGTATTGGGTGCCAAATCCTCCTCCATTTCGTCCTCCTCAGCAGTAGAAGCAGTTTGGTGGTCATGGTTCTTCCCACCCACCCAACCTAGGATTCCAGCAGAGACCCCAAGCATCCAAGGGAGTTATTGTTCCTCCTCTAGGCAATGTTCGTCCGCTTTCTGAGGTGACTTGTCACAAGTGTGGTCAGAAGGGCCACTATGCAAACAAGTGCAACCAGCGGCGTCTTTCGCCTCCTCCTCCTGTCAAGCCTCCAGGCAATGGTATGGTGAAGCATAATCCCAAGTCAGTCAGAGTGAATATGGTGAATGCAGCGGAAGCAGAGCAGTCTCATGATGTGATTATGGGTAATCTCTCAGTTAATATTTTTCCTGCAAAAGTTTTGTTTGATACTGGTGCATCACATTCATTCATATCCAAGCCTTTTGTCGCTATGCATGGGTTTTCAGTGGAGCATTTAGCTAGCCCTTTTCGTGTGGTTTCTCCGGAGATGCACATGAGTTCGCATATGATTGTTCTAGATGCTTCTATCAAGATGGGCAATTATTCTTTTCTGGCTTCTCCAATTTTTCTCGGCAATTCCGACATTGATCTCATTTTGGGCATGGACTTCCTGGCTATGAATAAGGCTCATATTGATTGCAAAGCAAAAGTCAAGCTGACTCATTCTTCAGAAGACGTGATTACTTTTGCGGCTCGCGATGACACAATCCGTCTCTTTGCTCTTAATGAGATGGGTGAAATCTTAGCGATTTCTCAAATTCCGGTGGTTTGTGAGTATGAATATGTCTTCCCAGAAGAATTGCCAGGAATGCCTCCGCACCGGCCAGTCAAGTTCGTGATTGATCTCGAGCCCGGAACTGAACCGGTCTGCAAGCGCACGTATAAACTTGGCCCCGAAGAGTTGAAAGAGTTGAAGAAGCAGCTAGATGAGCAAGAACGTCTGGGTCTGATCAGGCCAAGTTCTTCTCCATGGGGTTGTGGTGTTTTGTTTGTCAAGAAGGAAGATGGCACGGATCATCTTTGTGTCGACTACCGTCCATTGAACAAGAAGACAATCAGAAACAAGTACCCACTTCCAAACATCAATGAGTTGTTTGAGCAACTGAAAGGTGCCAAGGTTTTCTCGAAGCTTGATCTTCGCATGGGTTATCATCAGATTCGCATTCGCGAAGAAGACATTCCTAAGACTGCTTTCAGGACGAGTTTTCGCTCTTATGAGTACACCGTCATGTCGTTTGGTCTTGCTAATGCTCCTCCAACCTTCTCAAGAATGATGAATTTAATTTTCTCTTCTTTCAAGAATGAGTTCGTCTTGGTCTATCTAGATGATATCCTTGTGTTCTCGGAGATAGAAGAAGATCATGCAGAGCATCTCCGCCTTGTGCTTGACAAGTTAAGAGTGCATCGATTCTATGCCAAGTTTTCCAAGTGTGAGTTTTGGCTCAATGAAGTGGTGTACCTTGGGCATGTGATCTCTGCCGAGGGAATTAAAGTGCACCTTGAGAAAGTCGAGGCAATCTTGAAGTGGGAACCTCCTCAGAACGTGAAGCAGCTTCGGAGTTTCCTCGGGCTTGCTAGTTATTGTAGAAGATTCGTGGAGAACTTCTCACAAATTGCTAAGCCTTTGTCCAATCTCCTTCAGAAGAGTGTCAAGTATGTTTGGTCTCCTGAGTGTGATGTGGCATTCAATACGCTCAAGCAGAGACTGACTTCAGCTCCAGTTCTTGTTCCTCCTGAGCAGTCTAAGCCTTTCCAAGTTTTCTATGATGCTTCGCTCCAAGGTCTTTGTGGTGTTCTCATGCAAGATAAGAAGATTGTTGCTTATACCTCGCGTCAGTTGAAGCCTGCCGAGAAGAACTACCCCACTCATGATCTTGAGTTGGCGGCAATTGTGCATGCTCTAATGACTTGGAGGCATTTGTTGTTGGGTAGACCAGTTCAGGTGTACACAGATCACAAGAGCTTGAAGTACATTTTCACTCAACCCAATCTCAATCTTCGGCAGTCTCGTTGGGTGGAAATGCTTGAGGACTTCAATCCAAGCATTGAATATACTCCTGGGAAAGCAAATGTCATTGCAGACGCGCTCAGCCGTAAGGCGTGCTGCAATAGTCTAATCTCGAAGCCTCTTCAGCCCGAGCTTTGTGAAGCCTTCCGCAAGCTCAACCTTCAGATGATTCCGCAAGGATTTCTTGCAAATCTTCAAGTCTCTCCGACTTTGGGAGATCTGGTTTGCCAAGCGCAGCTTCTTGACGCTATGGTGAAGAAAGTGAAGAAAGGTGTGGCCAAGAGCATCCCGAAGTATAAGTGCTTTCGCGTTGATGACAAAGATACCTTGTTCTTTGAGGACCGTCTTGTGGTTCCAAAAGGTGATCTCAGAAAGGTTATCATGGACGAAGCACACAATTCTCTTCTATCCATTCGTCCATGCAGTTCAAAGATGTATCATGATCTCAAGCAAACCTTATGGTGGACTCGCATGAAACGTGAGATTGCTCAGTTCATGAACGAGTGTGATGTTTGTCGCAGAGTGAAGGCGGAGCATCAACGTCCAGCGGGTCTTCTTCAGCCTTTGCCTATCCCAGAGTGGAAATTCGATCATGTGGAGATGGATTTCGTCACTGGGTTTCCTAAGTCCAAGAGAGGCAATGTTGCCATCTTTGTGGTTATCGACAAGCTGTCAAAAGTTGCTCATTTCCTACCAGTCAAAGAATCTATCTCGGTAGCTTACAGAGTTGTATACGTCAAGGATAGTGTCTTTGTATGGTATTCCTCAGCTCATCTCTTTTGACCGTGGAAGTCTCTTTACTTCCAAGTTTTGGGAGTCCTTCCAGACTGCTATGGGTACCAAGATCCGTTTCAGCACTGCGTTCCATCCGCAGACAAGTGATCAAGTTGAGAGAGTTAATCAGATCCTTGAAGATATGCTTAGAGCCTATGTGATTTCGTTTGGCATGAAGTGGGAAGACTGCCTTCCATATGCTAAATTCTCATACAACAATAGCTCTCAAGCTAGCTCAGGCAGGGCCCCTTTCGAGATTCTCTACGGCAGAAAGTGTCGTACCCCACTTAACTGGTCTGAAACCAGTGAGCGTCAGATATTGGGCAATGACATGATCACTGAAGCAGAAGAAATGTGCCATGTCATTTGTGAGAACCTCAAAGCAGCTTAGTCCCGACAGAAGAGTTATTACGATAACAAACATCGGGATGTTTCCTTTCAAGTGGGTGATCTAGTCTATCTCGGAGTCTCTCCCATGAAGGGCACTCAGCGGTTTGGAATTAAAGGGAAGCTAGCTCCTCGTTTTGTTGGTCCTTTCAAAGTTGTTGGCAAGAGAGGTGGTCTTGCATATCAACTAAAGCGTCCTCCAAATTTCGCGAACGTGCACGATGTCTTCCATGTTTCTCAGCTCCAGAAATGCTTCAAGACTCCTGAGAGAACCATTGACCTCCAAGACATCGATCTCCAAGAAGATCTCTCTTATTGTAAGCATCCAGTTGCAATTCTTGAAGAAACTGAGCGTAAGACTCGCAACAAGTCTATCAAGTTCCTCAAGGTGAAGTGGTCTCATCATTCCGACAAAGAAGCTACTTGGGAACGCGAGGACCTTCTCCGTTCCGAATTTCCAGACTTCTTTCGTTCCTAGATCTCGGATCGAGATCCTCTTGTAGTGTGGGAGAGTTGTGACAGCCTAAGTGCTGCCCCTACCTTATTTGGCATGTAACCTATTGTATGAACCTTGTTGCCATGAGTTTAATGATGTTTTGCAACTTGTCTTCCATGTCTTGTTCTTGCATTCATGCATCATGCATCATGCATCCATCATGTCATGCCATGTTCTGTAGTGACCATGTATGTGGGTGTTATGATTTGTTTTGAGTGTGGGTGGAGCTCATGGGTGCAAGCTCCTCTTTCTTCCCCTCCCTTTTCTTTTCAACAAAACCCCAACCTAATTCCTTTATTCCCCATGTTGCTTTATAATCAGAATTAAGTTGATAATTAAATTGCTTAAAAATGTTCAGAGGTAGCCCTATATATATAATTAATTTTGAGTATGGTTGTTTTGGTGTTGAGGTTTGTATGCTTTAGTGTTTTAAATAACATGGGGCTGCCTATTTAAAATATTTAAAAATTACTTGCCCAAAAATTCAACTTAATATTTTATTTAAATGGGGCATATTATTCTCTGCAAAAGTATTTTTGTTGCACCAGAAACCCTTTATTTTTATCTCTAGGGTTTTCACTTATGTTGTTTTGTTTTCAAATAAAAATAAAACATTTTCTTTGTTTCCTGTGTGAAAGAGAGTGGACGTGGGCCTCCTATCCTCCCCGCGCGGCCCATCAATGGCGCCAGCAGCCCAGCCGACCTCCCCTCGCTGCGTGCGTTTGTGCTCATGTACGGCAGGGCATCGGCAACAGCCACGTCGGCTTGCTCGTCGATTTGACGGCCGATGGGAGCCCGAGCCGGCTGCTTGTAGTGTCCTCCGTGCCCTAGGGTTTCTCCTCTCTCAGTTCTGCTCTTCTTCTCCCCTCCCCGCCGTCGGTAAGTCTCTCTAGGCGCCATGCCGTCATCACGCCCGCCGTGCTCTGACCAAGCTGCTGCTTGTGCCCGGAGGTAGTCTCCGCGTCGCTCCCCGCCGTGCTGGTGGCACAGGAAGGACGCGCGCCCTCGGCCTCTTCTTCCTCTTCGACCGAGGGAACGTCAGGCCTCTCCGTCGTGGCTTCCTCGAGCTCTTCCTCCTCTGCTCCGCGTCCGGGAACGTCGCCGCGCGCCGTCATTGTCTACATCGTCCCCGTCGCGCGTCCGGCCTCGCCTACATGTCCAATGGACACTAGGTGAGCTCCTCGTGGCGCCTGCCTTTCCTTGCCGTCTGTCGCCTCGCGTAGGCATCGCCGCGCCCATGTCGTCGCCGTTGTCCCTGTGCTCCGGCGCCTCTGAATCTCCGGTTCAGAGAGCAGTTTTGCCGCACGCCCCTGCTTCGTGCCGCCGCTCCCGCGCCTTGGGGATAGAGTCCCTAGGCCTCTCGCATCCCTTGCCGGGGTTCTCTCTCGCCGGAGTCCTCCCCTGCGCTCGCCTGGCCGTTGCCGTCGCATGTCGCTGTCGGAACTGTCGTTTCCGTCAGTTTCGTCAGGTTCCCGTGCGGTGTGTGCTTAAGATAGGGAGATCCCCTTCTTTATTAACCTCCGAGCCCGTAGCGCAGTGGTTGACGCCAGTGGGGTTCGACCGCCAGGTCGTGTGTTCGAGCCCGTGGCTCCCCCGTTTTTATTTTTGTTTTTTTATTTGTTTTCCTTTTTAGTTTTCTTCCTTTTGCAAATGTATGTGTGTGTCGATGCAGATTCCAGGTTTTTTTATTTTTCTTCCTTGTCAAGTGTATGTGTATGTGGATATATGTGTGTGCTTAGACATACATGCATATGTGAGTGCTTGGTGCATACACATGGGAGTGTGTGTATATGCACATGTGTGTAGGTGTATGTGTGTTGAGTGTGAGTATGTGTATATACATAAGGGTATATATGCATGTGTATATATGTGTGGGGGGGGGGGGGCAGATTACACCCTTATGTGTGTGTATGTGCATGTGAGGTGCACATATGCATGTGCTTGTGTGTGTAGGTGTGTAGGTATGTGTATGCACATCTGGATGAGAGTGTAAGTGTGTGCTTATGCAATATACATGTGAGGTGTATATGAGCATGTGTGTGTGTGCTTGGAGTGTGGGGTGGTAGAGTGTATGTGTGTGTGTAGGGGACTAGTGGGTTTCCCCACTTGACCCCCTTTGTTGTCATGCTTGTTAGTAGGTTTGTTTGTGTTTGCCATGTTAAGCTAAGATTCTAAATTTGGTTCTGATCATATTGCTTTCGTCCATCTAGATTTGTATGTCACTTATGAGAAAGGTGGTAGTTTTGCTAGCTTAGTGGTGCCATGTTGCTTGACATGATCATATGAGTGTGACACATGTATTTGGAGTAGAAATAGCCAATGAATCCATTGGTGCTTTCAGATTTCACTTTTGAGCAAGTTTATAAAACTGTCATTTTTAGCTGTGATGCTACTTTGTCATTTTTGCATGATTTAATCCTTGCTTGCTTTGGGGCATGTGCCAACATGGAAGTGGTAGTGTTTTATATCTACTATGCCATGGTATTTTTGTTTAAGATGAGAATCACCCATATAAGTGGAACCATGTTGTTAAGTAGCCAACTTAATGTTTCTGTTTCAGCATGCTAAAAAAAACTACCAAGTCTGAGAATCTGCTGTTATTTTTATGCCATGTAGAGTGGATGGTATCTTGTGATGTCTTGGGAATTTGAGCATGCTCAGTGCTAGTGTTTTGGAGTAGATGTTGTCTTCTATCATCCTGTTAATTTTCATGCCAAGAGGTTCTCTCTAACATATTTAACTACTTCTGTCAACTTGCTACTTTATTAACTCAGATTTCAGAAAATTGTTATTTTCACCAAGTCCCAGAAAACTGTTTCATCATGTCAACTTGTTAGCTTCATGCTTATTGAGGTGTGCATCCTATGCAGATTGTGTAGTTGGATAAGTTGATGACTTTGTTGTCTAGATTCTGTCAGTATCCTGTTTGTGGCTGTAGGGTTCCTGTAGCTCAAGTTGTGGGCTGTGTAATTTGCTATGTTGCTGCTTTGTGGCAGATTGTTGTTTTGTTGTTTTGTGACTTGTGGGAGCTATACTCCATGGAATTGAATTATTTTTTAGTCTATTGTGGTTGGTTTTTCATTGCCTAACCATTGGCTACCTTGGAATGCAAAGAATTATCCCATGGCCTTGTTGTCTTGTGTTTTTGCCCTCGTACCTTGTCGTGAGCGTATCGTGAGAACCGTAACTCCGTTTCTTTCGTTCTTTATATGCATTTCTATCGATTTTGCATGCTGCATCCATATTTGCCATGTTCATGCATATTTAAATAACTTAACATGAGGTTCTGTCCAGAATCATTAATAAACAAACTTTGCATGTGAAACATGACTAGTTTTGGATTGCCTTGTTAATTCTTCATAAATGAATCATGCATCATCTTGGTTGTGCATTGCACCTTGGTTGGATGTTTATTATTGCCATTTCTCTTGGGTAGACACGAGTGTTGATACTGAGTATGAGGACCTAGGAGAGTACTACTATGAGGATCCCGCTACTTGTTCCACCGAAGAACCAACAGGCAAGATGATCATACCCGGATCCCGATACTATTTTAGCTTGCTAGTTTCTCGCTCTTATCATTACAATTATGCTACCTACCACTTGATATCAGCCTCCTAAATGCCATGAAAGCCTCTAACCCTCCACACCCTAGCAACCTTTGATTGGCTGTTACCTTTGCTCAGCCCCGCTTATAGCGTTCTTAGTTGCAGGTGCAGGTTGTTCCATGTGTTAACATGGATTTGGATATCACAATATTTATCTGTTATTTAATTTAATGCACATATATATCTTGGTAGTGGTGGAAGGCTTGGCCTTATGCTAGGTGTTTTGTTCCGCTGTTACCGCCATAGTTCTTGTTATCAGTGTTATGGTTTCCATATTTTGCGCTCCTAACATGCTCGGGGTTGTTATGGGGACCCCCTTGTTTATTAGGTTGAGATTAAAACTTGTCTGGGAAGACCCAACATTGGTACTACATTTGCTTAACAACTTAATAAAATTGCATAGAGCTTTGCAAACCCGTGGATAATTAATCAACCTCCGGGTAAGTGCTCCGCATGAGTGTTGGTCCAACCCAGAGCAGCTTATTAACGCCGCCCGGGGCAACTCGGTGATTGGTGTGGTAACCATCGCTCATCCGTCGTGTCCTAAGAATGAGATACACGACTTTTATTGAGTTCGTCGACACGTCGGGAGGTCTTGCTGGATTTGTTTTACCTTTATCGAATGTCCTGCGTGTGGAGTCTGACTTTCTTTGGGTTTTCTCGAAGTGTTGGAATTCCTTTGGCATTACCTATGATGACCACGAGGTCCGTGGTCGAGGCTATTCCCGCGGAGTGTGGTTAATTTGTGATGGACTAGTTGGAGCACCCCTGTAGGGTTAAATCTTTTCGAGAAGCCGTGCCCGCGGTTATGTGGCAACTTGGATATTTGTTTGACACCCGGTTATAGTAAACTTGAAGTGAACTCTAATAAAATACACCAACTGTGTGAGTAACCGTGATCGTCTCTGCTCATGAATATGATCCGAGAGAGAACACGGCAGGGTTATGTTTGATGTAAGTAAGTGTTCAGGATCTCATAGAGATCATACTAGATTCGATCCTTCATCGTAGGCCACTCAAATTTATTTCATGTTTCGTAAGTTAGCCACCATAAATGCTTAGTGCTGCTGCAAACCAAACACTTACCCCATCCTAACCTTTAAGCTTGAATAGTCTCGGTACCCGGTCGCTTGATTGCTGAGTCCTTGTGGCTCACAGATTCTACAACCCTCCAGGTACAGGTTTAGATGAGTACGTGCAGGATGATCTTACCCAGCTCCAGTGGGAATATGATGAGGAAAGAGGCAGGATGTATGTGACTTACCCGGATGAGTAGAGGACCATGGTCGTGATCTTTGGGATATCGAGATAGTATCATTTGCATCTATTTTATCGTTTGATTTCGTCTGTAGTCGGACCCTGCCTTCATCATGATGATTTGAACTCTGTGTGAATTGTAATTTAGCATGTAGCGAGTGTAAGCCAACTTGTATACTCATCTCTTCTGTAATGTATGGTGCAATGTTACTATACTTGCGAACGGCAAGATGCGCCTCTATCCCTTGCGAGGCCCTCGTGTCTTAAAATGGATAGGCGCGCATCTTGGGCGTGACAAGTTGGTATTCAGAGCCATACGACCATAGGAGCCTTTGCTTGATCGAACTTGGCCGAGTCGAGTCTAGTAAAACTAATTTGAGTCTAGTTATATCGGAGAGTAGGATTCTTTTTACTCCTCTTATATGCTCTGGTGAGGTACTCGACTTGGGATTTTGATTCTACTCATCTTCTCTCTCAAAAAAAATTTAGGACCACGCGGGTATTTTGGAGTCTATATGATGCCGATGTGACAGGATTTTGTCTTGGTGCCTCCTGTCTGACTTGATTTCTTTTGGGGAGTCGAGCTCCAGGGAATGTTGGCACATCGTTATCATTCAGCCTTGATATCTCAGGACGGAGAGTGTTTGGATTTACTTCAATACTTATCGTGGTGAGATAAGGTCGGAGTCACCCAGTACTGGGGAGGCGTCCGGGGTACCACCATGGTTTAGTATCGTTGTGAGTTCGAGGATTCGAGTTAGATGAAGTTGCGAAAGCCTCTGGTTATGTGTTGAAGGATGGATGCAGTTGGGGTGTAGGATTGTTAGTTGTGTGAGATATTTCCTCCTTGTATCCCCCACACCGGATTGCATAACTAGAAAGTTTTCGAAAGTTCATAGGTGGGAAATCTTGTAGTTATCTAGGATCATCTTCTTCAGATGTATGTGGGTATATACATTTGTTCTGAGCGCTTAGCTCAATACTTTTGTGTTATTGCAAGTGGCTTCTAATTTCTGATGATGTTATCATAAACCGAAGAAGCATTCCTACTAATTTTTTCAATAGTAAGGTTGTGTTGTTTTGTTCAATTTCTTTCAAGCATTTGATTCAGCTTTGATTCATCCTTCCAATGAGGTGCTGATGCGTTTTATCCATCATTAGGATGTCTCCACCAACTCACAACAATACGAGTCGTGGTGAGGAGCAGACTGATGTTCCACCACCACCACCGCCCCCGCCGCCGCCACCTCCACCTCCTCCTCCAGAAGCTTGGCAAGCTGTGATGGCTGCAACCAATGCGAACACTCAGTTCTTGCTCAAGTTGTTGCAAGAAAGGGAGCAGGGTCAGCAAGGTTTTCAAGGGAATTTTCAGAATCAGCTTCAGTTTGCGACACTCGGTCAGTTCCTTGCCAACAAGCCCAAGTCTTTCACCTGTTGTGAGCAGCCTCTTGATGCTGATGATTGGCTTCGTGATATGAGTAAACATTTTGAGTGCAGCAATGTCAGGCCAGAGGACTTTGTCAGATTTGCTTCGTTCCAGCTCAAGGGTCAAGCAGCTGATTGGTAGCAGCAGTACAAGGATTCCAGGGGCGATCGTGTTGTTACTTGGGACGATTTCCGTCGTGACTTCAGGGCTCATTACATTCCGACAAGCTTTGTCAAGGAGATGCATGAGAAGTTCAGGCACCTGAAGCAGGGAAGCAAATCTGTCTATCAGCCAACGTCGAGTTCCAGAATCTAGCCTGTTATGCCAAGCAAGATGTTCCAGATGACAAGGCTATGATCTATCAGTTCAGAGGTGGTCTCAAGGATGAGCTTCTGCCAAGCCTAGTTCTTTAAGAGCCTCGTGAGTTTGATCAGTTCTATAACATGGCTTTGAAGGTTGAGGCAACTCAGCTCAAGTTGGAGAACTCTAAGAAGCGTTTAAGGGATTCATATTCTTCTTCTTCCAGCTCTCAGATGGTTCCCAAGCAGCAGAAGTATTGGGTGCCAAATCCTCCTCCATTTCGTTCTCCTCAGCAGTAGAAGCAGTTTGGTGGTCATGGTTCTTCCCACCCACCCAACCTAGGATTCCAGCAGAGACCCCAAGCATCCAAGGGAGTTATTGTTCCTCCTCTAGGCAATGTTCGTCCGCTTTCTGAGGTGACTTGTCACAAGTGTGGTCAGAAGGGCCACTATGCAAACAAGTGCAACCAGCGGCGTCTTTCGCCTCCTCCTCCTGTCAAGCCTCCAGGCAATGGTATGGTGAAGCATAATCCCAAGTCAGTCAGAGTGAATATGGTGAATGCAGCGGAAGCAGAGCAGTCTCATGATGTGATTATGGGTAATCTCTCAGTTAATATTTTTCCTGCAAAAGTTTTGTTTGATACTGGTGCATCACATTCATTCATATCCAAGCCTTTTGTCGCTATGCATGGGTTCTCAGTGGAGCATTTAGCTAGCCCTTTTCGTGTGGTTTCTCCGGAGATGCACATGAGTTCGCATATGATTGTTCTAGATGCTTCTATCAAGATGGGCAATTATTCTTTTCTGGCTTCTCCAATTTTTCTCGGCAATTCCGACATTGATCTCATTTTGGGCATGGACTTCCTGGCTATGAATAAGGCTCATATTGATTGCAAAGCAAAAGTCAAGCTGACTCATTCTTCAGAAGACGTGATTACTTTTGCGGCTCGCGATGACACAATCCGTCTCTTTGCTCTTAATGAGATGGGTGAAATCTTAGCGATTTCTCAAATTCCGGTGGTTTGTGAGTATGAATATGTCTTCCCAGAAGAATTGCCAGGAATGCCTCCGCACCGGCCAGTCAAGTTCGTGATTGATCTCGAGCCCGGAACTGAACCGGTCTGCAAGCGCACGTATAAACTTGGCCCCGAAGAGTTGAAAGAGTTGAAGAAGCAGCTAGATGAGCAAGAACGTCTGGGTCTGATCAGGCCAAGTTCTTCTCCATGGGGTTGTGGTGTTTTGTTTGTCAAGAAGGAAGATGGCACGGATCATCTTTGTGTCGACTACCGTCCATTGAACAAGAAGACAATCAGAAACAAGTACCCACTTCCAAACATCAATGAGTTGTTTGAGCAACTGAAAGGTGCCAAGGTTTTCTCGAAGCTTGATCTTCGCATGGGTTATCATCAGATTCGCATTCGCGAAGAAGACATTCCTAAGACTGCTTTCAGGACGAGTTTTCGCTCTTATGAGTACACCGTCATGTCGTTTGGTCTTGCTAATGCTCCTCCAACCTTCTCAAGAATGATGAATTTAATTTTCTCTTCTTTCAAGAATGAGTTCGTCTTGGTCTATCTAGATGATATCCTTGTGTTCTCGGAGATAGAAGAAGAGCATGCAGAGCATCTCCGCCTTGTGCTTGACAAGTTAAGAGTGCATCGATTCTATGCCAAGTTTTCCAAGTGTGAGTTTTGGCTCAATGAAGTGGTGTACCTTGGGCATGTGATCTCTGCCGAGGGAATTAAAGTGCACCTTGAGAAAGTCGAGGCAATCTTGAAGTGGGAACCTCCTCAGAACGTGAAGCAGCTTCGGAGTTTCCTCGGGCTTGCTAGTTATTGTAGAAGATTCGTGGAGAACTTCTCACAAATTGCTAAGCCTTTGTCCAATCTCCTTCAGAAGAGTGTCAAGTATGTTTGGTCTCCTGAGTGTGATGTGGCATTCAATACGCTCAAGCAGAGACTGACTTCAGCTCCAGTTCTTGTTCCTCCTGAGCAGTCTAAGCCTTTCCAAGTTTTCTATGATGCTTCGCTCCAAGGTCTTTGTGGTGTTCTCATGCAAGATAAGAAGATTGTTGCTTATACCTCGCGTCAGTTGAAGCCTGCCGAGAAGAACTACCCCACTCATGATCTTGAGTTGGCGGCAATTGTGCATGCTCTAATGACTTGGAGGCATTTGTTGTTGGGTAGACCAGTTCAGGTGTACACAGATCACAAGAGCTTGAAGTACATTTTCACTCAACCCAATCTCAATCTTCGGCAGTCTCGTTGGGTGGAAATGCTTGAGGACTTCAATCCAAGCATTGAATATACTCCTGGGAAAGCAAATGTCATTGCAGACGCGCTCAGCCGTAAGGCGTGCTGCAATAGTCTAATCTCGAAGCCTCTTCAGCCCGAGCTTTGTGAAGCCTTCCGCAAGCTCAACCTTCAGATGATTCCGCAAGGATTTCTTGCAAATCTTCAAGTCTCTCCGACTTTGGGAGATCTGGTTTGCCAAGCGCAGCTTCTTGACGCTATGGTGAAGAAAGTGAAGAAAGGTGTGGCCAAGAGCATCCCGAAGTATAAGTGCTTTCGCGTTGATGACAAAGATACCTTGTTCTTTGAGGACCGTCTTGTGGTTCCAAAAGGTGATCTCAGAAAGGTTATCATGGACGAAGCACACAATTCTCTTCTATCCATTCGTCCATGCAGTTCAAAGATGTATCATGATCTCAAGCAAACCTTATGGTGGACTCGCATGAAACGTGAGATTGCTCAGTTCATGAACGAGTGTGATGTTTGTCGCAGAGTGAAGGCGGAGCATCAACGTCCAGCGGGTCTTCTTCAGCCTTTGCCTATCCCAGAGTGGAAATTCGATCATGTGGAGATGGATTTCGTCACTGGGTTTCCTAAGTCCAAGAGAGGCAATGTTGCCATCTTTGTGGTTATCGACAAGCTGTCAAAAGTTGCTCATTTCCTACCAGTCAAAGAATCTATCTCGGTAGCTTACAGAGTTGTATACGTCAAGGATAGTGTCTTTGTATGGTATTCCTCAGCTCATCTCTTTTGACCGTGGAAGTCTCTTTACTTCCAAGTTTTGGGAGTCCTTCCAGACTGCTATGGGTACCAAGATCCGTTTCAGCACTGCGTTCCATCCGCAGACAAGTGATCAAGTTGAGAGAGTTAATCAGATCCTTGAAGATATGCTTAGAGCCTATGTGATTTCGTTTGGCATGAAGTGGGAAGACTGCCTTCCATATGCTAAATTCTCATACAACAATAGCTCTCAAGCTAGCTCAGGCAGGGCCCCTTTCGAGATTCTCTACGGCAGAAAGTGTCGTACCCCACTTAACTGGTCTGAAACCAGTGAGCGTCAGATATTGGGCAATGACATGATCACTGAAGCAGAAGAAATGTGCCATGTCATTTGTGAGAACCTCAAAGCAGCTTAGTCCCGACAGAAGAGTTATTACGATAACAAACATCGGGATGTTTCCTTTCAAGTGGGTGATCTAGTCTATCTCGGAGTCTCTCCCATGAAGGGCACTCAGCGGTTTGGAATTAAAGGGAAGCTAGCTCCTCGTTTTGTTGGTCCTTTCAAAGTTGTTGGCAAGAGAGGTGGTCTTGCATATCAACTAAAGCGTCCTCCAAATTTCGCGAACGTGCACGATGTCTTCCATGTTTCTCAGCTCCAGAAATGCTTCAAGACTCCTGAGAGAACCATTGACCTCCAAGACATCGATCTCCAAGAAGATCTCTCTTATTGTAAGCATCCAGTTGCAATTCTTGAAGAAACTGAGCGTAAGACTCGCAACAAGTCTATCAAGTTCCTCAAGGTGAAGTGGTCTCATCATTCCGACAAAGAAGCTACTTGGGAACGCGAGGACCTTCTCCGTTCCGAATTTCCAGACTTCTTTCGTTCCTAGATCTCGGATCGAGATCCTCTTGTAGTGTGGGAGAGTTGTGACAGCCTAAGTGCTGCCCCTACCTTATTTGGCATGTAACCTATTGTATGAACCTTGTTGCCATGAGTTTAATGATGTTTTGCAACTTGTCTTCCATGTCTTGTTCTTGCATTCATGCATCATGCATCATGCATCCATCATGTCATGCCATGTTCTGTAGTGACCATGTATGTGGGTGTTATGATTTGTTTTGAGTGTGGGTGGAGCTCATGGGTGCAAGCTCCTCTTTCTTCCCCTCCCTTTTCTTTTCAACAAAACCCCAACCTAATTCCTTTATTCCCCATGTTGCTTTATAATCAGAATTAAGTTGATAATTAAATTGCTTAAAAATGTTCAGAGGTAGCCCTATATATATAATTAATTTTGAGTATGGTTGTTTTGGTGTTGAGGTTTGTATGCTTTAGTGTTTTAAATAACATGGGGCTGCCTATTTAAAATATTTAAAAATTACTTGCCCAAAAATTCAACTTAATATTTTATTTAAATGGGGCATATTATTCTCTGCAAAAGTATTTTTGTTGCACCAGAAACCCTTTATTTTTATCTCTAGGGTTTTCACTTATGTTGTTTTGTTTTCAAATAAAAATAAAACATTTTCTTTGTTTCCTGTGTGAAAGAGAGTGGACGTGGGCCTCCTATCCTCCCCGCGCGGCCCATCAATGGCGCCAGCAGCCCAGCCGACCTCCCCTCGCTGCGTGCGTTTGTGCTCATGTACGGCAGGGCATCGGCAACAGCCACGTCGGCTTGCTCGTCGATTTGACGGCCGATGGGAGCCCGAGCCGGCTGCTTGTAGTGTCCTCCGTGCCCTAGGGTTTCTCCTCTCTCAGTTCTGCTCTTCTTCTCCCCTCCCCGCCGTCGGTAAGTCTCTCTAGGCGCCATGCCGTCATCACGCCCGCCGTGCTCTGACCAAGCTGCTGCTTGTGCCCGGAGGTAGTCTCCGCGTCGCTCCCCGCCGTGCTGGTGGCACAGGAAGGACGCGCGCCCTCGGTCTCTTCTTCCTCGTCGACCGAGGGAACGTCAGGCCTCTCCGTCGTGGCTTCCCAGAGCACTTCCTCCTCTACTCCGCGTCCGGGAACGTCGCCGCGCCTCGTCGTTGTCTGCATCATCCCCGTCGCGCGTCTGACCTCGCCTACATGTCCAGTGGACACTAGGTGAGCTCCCCGTGCCGCGTGCCTTTCCTTGTCGTCTGTCGCCTCGCGTAGACATTGCCGCGCCCGTGCCGTCGCCATGCTCCCTATGCTCCGACGCCTCTGAATATCCAGTTCAGAGAGTAGTTTTGCCGCACGCCCCCGCTCCGTGCCGCCGCTCCCGCGCCTTGGGGATAGAGTCCCTAGGCCTCCCGCATCCCTCGCCGGAGTCCTCCCCTGCGCTCGCTTGGCCGTTGCCGTTGCGTGTTGCTGTCGGAAGTGTCATTTCCGTCAGTTTCGTTAGGTTCCTGTGCGGTGTGTGCTTAAGATAGGCAGAGCCCCTTCTCTGTTAACCTCCGAGCCTGTAGCGCAGTGGTTGACGCCATGGGGATTCGACCGCTAGGTCGTGTGTTCGAGCCCGTGGCTCCCCCCTTTTTATTTTTGTTTTTTATTTGTTTTCCTTTTTAGTTTTCTTCCTTTTGCAAATGTATGTGTGTAGATGCAGATTCCAGGTTTTTTTTTCTTCCCTGTCAAGTGTATGTGTATGTGGATATGTGTGTGTGCTTAGACATACATGCATATGTGAGTGCTTGGTGCATACACATGGGAGTGTGTGTATATGCACATGTGTGTAGGTGTATGTGTGTTCAGTGTGAGTATGTGTATATACATAAGGGTATATATGCATGTGTATATATGTGTGTGTGTGGGCAGATTACACCCTTATGTGTGTGTATGTGCATGTGAGGTGCACATATGCATGTGCTTGTGTGTGTAGGTGTGTAGGTATGTGTATGCACATATGGAAGAGAGTGTAAGTGTGTGCTTGTGCAATATACATGTGAGGTGTATATGAGCATGTGTGTGTGTGCTTGGAGTATGGGGTGGTAGAGTGTATGTGTGTGTAGGGGACTAGTGGGTTTCCCCACTTGAGCCCCTTTGTTGTCATGCTTGTTAGTAGGTTTATTTATATTTGCCATGTTAAGCTAAGATTCTAAATCTGGTTATGATCGTATTGCTTTTGTCCATCTAGATTCATATGTCACTTATGAGAAAGGGGGTAGTTTTGCTAGCTTAGTGGTGTCATGTTGCTTGACATGATCATATGAGTGTGACACATGTATTTGGGATATAAAGAGCCAATGAATCCATTGATGCTTTCAGATTTCACTTTTGAGCAAGTTTATAAAACTGTCATTTTTAGCTGTGATGCTACTTTGTCATTTTTGCATGATTTAATCCTTGCTTGCTATGGGGCATGTGCCAACATGGAAGTGCTAGTGTTTTATATCTACTATGTCATGGTATTTTTTTTAACATGAGAATCACCCATATAAGTGGGAACCATGCTGTTAAGTAGCCAACTTAATGTTTCTGTTTCAGCATGCTAAAAAAACTATCAAGTCTGAGAATCTGCTGTTATTTTTATGCCATGTAGAGTGGATGGTATCTTGTGATGTGTTGTGAATTTGAGCATACTCAGTGCTAGTGTTTTGGAGTAGATGTTGTCTTCTATCATCCTGTTAATTTTAATGCCAAGAGGTGCTCTCCAACATATTTAACTACTGTTGTCAACTTGCTACTTTATTAACTCAGATTCCAGAAAACTGTTATTTTCACTGTCCCAGAAAACTGTTTCATCATGTCAACTTGTTAGCTTCATGCTTATTGAGGTGTGCATCCTATGCAGATTGTGTAGTTGGATAAGTTGATGCATTTGTTGTTTAGATTCTGTCAGTATCTTGTTTGTGGCTGTAGGGTTCCTGTAGCTCAAGTTGTGGGCTGTGTAAGTTGCTATGTTGCTGTTTTATGGCAGATTGTTGTTTTGTTGTTTTGTGACTTGTGGGAGCTATACTCCATGGAATTGAATTATTTTTGAGTGTATTGTGGTTGATTTTTCATTTTCTAACCATTGTCTACCTTGGAATGCCAAGAATTAGCCCATGGCCTTGTTGTCTTGTGTTTTTGCCCTCGTACCTTGTCGTGAGCGTATCGTGAGAACCGTAACTCCGTTTCTTTCGTTCTTTATATGCATTTCTATCGATTTTGCATGTTGCATCCATATTTGCCATGTTCATGCATGTTTAAATAACTTAACATGAGGTTCTGTCCAGAATCATTAATAAACAAACTTTGCATGTGAAACATGACTAGTTTTGGATTGCCATGTTAATTCTTCATAAATGAATCATGCATCATCTTGGTTGTGCATTGCACCTTGGTTGGATGTTTATTATTGTTGTTTATCTTGGGTAGACGCGAGTGTTGATACTGAGTACGAGGACTCAGGAGAGTACTACTATGAGGATCCCGCTACTTGTTTCACTGAAGAACCAACAGGCAAGATGATCGTACCCGGATCCCGATACTATTTTCGCTTTCTAGTTTCTTGCTCTTATCGTTATAATTGCGCTACCTACCAATTGATATCAGCCTCCTAAATGCCATGAAAGCCTCTAACCCTCCACATCCTAGCAACCTTTGATTGGCTAAGTTACCGATGCTCAACCCCGCTTATAGCGGTCTTAGTTGTAGGTGCAGGTTGTTCCATGTGTTAACATGGATTTGGATATCACAATATTTATCTGTTATTTAATTTAATGCACACATATATCTTGGTAGTGGTGGAAGGCTTGGCCTGATGCTAGGTGTTCTGTTCCGTTGTTATCGCCATAGTTCTTTGTACCGGTGTTATGGTTACCATATTTTGCGCTCCTAACGCGCTCGGGGTTGTTATGGGGACCCCCTTATTTATTCGGTTGAGATTAAAACTTGTCTGGCAAGACCCAACTTTGGCACTACATTTGCTTAACAACTTAATAAAATTACATAGGGCTTTGCAAACCCGTGGATAATTAATCAACCCTCGGGCCAGTGCTCCGCATGAGTGTTGGTCCAACCCAGAGGAGCTTATTAACGCCGCCCGGGACAACTCGGTGATTGGCATGGTAACCATCGCTCATCCGTCGTGTCCTGAGAATGAGATACGCGGCTCTTACCGGGTTCGTCGACATGTCGGGAGGTCTTGCTGGATTTGTTTTACCTTTATCGAATGTCCTGCGTGTGGAGTCTGACTTTCTTCGGGTTTTCTCGAGGTGTTGGAATTCCTTTGGAATTACCTATGATGACCACGAGGTCCGTGGTCGAGGCTATTCTCGCGGAGTGTGGTTAATTTGTGATGGACTAGTTGGATGACCCCTGCAGGGTTAAATCTTTTCGAGAAGCCATGCCCGCGGTTATGTGGCAACTTGGATATTTGTTTGACACCCGGTTATAGTAAACTTGAAGTAAACTCTAATAAAATACACCAACTCTGTGAGTAACCGTGATCGTCTCTACTCGTGAACATGATCCGAGAGAGAATACGATGGGGTTATGTTTGACGTAAGTAAGTGTTCAGGATCTTATAGAGATCGTACTAGATTCGATCGTTCATCGTAGGTTAGCCACCATAAATGCTTAGTGCTGCTACAAACCAAACACTTATCCCATCCCAACCTTTAAGCTTGAATAGTCTCGGTACTCGGACACTTGATTGTTGAGTCTTTGTGGCTCACAGATTCTACAACCCTCCAGGTATAGGTTCAGATGAGTACATGCAGGATGATCTTACCCATCTCCAGTGGGAATATGATGAGGAAAGAGGCAGGATGTATGTGACTTACCCGGATGAGTAGAGGACCATGATCGTGATCTTTGGGATAGCGAGATAGTATCATTTGAGATAGACCAGTAGGGGCCCCGGCCCCCCTAACAACACTGATTTGCTACTAATTTGAAGATGAACCGTGTATAATTTAGAGAAAAATACATGCATTAGTGTAGTTTGGCCCCTGTAATCAAAAGTTCGTGTCATTTGGCCACCCTAACCTTTAATTCTTGGCTCCGCCACTGGGCAGGGGTGGCGGCCTCCGCAGCAGCCCGAAACGCGGCGAAGCAACAGCTGGGCCACGCACAGGGGGTGGCGGCAGAGGCATGTACCAGGATCCCAGCCCTGATAATGGCGCAGCGTCCGACGCCGCCGGCGCGGGCGCGGGCGGAGGCTGCGGGGGTGGGATAGGCATGGATGTGCCGATTTAATGTGTGATTGTTCGCATCTTCAGTTCAGGAATAAAAATATTGAGTAAAATAGAACTAAAAGCGGTCTGGAGGATTAAAAATGAATTGACTAGACAAGTGTGCGGGCTGTGCGTGATGCACGTTATGGGCAACGGCATGATTCTCCCAACGGTCGACTAAAACAGCTCTCTGCTTCGCACAGGAACATGACGACCGAATTAATCCCATGTACTTCCCCGTGAGTCATTCCGCGGGCCCTGCTGTGTCGATTCATCTACATGAACTGTCTGCTGCTGTTTATTTGGCAATACAGGATACTGAAAAGGGTGCGACGCTGAAATACAGCAGCGGACTGCCAGCGTGGCGCTCATCAAGACAACGGCAGGCGGCACAGATTTCGGCAAAGAAGCACACTAGTTTTTTTGTTTCTTTTTTAGGCATAGAAACAAACAGCTTGTGTGCCCTGTCCCTGTCCCTAGTCTCTGATGGGGACGAACTGGTAGTAGCCGCAACACCGGAAGCATCAGCCACAAGAGAGAAAAGAGAGAGGAGCGTAGCATCCTTGTCTAGCCGGGACCTCTTCCGAACACGAACAGGAGGATGCACACGCAGCGCTGGGACCTCTTCAGGCTGAAGCAGGACTGCAGCCACGCCATGGCGGCGGGCGGCGGCGCAAATAGCATCAGTGGGAGGCTGAGTCGGTGCACAAAAGCCAGCGTGGCCAATAGAGGCCGGCGCGGCCATAGGTGGCCGGTGCAGCACGGCACGCGGATGCCGGTGCAGCGCAGCGCGCGGGGCAGCACGTGGCGTCGGTGGAGGAGACCTGGCGACGCGCGGTGGCACGAGGCATCGACGGGGAGCAGGCCTGTGGTGTACAGCGGCGTGCGTGGGTGGCTGAAAGCTCTGGAGTTTGGGGAAGAAGGGTTAGCGTATCGCGGCGTGAGGCTGCTTGTGGCGTCACGATCCGGATTGAACGGCATCGAGTTCGTTCGATCAAAACGCAAAAACGATCTGGTGTGCAAGATAGATATCTCGTACGTACAAACAAACCCCATACGCTTTACGATCCATACAGACCAGTTTAGCCACAGACGTCCCTAAACAAGATAATACGTGCTCCCTCCGTTTCTTTTCAATCTGCATCAACAACAAAGTCAAGCGATATAAAATTTGACCAAATATATGTCAAAAGGTATCAACATCTACAACATTAAACCTATATGCTATGGAAACTAATATCATGATGCATCTAGTACTCCCTCCGTTTTTTTTAGTCTGCATATAAGATGCTATGAAAACTAATATCATGATGCACACTTTTAGTTCGACATAAAGCAGAGTTTCCAACAGTTAACCGACACACAGACACACTTTAGTTGACTGGGTCAAAATAAAGCACAGCTTCCTTTCTCTCCTAATAAAAATTTGATTCCTGCGTCGATCGAATCAACGCCTCTGACCAAACCCCGACTCTAGGCGGAAGCTGAGACAAGGCATCAACCAGTGCTTTCAAGGTGCTTGTGTCCCTTGCTGTCATGATCCTGGTCCTTCTGTCCCTGTCCCTAAAAGAAAGAAAGGAAAATCAATCAGTCAATGAGTATAAACAGTGCGTATATGCCAAACAAAAAAACAAGGCATCTGTTACCTTCTCTTTTTCTCCTTTTCAGTGAAGTCAAGTAGAGCCATTCCTACCTTGAATCCAGACTTTGGGTCAGTTATACCCCCTAATATGCCATGGTAGGCCTTAGATATCCCCTCTCTAACCATGTTACTATGATCCTCATGCGGATCCTGATCGAGTTGCGCAACCTTTTCCATAACTAGAAGCTTTTCCATAACTGGAGGCAGGTACTTCTCAAATTTTTCACCAAGAGAAAGAGCAATCTGTCCAATGCTTGATAAAATTTGAGGTTGAAGTTTCAATTCTCCCATACCTTGACACAGAACTTCCATAATATGATCAAAGCACGGCACAACTTCTTCCTCTTTTCCCTCTTTTCCCAAGACATGGCATATCTCACATATCACTTCCAAATAAAGTGGAGAGAGTCGCTTCACACTGAAATATTGTAGCACCACAGGCATGTGTTGTCCAAAATCAGCACCAACGGCATGAGCAAGAGCACCAATGGCAAGGGCTGCTCCATTTCGTGCACTTGTACTCTCACGGGTTAAGAGAGGGCACAACAACATCAACACACAATTAGCAGACCCCTTAAGTGTACTTCCAAGCCTGTGGATTAAGACTTCAACTAGACCACATAGCAAGACCTCAAGTTGGTTCTTCCGCTGAGGAGATGAAACTGCAACATGACCATTAAGCACAGTGTTGAATCTCCTCATAATATGAGACATCAAGCCTGTAACAGCCTGACAAACTTGTAAGTCCCCAGTGTCACTAACTCTCACAATCTCACTCAAAGCTTTATAAGGAGATGCAAGAAGCCAAAAAGGGGTCTCCCTAGCAAGATCCGAGGCACAAAGAAGAGCATTAATAAGAGGCTTAACAAAAGGTGAAAGCTCACATGAGTTTGATTTTGACCTTGACTTTGCATCTTCTCCATAACTTCTTGCAAGAAAATATAGAGCTCTATGCACTTCAATGGACACTTTAGGGACATCGTTGCTCATTTCTATCAAGAAATTCATGATCCTATCCAGGACCACCACCTCATTTGTCACCATTCTATGTGCACCAACAAGCTCAAACAGCCGCCCAAGTGTCCATGCAGCTTTGCCTCTTACGCCTTCCTCCGGATGGTCCATCAAGACAAGCAATAAACGAACTAGAGGAGCAAGTTGCTTGACCGAGGGACCTTCCAGGATAAAACCTAATGGATACAGTGCTGCTATCTTATGTGCCCCACTCAAGTTCTCCTCGACAAAATGCATCACAAGGGGGACAACTCCACCCTTCATAATTCTAGCTGCAAGGCCTAGGCATGTCATGGAAATGCTTTGTAGAGTCTCATCTTCCTCTTCGTCTTGTTCCCAAATGTCTTTAAGGTTTACTCCCTCTTGTTCCACATTTTCATCTCCCTCTTCTTCTTGTTCCCCCGTCATGGAAATGTCTCCATCTCCCTCGTCTCCCTGTTTCCAAATGTCCTCCTTTTCCGAATCTTCCTCTTCTTCATTTAAGTAAGTTTGTAGGAGAAGTGGAACAAATGAACAGAGAGGACCAATAAAGCTAGATGCCTCTTCTTCTTCTTCTTCTTCTTCTTCTTCTTCATCATCATCATCTTCTTTTTCTTCCTCTTCCTCTTCCTCTTCCTCTTCCCAATCAATCTCTTTTTGGAAAATAGTGTTCCACAACTTAATACATTGGACTTTAAGTGATTCCACATCTCCTTCCAACGCTTGGGATGTAAGACTCATCATGATTTCCTTGTAGGGTTCTAATTTGGTATGACAAGTGCGTGCAATTGCAACAAGGCACTCAAATGCTGCCTCTTTGATCTCTGCTCCAGAATTTATCCTGCCTGCCACTTCACAAACTGCCACAATAGAATTTCTCCAAGCATGATCTTCAAACTTAGTAAACTCAAGAATGTTGAGTAAAGCTTTAAGGGCTGTGAGATGGACTTGAGAATCTAGCATCTGGTTATTCAGTGCACTGATGACACTACCCATAACAACATCCACTTGATCCCCCTTGACAACTTTAGGGATCTTCGCCTCAAAGATATACTGGAGCACCTCTAGAGTTGCTTGCTTTAGTGAAGAAGATGAACATGCCATGTTGCCCATTAATATACCAACAAGGTCCAGCCATTGGTTCCGGGGTATCTCCATGCATGCAACCCTCGCAATAACTTTTGACGAAGGGTGCCTTGAATGAGATTGCCTTGAATCAAATTCTAGTGTCATGAGCAAGTTATTCTTAATCACTGATCGGACAGAGGGATCCAGGCTCAGCCACTTTAGACAAAGTAGATCCTTGTGTGCATCCTTGAGTGTAGGATCCTTTGAGTCCAAGGAGTTCTTAAGGGTGATGGCAGCAAGTGCCCTAGACTCTTCTGGAATCCCCTCCCTCAAGAGCTCAGATGATAAATATAGGAGGAAGTTGGGAAGATCAAGATTTTGGAGACGCTTTAGCATGTCTTCTCCTATTGACCTTATGGTGTTGTCTGGGTGTGAAGCATGTGCAAGAGCATCACTCACATCAATTGATTCATCCATATCAACTTTCTTGGACAAGTCCCCTCGCAAACATCAAAAATAAAAAGAAACAAATTAACCACCAAAAATAAGGTATGTCGGACCAAATAAATGGATGGAGAACTAACTGTTACTCCCTCCCTTCCTAAATATAAGTATTTTTAGAGATTCCGCTACGGACTACATATGGATTTATATAGACATACTTTAGAGTGTTGATTGACTCATTTTGCTCCATATGTAGTCCGTAATGAAATCTCCAAAAAGACCTATATTTAGGAACGGAGGGAGTATATTACTTAGAACATATAACCATAGTTGGAAGAAGAAATAAATAATTCACATTAGGAGGAGCCTTGAAGTCACAACTAAAATACTAGGACTAAAATAACTAAAATAGTAAGATCAAAATATTAGCAGGAGAAAATTACAAGAAAACTAGTAATCATAGTTAAAAGGAGGAAACTTGAAGAACAAAATTTACTAGAAAAAATCATAGTTAAGTCATATACATCCCAAGACATGAAACAAAGAAAACACTGAATAAGATCATTCTTAATAGTATAAACTAGAAAAAACAAATAAAAAATCATCATTCTTGATAGTATAAAGATAGATATTATCCCTTACTAATAATCATAGTCTACAACAAAAACAAAAAACTAGAAGCAATTTTTCAGCAAAGCTTCCAACACAAAGGGCTATAATACTACCATGAAGTACAGTGTAAATACAAAATTAATCAAGTCATAATTAGTAATACATCACAAAGATAGAGAGAGGACCATTATGCCTCATAGCAAAAATTGATGGGTAAATGCCTATATCTATGAAATTTAATATAAAACATATCTTAAAGCAAAAAAAAATTTATACCAAATGGACCGGGCTAGTTCTAGTTCCAAAGGGTAGTGCCTGGACATCCACTAACTAAGATCAAAAATTAATAATCCAAGAGGGGACAATATAAGCTACACAAAAAAAATCATCTAACTAGGATTAATCAAGGACTAATAATCCAAGAGGGGGAGAATGAGGGACCTTAAGAGGAACCTCAATGTGATAATAGAAAAAACAGGTTAACTATACCTAACTATCCCCAGAACCAAAAGGGCACAACCATCTCCCTAAAGCAACGACAAATCAACCTTCCCTATATTGTTGTTGCTGGTCACTTACGGTCATATGGGATCATCACTGTCAAAACTTATGCTTCTTAGAAGACCTAGCCTTGCAATGAGAGATGAGAGTGGAGAGGGGGAGGACAGGCGGCGATTAGAGTTAGGGATCCAATAGATCTTACCAGCAAAAGGAGGAAGCCGGCCGTTTCTACTCGTGCGCCTCCGCTATCTCGGGAGTTCGATGGCGGTGTGGGCAGTCGCTCAACAGCTCGCTTTCGGCCTGTTTAGAGATGCGCGATGGGCTGGATGCGAGTGAGGGCTCGCGGGCTTTTCCCACCGGGCAATCTGGGACAGGCCCTTGTCATGGATCCCCTAATAAAAAATAAATCTCTTGTCATCGAGGTGTATGCCCAGCCCCACCCCTAACTATTGCCTCAAAAAAAAACTAGTATACTAGCAAATATGCCTGTGTGTTATAACGAAAGACAAAAATATTACATCCTAACCAAATAAGTATGGCTCAATACATCGATGTACGAGTGTCCATTATTGTTTATTTTAACACGGTGGCACATCATGTTGACACTTTTTTTATTTTTCCCATCCTCGCTAATGATGTCTATTGTGTCCTTGTGATCATAGTGCACATCACATGGTAAATCTCAAGGCTATGAGCCTTCCATTGCACGTCACCCTTGTTACTCTGTAGCACAAGGGAATGTTTTAAACTTTAACAACTAATCTCGTCAAGCACGAACTACTCCCAATCCCTAGAAAAGAAATACTTTTAAAAAACTAATTGAAACCTAAACCTAAAATACTTAACCACTCAAATTCTAGAGCTATTTAGATCAATCTTATGGAAAACTACTAAAATAGAAATATTTAAAAATCATTATCAGCACCATCTCAAACAATTTAAAAATCAATATTAAGCCATTGGTACATAAACCTCATATCAGTAGTTTAGTGTACACCGCTTTTGGGAAATGAACCGCTTTTGCTTGGTTTTTATTTTCATTATTTTACGTTTTTACAGTTTCACTTTTCCTTTTAAGTTTTCTTTTTATATACATTTAAAAAAAATCAAGTTCGTTTTTATTTTCTTTTATTTTTATTACCATTTTACTTTTTCATTTACTTTTTTCCACTTTCCAAACATCTTCGATTTTTTTTAATATTTTCTGAATTCTGAACATTTGTGGAATCCACAATTGGTTTTTGAAATCATGAACAGTTTTAGAAATCATAAACACTTTTCAAATTCATAATTCTTTTACAAAGTCCTAATTTTCTTTATGAGATCACAGGACATCTTTTGAATTCATGAACATTTTTTGGAAACTTTTGAATTGCTTAACAGTTTTTAAAATCTACAAGTACACTTCTGAAATTCGGTAACAAATTTGAAATTCATGAACATTTGTTTTGTTTATGCGAACATTTTTTGAAATGCATGGAGAGTCTTTTAATCAACGATTTTTTTTTCTAAATCGATGAACTTTTTTGATAAATTGGGAACAAATTTTGGAATTCATGTTTTTTTTGAGTTTGTATGAACATTCTTAAAATTTTCATAGGAATTTTCTTTGAATTCACGAATATGTTTTGAATATATGATCATTTCTAAAATCACGAATTATTTTTATTTTTTGAATATATTTTTGGAAATCATGAATTATTTTATAGTATGCACACAGTTTTTAGAATCACCATTCTAATTTGTGAACATTTTATGATTTCCCAAACACTTTATGACATAGTGAACATTATTTTCAAAACTCACAAATTTTGAAAGTTGGCATTTTCGGAATCCTGAATTAATTTAAAGATGAGAAAACAAAAATTGAAATGAGAAAAGAAAAGACATAAAATTTGAAAACAAAACATGGGCCGGCCCATGAACGTGTGCTCGGAAGGTGTCAGAACCAGGGATCAAACCTTGGCCTCATGTGGAGAGGAGTGAGGCTTCAACAACTATGGTCAACATGTGTTTGTAATATTTCTATGTCTCATCCTATAAGAACCGAACCTGCCGCCGATTTGACAAAAAAAATGAATTGTTTATTTTACTCATGGATGGCATAATGGGTAATTTAGGACAACTTTGGAGGCAAATATATGACGAAGGACCAGAAGCAGTAGCCCTTTTATTATTAGGTAGAGATAAATGTCCGTGTTGCAATAGACCAAAATTTTGAACATACTCTATGTGGCATTGTGCAACATTTCTTATATCCAATTTTGGCCGGCATAAAAAATATGTTATACTGAGCATAGATTTTTATATCATAAATTTTGGACGTGAAGAAGACACCCTAACGATGTTTTCGCAAAAAAAAAACAGATGTTTGTCACGACCTAATTTAGCTTACATTTTCATCTAATGAAAGAATAGGTGTGCATGTAATAGTCTTTCAATTGGATTATATTGTTAATTGTTGAAAAAAACACGAATATTTTCTAAAGTGTACCTTTTATTTTTCATGAACATTTTTTAAAAATTAAATCCATTTTTTGGTGACGGGCATTTTTTGGAAAATTATATTTCATTTGTATTTGTTTTTTGCACAGTTTTTGGGCTTGGTCCAAGTAGAAGGACTTGACAAACACACACGCAAATATGTACTATCTCTATTACTACGAAGATCATCATTCTCTTCATTCTCGGAGGACGAGGGCAGGAAGAATATCGCTTCTGGTGGCTCCACCGTCATGCCCTCCACTCATGTCGCGGTATCAATGGGACCTTGCGCGACACCCTATTATTTCAACTCTACCGGTGCCACTGTCGACTGCACAACTCCCGCTTCTCTGGTGGTTCCTCCCCGACCCCTAGAACGCTGCTGGTGGGTAGAGGATGAGTGGGAGGTTGCTGTTGTCAGGCCCGCGTACTCAGTATCAGATGTCAACCAGTTTCAGTTAACGGACGTACCACATTGAAGCCAGCTAAGAAGATCTAACGGCTCGCGATGCTCACTGTTATTACATAACCGTTATTTACTTTCACTCGTGCAGTTCACTTGTCGGAGCTGTAGCTTTTCACCGTGCCAGCTGAGCTTATAAGCCAACGACTCCTTCATGTTTTGTCATCGTCAATTCTTAAGAATTATCTCTGTAAACATATATTATATCTTACAACAATATAGACCCTAGAGATAGGCTTCCCTTTTCTCTCTCCTCGGATCTGTTCAATTTCGCCCTTAGTTCTTGCTTGGATAATAAGCGAAGCATGATAATTGTTATGACCAGCATAGGTTGTCCTTGGCAGAGTGGCAGATCAAAGAGATGCTATTGAATCCGTCTCTTCCACCCTTGTTTCATGCGGTAGCGCCATTTGTGGCGGGGGTAACTGGTGGCATTGGCGGCGGTAGACGAATTCGTTAGCATCTCACCGGAGTCAACTAGTTGCTTGAGCACATCACTCAAGTGTAAAATCATAGGTTACCAACGAGTGGTGCTGATCTCGGAGGCGGGATCGAAGGCGGCGACATGATCAGACCGTTGGTTCTGGTTCCTAGACAGATCATGTGGTAAAATTCCTCTCCAGGGCATCTGATCAAGATGGGACGTTCGAAGCCAAGTTTGGATGAAGTAGAAGTCACATATCTCCTAGCTATGAAAGGAGAAGTGGTCCAAAATAGAGATTACACCCATGAACTGTGAGGCCAGATTGAGGATCTCAGGAAAGATGTTGACGCCATCAATCTAAAACAAGATGCCATGATCAATGTCATGAATGGAGTATAAGACGCGGTCTCGGCCCTCAACTTGCAGCTTGCAGCGATGACTGATGTGCTGAAAACATTAAGCTCAACAAACGCGTCCCAATAGCGCGCCCATAACAAACTAGAGTTTAAAAATCAGACCGGAAATCGAGCGGTGAATCTGCTGGTTCAGGTTTTTACCGGTCGGACCGCGAGTCCACCGGTTCATTTGCTGGTTTTTAAGCCATAAAACTATGTAAAAATAGGTCAAATATGATAAGTTTCTATCCGTTGACAACTAAATTGAATAGACGAGTTGGTTGGTTGGCCTAATTGATGACATTGCCATGTTTCATGTCGCCCAAGGATCAATCCCCAATAGCCGCAATAACATTTTTCCTTTTTCCCAACGATGCTAGAGCATGATACCGGTTCAACTGGTTTCAGTTTTCCTTCCGGTTTAAGCAAGAAAATGGACGGTTTGACCGGTTTTGTTTGGTTTGTTTGTAAATCATTCTTACTAGCAAAAGAGCCCGTGCGTTGCAACGGGGTAATAAAATTATGTATTCGTCACTTATCACAATTGCTTCGTGTCATCATTGTCATCAACCCATTCATCTTTCCTCCCTTTTGTAAGTTTCCTTTCACCCTTTTGCAAGTTTTATTATGTACACGTCCTTGTAATTTTCATCATCATATGGAGCAAATGCCAGTTATAAAGGAGAGGCGGGGTCAAGACCTACTCTGAGTGCCATCTTAATAAATGGAGCCTCGATTTGTTTTGGTTTCGTTGTCAGCAAATTAATGGTATTGATTTGATTGTATCTCGGCTATATACCCAAGCCAGCGCATCTAAATTTGGATCATCCTCTAATATTTGCGCATGTGCTTTTACAAATACACAAAATTTTGAACAATTGTCGATGTCAACAACATAAATCACTCACTTGAAATCACGAGAATATATGAGTTTGACAACAATCATCACCTAAATGCTCCTTGTGGACCTAGTGTCCATATTACTTTGTTGATAATCATTATAGCTGCAATAAAAGGCTCTGATATTGTATTGAATATATTTGGATGGGATCATGCAATTTTTTTGATACCATCGACAATGAAGGGTAAGAAAGATGTAGGTTACCTAGAAGTATATATTCAACTTGAAAAATAGTACTCCCTCTATAAAAAAATATAAGAGCGTTTAGATTCTTTATTTATAGAGGGAGTACGTGTCAAATACTGTACGGTTCGGTAGAAAGCAGCTACCTAGCTCTCGGGACATCCATTACTGTAGGTGTTGTTGCGGTTGACGGATAGTTGGTCAGCAGGCAAATGCACGTACATCAGTTTGAGCTCTGAGTCAGAGAATATATGTCGAGGGACCGATTCAACGGGGATGAATGTGCTCGTCTCCCAGTGAGAAAGCTGCTTCTCTTCTGAGCTCCCACCCGAGGAAAGTGCGGCATGCAGAGCCAGCCTGGTTCCCAACACCCGCGAGCTCCCTATCTCATTGTAAACTTGTAGACTAATTAATGCCAAATCACAAATATATTTAGGACAATCAAAAGATGCAGTAGTAGTACTTCTTGTCCCGGTCCAACTCCCCTATGCTAATATGTGCATACAATGTGATCATCCAAGGTCCTTTGTACCATTGATTAATTGATGGAAGCAACGGCTGACACGATCAATATAGTGGTACTAACATAACGGTTGATGCGATCAATATAGTGGTACTAACATACCAGACCCGAAACAGGAGACCACGCTGCCGTATCCGAGTTGAGGCCAGTGTACCGTCGGCAAGCACGGCCGTGTTCGCGTCAGGCATGGCTGCAGAGGACGTGGGGGCCGTTGACTGCCTTGTCGATGTGGTGAGGTGCTAGAGTGGGTCGGCGGCGTAATTGGCATGCAGGTTGACGGCACCACGGAACAAAGGCGACGACGTCTTTGCTCATGTGAGCATATCTTCTGCAGAAGTGTGTTGGGATTTTGATATTTTTATCTCTCTAGGGTTAAGGGTATGTATACTCAGATGGAATATCGGGGGAGATGAGCGAAAAAACTGTGCATATTGTTTATGCCTGACTCGTATGAATGCGGCATAAAAAATTAGACCGACAAAAGGAGTTTTCAGGTATGTATATACTCAGATGGAACATCGGGGGAGACGCACGAAAAAACTATGCGAATGTATATTTAAAATCTACACATTTTTTCACAAAAGAATTTTTCAGGTATGTTACTCGGATGGAATATCGGGGGAGATGAGCGAAAAAACCATTCATATTGTTTATGCCTGACTCGAACGAATGCGACGTAAAAAATTAGACCGAAGAAAGGAGTTTTCAAGTATATATGTATGTATGCATGTATATTTAAAATCTATACACATTTTTCAGGATTTTTTCATATATAACATGTTATATTTTTAGTTAGAGTTTGCAAGAAAATATTTTGAAGATCATTTTAATCTGTCCAAAAAAGAAAGATTAAAAACAGAAAAAGGGAAAAAATGACTGTACGGATGTATATTTAAAATCTATATGCGTTTTTTTCAGGATTTTTTTCATATATAACATGTTATATTTTAAGTTAGAGTTCGAAAGAAAACATTTGAAGAGCATTTTAGTTTGAAAGAAAACATTTGAAGAGCATTTTAGTTTGAAAGGAAAAGGAAAAATTGAAAACAAAAAAAAAGAAAAAATATGAGAGAACCAGGTCTCAAACTCACGTCTCCACGATAGCAGGTTCAGGCTATAGCCAACGCACCACCCGCATAGTTGTGCTACATCAGAGATAGATTGTAAATAAAGCAATGATAACTGCCGCGACTTCTGGAAAAAAACTTAATCGTTTTTCTTACTTATGCGTGATATAGTAGGTAATTTATGGTAATTTTAGAAATTAATCTAATGACGTACGGACAGAAGTTATCCGTGCTTTATTATTAGAGAAATAAAGATAAAGATTAGCTTATAAAACCGGCGAGCCTGTCGGTTCCAGTTTTTTTCGATCAGACCGTCGGTCCCGTATGGTTTTTTAAACTATGGTACAAACCCCACCCCAAAGATGGATGACCAAAACCCCACCCCAAACTATGGACTAGATCGCCTGAAGATGCAGGACCACAACCTAGATCTTTGACAGATGAACTATGGAAACGGTTGGCTGCTGAACATGGAAAAACCATAGCATTGGCAACATAGATCCCACCGAACTTACCATCCCTCAACACTAGCAAACGTTCAGCTCCACATGGCTTTGGAAATGCCCCCGTGCAGGAAAGCTACACTGCCCAGGGAGTTCCAACAGCACTCATTCCCACCCCACAGGCACCTGATTTCCTCAACTTCCAACCACGTGGTGTCAGGACATAGTAGGAGTATTACTATACCCATTACGAATAGGAGATGAGAACCCAGTTTCCCAAGTCCACTACAAAAGGACCACATATGGAATTTCCCAAATATGAGGGCCAAAGCCCAGCAGGTTGGATCAGGAAATGTGATAGATATTTTGAGATGGTTGGTGCTCCCTCTGAATACAAAGTCAACCTTTGTGGGATCGAGAAGAGTATGTCTAAAGGGGGGTGATTAGATTACTCGACCAAATAAAAACCTAACATTTTTCCAATTCTATTGGTTGGCAAGTTTTAGCAATTCTATCAAGTCTATCACACCCTACAAAATGCAAGTTTACGAGAATAGCAGCGGGAAGTAAAGACATGCACATATGAGTAAGGAGTAGAGATGGGAAGAACAAACGCAAAGAAGACACGATGATTTTTGGTGTGGTTCCGATAGGTGGTGTTATCGTACGTCCATGTTGATGGAGACTTCAACCCACAAAGGGTAACGACTGCGCTAGTCCACAGAGGGCTCCGCCCATAAGGGGTCCACGAAGAAGCAACCTTTTCTATTCCACTATGGCCTATGTCCACGAAGGACCAGCCTCACTTGGGGTAGATCTTCACGAAGTAGGCGATCTCCTTGCCCTTACAAACTTCTTGGTTCAACTCCACACGATTTGGAGGCTCCCAAGCGACACCTAGCAATTCTAGGAGACACCACTCTCCAAAAGGTAATAGATGTGGTATGGATGATGAACTCCTTGCTCTTGTGCTTCAAAAAATAGTCACATCAACACTCAATCACTTTCTCACAAAAATTGGCTAGGTAGAAGAGATTGATTGGGTGGAAAGCAATTTGTGGAGTCTAGAAATCAAGATTCGTATGGTTGGAGTGGAACATATTGATCTCAACACATGAGTAGGTGGTTCTCTCTCAGAAAATGAATGGTTGAAGTGTTTGCTTGTTGTGAGTGCTCTCTCTACAAATGAGATGGAGGTGGATGGGTATATATAGACATCTCCAAAAATCCAACCGTTACAACATTATTGCCCAACTCGGTGGAACTGAAGTAAAATCTCGGTTGCACCAACTAGTGCAAAATGCTCTAACTTTTGGGTTCTCGGTGAGACAGATATAAAGCATCTCGGTGAGACTGATTCGGTTGGCCTAGGAAGTTCCAGGGACTCGATGGTGATGACAGGGGATCAATCGTAGTCCTTTCGATAAGTAAGAGTGTCGAACCCAACGAGGAGCAGAAGGAAATGATAAGCGGTTTTCAGCAAGGTAATTTCTGCAAGCACTGAAATTGTAAGTAGCAAGTAGTTTGATAGCAAGGTAATTTTTAACGAGCAAGTAACGGTAACAATAGGTAAGGCGCAACAAGGTAGCCCAATCTTTTTGTGGCAAAGAACATGCCAATATTATCTCTTATGATAAGCAACGTGTTCTTGAGGGTACACAAGAACTTCATCTAGTCACTTTCATCATGTCAGTTTGATTCTTGTTTACTACTTTGATAATTTGATATGTGGGTGGACCGGTGCTAAGGTGATATTCTTACTTGAACTAACAACCTACTTATGATCAACCCCCTCGCAAGCATCTGCAACTACGAGAAAAGTATTAAGAAAAAGTCTAACCATAGCATTAAACATGTGGACCCAAATCAGCCCCTTACGAAGTAGTGCATAAACTAGGGTTTAAGCTTCTATCACCCTAGCAACCCATCATCTAGTAACTACTCCACAGTGCATTCCCTTAGGCACAAGGTTGTCAGAATCGTGATTTTGAATCGAATCGGAACTCCGATGGTAGGATCGCAAATCGTAGAATCTTCACTATCAGAATCTTAGAAACGTAGATTCTATGAACTAGAATCGTAGAATCAGAGGGGTTAGTTTGGATCGTAAAGTCATAGAATCGTATAACAGAATCGCGATTCTGACAACCTTGCTTAGGCCCAAGGATGGTGAAGTGTCATGTAGTCGACGTTCACATGACACCACTAAGGGAATCACAACATACATATCATGAAAATATCGAACACATCAAATTCACATGATTACTTGCAACATGACTTCTCCTGTGACCTCAAGAAAAAGGTAACTACTCACAAATAATATGCATGATCAAGATCAGAGGTGTATTGAATAGCATAATGGATATGAACATATGATCTTCCACCAAATAAACCATATAGCAATCAACTACACAAGGTAATAAAACTACTAGTCACCCACATGTACCAATCTGAGGTTCCGGTACAAAGATTGCACACAAGAGATGAACTAGAGTTTGAGAGGAGACGGTGCTGTTCAAGATGTTGATGAAGAATGACCTCCCCAGGATGAGAGGGTTGTTGGTGATGATGATGGCTTCGATTCCCCACTCCGGGAGGGAAGTTCCCCCGACGGAATCGCTACGCCGGAGGGCAAAAGTGCTCCTGCCCTAGTTCCGCCTCGAGACGGCGGCGCTTCGTCCCGAAAGTCCTCCTTCTATTTTTGTTAGGTTTTTTGGGAATTTATACCAAAAGATGGGCTCCGAAGGTGGGCCAGGGTGAGCACCACCCACCAGGCCAAGCCTGGGGGGACCTGACGCACCCTGGTGGGTGTTCCTCACCTAGTGGCCCCCTCCGGTAGTTTTTTGGTCTAGTGATTTTCATTAATTCCACTAAAATTCTCTGTAGGGTATGTGCAGAATAGTATCTCTCACATGCCTTTTTAGGCCCCGAATTCCAGCTGCCAGTATTCTCCCTCTTTGTGTAAACCTTACAAATTATGAGAGAAAAGGCATTAGAATTACTCCCCAAAGAATTATTATGCATAAAAACATTATAAATAATAGTAGGAAAACATGATGCAAAATGGACGTATCAACTCCCCAAGCTTAGACCTCGCTTGTCCTCAAGTGAAAGCTAATATCGAAGAACATGTCCACATGGTTTTGAGAGAGAGGTGTCGATAAAAAAAATATGGACATAGTAGCATCATGCTTAATATAATAACAGAAGCAAGCTTTAACATAAAAATGTTTCATATAACTTTTATTTCATAACAACATCATATAACTTCTTATGAGAAAGTAACAATTCATCACAACGTAGAAGTATAAATCATAAACCTTATTGAAAACCAAGAAACTATGTTCTCAGTCAACTTTGCAACTACAATTCATCATATTTTCAGGAAGGGTCTCATGTAGGAGCCTTTTGAAAAGTCCACATACTTAACCATCATCTAGTCTTCTATGATTGTTAACACTCACAACATACTAGTGAGCAAAAAGTTCCAACCGGACACATAGAAAGATAGGGGCTTATAGTTTCGCCTCTCAACATATTCACCTCACAGGTGATGTCAACAATAATAACTCATGCTTACTCATATCCAACTGGATATATGTTCCTAGATCTTTCCTCACCACACAATGCTTGCAAAAAGAGAAAATAAAAAGGAATGGGGAAGAATAGTTTGACTCTTGAATGAAAGTAAATACATAAAGGTAAAAGATAGGCCCTTCGCGGAGGGAAGCAGAGGTTGTCATGCGCTTTTTAGTTTGTATGACCAATCCCTTAATGTAAAAGAACATCACGCTATATTGACCCCTATGATAGCAACCTTTATTATGCATTTCATCACTTTTATTACTTTGTCATCACAAGTTCATGCAACGCTCAATTTTCTCTTACACTAATTGATCCAACACTTTTAAAAGCAATTTTTATCGCCTTGATGCACCGATGACAACTTACTTGAAGGATCTTATTCAATCCATGGGTAGGTATGGTGGAATCTCAACATGAGTTTGGGTTTGGGGTTTTTGGATGCACAAGTAGTATCTCTACTTAGTGCGGAATTTTTGGCTAGCAAACATATTGAGCAAGCACAACATGTTGAAGGATCTATGACAATATAACTTCTATGTCAATATGAACAAGCATAAATCATTACGTTGTCTTCCTTGTCCAACTTCAAAAAATTTGGCATATAATATTTAATGGGGGCTCACAATCATAAAAGATGTCCATGATAGTATATTTGCATGTGAATCTCCTCTTCCCTAATTAATTCTTTCATGAATTACATCATTGACGAATGCTATGTTTGCCAATCTCCAATTAATAAATTTTACCACTTATACTTTTCTTTATTATGATGTCATTACTCACCATAAGATTATCATATGATACTTTTCTCATTTATTTTGTTTTATCAAGATTGCGACAAGAAAGTAAAGGGGCAAAAGCTCAAACTAAACTTTATTATATAACTCTCACTCGATTACATAGGTAGATAGATCATGAAACTAACACTTGAAAATAGATCATAATAAAGTTTTATTCAACTAAATAACGAAAAATCTAAGGATCAAAATAAAAAAGCAAAGGTAAAAAGTGATGGTGATACGATACCAGGGCACCTCCCCAAGCTTGGCTCAAGCCAAGGGGAATGCCCATACCCATGTAATTAAGTCTACTTTGGTGGTGGTGATGATGAAGGTGGTGGTGATGAGGAATTATTCTTCTTCTCCAATTTACGGTTGGGGATGAAGTTTACTTCCCTTGAATTATCATTCTCTTGCTGAAGTTTCAATATCCTCTTGCATAGAGCTGTCTTGCTCTCCTGTAGAAAATGAGAAGGGATAAAATGAGTATTAGGTTTACTCCCACCATTAGGAAGGCTTGACTTCTTGATGTTCACGTGCATATCTCCAATTTGAGGTAGTGGAGCTTCATCTTCATCTGAGCCAGCGTCTTCTGTTTCGTCCAGATCAGTGTCCTCTTCTTCCTTCGAAGTCCACAAGTAGGGGTAAATTTCCCCGAATATCTTTGGATCAACAACATAATTGGATACATAGCTCACTCCCTCCAAATCTTGAGATGACATATTTTTAGAACTGTCAAGAAAACAACACGAAACAAGAACAGAGGAAAATCTTGCGATGAGGTGGTCAAAACAATCGAGATTATAGATAGAGAATTTTTATTCTTGGAAATCAAGTGAGCAAAAGGAAAACAGAGTAGGGAAGGTTCCTAAGGTGGCACCACCCACCAGGGCATGCCAGGGATGGCAATCGCGCCCTGGTGTATCGTGCTCACCTCGGTTGCCTTCCGGTTTACTTCTTATTTCCTAAAATTATAAAATATTTCAAAACTGATAAAAATATTTTTGCGGATTTTTCAGACTCCGTTTACTTACCGTATCACGTACGTCTTAATTTTCACGATTTTGGAGTGTTCCGGAAGGTTTCCCTTATGTGTTCCTCTGGTGTCATGGTTTGGGTAACATTTCTTTAAACATTAATAGGCATACCTGAGATATAGTGTTTAATTCTTTGTCCATTGACCACCTTTGGGTTAGTACCTTCGGCATTATTAATCTTGATAGCTCGAGAGCGATAAACTTCTTCGATAACATATGGTCCTTCCCATTTGGAGAGAAGTTTTCCTGCAAAAAATCGGAAACAAGAATTGTACAAAAGAACATATTATCCAACTTTGAATTCTCGCTTTTGGATTCTTTTGTCATGCCATCTTTTAACTTCTCCTTTGAATAACTTGGCACTTTCATAAGCTTGGGTTCTCCATTCATCTAATGAGCTAATATCAAATAAACTCTTTTCACCGGCAAGTTTGAAGTCATAATTGAGTTCTTTAATTTCCCAAAATGCTTTATGTTCTAAATCTAGAGGCAAATGACAAGCTTTGCCATATACCATTTTGTATGGAGACATACCCATACGATTTTTATAAGCTGTTCTATAGGCCCAAAGTGCATCATCTAATTTCTTAGACCAATTCTTTCAAGACCTATTGACAGTTTTTTGCAATATCAACTTTATTTCTCTATTGTTAAGTTCAACTTGACCACTTGATTGAGGATGATAGGGTGATGCAATTTTATGGCTAACATGATATTTAACAAGCATTTTACGGAAAACACCATGGATAAAATGTGAACCACCATGATTCATTAGATATCTAGGGACTCCAAACCCCAAGAAAATAACTTACTTAAGCATTTTAATGGAAGTGTTATGATCAACACTACTGGTTGGAATAGCTTCTACCCAGTTAGGGACATAATTAACAACAACCAAAATATGAGTATACCCATTAGAGGAATGAAAAGGTCCCATATAATCAAAACCCCAAACATCAAATGGTTCAACAACAACTGAATAATTCATAGGCATTTCCTGACGCTCACCGATATTACCAATTATTTGACATATATCACAAGAAAAGACAAACTTACGGGCATCCTTGAAAAGAGTAGGCCAATAAAAACCAGATTGTAATACCTTATGAGCAGTTCTATCTCCCGCATGATGTCCTCAAGAAGCTTTGGGATGACATTTCCGTAGGATTTGTTCCTGTTCATGCTCGGGTACACAATGTCTAATAATACCATCTAATCCTTCTTTATAAAGATGTGGGTCATCCCAAAAGTACTGTCTTAAATCATAGAAGAATTTTTTCTTTTGCTGGTATGTGAAACTAGGTGGAATATATTTGGCAACAATGTAGTTAGCATAATCAGCATACCAAGGAGTGTTTTGAGAGACATTTATTGCAGCTAATTGTTCATCGGGAAAACTATCATCAATAGGTAGTGGGTTATTAAGAATATTTTCTAGCCTAGACAAGTTATGAACTACGAGGTTCTCAACTCCTTTCCTGTCAGTAATATGTAAATCAAATTCTTGAAGTATGAGAACCCACCTAATGAGTCTAGGTTTAGCATCTTTCTTTTCCAAAAGATATTTTATAGCACCATGATTAGTGTGAACAATAACTTTGGAATCAACAATGTACGATCTAAATTTATCACAAGAAAACATAACAACTAAAAATTCTTTCTCGATAGTGTCATAATTTCTTTGAGTACTGGCTAGAGTTTTGCTAGCATAATGGATAACATTTAATTTCTTATCAACTCTCTGTCCTAGAACAACACCAACAACATAATCACTAGCATCACACATAATTTCGAAAGGCAAGTTCCAATCAGGTGGTTGAACAATAGGTGTAGTGGTTATGGCTTTCTTAAGTGTTTTAAAGGCTTCCACACAATCATCATAAAAAAACAAAATGGGTATACTTTTGTAAAAGATTAGTAAGAGGCCTAATTTTTTTTGAGAAGTCTTTAATAAACCTCCTATGTAAACCAGCGTGACCAAGGAAACTTCGAATACCTTTAATATCTTTAGGACATGGCATTTTCTCAGTTGCATCAATTTTAACTTAATCCACCTCAATACCTCGTTCGGAAATTTTATGTAATGCCCAAGATGTGTGCCTATCCTCATTAAGGCACAGGGGCCTCGACAAGGATAGAGGCGCATCTCGTCGTTTCGCAAGTGCAGTAATTCATTGCATACATTTATGACAAGAGAGTATATGAGTCGGCTTACACTCGCCACAAGCTAAATTACAATTCACCCAAATGTTCAATCACCATACAGAAGGCAGGGTCTGTTTACGGACGAAATCAAATGAAGAAAAGAAGCAATGAAAAACGCCTTGCTATCCCACGGATCATGACCATGGCCACTCTACTCATCGGGGTACGTGACATACATTCTGCCACGCTCTTCGTCATACTCCCACTGAAGCTGGGTCACATCATCTGGCATGGTCTCATCAGCACCTGCACCTGTATTTGTTGTAGTAATCTGTAAGCCACGAGGACTCAGCAATCTTGTAACCCGGGTACCGAAACTATGTAAGCTTATTGGGTTGGATGGGGTGAGTGTTGAGGTTGCAGCAACACTAGTTTGGTGGCTAATTTACGAGAACATGAATGTAAATATGGTGGACTACGTAAGACGATCGAGTTCTACCATGATCACTAAGTGAACCTGAACACCTACTTACGTCAAACATCACCCCACTATGTTCTCTCTCGGTTTATGTTCACGAGTAGAGACGATCACGGTTATGCTCATAGTTGGTGTGTTTTAATTAGGGTTTACTTCAAGTTGACTATAACCGGGTGTTAAACAAAATATCCAAGTTGCCACATAACCGCGGGCACGACTTTCCGAAAGATTTAACCCTGCAGGGGTGCTCCAACTAATCCATCACAAATTAACCACACTCCAGGGGAATAACCTCGACCACGGATCTCGTGATCATCCTAGGAAATTCGAAAGGAAAAACCGACACCTCGAGATAGCCCGAAGAAGATGAGAGTTCCTCACGCAAGCCATTCGAGAAAGGCAATACAAGTCCAGCAAGACCGCCCGGTAGGCCAGATCCCAATAGGAGCCGCACGTATCTCTGTCTCAGGGCACTACCAGATGGGACTAGCTACGGGGAAAACCAATCCTCAAGTTTCCTCGAGGTGGCCCCGTAGGCAGCCCATTTTGGACCAACACTCATGAGGAGCACTGGCCCGGGTTGTTGATTAATTATCCACGGGGTAGCTAAGCCCTATGCATTTTTATTAAGTCGTTTAAGCAAATAGTACCAATGTTGGGTCTTCCTAGAAAAGCTTTAATCTCAACCGAATAATCAAGGGGGTCCCCATAACAAGCCCGAGCATGTTAGGAGCGCAAAATATGGAAACATAACACCGGTAACAAGTAACTATGGCGGTAAAAGTGGAACAAAACACCGAGAAAAAGGCCAAGCCTTCCACCATACCAGGATATATATGTGCATTAAATTAAATAGCAGTAAATATTGTGATATCTCTAGATATCCATGTTATCACATGGAAAGAACCTGCACCTGCTTTTAAGAACGCTATAAGAGGGGGCTGAGCAGCGGTAACTTAGCCAAACAAGGCTTGCTAGGTAGTGGAGGGGTTAGAGGCTATCATGGCAATGTAGGAGGCTTGATATTCAAGTGGTAGGTAACGCAATTGTAAAAACAAGAGCGAGACATCTAGCAAAGCAAAAATAGTGCCGGGATCCGGGTACGATGATCTTGCCTGTTGGTTCTTTAGAATGGCAAAGAGCTGGGTCCTCGTAGCGGTACTCTCCTGGATCCTCGTACTGAGGTTCAACACTCGCGTCTACCCAAGAGAAACAACAACAATAAACAAACAACCAAGGTGCAATGCACAAACAAGATGATGCATAATTCATTTGAAGTATTTAGCATGGCAATCCTAAACTAGTCAAGTTTTCCATGCCATAGTTAAGGTATTTACAATTCTGGACAGAACCTCATGTTAAGTTGTTTGAACATGCATGCTCATGAAAAATATGGATGCTTCATGCAAAAACGATGCATATGCATATGTATAACGTAGGAAGCGGAGTAACGGTTATCACGCTACGCTCACGGCAAGGTACGAAGACGAAATACAAGACAAGATGGGCCATGGGCTATTCCTTAGTATTCCAAGGTAGCCACTAGTTAGGAAATGAAAAACCAAGCACAATAGAGCCAAATATCAAGCAAAACAGTGGAGCATAGCTCCCATAAGTCACAAAACACTTCCACACCCAATTTGTCCAAAATAGCAACATAGCAACTTACACAGCCAATATCTAGAGCTATAGGATGTCTCCACCCACAACCAAGGTATGTACAGAAACTACATAACATGCTTGACAAATCATCCAACTACAAAAACTTGAAAGGAAGCACATATCACTAAGCATGAAGCTCACAAGATGGCATGATGAAACAAATTCTAGGGACTGTGAAAACGACAATTTTCTGGATCTGAGTTAAGCTGATAGCTATTTGACAGCATAAATTAATGATGCTAGATACCACCTCATGGCATGAAAATTAAAAGGATGGTAGAGGACAATATCTATTACAAAACACTAGAACTGAGCTTGAGCTAAAACTCAACAGAACACTTAGCATAAAAATAATGACAGATTCTCAGACTTAGAAATATTTAGCATGTTGAAATCAACACATTTTATTAGCTACTTTGGAGCAAGAATCCCACTTATATACAAGATCATCATGTCAAAAGAAAATACTAAGGCATAATACACATGAAACACTACCACTTTCATGTTGACACCAATACCATAGCATGCATGGATTAATTCTAACTAAAATGACAAAATGGCATATTGGGACAAAATGACGTTTTGTAAAGCTTGCTCAAATGGCAAAACCAATTGCACCAATGGATTCCTGGGATTTTTCTACCCCAATTCCATATATCACACTCATATATTGCAGTAGAAGAAATGCCACAAACCCACATTGCAAATAGCACCAAAACTTGAAAAAACCTATAAGTCAAAACTTACCTAAAATGCTCATTGCCAAAAATGGCCTAGTCCAGATCTTGACATTTCTAGAAATGGCATTAATCTAATAAACAAAAAAACAACAAGCAATAAAATAAAATAAAAACACATGCAAGGAGGGGACCCACCTGGCAGTCCCACTAGAGCCCCTCTATGGATGACAAGTGGGCCATGGGCCCACTGTCATACACACACACAAGCACACACACACAGACACACACTGGATCCATCTGCCACAACAGATCATGCCGCACCAGCACACACACAAGACACACACACACACACACACACACACACACTCATAAATCAACGAAAAAGGGCCGGAGGGGGACTCGAACCCGCGACCTCGCGATCGTCTGCCCCGAGTCACTACCACTGCGCTACGCCACAGATACTGAACATAGAGGGGAAGCTACATCTCTACTAATAAACTGACGACGTCGATACCTGACGAAACCGAACCCAAACAGAGCTGACACGCACACACATGGTAGAGGAACGGCGGTGGCGTCTCAGGCGACAAAGGGCTTCTCCAGCGAGGAGGACCTCCTGTAGGGGATGCGGGATGACCGGTGAATCCATTCCCTTGCTCATATTGCGACGAGGGGGAAGGAGGCGAGGCCCTCAAGGCCAAGCCTTGCTCTGAACAGCGGCAACAACGAGACGTTGCACTACGCAACGGCGAGCTGTTACGGCCTAACGACGGCGGTGAAACGAGGCGAGGGGAAAGCTACGGCTCACTAGAGGCCAGAAGCGCTAGCGCGCGAAGAAGAGACAAAGAGGGGCAGCGGTGCCTGACAGAGCGGAGGGAGGCGACGACGGGATGACGACCGACGGGCGGAGGCGCTCCGGTCCTCCTAACGCGAGGAACTGAACGCGGGCAGCACGAGGGGCCACCCTGGCATCTTGGTCGGAGAGGAGGCAAACGCCAAAGGCGACGATGATGACGAAGAAGCCGGCGGCCGACTCTAAATTTCTCTGAAACTACAAAAACTTAACCGTGGAGGGGGAGAGAGAAGGAGGAAAGAGAGGCGGCAGCGGCTGGAGGGAGGAGAAAACCCTAGGCACGCACACCAAGGGGGGTTAAATAGGCCCGGGGGAGGAGTAGCTCTGCTCGCCACCTTGGCCATGGCGGGGCCCTGCTCTCTCTCTCTCTCTCAGAGGGAGCTAGAAAGGGAGCAGGAAGGAACACGGGGGGGAAGACACCAACAAGTGGGACCGGCTCGGTCCACGCTGGAAGGGAGGCCGCGCGTGCTAGCTGGGCTACGGGGCTGTGACGGTTGGGCCGGGAGGAGGCCCACTAGCTCCTCTCTCTCTCACGAAAACGAAAACAATCAGATCTTTTATTTAAAAAACCCCAGAGAATACAAATAAGCAAAGATTAGTGAGGGAGGTTTTAAAAATAAAAAAGAAAAACCTTTTGGGCTCACAAAAATGCAAGCCATTTAATAGAAAATGGTTAGGGCATTTTTAGAGCAATCATATATTTTACTTAATATTTAACTAGACATGTTGCCAAATTATTTGAAAGGAAGAAAACCCCAACCAAGGCAGAAGGACTACTCTAGAAATCGAATAGAATATTTAGAACATGATCAACATTTTAAAAGAGGGAAAACAACAAGCAAATATTTAGCATGTTTCATATTTGAATAAAGAGAGAGAGATGGGGGTAGTTTTGGAATGGGAGGAACTAGAGTAACACTCCAACAAGGCACACATGCATACATCCACATACACACCTCACACCATAACACTTCACAAGCACAAGCAAGGCAATAATAGTTATACATTGATATGATGAGCATGATGGCATGATGCATGATGCATGAAATGGAAAAGGCAATGAAGCAAAATATTAATCCATTCAAAGCACATGGCAAACATAGAGGTTCACATGAGATACATGACCAAAAATGGCAAGGGGTGCACTTGGGATGTTACAACTCTCCCACACTACAAGAGGATCTCGACCCGAGATCTAATAACGAAAGAACTATGGAAATTTGGAACAGAGAAGATCCTCACGTTCCCAAGTAGCTTCTTTGTCAGAATGATGAGACCACTTCACCTTCATAAACTTAATAGACTTGTTGCGAGTCTTATGCTCAGTTTCTTTGAGAATAGCAACTGGATGCTCACGATAAGATAGGTCTTCTTAGAGATCAATGTCTTGGAGGTCAATGGTATGCTCGGGAGTCTTGAAGCACCTTCGGAGTTGAGAGACACGAAAGACAGCATGCACATTTGCGAAATTCGGAGGAAGCTCTAGTTGATAGGCAAGTTCGCCTCTCTTTCCCACAACTCTGAAATGACCCACAAAGCAAGGAGCTAGCTTCCCTTTAATTCCAAACCGCTGAATGCCCGTCATGGGAGAAACTCTGAGATAGACTAGATCATCAATTTGAAAGAAGACATCTCGATGTTTGTTATCATAATAACTCTTCTGACGGGATTGAGCTGCTTTGAGGTTCTCATGAATGACACGACACATCTCTTCTGCTTCGGTGATTGTCGGGACCCCGATCCTAAGTCATATGAATCCAAGCTGTAACATATCACGTCACTTTGCGGCCTCACGCACGGTAAGCTTCACGGCTGCAGCCTTACCTTAGCCGGGACCGTTTGCGTCTTTTGGCTCACGTATGTGAACATGTTGTTGGCAATCAAATGACAGAGAAGCCAGGCCGACATGACTAGTCATAGGACCCAAGTGGCACATCCATACGGAAACAGGCATACGTATCCCAACTGCAGGTGTCGGCCTCAAGCGTGTGTAGACGAGTCATAGGAACCTACAAGGACTCCATTACGTTGTGAGACATAAATGCCATCACTGCACATAGACGAGTCGTAGCAGGCTACATGGACTCCATTACACTGCGAGACATTTCCCCAAAGGGACAGACACAATAGAAAAGAAGGATACATGCCGGTCAATCAATGTGTCCGGAGCAGTAGCAAGCTACCATGGCTCGGTGGAAGCACAAAGAGGCAGTTTCCCGTAAAGAGTACTACTAAAGGCACATGACTAGGTGTTGGATCCCATACATACCGTTGCACATCACATGTATGCACAACATGCCCGATATGCATAGATACAACCATGGCATCACAACGTAACCATACAACAACTTTAATTTAAGGGGCTCAGATGAGCCTTGCATAACATGTTCTTATAGATAGGGGTCACATGACCCGACACTCAAGTCATACAAACAAGTTCATACAAACAAGCGGAAGCATAGGCTGTTTGAGTACAGACAGATGAAAGGGTAAAAAGGCACATGGCCTGACTATCTACAGCCCGCCACAAGGCATAGGGTCATAGCTGGGACACCAGCTATTCAGCATCGTTGACATCTAGAAAGAACCCACCTGATGGGTCCTGGGTCTCATCTGCAACATTTATTAAGCAAACATGAGTACAAACGTACTCAGCATGTCTTTAAAGTGGACCTAGACTATTCATGCTCATGAATCAACAAGGGGAGTGGTGGAGTTTATGCAGCAATGCCAGCTTTGACTCATGACTAACCTACACTACACAATTTTAACTCTTTGTTTAAATTTTAGATATTGCACATGAGTCCACTAACTCCATGACAATACACCACCATGGATTCACTTCCCTCTCCTGGAAGAGTGCCATCCACGGTACTCACACTTGTCTTGATATTTTTATGAGTATCCATTTGATTATCTATGAACAATATAAGTTATCCAAGTAGTCCATATCCGAGGACGCGGCTATTCGAATAGTTTCATACCCTGCAGGGGTGTAATTATTCACACACGCTCTCACCACTTATCGCTGTGTGCTCATAAAACCATGCACCTCGGCAACCTTCAAGCGGAAGCCCAGCAAGGGAGTCGGCCACGACCGTCAATCACATAAGACCTCTAGTCCAGGCTATCACCTATTTGAGACAGAACCCGCACGGAAGTCCGGCCGAAGTTTCCGCTACGGCCCCAAACAATGTGCGCAGGGTTCCCAAGCCCACCATTCGGGTGACCCTTGGTACACCGTGCCACTGGCTACCGCGTCGTAACCCACCCCTAGGGTCAGCGCTACGCATGGCCTCCACCATACTATAAACACCAGAAACTACTTGCAACTCCTGGACCAAGGACTAAGCGATTGATTAGTCGAGAGGGTCAAGTAAGTATCCCAACGTGTGGTAGTAACTAGTCTTGGATCACAAACACGGAACTCAGTTCCTAAGAACGGTCCCAATGAGACAACCCGCTATGTACTCCTACATAGCCTCTCATCGCTACCTTTACCAAATCGGGTTCATCATAAGCTTATCACATCAGAACATCATGGTTTCACTCCAGTTCATCACCCAGATGAAACAGACTTGACACAACTCTAATCATAGCAGGCATGGTAAGGTAAGCACATCATGGCACAAGCATCTACCAGTTATGCTAGGTTGCAAGGTTTAGCTATTTACTGTGACAATGACAGGTCATGCAAAGGAATAGGTTCATCTATCGTGTATGACAGATAAGTGAACGTTCATCCTAATGCAATAAACAAGAGCAGGAGCGAGAGAGTGGGATGTTATCGGAATGATCAATGGGGTTTGCTTGCCTTGCTGGGTAGCGGGAAGGTTCTCTCCTTCGTTGCAATACTCAGGGGTATCCTCATAAGTAGGGCCTACCGCAATGTAGATAAATAGCAATCAATACACGCAAGTGCAACAATATGATGCATGATCATGACATGGCAGCATGTATGGATGAGCTAATGCAACTATTGTCCAAGTTAATTTGAAGTGAGTTTGAATATAGGTCCAAAATCGGTCTGCATTTCAAATTCCATATTTTAACCTATTAGAAAATGTCATTGTTCTTCTACATAGGTTGCTCTAGCATGGATGATAATAGCACCATCATATTCATTGGATTTTCTGATAAATTTTCATATATAAATTATTTTCATCTGAGTTACAAATTAATTTATATGAATTTTTGAAGTTTTGAACATTTTCTGGAATTATTAAAAAACTAGAAATTCCTTTTATTGCATCAGCCTAACGTCATCATGGCGTCAGCAGGTCAGCTGACCAGGCCAGGTCAAACCTGACGTGTGGGGCCCACACATTAGTGAAACATGCTTAATCCCTGCGCTGAGCAGGGTTTGACCCGTATCTGGGGCCCACTGGCTAGTGACTGGGGGCTAATTAACAGGGGGATTAGCCCGTGATGGTCGGCCACGTCGACGCCCACCAGAGCGGGGCCGGCGGCAACCAAAAACACGGCGGCGACTCGCCGGAGTTGCGCATCTGGCGACCATTTGGCACGCGGAGGGCACCAGAAGGTGGCCCGCGCACGCGTGCATCTAGCGAAGCAGCAAAGGGGGCTCGGGGTCGCCGGAGATGACGGCCACGTCGAGCTTGGCGGCGGCGGCGGCTCGGGCAGGACCGTCTACTATGCTAGAGGGCACGAGGAAGCAGGGGGAGAGGAGGAGGAGCACCAGCGGCTCACTGTGGTTCCAGCAGAGGCGACGGTGAGGTCAGGGGAGGTCCGGACGGGGCGAATCGTCGAAGCGGAGCTCCGGGGGCCGGCGGGGAAGAAACGGTGGTGGCGCGTCATGGAGGGCTCCCGACATCTTTTAGCGTCATGGGGAGGACGAGGGGGTCGCTGCGGGGTTGCTGGTGGGCTCTAAAGGGCGCGGGGGCGGCTAGAACTATGGCGACATGACGACGACGAGCTCGGCCATGGCGGAGCAGAGGAGGAAAGAGAGCGAGAGAGAGAGAGCGCACGAGGGAGAGAGGGAGAGGAGAAGGAGGTCACGGTGAGGAGGCCTCGCGCTGGCGCTCTCCCAGCCCTCCAGGCCGACAACCAGGCAGGGAGGAGGTGGCCGGCGTGTGCCCGCGCGCGGCGAACGCACGCCCCTATCCTCCTGGCGAGAGGACAGGGATCACTGTCCATGGGCCAGATGGGCCAGTTCCCCCCTGGGCCTCTGCTTTCTTTTTTTCTTCTGGTTTTCTATTTTTGACATTTGTTTTATTTTCTTTTCAGGTACAATTGCTTTGATAAAATATCCCAATTATTTTATAATATCAAGTTTGAATATTTCAAACTCCAATAAAAAGTTCCAGGATATTTTGAAATATAAAATAATGATAATGCTTTATTTGGCATTTTCAGAGGCTTTATCATTTATTTTTAAATTGCTATAGTTGTCCAAATATTTAAAATGGCCCCTCTTATAATCATGTCCATATTTATCAAACATAGGGAACATTTTGTAAGGGCATTTTGGATTTGTTGAGTTTTCACAACTTTGAATTAATTTGATTCAAATATGAGATTGGGTTTCTTTTAGTCCCCATTTCAGAGGCTTCTTCCCGGCAACTTGCTTACCGGGCGCGGCAACAGCTTTGCCGTCCTTCTTGAAGTTCTTCTTACCCTTGCCTTTCTTGAAACTAGTGGTCTTGTTTACCATCAACACTTGATGCTCCTTTCTGATCTCGACCTCTGCTGATTTGAGCATCGAGTACAACTCAGGAATGGACTTCTCCATCCCCTGCATGTTGTAGTTCATCACAAAGCTTTTGTAGCTAGGTGGAAGCGACTGGAGGATTCTGTCAATGACTGAGTCATCCGGGAGATTAACTCCCAGCTGAGTCAAGCGGTTGTGAAGCCCAGACATCTTGAGGATGTGCTCACTAACAGAACTGTTCTCCTCCATCTTACAGCCGAAGAACTTGTCAGAGATGTCATATCTCTCGACTCGGGCATGAGCTTGGAAAACCAGTTTCAGCTCTTGGAACATCTCATATGCTCCGTGTTGCTCAAAACGCTTTTGGAGCCCCGATTCTAAACTGTAAAGCATGCCACACTGAACAAGGGAGTAATCATCGCAGCGTGACTGCCAAGCGTTCGTAACGTCTTGGTCTGCTGGGAGAATGGGTGGGTCACCTAGCGGTGCATCAAGGACATACAATCTCTTGGAAGCTATGAGGATGATCCTCAAGCCACGGACCCAGTCCATATAGTTGCTTCCATCATCTTTCAGCTTGGTTTTCTCTAGGAACGCGTTGAAATTGAGGTTGACATTTGCGTTGGCCATTGGATCTACAATATAGATATTAAAGGCAATTTTAGACTAAGTTCATGATAATCGAGTTCACATAATCAAATTATTCAATGAACTCCCACTCAGATAGACATCTCTCTAGTCATCTAAGTGACACATGATCCATGTCAACTAGCCCGTGTCCGATCATCACGTGAGACGGACTAGTCATCCATGGTGAACATCTCCATGTTGATCGTATCTTCTATACGACTCATGTTCGACCTTTCGGTCTTCCGTGTTCCGAGGCCATGTCTGTACATGCTAGGCTCGTCAAGTCAACCTAAGTGTTTCGCGTGTGTAAATCTGGCTTACACCCGTTGTACGCGAACGTTAGAACCTATCACACCCGATCATCACGTGGTGCTTCGGAACAACGATCCTTAGCAACGGTGCATAGTTAGGGTGAACACTTCTCTTGAAATTTTATTGAGAGATCATCTTATTTACTACCGTCGTTTTAAGCAAATAAGATGTAAACATGATAAACATCACATGCAATCAATATAGTGACATGATATGGCCAATATCATCTTGCTCCTATGATCTCCATCTTCGGGGCACCATGATCATCATTGTCACCGGCACGACACCATGATCTCCATCATCATGATCTCCATCATTGTGTCTTCATGAGGTTGTCTCGCCAACTATTACTTCTACTGCTATGGCTAACGCTTAGCAATAAAGTAAAGTAATTACATGGCGTTTGTGATTGACTCGCAGGTCATACAATAAATAAGACAACTCCTATGGCTCCTGCTGGTTTTCATAGTCATCGACATGCAAGTCGTGAACCCTATTACAAGAACATGATCAATCTCATACATCACAATGCATCACATCACATCCTTCTGGCCATATCACATCACAAGGCATATGCTGCAAAAACAAGTTAGACGTCCTCTAATTTGTAGTTGCAAGTTTTTACGTGGTTGCTATAGGTTTCTAGCAAGAACGTTTCTTACCTACGCCAAAACCACAACGTGATATGCCAATTGCTATTTACCCTTCATAAGGACCCTTTTCATCGAATCCAATCCGACTAAGGTGGGAGAGACAGACACCCGCTAGCCACCTTATGCAACTGGTGCATGTCAGGCGGTGGAACCGGTCTCACGTAAGCGTACGTGTAAGGTTGGTCCGGGCCGCTTCATCCCACAATACCGTCGAATCAAGATAAGACTAGTAACGGCAAGCATATTAACAAAATCGACGCCCACAACTGCTTTGTGTTCTACTCGTGCATAGATTCTACGCATAGACCTAGCTCATGATGCCACTGTTGGGAGACGTAGTAGTAAATCAAAATTTTCCTACGTGTCACCAAGATCTATCTATGGAGAAACCAGCAAACGAGTGGGGAGAGATTGGATCTTCATACCTTTGAAGATCGCTAAGCGGAAGCGTTACAAGAACGCGGTTGATGGAGTCGTACTCGCAGCGATTCAGATCGCGGTAGATCCGATCAAGTGCCGAACGGACGGCACCTCCGCGTTCAACACACGTGCAGCCCGGTGACGTCTCCTATGCCTTGATCCAGCAAGGATGAAGGAGAGGTTGGGGAAGAGCTCCAGCAGCAGCACGACGGCGTGGTGGTGGTGGAGTAGCAAGGTATCCCGGCAGGGCTTCGCCTAAGCACTGCGGAGGAGGAAGAAGCAGAATAGGGCTGCAGCGAGAGAGAAAGAGCTCGTCGTCTCAAACCTGCCCAAACCCTTGCATATATATAGGAGGAAGGAGAGGGAGGGCTGGCTTGGCCCCTCCTCCAAGGAGGAGGGATTCGGCCGAAGTGGGGGGAGAGTCCTCCTCCCACACGGGAGGTGGATCTCCCCCTTTTAAATCCCTTTTGCCTCTATCTCCAGATCCCTGGCGCATGGGCCCTTTCTAGAAGGTATTGGCTGGCCCAATATGGGCTGGCACACCTCCTCTAAGGGCCCATGAGGTCCTTTGGTCGTCACCCCCTCCCGGGGGTCCTCCGGCACCCTCCCGGCACTCCCGGTACAATACCGATGAGCCCGAAAACTTTCCGGTGACCAAAACTGGACTTCCTATATATCAGTCTTTACCTCCGGACCATTCCGGAGCTCCTCGTGACGTCCGAGATCTCATCCGGGACTCCGAACAACCTTCGGTAATCACGTATACCTTTTCCCTATAACCCTAGCGTCATCGAACCTTAAGTGTGTAGACCCTACGGGTTCGGGAGACACGTAGACATGACCGAGACACCTCTCCGGCCAATAACCAACAGCGGGATGTGGATACCCATGTTGGCTCCCACGTACTCCACGATGATCTCATCGGATGAACCACGATGTCAGGGATTCAATCAATCCCGTATACAATTCCCTTTGTCTATCGGTATGGTACTTGCCCGAGATTCGATCGTAGGTATCCCCATACCTTGTTCAATCTCGTTACCGCAAGTCTCTTTACTCGTTCCGTAATACATCATCCCGTGACTAACTCCTTAGTCACATTGAGCTCATAATGATGATGTCTTACCGAGTGGGCCCAGAGATACCTCTCCGTCACACGGAGTGACAAATCCCAGTCTCGATTCGTGTCAACCCAACAGACACTTTCGGAGATACCCGTAGCGTACCTTTATAGCCACCCAGTTACGTTGTGACGTTTGGCACACCCAAAGTATTCCTACGGTATCCGGGAGTTACACAATCTCATGGTCTAAGGAAATGACACTTGACATTGAAAAGCTTTAGCAAACGAACTACACGATCTTTGTGCTATGCTTAGGATTGGGTCTTGTCCATCACATCATTCTCCTAATGATGTGATCCCGTTATCAACGACATCCAATGTCCATGGTCATGAAACCGAGACCATCTATTGATCAACGAGCTAGCCAACTAGAGGCTCACTAGGGACACGTTGTGGTCTATGTATTCACACATGTATTACGGTTTCCGGTTAACACAATTATAGCATGAATAATAAACAATTATCATGAACTAGGAAATAGAATAATAACCATTTTATTATTGCCTCTAGGGCATATTTCCAACAGTCTCCCACTTGCACTAGAGTCAATAATCTAGTTACATTGTGATGAATCGAACACCCATAGCATTCTGGTGTTGATCATGTTTTGCTCGTGAGAGAGGTTTAGTCAATGGATCTGCGACATTCAGATCCGTATGCACTTTACAAATATCTATGTCTCCCTCCTGAATGTAATCACGAATGGAGTTGAAGCGGCGCTTGATGTGTCTTGTCTTCTTGTGAAACCTGGGCTCCTTCGCAAGGGCAATAGCTCCAGTGTTGTCACAGAGTAGAGTCATCGGGCCCGACGCATTCGGAATCACTCCTAGGTCGGTGATGAACTCCTTCATCCAGACTCCCTCCTTTGCTGCTTCCGAAGCAGCTATGTACTCCGCTTCACATGTAGATGCTGCCACGACGCTTTGCTTGCTGCTGCTCCAGCTCACTGCCCCTCCATTCAAAATATACACGTATCCGGTTTGCGACTTGGAGTCGTCCGGATCTGTGTCGAAGCTAGCATCGACGTAACCCTTTACGACGAGCTCTTCGGCACCTCCATAAACGAGAAACATGTCCTTTGTCCTTTTCAGGTACTTCAGGATATTCTTGACCGCTGTCCAGTGTTCCGCTCCGGGATCACTTTGGTACCTCCCTACCAAACTTATGGCAAGGTTCACATCAGGTCTGGTACACAGCATGGCATACATGATAGAGCCTATGGCTGAAGCATAGGGGATGGCACTCATCTCTTCTCTATCCTTTGCCGTGGTCGGGCATTGAGTCGTACTCAATCTCACACCTTGCAACACGGGCAAGAACCCCTTCTTGGACTGATCCATATTGAACTTCTTCAATATCTTTTCAAGGTATGTGCTTTGTGAAAGACCAATGAGGCGTTTTGATCTATCTCTATAGATCTTAATACCTAATATGTAAGCAGCTTCTCCAAGGTCCTTCATTGAAAAACACTTATTCAAGTATGCCTTGATACTTTCCAAGAGTTCTATATTATTTCCCATTATCAGCATGTCATCCACATACAGTATAAGAAATGCTATAGAGCTCCCACTCACTTTCTTGTAAATACAGGGTTCTCCATAAACCTGTACAAACCCAAACGCTTTAATCACCTCATTAAAGCGAATGTTCCAACTCCGAGATGCTTGCACCAGCCCATAGATGGAGCGCTGGAGCTTGCATACCTTGTTAGCATCTTTAGGATCGACAAAACCTTCCGGCTGCATCATATACAGTTCTTCCTTGAGGAAGCCATTAAGGAATGCCGTTTTGACGTCCATTTGCCAGATCTCATAATCATAAAATGCGGCAACTGCTAACATGATTCGGACAGACTTTAGCATCGCTACGGGTGAGAATGTCTCATCATAGTCAACTCCTTGAACTTGTCGATAACCCTTAGCGACAAGCCGAGCTTTATAGGCGGTCACATTACCGTCTGCGTCAGTCTTCTTCTTAAAGATCCATTTATTTTCAATGGCTCGCTTATCATCAGGCAAGTCCACCAAAGTCCATACTTTGTTCTCATACATGGATCCTATCTCGGATTTCATGGCCTCAAGCCATTTGTCGGAATTCGGGCCCGCCATCGCTTCTTCATAGTTCGAAGGTTCACCGTTGTCCAACAACATGATCTCTAGGACAGGATTACCGTACCACTCTGGTGCGGAACGTGTCCTAGTGGACCTTTGAGTAGCAACTTGATCTGATGTTTCATGATCATCATCATTAACTTCCTCTCTAGCCGGTGTAGGCTCCACAGAAACAACTTCCTGTGCTGCGCTACTCTCCGGTTCGAGTGAAGGTACAATTACCTCATCAAGTTCCATTTTCCTCCCACTTACTTCTTTCGAGATAAACTCTTTCTCGAGAAAGGATCCATTCTTGGCAACAAAGACTTTGCCTTCGGATCGTACGTAGAAGGTATACCCAATAGTCTCTTTGGGATATCCTATGAAGACACACTTTTCCGCTTTGGGTTCGAGCTTCTCAGGTTGAAGTTTCTTCACATAAGCATCGCAACCCCAAACTTTTAGAAACGACAGCTTAGGTTTCTTTCCAAACCATAATTCATACGGTGTCGTCTCAACGGATTTAGACGGTGCCCTATTTAAAGTGAATGCGGCAGTCTCTAATGCATATCCCCAAAATGATAGCGGTAAGTCGGTAAGAGACATCATAGATCGCACCATATCCAATAGAGTGCGATTACGACGTTCAGACACACCATTTCGCTGAGGTGTGCCTGGCGGCATGAGCTGTGAAACAATTCCACATTTCCTAAGGTGCGTGTCAAACTCGTGACTTAAATATTCTCCGCCACGATCAGATCGTAGGCATTTTATTTTCCTGTCACGTTGATTCTCGACCTCACTCTGAAATTCCTTAAACCTTTCAAAGGTTTCAGACTTGTGTTTCATTAAGTAGACATACCCATATCTGCTCAAGTCATCAGTGAGGGTGAGAACATAACGGTAGCCACCGCGATCCTCGACACTCATTGGACCGCATACATCGGTATGTATTATCTCCAACAAGTCAGTTGCTCGCTCCATTGTTCTGGAGAACGGAGTTTTGGTCATCTTGCCCATGAGGCATGGTTCGCATGTGTCAAATGATTCGAAATCAAGTGACTCCAAAAGTCCATCAGCATGGAGCTTCTTCATGCGTTTGACACCAATATGGCCAAGACGGCAGTGCCACATGTAAGTGGGACTATCGTTATCAACTTTACACTTTTTGGTACTCACACTATGGACATGTGTAACATCACGTTCGAGATTCATCAAAAATAAACCATTGACCAGCGGGGCATGAGCATAGAACATTTCTCTCATATAAATACAACAACCATTATTCACGGATTTAAAAGAGTAGCCATCTCGTATCAAGCGAGATCTAGATACAATGTTCATGCTCAAAGCTGGTACTAAATAACAATTATTAAGGTTTAAAACTAATCCCGAAGGTAGATGTAGAGGTAGCGTGCCGACGGCGATCACATCGACCTTGGAACCATTCCCGACGCGCATCGTCACCTCGTCCTTTGCCAACCTTCGCTTATTCCGCAGCTCCTGCTTGGAGTTACAAATGTGAGCAACTGCACCGGTATCAAATACCCAGGAGCTACTACGAGCGCTGGTTAGGTACACATCAATAACAAGTATATCACATATACCTTTAACGTTTCCAACCTTCTTATCCGCTAAGTACTTGGGGCAGTTCCGCTTCCAGTGACCGGTACCCTTACAATAGAAACACTCAGTCTCAGGCTTGGGTCCATTCTTGTTCTTCTTCTTCCCGGCAACTTGCTTACCGGGCGCAGCAACAGCTTTGCCGTCCTTCTTGAAGTTCTTCTTACCCTTGCCTTTCTTGAAACTAGTGGTCTTGTTTACCATCAACACTTGATGCTCCTTTCTGATCTCGACCTCTGCTGATTTGAGCATCGAGTACAACTCAGGAATGGACTTCTCCATCCCCTGCATGTTGTAGTTCATCACAAAGCTTTTGTAGCTAGGTGGAAGCGACTGGAGGATTCTGTCAATGACTGAGTCATCCGGGAGATTAACTCCCAGCTGAGTCAAGCGGTTGTGAAGCCCAGACATCTTGAGGATGTGCTCACTAACAGAACTGTTCTCCTCCATCTTACAGCTGAAGAACTTGTCAGAAATGTCATATCTCTCGACTCAGGCATGAGCTTGGAAAACCAGTTTCAGCTCTTGGAACATCTCATATGCTCCGTGTTGCTCAAAACGCTTTTGGAGCCCCGATTCTAAACTGTAAAGCATGCCGCACTGAACAAGGGAGTAATCATCGCAGCGTGACTGCCAAGCGTTCATAACGTCTTGGTCCACTGGGAGAATGGGTGGGTCACCTAGCGGTGCATCAAGGACATACAATCTCTTGGAAGCTATGAGGATGATCCTCAAGCCACGGACCCAGTCCGTATAGTTGCTTCCATCATCTTTCAGCTTGGTTTTCTCTAGGAACGCGTTGAAATTGAGGTTGACATTTGCGTTGGCCATTGGATCTACAATATAGATATTAAAGGCAATTTTAGACTAAGTTCATGATAATCGAGTTCACATAATCAAATTATTCAATGAACTCCCACTCAGATAGACATCTCTCTAGTCATCTAAGTGACACATGATCCATGTCAACTAGCCCGTGTCCGATCATCACGTGAGACGGACTAGTCATCCATGGTGAACATCTCCATGTTGATCGTATCTTCTATACGACTCATGTTCGACCTTTCTGTCTTCCGTGTTCCGAGGCCATGTCTGTACATGCTAGGCTCGTCAAGTCAACCTAAGTGTTTCGCGTGTGTAAATCTGGCTTACACCCGTTGTACGCGAACGTTAGACCTATCACACCCGATCATCACGTGGTGCTTCGGAACAACGATCCTTAGCAACGGTGCATAGTTAGGGTGAACACTTCTCTTGAAATTTTATTGAGAGATCATCTTATTTACTACCGTCGTTTTAAGCAAATAAGATGTAAACATGATAAACATCACATGCAATCAATATAGTGACATGATATGGCCAATATCATCTTGCTCCTATGATCTCCATCTTCGGGGCACCATGATCATCATTGTCACCGGCACGACACCATGATCTCCATCATCATGATCTCCATCATTGTGTCTTCATGAGGTTGTCTCGCCAACTATTACTTCTACTGCTATGGCTAACGCTTAGCAATAAAGTAAAGTAATTACATGGTGTTTGTGATTGACTCGCAGGTCATACAATAAATAAGACAACTCCTATGGCTCCTGCCGGTTGTCATAGTCATCGACACGCAAGTCGTGAACCCTATTACAAGAACATGATCAATCTCATACATCACAATGCATCACATCACATCCTTCTGGCCATATCACATCACAAGGCATATGCTGCAAAAACAAGTTAGACGTCCTCTAATTTGTAGTTGCAAGTTTTTACGTGGTTGCTATAGGTTTCTAGCAAGAACGTTTCTTACCTACGCCAAAACCACAACATGATATGCCAATTGCTATTTACCCTTCATAAGGACCCTTTTCATCGAATCCAATCCGACTAAGGTGGGAGAGACAGACACCCGCTAGCCACCTTATGCAACTGGTGCATGTCAGGCGGTGGAACCGATCTCACGTAAGCGTACGTGTAAGGTTGGTCCGGGCCGCTTCATCCCACAATACCGTCGAATCAAGATAAGACTAGTAACGGCAAGCATATTAACAAAATCGACGCCCACAACTGCTTTGTGTTCTACTCGTGCATAGATTCTACGCATAGACCTAGCTCATGATGCCACTGTTGGGAGACGTAGTAGTAAATCAAAATTTTCCTACGTGTCACCAAGATCTATCTATGGAGAAACCAGCAAACGAGTGGGGAGAGATTGGATCTTCATACCTTTGAAGATCGCTAAGCGGAAGCGTTACAAGAACGCGGTTGATGGAGTCGTACTCGCAGCGATTCAGATCGCGGTAGATCCGATCAAGTGCCGAACGGACGGCACCTCCGCGTTCAACACACGTGCAGCCCGGTGACGTCTCCTACGCCTTGATCCAGCAAGGAGGAAGGAGAGGTTGGGGAAGAGCTCCAGCAGCAGCACGACGGCGTGGTGGTGGTGGAGTAGCAAGGTATCCCGACAGGGCTTCGCCTAAGCACTGCGGAGGAGGAAGAAGCAGAATAGGGCTGCAGCGAGAGAGAAAGAGTTCGTCGTCTCAAACCTGCCCAAACCCTTGCATATATATAGGAGGAAGGAGAGGGAGGGCTGGCTTGGCCCCTCCTCCAAGGAGGAGGGATTCGGCCGAAGTGGGGGGAGAGTCCTCCTCCCACACGGGAGGTGGATCTCCCCCTTTTAAATCCCTTTTGCCTCTATCTCCAGATCCCTGGCGCATGGGCCCTTTCTAGAAGGTATTGGCTGGCCCAATATGGGCTGGCACACCTCCTCTAAGGGCCCATGAGGTCCTTTGGTCGTCACCCCCTCCCGGGGGTCCTCCGGCACCCTCCCGGCACTCCCGGTACAATACCGATGAGCCCGAAAACTTTCCGGTGACCAAAACTGGACTTCCTATATATCAATCTTTACCTCCGGACCATTCCGGAGCTCCTCATGACGTCCAGGATCTCATCCGGGACTCCTAACAACCTTCGGTAATCACGTATACCTTTTCCCTATAACCCTAGCGTCATCGAACCTTAAGTGTGTAGACCCTATGGGTTCGGGAGACACGTAGACATGACCGAGACACCTCTCCGGCCAATAACCAACAGCGGGATCTGGATACCCATGTTGGCTCCCACGTACTCCACGATGATCTCATCGGATGAACCACGATGTCAGGGATTCAATCAATCCCGTATACAATTCCCTTTGTCTATCGGTACGGTACTTGCCCGAGATTCGATCGTCGGTATCCCCATACCTTGTTCAATCTCGTTACCGCAAGTCTCTTTACTCGTTCCGTAATACATCATCCCATGACTAACTCCTTAGTCACATTGAGCTCATAATGATGATGTCTTACCGAGTGGGCCCAGAGATACCTCTCCGTCACACGGAGTGACAAATCCCAGTCTCGATTCGTGTCAACCTAACAGACACTTTCGGAGATACCCGTAGCGTACCTTTGTAGCCACCCAATTACGTTGTGACGTTTGGCACACCCAAAGTATTCCTACGGTATCCGGGAGTTACACAATCTCATGGTCTAAGGAAATGACACTTGACATTGAAAAGCTTTAGCAAACGAACTACACGATCTTTGTGCTATGCTTAGGATTGGGTCTTGTCCATCACATCATTCTCCTAATGATGTGATCCCGTTATCAACGACATCCAATGTCCATGGTCATGAAACCGAGACCATCTATTGATCAACGAGCTAGCCAACTAGAGGCTCACTAGGGACACGTTGTGGTCTATGTATTCACACATGTATTACGGTTTCCGGTTAACATAATTATAGCATGAATAATAAACAATTATCATGAACTAGGAAATACAATAATAACCATTTTATTATTGCCTCTAGGGCATATTTCCAACAGCAATTAGCAATGAACTGGGCAATTTCTCTCTTCATCCTAGTCCACCTGAACCTCTGGCGTAGGTCCTGATACATCTCGGTACTACCCAGATGAATTGTGAGAGGAGAATCATGAGCCTCCTTAAGGATCAGCTGTCTTAAGCGTGTGCTCTTGGGAACCACCAACCGGTTCTGGAAGAACACAACACCCTCATCGTCCTTGGGGAAATCTTTAGCGTTTCCGCTAGCAATATTCCCCTTAATCCGGGATATATCGTTATCATACTTCTGGAAAACTACTATTTGATCCTTAAGATTAGGTTTCGCCACCAAGTTGGATAGGAATCCTTGAGGAACAATGTGAAGGTTTAACTTCCAAAATTCCTCATGGAGAAGTGGTCGACTTTGTTGTAACATCAGGATGTTACAATAAGACTTACAACTTAGTGCATCAGCCATGACATTGGATTTTCCCGGGGTGTAAGTTATCCCTAAGTCGTAGTCTGTAATCAAATCAACCTACTGTCCTTGCTTGAGATTCAAATCCTGCTGGGTGAAAATATATTTCAGACTTTGGTGATCAGTGTAAATTCCGCAACGATTACCCAGAAGGTAATGTCGCCAGGTTTTCAGTGCATGGACCACAGCTGTGAGCTCAAGATCATGTGTTGGATAATTATCTTCATGTTGACGCAACTATCGAGATGCATATGCAATCACATGACGATCTTGCACGAGAATGCAACCTAATCCTTGTCGCGAGGCGTCGCAATAGATAACAAAGTCCTTAGAGAAGTCTGGCGGCACCAGAACGGGAGCAGAGGTCAGTCGTCTTTTCAACTCCTGAAAACTGTGCTCGCATTGTGGAGTCCACTCAAACCTTTTATCTTTCTTGAGGAGTTCAATGAGAGGTTTTGCAACCTTGGAGAAATTCTCGACAAAGCAGCGACAATAGCTCGCTAAGCCAAGGAAACTCCGAACTTGCTTAACCGATTTAGGTTGAGTCCAATCAAGGACGGCCTGAACTCTCTCGGGCTTGACAACAATAACTTTACCAGAAATCACGTAGCCTAGATAGGTCACTTCTGGCAACCAAAATTCACACTTGGAGAATTTGGCATACAGACGGTGCTCTCGAAGTTTCATCAATACCAGCCTTAGATGCTCGACATGTTCCTGTTCGTTCTTCAAGTAGATGAGTATGTCATCGAGGTAAACCACGACGAATTTATTCAAATACTGAATGAAGATCGAATTCATCAAGCGAGAGAAGGTGGCTGGGGCATTGGTTAAACCGAAGGACATAACGGTGTATTCGTACTGGCCATAACGAGTAACAAAAGCCGTTTTTGGAATGTCCCCGTTCCTGATTCTGATTTGATGGTATCCCAACCTCAAATCCATTTGGAAAAGATAGAGGATCCGGCGAGTTGATCATACAAATCATTGATCCTGGGGAGCGGATACTTATTATTTATGGTGACCAGATTCACTGGCCGATAATCCACAACCATCCGATCCGATCCATCCTTCTTCTTGACAAAGAGAACGGGACAAGCCCAAGGACAAGAACTAGGACGGATGAAACCTTTCTTCAAAGCCTCATCGAGTTGGATCTTAAGTTTGACTAGTTCTAAGGGTGCCATCTTATAGGGTCTTCTGGCTATTGGGACAGTCCCTGGAATGAGCTCTATCACAAACTCAACATCTCTAACAGGAGGAATTCATGAAAGTTCTTCTGGAAAGACATCCGGAAAGTCACGGACTACTGGAATATCTTCTAGTTCTGGAAGAGGGCTAGCATTGAGGGAATAGAGTTAGCGCTTGGCTATTTGAGTAGAGACATTAACTATCTCACCCGATGGATGTGTAAGTTGAACATTCCTAGTACGAGTATCAATCTTAGCATAGTGGGCTTTCATCCAATCCATGCCTAAGATGATATTGATGTCCGAAGACTTGAGGGCTATCAAAGATGCTAGGAAGACTAGTCTATCCACGAGAATGTCATTATCATGGCTCACTCTAGAAGTTTGCCACTTTGAACCAGGAGTCTGAACTACTAAAGGAGTAGGCATATCACAAAAAGACATGTTATGCAACTGTGCATAACTTTCTGAGATGAAAGAATGAGATGCCCCAGTATCAAACAGAACATATGCTGGATGACTATTGACAAGAAGCGTACCTAGGATAACATTAGGATCCTGAAAGGCTTCCTCAGCAGAGACATAATTCACTCGTCCACGAGCAGGAGCCGGCTTCACATAGAAGGCTTTTCCCGGCTTCCCACATCCAGCGGGCTTAGCATTGTTCTGAGGAGACTCACGGGAGTAGTGTCCTCGTTCCCCACATTTGTAACAAACCACGGTGGCACAGGGAGCAACATTGGCATGCGGACCTCCAAATGGCCTAGCTGGAGGGTTGGGCCGAGCTAGGCGAGGCGCCTGGAAGGATGGCCTCGCGGTGTATCTTGGCGGCAGAGCTACGTTGGGAACCCACACCCGACGTTTGTTGGAGCCCGAGCCAGATGCGGGGCTGAAGTCACGGTTGTGCTTTCTCGTGGCCTCATAACCAGTGTGTCCAGACTTGGCATTGATAGCCTTGTTGACGAGAGCCTGGAAGGTTGTGCACTCATGCAGGCGCAGATCTCCATGAAGCTCAGGGTTAAGTCCCTTGCGAAACCTAGCCTGTTTCTTGGCATCGGTTGAAACTTCCTCCGGAGCATAACGAGCAAGATTGCCGAACTCACGACTATGGACATCCACGGACAGTCTGCCCTGGGTGAAAGCACAAAATTCCTCTCTCGTGCGATCCATTAGCCCTTCCGAGATGTGATGGGTATGGAATGCCGTGCTGAATTTTGCCCAAGTTGGTGCGGGGCCTGCGGGACACATGGCTTCATAATTTTCCCACCACAGATTGGCGGGTCCTTCCAGAAAATAGGTAGCAAAGGTCACCTTGTTGGCCTCGGATACATTGGCAGCCCGGATCTTGCAGAACATGTTGGTCAGCCAGTCATCCGCGTCGAGTGGGTCGACCGAATGATGATACTTAGGTGGGCATGGCTTGATGAAATCACCGAGTGACACGCCATCATTGTGATCATTGCGGGGAGCACGTGCTGTGTTCTGCTCTATTCGTTCCAACAGCCTGTCGGTCTCTCTCTTGTTCCTTTCAGCTTCAAGCATCACTTCTACCAAAGAAGGCGCATGTGGCAGGTCCTCTTGCCTTGGCTGGCTTCCCTCGCCCTACTCGGGGCAGGCACGGGGTTATTCCTAGTGGCCACCATCCCGGGGAAAACAACCCACAGCTTAAACATAGAGGACAACAACTCTAAGACATTTGATAAGGAATGTACTGGACAACATGGCATGCAGGGTAAGCACCCAAACAATATGGTAATAACAGCTGCCATATGAACACCATGATTCATACACACCATGACATAGTTTAGTACAAGCCGAAGATGAAAACAAACTACAGAGAGATGACACAACTCATCGGAGGCATTACAAGCTTCCTAGACATAATCTATCTACACCTCCGGAACTCAACTCTCAACCTCAATCATATCCCACAAGACACGCAGGATTGTGGCGATACGACTACTAACATACTAGTACTAACATCCACGTACTCAAGCATCACTGTAGAATGCCTCATACAGGTTACCCCCATGACCTGCGAGCTAAACCTGAGGATCCGGAAACACTCTAGCCTGTGATCCCTGGAAACCGTAAGGACACAGATGTGGCCTTGGTCCCCTTGTTGGCGGCAACAACGGTCCTCGAAGAGGGGTGATGCCTCCAACATCGGGCCAGTCTACGTGTGCTGGCAGATGAGTCCGCGATGGGGTCAGCATCTCCAAATCTCCATAGCCTGTCTGCACGACAGGTGCCAACTGTGTCAGGGCTGTCCAAAGACGTGCACAGGTGGCATAAAGCTCCATGCGAAGGGCACGTGCAACACGATCTTTGTTCTCCAACATCTGAGCGGTCACCTGCAGCCTGGGATCCTCATGGGAATGATCATAGTAGGCTGCGCTAAGATAACCATCCTCCCCTCCCATGGAAGCAGGAACATAACAAAACTCTATGTTCTGAAGCAGACCATGGTGAAACCTCATGATAGTTAGCATGGTGTAGAAGGCCTCCTGAACTGCCATATCTATGGTGACACCTAATCCGTAAGTCCAGTGAAGCGGCTCTGCAGCTCCAGGATATGAAGGATATATGTTAACAATACACAGATACTGAGTCTGGTTGAAATCTCGATGTTGTTCCTCCACTGTGTACTCTGGGTACCAACGGTAGCCAGCCTCCATCATAACTCTAACCAACATGGCCGTGTGACCTGGTACATCGATGCACCTGGTCAGACGGACCACCTGACGGGAAGGACGAGGGGGCATCTGAAACAGAGAATGATGCAAAGACATTAGAGATTCTAGCAGAAATTGGATAGTGACTGTAATTGCTCAAGAAGGATATAAAGACATCTGCAAAAGATTGGAAAAGCATAACCACTCGACTTTCTAGATTCAAATCTTGTCACACCAACAATACTCTAGTACCGACATTCACTTGCAAACAAGCTAGCTAGTGGTCCATGGTTAGTAACTCGTCATCCTAAGCAATAGACGAGAAGCCTAGTTCTTATCCCCATAGAATAGATGAGAAAGACTCAGCATAGAATAACATGGGGAGAGGAGTACAAAGAGCCTTATGTTCCCTTCCACAATCAATTCCCCTACTTTTCTATAGTGTTTCTAGACTCAACTTCGACCGGTTTGGCTTGGTAGTCCTACAGTCAGTCAGGCTCTGATACCAATGCTGTCGGGATCCCGATCCTAAGTCATATGAATCCAGACTAAAACATATCACATCACTTTGCGGCCTCACGTACGGTAAGCTCCACGGCTGCAGCCTTACCTTAGCCGGGACCGTTTGCGTCTTTTGGCTCACGTATGTGAACATGTCGCTGGCAATCAAACGATAGGGAACCCATGCCAACATGACTAGTCATAGGACCCAAGTGGCACATCCGTATGGAAACAAGCATACGTAACCCAGCAATGCAGGTGTCAGCCTCAAGCGTGTGTAGACGAGTCATAGCAAGCTACAAGGACTCCATTACGCTGTGAGACATAAATGCCATCACTGCACATAGACGAGTCATAGCAGGCTACAGGGACTCCATTACACTACGAGAAATTTCCCCGAAGGGACAGACACAGCAGCAAAGAAGGATACATGCCGGTCAATCAATGTGTCCGGAGCAGTAGCAAGCTACCATGGCTCGGTGGAAGCACAAAGAGGCAGTTTCCCGTCAAGAGTACTACTAAAGGCACATGACTAGGTGTCGGATCCCATACATACCATTGCACGTCACACGTATGCATGACATGCCCGATATGCATAGATACAACCATGGCATCACAACGTAACCATACAACAACTTCTATTTAAGGGGCTCAGACGAGCCTTGCATAACATGTTCTTACAGATTGGGGTCACATGACCCGACACTCAAGTCATACAAACAAGTTCATACAAACCAAGCGGAAGCATAAGCTGTCTGAGTACAGACAGATGAAAGGGTAAAAAGGCACATGGCCTGACTATCTACAGCCCGCCATAGAGCATAGGGTCGTAGCTAGGACACCAGCTATTCGACATCATCGAAATCTAGAAAGAACCCACCTGATGGGTCCTGGGTCTCATCTGCAACATTTATTAAGCAAACATGAGTACAAACGTACTCAACAAGTCTTTAAAGTGGACGTAGACTATTCATGCTGATGTATCAACAAGGGGAGTGGTGGAGTTTATGCAGCAATGCCATCTTTGACTCATGGCTAACCTACACTACACAATTTTAACTCTTTGTTTAGATTTTAGATATTGCACACGAGTCCACTAACTCCATGAAAATACACCACCATGGATTCACTTCCCTCTCCTAGAAGAGTGCCATCCACGATACTCACACCTGTCTTGATATTTTTATGAGTATCCATTTGATTATCTATGAACAGCATAAGTTATCCAAGTAGTCCATATCCGAGGACGCGGCTATTTGAATAGTTTCATACCCTGCAAGGGTGTACTTATTCACACATGCTATCGCCACTTATCGCTGTGTGCTCATAAAACCATGCACCTCGGCAACCTTCAAGCGGAAGCCCAGCGAGGGAGTCGGCCACGACCGTCAATCACATAAGACCCTCTAGTCTAGGCTCTCGCCTATTTGATACTGAACCCACACGGAAATTCGGCCGAAGTTTCCTCTAAGGCCCCAAACGATGTGCGCAGGGTTCCCAAGCCCACCATTCGGGTGAACCTTGGTACACCGTGCCACTGCCTACCGCGTCGTAACCCACCCCTAGGGTTAGCGCTACACACGGCCTCCAGCATACTATAAACATCAAAAACTACTTGCAACTCCTGGACCAAGGACTAAGCGATTGATAAGTTGAGAGGGTCAATTAAGTATCCCAACATGTGGTAGTAACTAGTCTTGGATCACAAACACAGAACTCAGTTCCTAAGAACGGTCCCAATGAGACAAACCGCTATGTACTCCTACATAGCCTCTCATCGCTACCTTTACCAAATCGGGTTCATCATAAGCTTATCACATCCGAACAACATTGTTTTACTCCAGTTCATCACCCAGATGAAACAGACCTGACACAACTCTAAGCATAGCAAGCATAGCAGGCAAAGTAAGGAAAGCACGTCAAGGAACAAGCATCTACCAGGTATGCTAGGTTGCAAGGTTTAGCTATTTACTGTGACAATGACAGGTCATGCAAAGGAATAGGTTCATCTATCGTGTATGACAGACAAGTGAACGTTTGTCCTAATGCAATAACAAGATCAGGAGTGAGAGAGTGGGATGTTATCAGAATGATCAAGGGGGGTTGCTTGCCTTGCTGGGTAGTGGAAAGATTTTCTCCTTCGTTGGAATACTCGAAGGTATCCTCAGAAGCAGGGCCTACCACAATGCAGATAAATAGCAATCAATACACACAAGTGCAACAATATGATGCATGATCATGACATGGCAGCATGTATGGATGAGCTAATGCAGCTATTGTCCAAGTTAATTTGAAGTGAGTTTGAATATAGGTTAAAAATCGTTCTTCATTTCAAATTCCATATTTTAACCTATTAGCAAATGTCAATGTTCTTCTACATAGTTGCTCTAACATGCATGATAATAACACCGTTAGATTCATTGGATTTTTTTGATAAATTTTCATATATAAATTATTTTCATCTGAGTTACAGATTAATTTATATGAATTTTTGAAGTTTTCATATATAAATTATTTTCATCTGAGCTACAGGTGGCCCGTGCATGCGCGCATCTAGCGAAGTAGCAAAGGGGGCTCGGGGTCGCCGAAGATGACGGCCACGTCGAGCTTGGTGGTGGCGGCGGCTCGGGCAGGACCGACTACTGTGCTAGAGGGCACGGGGAGGCAGCGAGAGAGGAGGAGGAGCACCAGCGGCTCACCGCAGTTCCAGCAGAGGTGGCGGCGAGGTCGGGGGAGGTCCGGACGGGGCGAATCGTCGAAGCGGAGCTCCAATGGCCGGTAGGGAAGAAATGGCGGTGGCGCATCGTGGAGGGTTCCCGGCGTCTTCTAGCATCATGGGGAGGACGAGGGGGTCGCTGCGGGGCTGCTGGTGGGCTAAGAAGGGCGCAGGGGCGGCTAGAACTACGGCGACAAGATCGACCATGGCGGAGCAGAGGAGGAAAGAGAGCGAGAGAGAGAGCGCACGAGGGAGAGAGGGATAGGAGAAGGAGGCCACGGCAAGGAGGCCTCGTGCTGGCGCTCTCCCAGCCCTCCAGGCCGGTAGCCAGGCAGGGAGGAGGTGGCCGGCGTGTGCCTGTGTGCGCTGAACGCACACCCCTGTCCTCCTGGCGAGAGGACAGGGATGACTAGCCATTGGCCAGATGGGCCGGTTCCCCCCTGGGCCTCTGCTTTTTTTGGTTTTCTGTTCCTGACATTTGTTTTATTTTCTTTTCCGGTACAATTGCTTTGATAAAATATCCCAATTATTTTATAATATCAAGTTTGAATATTTCAAACTCCAATAAAAAGTTTCAGGATATTTTGAAATATAAAATAATGATAATGCTTTATTTGGCATTTTCAGAGGCTTTATCATTTATTTTTAAATTGCTATAGTTGTCCAAATATTTAAAATGGCCCCTCTTATAATCATGTCCATATTTATCAAACATAGGGAACATTTTGTAAGGGCATTTTGGATTTGTTGAGTTTTCACAACTTTGAATTAATTTGATTCAAATATGAGATTGGGTTTCTTTTAGTCCCCATTTCATGTTGATGCAAAATTGTAACATGATGCACACACATGCTATCCTATGACATCTAGCTAGGGATGTGACAGTGATCATGTCATTGCCCAGAATTTGACGCTCACCGGTTTCAAACCAGTTGAGCGGGGTATGGTACTTCCTGCCATAGAGAATCTCGAAAGGAGGCTCGCCTGAGCTAGCCTGAAAGCTGTTGTTGTATGAAAATTCAGCGTATGGAAGGCAATGTTCCCATTTCATGCCAAAAGAGATCACACAGGCTCTGAGAATGTCTTCAAGGACTTGATTAACTCTCTCAACTTGACCACTTCTCTGCGGATGGAATGCAATGCTGAAATGTATCTTGGTACCCATAGCAGTCTGGAAGGACTCCCAAAACATGAAAGTAAAGAGGCTTCCACGGTTAGACGAAATGAGCTAGGGAATACCATGCAAAGAAACTATCCTTAGCATATACAATTCTGCCAGCTGAGCTACCGAGATAGACTCTTTGACTGGAAGGAAATGGGTAACTTTGGTCAGGTTGTCGATAACCACAAAGATGGCATCGTTGCCCTTCTTGGACTTAGGAAAGCCAGTGATGAAATCCATCTCCAATGATTGAATTTCCACTCTGGAATAGGCAAAGGCTGAAGGAGACATGCTGGGCATTGATGTTCTTCCTTCACTTTGCAACAAACATCACACTTGTTCACGAACTGAGCAATTTCACATTTCATGCGAGTCCACCAGAAGGTTTTCTCGAGGACCTGATACAACTTGGAACTCCCTGGATGAATGGATAGGAGAGAATTGTGTGCTTCATCCGTGATAACCTTTCTAAGATCACCTTTCGGAACCACCAGATGGTCCTCAAAGAACAAGGTATCTTTGTCATCAACGCGAAATCACTTATACTTCGGAATGCCCTTGGCCACACCTCTCTTAACTTTCTTCACCATCGCATCAAGAAGTTGAGATTGGTGAACCTGATCTTCCAGAGTCTGAGAGACTTGAAGATTGGCAAGAAATCCTTGCGGAATCATTTGAATATTGAGCTTGCGGAAGGCTTCACAAAGCTCGGGTTGAAGAGGCTTCAGGATAAGACTGTTGTAGTACGCCTTTCGGCTGAGAGCATCTGCAATGACATTTGCTTTCCCAGGTGTATACTCAATACTTGGGTTGAAGTCCTCAATCATTTCCACCCAACAAGACTGCCGAAGATTGAGATTGGGTTGAGTGGAAATTTACTTCAAGCTCTTGTGGTCAGTGTACACCTCAACTGGTCTACCCAACAACAAATGCCTCCAAGTTATCAGAGCATGCACAACTGCCGCCAACTCAAGATCATGAGTGGGGTAGTTCTTCTCGACAGGCTTCAACTGACGCGAGGTATAAGCAACAATCTTCTTATCTTGCATGAGAATGCCACCAATGCCTTGGAACGAAGCATCACAGAAAACTTGGAAAGGCTTTGATTGCTCGGGAGGGACAAGAACTAGAGCTGACGTCAGTTTCTACTTGAGCGTATTGAACACCACATCACACTCAGGAGACCAAGCATACTTGACATTCTTCTGGAGGAGATTAGGCAAAGGCTTAGCAATTTGAGAGAAGTTCTCCACGAATCTTCTGCAGTAACTTGCAAGCCCGAGGAAGCTACGAAGCTGATTGACATTCTGAGGAGGCTCCCACTTCAAGATTGACTCAACTTTCTCAGGGTGCACTTTAATGTCCTCGGCAGAGATCACATGCCCAAGGTACACCACTTAATTGAGCCAAAACTCACACTTGGAAAACTTACCATAGAATCGATGCTCTCTTAGCTTGTCAAGCACAAGCCGGATATGCTGTGCATGTTCTTCTTAAGTCTCCAAGAACATGAGGATATCATCCAGATAGACCAAGACAAACTCATTCTTGAAAGGAGGGAATATGAAGTTCATCATTCTTGAGAAGGTTGGAGGAGCATTGGTGAGACCAAAAGACATGACGACATACTCATAAGAGCCAAAACTAGTCCTGAAAGCAGTCTTTGGAATATCTTCTTCACGAATGCGAGAATCTGATGATAGCCCATGCGAAGATCAAGCTTTGAGAAAACCTTGGCACCTTTTAATTGTTCAAACAACTCATTGATGTTGGGAAGTGGATACTTGTTTCTGATTATCTTTTTATTCAATGGACAGTAATCGACACAAAGTCGGTCTGGGCCATCCTTTTTCTTGACAAACAGCACACCATAACCCCAAGGAGAAGAACTTGGTCTGATTAGACCCAGACATTCTTGTTCATCTAGCTACTTCTTCAATTCTTTCAGCTCTTCGGGGCCAAGCTTATAAGGACACTTGCAAACCGGTTTAGTGCCGGGCTCAAGGTCAATCACAAACTCAACTGGCCGTGCGGAGGCATTCATAGCAATTCTTCGGGAAAGACATCTTCATACTCACAAACCACTGGAATTTGAGAAATAGCCGAGATCTCACCCTTCTCATTGAGAGCAAAGAGGCGGATTGTGTCATCGCAAATTGCGAAAATAATCGAATCCTCTGAAGAATGAGTCAATTTGACTTCTTTGGCTTGACAATCAACATGCGCCTTGTTCATAGCCAGAAAGTCCATGCCAAGAATGAGATCAATATCTGAATTATCGAGAACAATTGGAGAGGCCAGAAAAGAATAATTGCCCATCTTGATGGAGGCATCCCGAACCACCATTTTCAAGCTAAGACGCTTCCCAGGAGACACAACTTGCAATGCACTTGGTAAAAACTCCGTGGTAAAACTATGCTTTGCCGCAAAAGGATATGACATGAAATAATGCGATGCACCATTGTCAAACAAAACTTTTGTAGGAATAGAATTAACCAAGAGATTACCCATGATCACTTGAGAAGAATCCTCTGCCTCGGCTGCGTTCACCATGTTCACCCTTGCTGACTTGAGATTATGCTTCACCATAGCATTGCCTGGAGGTCTGACTGGAGGAGGAGGCGAAAGGCGCCGCTGGTTGCACTTGTTTGAGTAGTGACCCTTCTGACCACACTTTTGTCAAGTAACCTTTGAGAGCGGATGGAAGTTGCCTGGAGGAGGAACATTTGCTGACTTGGGATCCTGGGACCTCTACTGATATTCTGGGTTGGGTGGGTGGGAAGAACCACGACCATCGAACTGTCTCTGCTGTTGAGGGGAACGAAACAGAGGAGGCAGATGAACCCAATACTTCTGTTGCTTAGGAACCATCTGAGAGCTGGAAGAAGAAGAATAGGAATCCGTGGAACGCTTCCTTGAGTTCTCTAACTTGAGCTGAGTTGCCTCGACCTTCAAAGCCATGTTGTAGAACTGATCAAACTCACGAGGCTCTTGAAGGACTAGACCCGGCAGAAGCTCATCCTTGAGACCACCTCTGAACTGATAAATCATGGACTTGTCATCAGGAACATCTTTTTTAGCATAGCGGGCCAGATTCTGAAACTCGACATTGTACTGGTAGACAGACTTGCTTCCCTGCGTCAGGTGCTTGAACTTCTCATGCATCTCCTCGACAAAGCTCGTCGAGATGTAATGGGCCCTGAAGTCATGACAGAAATCCTCCCATCTAACAACACGATCATCCCTAGAGTCCTTGTATTGCTGCCACCAATCTGCTGCCTATCCCTTGATCTGAAATGACGCAAAACTGACATAGTCCTCTGGTCTGACATTGCTTCACTCAAAATGCTTACTCATGTCAAGGAGCCAATCATCTGCATCAAAAGGCTGCTCACAATAGGTGAAAGACTTGGGCTGGTTGGCAAGAAACTGATTGAGAGTCGCAAACTGAGGCTGATTCTGAAAATTCCCTTGAAAACCTTGCTGACCCTGTTCTCTCTCTTGCAACAGCCTGAGAAACATTTGAGTATGTGCATTGGTTGCGGCCATCACAGCTTGCCAAGCTTCTGGAGGAGTGGGCAGTAGTGGGGGTGGTGGAGGATCAAACTGCTCCTCACCCCGACCCGGATTCTCGCAAGTTGTTGGAGCCATCCTTGAGATGGACAAGAACATCAACACATTATTGACAAAGATGATGGCAATAAGCTGAATCAAATGACTTGAAAGACGTTGAACAGAAAACATAATATCCCTCCTACTGAAAAAATTAGTAAGAACGCCTTCTTCGGGTTTGCGATAACATCATCAGATATTAGAAGCCACTTGCAATAACACAAAATTATCGAGCTAATGTTGCTCGAAACAAATGTATATAACCTCATACATCTGAAGAAGATGATCCTATATAGCTACTTGAATTCCCACCTATGAACTTCCAAAAACTTTCTGGTTATGCAATCTGGTGTTGGGGATACAAGGAGGAAATATCTCACACAACTAACAAGTCCTACACCCCAACTGTATCCATCCTTCAACACATAACCAGAGGCTCTGGAACTCCATCTATCTCGGATCCTCGAAAGTACAACGATACCAACCATGGCGGTACCCCAGACGCCTCCCCAGTACTGGGTGACTCCGTCCTTATCTCACCACGATAAGTATTGAAGCAATTTCGAACATCCTTCATCCTGACATACTAAGAAAACCGAATGATAACGATGTGCCAAGAATCCCCTGGAGCTCAACTCCCCCGAAGAAATCAAGTCAGACAGGAGGCACCAAGACAGAACTCCGTGACATCGGCATCATATAGTTTTCAAAATACCCGTGGGATCCTAATTTTTTTGAGCGAGAAGAGGAGTAGAATCAAAAATTCCTAAGTCGAATACCTCACTAGAGTATAGAAGAGGAGTAAAAGAAACCTACTCTCTTCGTCATACGTCCACTGAAGCTAGGTGACATCATCTGGCACGGTCTCATCAACACCCGCACCTGTATTTGTTGTAGTAATCTATGAGCCACGGGGACTCAGCAAGCTTGTAATCCGGGTACCGAAACTATGTAATCTTATTCAGTTGGATGGGGTGAGTGTTGAGGTTGCAGCAGCACTAAGCATTGTTTGGTTGCTAACTTACGAGAACATGAATGTAAATATGGTGGACTACGTAAGATGATCGAGTTCTACCATGATCACTAAGTGATCCTGAACACCTACTTACGTCAAACATAACCCCACCGTGTTCTCTCTCGGTTCATGTTCATGAGCAGAGATGATCACGGTTACGCACACAGTTGGTGTGTTTTAATTAGGGTTTACTTCAAGTTGACTATAACCGGGTGTTAAACAAAATATCCAAGTTGCCACATAACCACGGGCATGGCTTTCCGAAAGATTTAACCCTGCAGGGGTGCTCCAACAAATCCATCACAAATTAACCACACTCCACAGGAATAACCTCGACCACAGATCTCGTGATCATCCTAGGCAATTCCAAATGAAAAACCGACACCTTGAGATAGTCTGAAGAAGATCAGAGTTCCTCACGCAAGCCATTCGAGAAAGGTAAAACAAGTCCAGCAAGACCGCCCGGCAGGCCAGATCCCAGTAGGAGCCGCGCGTATCTCTGTCTCAGGGCATTACCAGATGGAACTAGCTATGTGGAAAACCAATCCTCAAGTTTCCTCGAGACGGCCTCGGAGGCAGCCCGTTTTGGACCAACACTCATGAGGAGCACTGGCCCGGGTTGTTGATTAATTATCCACGGGATAGCTAAGCCCTATGCATTTTTATTAAGTTGTTTAAGCAAATAGTACCAATGTTATGTCTTGCCAGAGAAGCTTTAATCTCAACCAAATAATCAAGGGGGGTCCCCATAACAATCCCGATCATGTTAGGAGCGCAAAATATGGAAATATAACACCGGTAACAAGTAACTATGGCGATAAAAGTGGAACAAAATACAGAGCAAAAGGCCAAGCCTTCCACCATACCAAGATATATATGTGCATTAAATTAAATAGCAGTAAATATTGTGATATGTCCAGATATCCATGTTGTCACATGGAAACAACCTACACGTGCATTTAAGAACGCTATAAGAGGGGCCGAGCAGCGGTACAAACAAGGTTTGCTAGGTAGTGGAGGGGTTAGAGGCTATCATGGCAATGTAGGAGGCTTGACATTCAAGTGATAGGTAACGCAATTGTAACAACAAGAGTGTCACACCCAAGATGTGCGCCTATCTATTTTAAGGCACGAGGGCCTCGCAAGGGATAGATGCGCATCTTGTCGTTCGCAAGTATAACATCATTGCATCATACATTATAGAAGATATGAGTATAGAAGTTTGGCTTACACTCGCCACATACTAAATGACAATTCCACACAGAGTTCAAATCATCAAGATGAAGACAGGGTCCGACTATAGACGAAATCAAACGAGAAAAACAGATGCAAATGACACTATCTCGCTATCCCAAAGATCACCACCATGGTCCTCTACTCATCTGGGTAAGTCACGTACATCTTGCCTCTTTCCTCATCATATTCCCACTAGAGCTGTGTCAGATCATCTTGCACGTACTCATCTGTACCTGTACCTGGAGGGTTGTAGTAATCTGTGAGCCACAAGGACTTAGCAATCATGCGCCCGGGTACCGAGACTATTCAAGCTTAAGGTTGGGATGTGGTATGTGTTTAGTTTGCAGCAGCACTAAGCATTTATGGTGGCTAAACTTACATAACATGAATATAAATGTGAGTGGCCTACGATGAGCGATCGAATCTAGAATGACCTCTATGTGATCCTGAACACTTACTTACGTCAATCATAACCCCACCGTGTTCTCTCTCGTATCATGTTCACGAGTAGAGACGATCACGGTTACTCACACAGTTGGTGTATTTTAATTGGAGTTTACTTCCAGTTTACTATAACCAGGTGTTAAACAAATATCCAAGTTGCCACATAACCACGGACACGGCTTTCTGAAAGATTTAACCCTGCAGGGGGTGCTCCAACTAGTCCATCACAAATTAACCACACTCCGCGGGAATAGCCTCGACCACGGATCTCGTGATCGTCATAGGTAACTCCAAAGGATTTCAAACACCTCGAGATAACCCAAAGAAAGTCAGACTCCATACGCAAGACACTCGGTAAAGGTAAAACAAATCCAGCAAGACCACCCGACGTATCGACGAACCCGATAAGAGCCGTGTATCTCGTTCTCAGAACACGACAGATAAGCACAGCGTACAGTGGCCTGATAGAAATCTCACGAGTTGCCCCGGGTTGGCCCCGCACACGACTCTAGTTTGTACCAACACTCATGAGGAGCACTGGCCCGAGGGTTGATGAATTATCCACGGGGTTGCAAATCCCTATGCAAATTTTATTAAGTTATTAAGAAAATGTAGTACCAATGTTGGGTCTTGCTAGACAAGTTTTAGTCTCAACCGAATAAACAAGGGGGTCCCCATAACAACCTCGAGCATGTTAGGAGCGCTAAGTATGGAAAACATAACACCGGTAACAAGAAACTATGGCGGTAACAGCGGAACAAAACACCTAGCATAAGGCCAAGCATGGAAAATATGGATGCGTCATGCCAAATCGATAGAAATGCATATAAAGAATGCAAGAAACGTAGTTACGGTTCTCACGATACGCTGACGACAAGGTACGAAGGAAAAACACAAGTCAACAAGGCCATGGGCTAATTCTTGGCATTCCAAGGTAGCCACTGGTTAGCCAATGAAAAACCAACCACAATAGACCCAAAGATCAGGCAATTCCATGGAGAATAGCTCCCAGAAGTCACAAAACCATAAAACAAACAATCTGCCACAAAACAGCAACATAGCAAGTTACACAGCACACAACTTGAGCTACAGGAATCCTACAGCCACAAACAAGGTATTTAAAGAAACTACACAACATGCTTATAAAATTAACCAACTACACAATCTGCAAAGGAGGCACACATCAATAAGCATGAGGCTATCAAGTTGGCATGATGAAACAGTTTTCTGGGACTTCGTGAAAATAACAGTTTTCTGGATTCTGAATTAATTTGGTAGCATGTTGACCTCAGAATTTAAATGTGTTGGAGACCACCTCTTGGCATGAAATTTAACAGGGTGGTAGAAGACAACATCTACTTCAAAATACTAACACTGAGCATGAGCTAATTATCAACATATCACAAGATGTCAACCACTCTTCATGGCATAAAAATAACAACAGGTTCTCAGACTTAGAAATATTTAGCATGGTGAAAACAGTAACATTAAGTTAGCTACTTTGCAGCATGTTTCCCACTTATATGAGTTTTTCTCATGTCAAACAAAAATACCATGACATAATAGACATAAAACACTAGCACTTCCATGTTGGCACATGCCCCAAAGCAAGCATGGATTAAATCATGCAAAAATGACAAAGTGGCATCACAGAAGAAAATAACAGTTTTATAAACTTGCTCAAAAGTGCAATCTGAATGCACCAATGTATTCCTTGGCTCTTTCTACCCCAAAATCATGTGCCATACACATATGTTCATGTGAAGCAACATTGCACAACTATACTAGCAAAACTATCATCTACTCTTACAAGTTAAAACTTACTCTAAATGGACATGAGCAAATATAAACATAACCAGATTTGGAAAGTTAGCTAGAATGGAAATGAGCTTTCCCTTCCTACAACCTGCATAAACCATAAAAAAGCATATGGAAAGTGGGGAAAGAACCCACTAGCCACCCAAGCTCACACATGGCTTCATATGCCTAGGGGCATATGAGCACAAATTCCCCCATTATCATACCATCTATGAGGGGGGTGATCATCCAGACACACACTCACATGCACCATATATGCATAATGCATATGTCACATACCACCACCTCACATGCACAAGTGCATATGGGCATACACACTCACACTACACAAGCCCATGTGCGTGGGTGTTCATCCACACACATATGCACAAGTGCATATATGCCTATACATATGCATAGGACTACCACTCACACACACACTCACTCACAAGCACATGCACATATACACACATGTGTGCAACACACATGCACAAGCACCACCCTACACATATGTGTGTATGCATAAAGCACACACACACTCACATAAGTATGTATGCATGAAGCACACACACTCATATACACTCTACACATACATACACACACTCATAAATAAACAGAAAAGAATAACAACCAATCATACTTGCATCTACACACATACACACATACAAAAGAGAAAACAAAAAAATAAAACAAAGAAAAGAAAACAACCAAAAAAAGGGGGAGGGGTCAGGCTCGAACCCACAACCACCTGGTCAAGTGCCCTAGCACCAACCACTACGCTACGCGCTCGACACTTAACAGAGGAGGGGCACCGCAGCTCTAATACATGCACACACACACTACATCTGACAAAACTGAAAAAACAGACACCCACGCGACAGAGCACGGTGGCAGTAAAATTCCGGCGACTACAGGGCAGATCCGGCGATGCAAATGGGCACACACCAAGCGGGAACAACCGGGGTCCCATTCCCCTACTCACCTTGCGATGAGGAGGAAGGAGGCGAGCTACAAGCGCCCACCTTGCGACCGGTGGCGACGGACACGACGGCAACTACCTGATGGCCTACGCGGGGAAGAAGGGAGCTACGGGGACCGGCTGCTCACCGAGGGGAAGGCGATGACGAGCCGGACGCGCAAAGAGGAAGGAGAGGCAGAGACGCGCTGCAACGAGGAGGAAGAAGACCGGCGACGACCCGCTCCCTTACGAACTACGGCGACGGCAAGCGGCACCACGAGGAGGTGCTCCTTACGTCCTAGCGGCGGGAATGGAATGCAGGGAGGATCCTCGAGCTCCACGCCATCACCACCGGGGACAAGGCCGACCGGAGATGCGCGACGGTGGCGAATACGACCGGCAGGCTCTCTCTGAAACTCTCTGCACTCATTGAACTTACCTGACCGAGGGGAAAGAGGAGAGGAAGGATGAAGATGGAGAGGGAGAAGGGAGCTGTGGCGGCACGAGGGGAGAGAGGAACCCTAGCAGAGGGGGCACGCATGCCGAGGGGGTTTAAATACCCCTGAGGCTGACGGCGACGGGCGACGGAAAAGGAGACGGCGGAGGTGTAGCGACCCGACTCAAAACGAGTCAAGCCTCTCTGTTTTCTGTGCCATCCTTGGATCAGTATGCTGGCACACACAGTACATCAATGTATATATCAAAGTGCAATCACATGTAGCAGCGTAAAACAGATATATACCTTAAAATAGCAGCGGATACAGTCAACGGGAGTGGAGTCCCAATAACACCAACGGCAGGTTGAGTGCGGACCGTAACCCTGAATCGTACTCTTACCCGTCGTAGAAGAGTATCTGCAACATGAGACGTTGCAGCCGTGTAGGTCAGCATTTTGAATATGCTGGCAAGATCACCATAGAAGAACAGAAGAATAAACTATATGCAATAAGGCTTTGTGGCTTTGTGACTTAGTTTTTGCATAAAAGCTGATTTTATTTTCCTACAACAAAGGAATATCAGGAATTTCACTATGGAGTTACCTATCATGACATGGTTCCGCCAACCAATGTCTCAATGCCCATAAGTATCATCAAGTTGCCCACAATTAGTTCTCAGTCCAGTGTTGAGAGTTCAGAGATAGATCCAAGTCTAGAAGCTCAAATTGTTCGTAACCGGGGACACGGCTAATCGATTAGGTTTAAACTCTGCAGAGTGTTGTGTACTTTACCCACAAGATTCGTTCCCTCCTGGTAAGTCCTCGCACTGCCTGGTGTTTGAGAACAGGATGAACGAAACATGGTCTTTCAAAGTGTTTCCCTGACTGTCCGACAGTGCCCATCCAATCCTAACGTCGACTACATCTCGTAGCACTACCCAGCAGAGTCACAACAAAGATCAACCAAGCCAGAGCCCATAATGACTTGTGGCTACACAGGTAAGCTTCCGGGCATGAAGTATTCATCCTTCTCTTTGAGTCTGGGTGAAGCTTTCCGCAAGATGTCATGGCGCTTCTCCATGCATCCCGGCCACTCACTGGTTTCTCCAGGGTGCCCAATCAACCATCCCTCACCCAGTAGTGTGTATTGAAAACTTGTCTTCTCGAGTCTTGAAGTCTTGAGGTCTTGAAGATGCAGGACTTGAAGATGTCTTCATGAAGTTGTCGTCTTGACGTAGAGTCCTTCTTCACACCACTCACGAACACTCATACCAATCCCCGTCTACTTTAGCATAGCATAAAAATAACTAACATTCCCGGGGCTTTAGTAACCAGTGGTGGGTTCCTACCTCATGCATTCTACTCAACTACAAGAATTTCAATAACACTACGGGAGGGATTTGTTGAATTATGTCACTACATGCAAATAAAAACATGGGTATGAAATAGATGGTCAAAGTGAACTTGCCTGTACTGTTGATGAAGATAAAGATCGCTCTCAGAAATAACTTGATAGACTATTCATCACTCTCTGATGAAAGTCTATATAAACAAGCATTGCATTCATATAAGCAATCATACTAACAATCAATTCTAACAATCAAAAGTAACACAAAACAAAAGCAACAAGGTTGATGGAAGAAATACTTAAGACAAAGTTGAAACACAAAACTCCAACAAATTCAAAAGTAACACAAAACACAAAACAATTTAAAATATAATAAAAGGATTTTAGTAAATATTTTGCTAGCAAAATGAATTACTTTTGAAAGACAACTAAAACTATGAAAACAACATCCTAAACAACATAAGTGTTTGCCTAATAAACTTAACATCAAACACAACCATAAACTAAGAGAAAACAAATTATGAAACAACTAAGTTAACAGAAATTAATTAATAAAAATCTATATTACAAAACAGAATTGATTCATCTAAAACTTTGTGAAAATAATCTCTACCAAAACTAAGTTGTTTTATAAAACATTACCTAATGATAAAGAATATAGTTTCCTATAATAGAGCAAAACTAAATTATTGTAACAAAACATTTATTAACAGAAAATATTACTAAAAACTTTATTTGAAAACAGAATCTAGTTACTTAAAACTTTGGTTAAAAGAATTATTACTAACTAATTTGTTTTTAATAAACTATACTTATTTGAAAAAAAGAGTGTAGGTTCTTACAATAATAATTTAATAAACTACACAAATTATTTTTTTGTTAACAGCAAGTAACTTCCTAAAGTTAGAACAACATAACTAAATCTAAAAATAAGTTAAATCAAATTAGATTTTCTAAATAAAACAAAGTAATTCAAACTAATTAAACTAATAGGAACTAATCAGATTCTGTTTCTAGTTAAAACCCTAATCAAATTTATTCTAAAAATTCTCAAACTTTAACAACTGATAACGAAGGTCACTAGCAACAAGTAGGAAGAAGAATCAATCAAAAATACATTTTAAAACTCAAGATATTCAGAAAACAAAATTTAAATCAAATCTATTTAAATTCAAATTTAATTATTCAAACATAGACAAACTTTATATCTAAAGAAACTAGAATAAATTTGTGGTCTAATGCAAAAAGAATCAAATTAAAAAAACTAAAAACATAAAAGATATACTAAAAACAAAATCAGAACTATTTCTGTTTTCTAAAACAAAACCGAAAAAAGAAAAACTAATACTAACGGACAGAGGGTACACGTGGCAGATTCTGATAGGCTACGGTGGGTGTCCTGCGGTGACTAACTAGCGGATGGCCGAAACCTAAAGAAAAACGTTTCGGGATTGAAAGCTTCTAATCTTATGCGTCCGATCTAGATCCTACGATGGAGAGGGGGTGGAGAGGCTCACCGTGGGTTTGACGGCTCCGGCGAAGTTCCGGCGAGGTCCGAGACGGCGTGGTTGACGTGGGGTGTTCCGGCGGTCCTCCGGCCATGGTGTGGCCTCCAATCGACGGCAGGGATCCTCCGGTGACGGCTGGTGGCGTCGGAAAGGCGAGGGGGTGACGGAGTCGATGGGCAGGAGCTCGGGGAGCTTCGGGTGGTGGTGTGGCGGCTCTGGTGATCGGTTCGTGGAGTTTCAGGCAAAAACGGACAGAGGGGAGGTCGCGGGTTTATATAGGGGTCTCTAGGTGCTCGGGGAAAGGAAAGGGAGGAAAATCCGCGGCGGATTCGATCTTGCCGGCGACGGAAAGGAAAGAGGAGAGGGAAAAGGAAAGAGATGACCGCGACGGGATTTGGTCGGATAGTGGGTCCACGCGTCAGAGAGAGGGAGAGAAAGGAAAGGCATCGGGCGGTCGATCCGGAGGAGATTCAGATCTGGCTAATAAAGACGTGGGCCGATTCTTTCCTAATGGGCTCGGTACGTTTCCTATTAAAGGGATTTGTTTCCTTTTATTTAAAAACGGAGAAAGGAAAGATGATTTGGAGGATCAAATAAAATCACAAAATTAAAGTCCTATATATGTAAATGATCAGAAGAATAAATTAAAGAAGATGGACATTTTTCTACGGCCAAAATAAATAAGTTTGAAAAATGTTTTTTTTCAGAAAATGCCCAATTGGATTTATTTCTTTTTGCAAATATTTTTCAAATAACCCCATGGGTTTTATGGTTCAAATACTTCACAAAAATACCCCTGGTTTGGAGTGTCATGTTACTCCTCTCAAAAACTTTGTCAAGGGCTTGAATGCTTACAAATTCAAATATGGAAGTGAAACTCCATATGAGAAAAATTCTCAAATAGTTTTCATATCTTCTTTTAAAATTCCAACTCATATTTCATATAATTTTAATAAGTCCTTTTATCCTCTCTCATGAAAATCATTGAGTTGCATAAAGTTTCTAAATTTGAAATATTTTCAATTGAAATTCAAATCACATGGGAAAGTCATTTTATTCCCTCTCATTCAAAAGTTTCAAAATGTTTCAAATTTTCACTCACTTTCAATCACTCAAGCAAACAAACAATCATTCTAATAATTATTATAACATTCCAAAGTTTGGGATGTTACAGGAGGCGCGCTCTCTCTGAACTCTCACACGCTCACTAACGGAGAACGACAGGGCAGGTGGCCGTTCCTTTGCGGGCTGGGCGGCGGGGAAGGAAAAGGCCCATCTCTCTGCTCTCTCTCTCAGGTTAAGAAAAACACAGGGTTTTTTCCATTTAAACAAAACAGCAAGAAAAGGAAAAACCCCAGAGGAAAATAGAAGTTTTTTTTGAAAAGACAAAATAATTTTCACTAAAAGAATATGTGGACAATCTAATAAAATTGTCTAGGGGATTTTTAAAACAAGTAATTTTTAATAGTTTTAAAATAACAGCCCCTAGTTATTTTAAAACTCCAAAACATAAAAGCTCAAAACAACAAAAGACCAACACTCACATGCTAAAAATATTTTAGGCTAACACTTGAACATTTTAAATTTTTTTTAAAGCAGGTTAAATCTGTTGATAGAATAACATGGGAAAATAAAGGCATTAGGTTGGGTTTTGTTGAAAAGAAAAAGAGAGGGGAAGAGAAGGAGAGTTGCACACATAAGTCCAACCAGATCACACCACACAAGACAAGATCACAACCAACCACACAAGGTCACATAATAAACAAGCAAGACATGGCATGATGGATGAAATGATGCATGATGCATGAATGAAAAACAAGGCATGGTATGACAAGTTGCAAAATCATTCCATTAAGCTCATGACACAAGGTTCATACAGATATTACATGCCATTAAAGGTAGGGACAACACTTGGGCTGTCACAACTCTGCCACACTACAAGAGGATCTCGACCCGAGATCTAGGAACGAAAGAAGACTAGAAATTCGGAGCGGAGAAGGTCCTCGCATTCCCAAGTAGCTTCTTTGTCAGAATGATGAGACCACTTCACCTTGAGGAATTTGATAGACTTGTTGCGAGTCTTATGCTCAGTTTCTTCGAGAATTGCAACTGGACGCTCACGATAAGAGAGGTTTGCTTGGATATCGATGTCTTGTAGGTCAATGTTACTCTCTGGAGTCTTGAAGCATCTCCGGAGCTGAGAAGCATGGAAGACATCATGCACGTTGGCGAAATTTGGAGGAAGCTCTAGTTGATATGCAAGTCCACCTCTCTTGCCAACAACTTTGAAAGGACCAACAAAACGAGGAGCTAGCTTCCCTTTAATTCCAAACCGCTGAGTGCCCTTCATGGGAGAGACTTTGAGATAGACTAGATCATCCACTTGAAAGGAAACATCCCGATGTTTGCTATCGTAATAGCTCTTCTGTCAGGACTGAGCTGCTTTGAGGTTCTCGTGAATGACACGGCACATTTCTTCTGCTTCAGTGATCATGTCATTGCCCAATATCTGACGCTCACCGGTTTTAGACTAGTTAAGCGGGGTATGACACTTTCTGCCGTAGAGAATCTGAAAAGGGGCCTTGCCTAAGCTAGCTTGAAAGCTATTGTTGTATGAGAATTTAGCATATGGAAGGCAGTCTTCCCATTTCATGGCGAATGAAATCACACCGGCTCTGAGCATATCTTCAAGGATCTGATTGACTCTCTCAACTTGACCACTTGTCTACGAATGAAACGCTATGCTGAAACGGATCTTGGTACCCATAGCAGTCTAGAAGGACTCCCAAAACTTGGAAGTAAATAGGCTTCCATGGTCAGAAGAGATGAGCTGAGGAATACCATGCAATGACAGGATCCTTGATGTATACAACTCTGCAAGCTGAGTTGCCGAGATAGATTCTTTGACCGGCAGGAAATGAGCAACTTTTGACAGCTTGTCGATAACCAGGAAGACGACATCGTTGCCTCTCTTGGACTTGGGAAACCCAGTGACGAAATCCATCTCCACATGATCGAATTTCCACTCTGGGATAGGCAGAGGCTGAAGAAGACCTGCTGGACGTTGATGCTTCGCCTTTACTCTGCAGCAAACATCACACTCGTTCACGAACTGAGCAATTTCACGTTTCATGCGAGTCCACCAGAAGGTTTGCTTGAGATCCTGATACATCTTGGAACTGCCTGGATGAATGGATAGAAGAGAATTGTGTGCTTCATCCATGATAACCTTTCTGAGATCACCTTTTGGAACTACCAAACGGTCCTCAAAGAACAAGGTGTCTTTGTTATCAACTCGAAAGCACTTATACTTCGGAATGCCCTTGGCCACACCTTTCTTCACTTTCTTCACCATAGCGTCAAGAAGTTGCGCTTGGTGAACCTGATCTTCCAGAGTCAGAGAGACTTGAAGATTGGCAAGAAATCCTTGCGGAATCATCTGAAAGTTGAGCTTGCGGAAGGCTTCACAAAGCTTGGGTTGAAGAGGCTTCAAGATAAGACTATTGCAGTACACCTTACGGCTGAGCGCGTCTCCAATGACATTTGCTTTCCTAGGAGTATACTCAATGCTTGGATTGAAGTCCTCAAGCATTTTCCACCCAACAAGACTGCCGAAGATTGAGATTGGGTTGAGTGAAAATGTACTTCAAGCTCTTGTGATCAGTGTACACCTCAACTGATCTACCCAACAACAAATGCCTCCAAGTCATTAGAGCATGCACAACTGCCGCCAACTCAAGATCATGAGGGGTAGTCTTCTCGGTAGGATTCAACTTACGCGAGGTATAAGCAACAATCTTCTTGTCTCGCATGAGAACACCACCAAGACCTTGGAGAGAAGCATCACAGAATACTTGGAAAGGCTTAGACTGCTCGGGAGGAACAAGAACTAGAGCTGAAGTCATTCTCTGCTTGAGCATATTGAACACCACATCATACTCAGGAGACCAAACATACTTGACACTCTTCTGGAGGTGATTGGACAGAGGCTTAGCAATTTGAGAGAAGTTCTCCACAAATCTTCTGCAATAACTAGCAAGACCGAGGAAACTCCGAAGCTGCTTCACATTCTGAGGAGGTTCCCACTTCAAAATTGCCTCAACTTTCTCAGGGTGCACTTTAATTCCCTCGGCAGAGATCACATGCCCAAGGTACACCACTTCATTGAGCCAAAACTCACACTTGGAAAACTTGGCATAGAATCGATGCTCCCTTAACTTGTCCAGCACAAGGTGGAGATGCTCTGCATGCTCTTCTTCTGTCTCCATGAACACAAGGATATCATCCAGATAGACCAAGATGAACTCATTCTTGAAAGGAGATAAAATGAAGTTCATCATTCTTGAGAAGGTTGGAGGAGCATTCGCAAGACCAAAGGACATGACAGTGTACTCATAAGAGCCAAAACTCGTCCTGAAAGCGGTCTTAGGAATGTCTTCTTCGTGAATGCGAATCTGATGATAACCCATGCGAAGATCAAGCTTTGAGAAAACCTTGGCACCTATCAGTTGTTCAAACAACTCATTGATGTTGGGAAGTGGGTATTTGTTTCTGATTGTCTTCTTGTTCAATGGACGGTAGTCGTCACAAAGACGATCCGTGTCATCTTTCTTCTTGACAACAAAACACCACAACCCCATGGAGAAGAACTTGGTCCGATCAGACCCAGACGTTCTTGCTCATCTAGCTGCTTCTTCAACTCTTTCAGCTCTTCGGGGCCAAGTTTATACGGGCGCTTAGAGACCGGTTCAGTTCCGGGCTCAAGATCAATCATGAACTCGACTGGCCGGTGCGGAGGCATTCCTGGCAATTCTTCTGGAAAGACATCTTCATACTCATTCACCACCGAAATTTGAGAAATCGCCGAGATTTCACCCTTCTCATTAAGAGCAAAGAGACGGATTGTGTTATCGCGAGCCGCGAAAATAATCACGTCTTCTGAAGGATGAGTCAGCTTGACTTCTTTTGCTTTACAATCAATATAAACCTTATTCATAGCCAGGAAGTCCATGCGCAAAATGATATCAATATCATAATTACCGAGAACAATTGGAGAAGCCAGAAAAGAATAATTGCCCATCTTGATAGAAACATCCGGCACCAAGCAATTGGAATTCATTAACTTCCCAGGTGACACTACTGACACAGGTCTAAGGAGATCTTGACATGCAAACTCATGCATTGCAAAGAATGAACGGGACATGAAACAATGCGATGCACCAGTATCAAAAAAAACTTTTGCTGGAATAGAATTAACTGAGAGATTACCCATGATCACTTGAGAAGAATCTTCTGCCTCTGCTGCATTCACCAAATTCACTCTTGCGGACTTGGGATTATGCTTCACCATTGCATTGCCTGGAGGCTTGACAGGAGGAGAAGGCGGAAGACGCCGCTGGTTGCACTTGTTTGCATAGTGACCTTTCTGGCCACACTTGTGACAAGTCACCTTAGAAAGCGAACGAATATTTCCTAGAGGAGGAACAAGAACTGCCTTGGACACCTGGGGTCTCTGCTGAAATCCTGGGTTGGGTGGGTGGGAAGGACCACGGCCACCGAACTGCTTCTGCTGCTGAGGAGGACGAAATGGAGGAGGATTTGGCACCCAATACTTCTGCTGCTTAGGAACCATCTGAGAGCTGGAAGAAGAAGAATAAGAATCCTTTGAATGCTTCCTTGAGTTCTCCAACTTGAGCTGAGTTGCCTCGACCTTCAAAGCCATGTTGTAGAACTGATCAAACTCACGAGGCTCTTGAAGAACTAGGCCTGGCAGAAGCTCATCCTTGAGACCACCTCTGAACTGATAGTTCATAGCCTTGTCATCTAGAATATCTTGCTTAGCATAACGGGCTAGATTCTGGAACTCGACGTTGTACTGATAGACAGACTTGCTTCCCTGCTTCAGGTACCTGAACTTCTCACGCATCTCCTCGACAAAGCTTGTCGGAATGTCATGAGCCCTGAAGTCACGACGGAAATCGTCCCAAGTAACAACACAATCGCCCCTGGAATCCTTGTACTGCTGCCACCAATCAGCTGCTTGACCCTTGAGCTGGAACGATGCAAATCTGACAAAGTCCTCTGGCCTGACATTGCTGCACTCAAAATGCTTACTCATATCACGGAGCCAATCATCAGCATCAAAAGGCTGCTCACAACAGGTGAAAGACTTGGGCTGGTTGGCAAGGAACTGATTGAGCGTCGCAAACTGAGGTTGATTCTGAAAATTCCCTTGAAAACCTTGCTGACCCTGCTCCCTTTCTTGCAACAGACTGAGCAAGATCTGAGTGTTCGCATTGGTTGCGGCCATCATAGCTTGCCAAGCTTCCAGAGGAGGAGGTGGCGGTGGCGGGGGTGGTGGTGGAACATCAGTCTGCTCCTCACCACGACCCGGATTGTTACGAGTTGGTGGAGCCATCCTGAAGATGGACAAAACGCATAAGCACCTCATTGATAAGATGAATTCAAAGCTGTATCAAATGCTTGAAAGAAAATAGAACAAATAACAACACAGCCTTCCTACTGAAAAATTAGTAAGAATGCTTCTTCAGTTTATGATAACATCATCAGATATAATAACCCACTTGCAATAACACAAAAGTATTGAGCTAAGTGCTCGGAACAAATGTATAAGCCCGCATACATCTGAAGAAGATGATCCTAGATAACTACAAGATTTCCCACCTAAGAACTTCCGAAAACTTTCTGGTTATGCAATCCGGTGTGGGGGATACAAGGAGGAAATATCTCACACAACTAGCAACCCTACACCCCAACTGTATCCATCCTTCAACACATAACCATAGGCTTTCGCAAACTCATCTAACTCGAATCCTCGAACTCACAACGATACTAAACCATGGTGGTACCCCGGACGCCTCCCCAGTACTGGGTGACTCCGACCTTATCTGACCACGACAAGTATTGAAGCAATTTCAAACACTCTCTGTCCTGAGATATCAAGGCAGCTGAATGATAACGATGTGCCAACATTCCCTAGAGCTTGACTCCCCGAAAGAAATCAAGTCAGACAGGAGGCACCAAGACAGAACCCTATCACATCGGTATCATATAGACTCCAAAATACCCGCGTGATCCTAAATTTTTTTTGAGCGAGAAGAGGAGTAGAATCAAAAATCCTAAGTCGAATACCTCACCAGAGCATAGGAGAGGAGTAAAAAGAATCCTACTCTCCAATATAACTAGACTGAAAATAGTTTTTACTAGACTCGACTCGGCCAAGTTCGATCAAGCAAAGGCTCCTATGGTCGTATGGCTCTGAATACCAACTTGTCACGCCCAAGATGCACGCCTATCCATTTTAAGGCACGAGGGCCTCACAAGGGATAGATGCACATCTTATCGTTCGCAAGTATAGCATCATTGCATCATACATTACAGAAGAGATGAGTATACAAGTTTGGCTTACACTCGCCACATACTAAATTACAAATTCCACACAAAGTTCAAATCATCAAGATGAAGACAGGGTCCGACTATGGACGAAATCAAACGAGAAAAACAAATGCAAATGACACTATCTCGCTATCCAAAAGATGACGACCATGGTCCTCTACTCATCTGGGTAAGTCACGTACATCCTGCCTCTTTCCTCATCATATTCCCATTGGAGCTGCGTCAGATCATCCTGCACGTACTCATCTGTACCTGTACCTGGAGTGTTGTAGTAATCTGTGAGCCACAAAGACTCAGCAATCATGCGCCCGGGTATCGAGACTATTCAAGCTTAAGGTTGGGATGTTGTATGTGTTTATTTTGCAGCAGCACTAGGCATTTATGGTGGCTAAACTTACGTAACATGAATATAAATGTGAGTGGCCTATGATGAGCGCTCGAATCTAGAATGACCTCTATGAGATCCTGAACACTTACTTACGTCAATCATAACCCCACCGTGTTCTCTCTCGGATCATGTTCACGAGCCGAGATGATCACGGTTACTCACACAGTTGGTGTATTTTAATTGGAGTTTACTTCAAGTTTACGATAACCGGGTGTTAAACAAATATCCAAGTTGCCACATAACCGCGGGCACGACTTTCTGAAAGATTTAACCCTGCAGGGGTGCTCCAACTAGTCCATCACAAATTAACCACACTCCGCGGGAATAGCCTCGACCATGGTTCTCGTGATCGTCATAGGTAACTCTACAAACACCTCGAGATAACCCGAAGAAAGTCAGAGTCCACACGCAAGACACTCGATAAAGGTAAAACAATTCCAGCAAGACCACCCGACGTGTCGACGAACCCGATAAGAGCCGCGTATCTCTTTCTCTGGACATGACGGATAAGCACAACATACAGTGGCCTGATAGAAATCTCCCGAGTTGCCCCGGGTTGGCCCCGCACACGGCTCTAGTTTGTACCAACACTCATGAGGAGCACTGGCCCGAGGGTTGATTAATTATCCACGGGGTTGCAAAGCCCTATGCAAATTTTATTAAGTTATTAAGCAAATGTAGTACCAATGTTGGGTCTTGCCAGAATTTTTTTAATCTCAACCGAATAAACAAGGGGGTCCCCATGACAACCCCGAGCATGTTAGGAGCGCTAAGTATGGAAAACATAACATAGGTAACAAGAAACTATGGCGCTAACAGCGGAACAGAACACCTAGCATAAGGCCAAGCCTTCCACCAATACCAAGATATATATGTGCATTAAATTAAATAACAGATAATATTGTGATATGCCAAATCCATGTTATCACATGGAACAACCTGAACCTGCAACTAATAACGCTATAAGAGGGGCTCAGCAGCGGTAACTTAGCCAATCAAAGGTTTGCTAGGATGTGGAGGGTTAGAGGCTATCATGGCAATTTGGAGGCTGATATTCAAGTGGTAGGTAGCGCAATTGTAACGATAAGAGCGAGATACTAGCAAGAAAAAATAGTATCGGGATCTGAGAACGATCATCTTGCCTGCTGGCTCTTCAGTTGAACAAGTATCGGGATCCTCGTAGTGGTACTCTCCTAGGTCCTCAAACTCAGTATCAACACTCGCGTCTACCCAACAAAAACAGCACAATAAACATCCAACCAAGGTGGAATGCACAAACAAGATGATGCATGATTCATTTATGGAGAATTAACATGGCAATCCAAAACTAGTCATGTTTCACATGCATTGTATGATTAGTTTCCATTCTGGACAGAACCTCATGTTAAGTTATTTAGACATGCATGAACATGGCAAATATGGATGCATCATGCAAAATCGATAGAAATGCATATAAAGAACGCAAGAAACAGAGTTACGGTTCTCATGATATGCTCACGACAAGGTACGAAGGCAAAACACAAGTCAATAAGGCCATGGGCTAATTCTTGGCATTCCAAGGTAGCCACTGGTTAGGAAATGAAAAACCAACCACAATAGACCCAAAGATCAGGCAATTCCATGGAGTATAGCTCCCACAAGTCACAAAACCATAAAACAAACAATCTGCCACAAAACAGCAACATAGCAAGTTACGCAGCACACAACTTGAGCTACAGGAATCCTACAACCACAAACAAGGTATTTAAAGAAACTACACAACATGCTTATCAAATTAACCAACTACACAATCTGCAAAGGAGGCACACATCAATAATCATGAGGCTATCAAGTTGGCATGATGAAACAGTTTTCTGGGACAGTGAAAATAACAGTTTTCTGGATTCTGAATTAATTTGGTAGCATGTTGACCACAAAAATTAAAGGTTTTAGAAACCTCTTCTTGGCATCAAATTTAACAGGGTTATAATATACAACATCTACTTCAAAATACTAACACTGAGCATGAGCTAATTCTCAACATATCACAAGATGTCAACCACTCTTCATGGCATAAAAATAACAGTAGGTTCTCAGACAGAAATATTTAGCATGGTGAAAACAGTAACATCAAGTTAGCAACTTTGCAGCATGTTTCCCACTTATATGTGTGATTCTCATGTCAAACAAAAATACCATGGCATAATAGACATAAAACACTAGCACTTTAATGTTGGCACATGCCCCAAAGCATGCATGGATTAAATCATGCAAAAATGACAAAGTGGCATCACAGCAGAAAATGACAGTTTTATAAACTTGCTCAAAAGTGAAATCGTAAAGTACCAATGGATTCCTTGGCTCTTTCTACCCCAAAATCATGTGTCATACACATATGTTCATGGGAAGCAACATTGCACAACTATACTAGCAAAACTATCATCTACTCTTACAAGTTAAAACTTACTCTAAATGGACATGAGCAAATATAGACATAACCAGATTTGGAAACTTATCTAGAATGGAAATGAGCTTTCCCTTCCTACAACCTGCATAAACCATAAACAAAGCATATGGCAAGTGGGGAAAGAACCCACTAGCTACATACACACATACACCCTACACACACACTACCAAACAAGCTCACACATGGCTTCATATGCCTAGGGGCATATGAGCACAAATACCCCCATGATCATACCACCTACGAGGGGGATGATCATCCACACACACACTCACATGCACCATATATGCATAATGCATATGGCACATACCACCACCTCACATGCACACGTGCACATGGGCACACACACTCACACTACACAAGCCCATGTGTGTGGGTGTTCATCCACACACATATGCACACACACATATGCACAAGTGCATATATGCCTATACATATGCATAGGACTACCACTCACACACACACTCACTCACAAGCACATGCACATATACACACATGTGTGCAACACACATGCACAAGCACCACCCTACACATATGTGTGTATGCATCAAGCACACACACACACACTCAGATAAGTATGTATGCATGAAGCACACACACTCACATACACTCTACACATACATACACACACTCATAAATAAACAGAAAAGAATAACAACCAATCATACTTGCATCTACACACAAACACACATACAAAAGAGAAAACAAAAAAATAAAACAAAGAAAAGAAAACAACCAAAAAAGGGGGAGGGGTTGGGCTCGAACCTATGAGCACCTGGTCGATTCCCCTAGCGCCAACCACTGTGCTACATGCTTAGAACTTAACAGAGGAAGGGTACCGCAACTCTAATACACGCACACACACACACACACACACTACATCTGACGAAACTGAAAAATAGACACCCACGCGACAGAGCACGGCGGTGGCAAAATTCCGGCGACTATAGGGAAGATCCGGCAATGCAAATGGGCACACACCAAGCGGTAACAACCGGGGTCCCATTCCCCTACTCACCTTGCGATGAGGAGGAAGGAGGCGAGCTACAAGCGCCTACTTTGCGACCGGCGGCAACGGACACGACGACAACTACCTGACGGCCTACGCGGGGAAGAAGGAAGCTACGGGGACCGGCTGCTCACCGAGGGGAAGGCGACGACAAGCCAGACGTGCGAAGAGGATGGAGAGGCGGAGACGCGCGGCGATGAGGAGCAAGAAGACCGCTGACGACCCGCTCCCTTGTGGACGACGATAACGGCAAGCGGCACCGCGGGAAGGTGCTCCTCACCTCCTAGTGGCGGGAATGGAAGGCGGGGAGGATCCCCGAGCTCCACGCCATCACCACCGGGGACAAGGCCAACCGGAGACGCGCGACGGTGGCGAAGACGACCGGCGGGCTCTCTCTGAAACTCTTTGCACTCACTGAACTTACCTGACCGAGGGGAAAGAGGAGAGGAAGGAGGGAGATGGAGAGGGAGAAGGGAGCTACAGCGGCGCGAGGGGAGAGAGGAACCCTAGCAGAGGGGGCACGCACGCCGAGGGGGTTTAAATACCCCTGAGGCTGACGGTGACGGGCGACAGAAAAGGAGACGTCGGAGGCGTGCTCTCTCTGAACTCTCACACGCTCACTGACGGAGAACGACGGGGCAGGTGGTCGTTCCTTTGCGGGCTGGGCCGCGGGGAAGGAAAAGGCCCATCTCTCTGCTCTCTCTCTCAGGAAAAGAAAAACACAGTTTTTTCCATTTAAACAAAATAGCAAGAAAAGGAAAAAAACCAGAGGGAAATAGAATTTTTTTTTTGAAAAGACAAAATAATTTTCACTAAAAGAATATGTGGACAATCTAATAAAATTGTCTAGGGGATTTTTAAAACAAGTAATTTTTAATAGTTTTAAAATAACAGCCCCTGGTTATTTTAAAACTCCAAAACATAAAAGCTCAAAACAACAAAAGACCGACACTCACATGCTCAAAATATTTTAGGCTAACACTTGAACATTTTTAAACAATTTTAAAGCAGGTTAAATCTGTTGATAGAATAACATGGGAAAATAAAGGCATTAGGTTGGGTTTTGTTGAAAAGAAAAAGAGAGGGGAAGAGAAGGAGAGTTGCACACATAACTCCAACCACATCACACCACACAATACGAGATCACAACCAACCACACAAGGTCACATAATAAACATGCAAGACATGGCATGATGGATGAAATGATGCATGATGCATGAATGCAAAACAAGGCATGGTATGACAAGTTGCAAAATCATTCCATTAAGCTCATGACACAAGGTTCATACAGGGATTACATGCCATAAAAGGTAGGGACAACACTTGGGCTGTCACAAAGAGCGAGACATCTAGCAAAGCAAAAATAGTGTCGGGATCCGGGTACGATCATCTTGCCTGTTGGTTCTTCAGAAGGGCAAAGAGCTGGGTCCTCATAGTGGTACTCTCCTGGACCCTCGTACTCAGGTTTAACACTCGCGTCTACCCAAGATAAACAACAACAATAAACAAACAACCAAGGTGGAATGCACAAACAAGATGATGCATGATTCATTTGAAGTATTTAGCATGGCAATCCTAGATTAGTCAAGTTTTCCATGCCATAGTTAAGTTATTTACAATTCTGGACATAACCTCATGTTAAGTTGTTTGAACATGCATGATCGTGGAAAATATGGACGCTTCATGCAAAAATGATGCATATGCATATGTAGAACGTAGGAAGCGGAGTAACGGTTGTCATGCTACGCTCACGGCAAGGTACGAGGATGAAATACAAGACAAAAAGGGCCATGGGCTATTCCTTGGTATTCCAAGGTGGCCACTGGTTAGGAAATGAAAAACCAAGCACAATAGAGCCACAGATCAAGCAAAACAATGGAGCATAGCTCCCACAAGTCACAAAACACTTCCACACCCAATATGTCCAAAACATCAACATAACAACTTACACATCCAATATCTAGAGCTACAGGATGTCTCCACCCACAACCAAGGTATCTACAGAAACTACATAACATGTTTGACAAATCATCCAACTACAGAAACTTGAAAAGAAGCACATATCACTAAGCATGAAGCTCACAAGATTGCATGATGAAACAGATTCTAGGGACTTGGTGAAAACCACAGTTTTCTGGAATCTGAGTTAAGCACATAGCTAGTCGATAGAAGAAATTAATGATGCTAGAGACCACCTCCGTGCATGAAAATTAACAGGATGGTAGAGGACAATATCTATTACAAAACACTAGCACTGAGCTTGAGTTAAAACTCAACACAACACTTGGTAGCATCCACTCATCAAGGCATAAAAATAATGATAGATTCTCAGACTTGGAAATATTTAGCATGTTGAAATCAGCACATTTTATTAGCTACTTTGGAGCAAGAATCCCACTTATATACAAGATCATCATGTCAAAAGAAAATACTATGTCATAGTACTCATGAAACACTACCACTTTCATGTTGACACCAATATCATAGCATGCATGGATTAATTCTAACTAAAATGAAAAATGGCATATTGGGACAAGATGACGTTTTGTAAAACTTGCTCAAATGACAAAACCAATTGCACCAACGGATTCCTAGGATTATTCTTCCCCAATTCCATATATCACACTCATATATTGCAATAGAAGAAATGCCCACAAACCCCACATTGCAAATAGCACCAAAACTTGAAACAACCTATAAGTAAAAACTTACCTAAAATGTTCATTGCCAAAAATGGCCTAGTCCAGATCTGGACATTTACAAAAATGGAATTAATCTAATAAACAGAAAAACAACAAGCAATAAAATAAAAACAAAACAAATGCAAGGAGGGGACCCAGCTGGCAGTTTCACCAGGGCCCCTCTGTGGATGACAAGTGGGCCATGGGCCCACTGTCATACACACACAAAAGCACACACACACACAGACACACACTGAATCCATCTGCCACAACAGATCGTGCCGCACCAGCACACGCACAATGCACGCACACACTCATAAATCAGCGAAAAGAAAAGGGCCGGAGGGGGACTCGAACCCGCGACCTCGCGGTCGTCTGCCCTGAGTCGCTCTCAACTGTGCTATGCCACGGATACTGAACATCGAGGGGAAGCTACGCTTCTACTAATAAACTGACAACGTCGATACCTGGCAGAGGAATAGTAGCGGCGTCTCAGGCGACAAAGGGCTTCTCCAGCGAGGAGGACCTCCTACGGGGGATGCAGGATGACCGGGGAATCTATTCCCCTGCTCATCTTGCGATGAGGGGGATAGAGGTGAGGCCCTTAAGGCCAAGCCTTGCTCTGAATGGCAGCAACGACAAGATGTTGCACTATGCAATGGCGAGCTGCTACAACCTAACGATGACAGCGAAACGAGGCGAGGGGGAAGCTGCGGCTCACTAGAGGCCAGAAGCGCTGGCACATGAAGAAGAGACAAAGAGGGTCAGTCGTGCCTGACGGAGCGGAGGGAGGCTATGACGCAATGACGGCCGACGGCGCGGAGGCGCTCCGGTCCTCTTAACGCTGGGAACCGAACACGGGCAGCACCAGGGGCCACCCTGGCATCTTGACGACGAGGAGGCAGATGCCAGAGGCGACGATGACGATGAAGAAGCCGGCAGTCGACTTTGAATTTCTCTGAAACTACAGAAACTTACCTGCGGAGGGGGAGAGAGGAGGAGGAAAGAGAGGTGGCGGCGACTGGAGGTAGGAGAAAACCCTAGGCATGCACACCGAGGAGGGTTAAATAGGCCCGGGGGAGGAGTGGCTCTGCTTGCCACCTCGGCCATGGCAGGGCCCTGCTCGCTCTCTCTCTGAGAGGGAGCTAGAAAGGGAGGAGGAAGGAACATGGGGGAAGACGCCGACAGGTGGGACCGGCTTGGTCCACACTGGAAGGGAGGCCGCGCGCGCTAGCTGGGCTGTGGGGTTGCGACGGTTGGGCCGGGAGGAGTCCCACCGGTTCCTCTCTCTCTTATGAACACAAAAGCAATCAGATCTTTTATTTAAAACCCCCCAAAGAATACAACTAAGCAAGGATTATTGAGGGAGGTTTTAAAATAAAAAGAAAAACCTTTTGGACTCACAAAAATGCAAGCCATTTAATCAAAAATGGTTAGGACATTTTTAGAGAAAGCATATATTTTACTTAATATTTAACCAGACATGTTGCCAAATTATTTGAGAGGAAGAAAGCCCCAACCAAGGCAGAAGGACTACTCTAGAAATTGGAGTAGAATATTTAGAAGATGACCAACATTTTAAAAGAGGAAAAACAACATGCAAATATTTAGCATGTTGCATATTTGAATAAAGAGAGAGAGATGGGCGTAGTTTTGGAATGGGAGGTACTAGAGTAACACTCCAACAAGGCACACGTGCATACATCCACATACACACCTCACACCACAACACTTAACAAGCACACGCAAGGCAATAATAGTTATGCATTGATATGACATGCACGATGGCATGATGCATGAAATGGAAAAGGCAATGAAGCAAAATATTAATTCATTCAAAGCACATGGCAAGCATAGAGGTTCAGATGAGATACATGACCAAAAATGGCAAGGGGTGCACTTGGGATGTTACAACTCTCCCACACTACAAGAGGATCTCGACCCGAGATCTAATAATGAAAGAACTCTGGAAATTTGGAATGGAGAAGATCCTCACGTTCCCAAGTAGCTTCTTTGTCAGAATGATGAGACCACTTCACCTTGATAAACTTAATAGACTTGTTACGAGTCTTATGCTCAGTTTCTTTGAGAATAGCAACTGGATGCTCACGATAAGATAGATCTTCTTGGAGGTCAATGTCTCGGAGGTCAATGGTACGCTCGGGAGTCCTGAAGCACCTCCGGAGCTGAGAGACATGGAAGACATCATGCACATTTGCTAAATTCGGAGGAAGATCTAGTTGAAAGGAGACATCCCGATGTTTGTTATCGTAATAACTCTTCTGACGGGATTGAGCTGCTTTGAGGTTCTCATGAATGACACGACCCATCTCTTCTGCTTCGGTGATCATGTCATCGCCCAGAATTTGACGCTCACATGTTTTAGACCAGTTGAGCGGGGTACGACACTTCCTGTCGCAGAGAATCTCGAAAGGAGCCTTGCCAGAGCTAGCCTGAAAGCTGTTGTTGTATGAGAATTCAGCATATGGAAGGCAATCTTCCCATTTCATGCCGAAAGTGATCACACAGGGTCTGAGCATGTCTTCAAGGACTTGATTAACTCTCTCAACTTGACCACTTGTCTGCGGATGGATTGCAGTGCTGAAACGGATCTTGGTACCCATAGCATTCTAGAAGGACTCCCAAAACTTGGAAGTGAAGAGGCTTCCACGGTCAGATGAAATGAGCTGGGGAATACCATGCAAAGAAACTATCCTGGACGTATACAGCTCTGCCAGCTGAGCTGCCGAGATAGACTCTTTGACCGGAAGGAAATGGGCAACATTGGTCAGGTTGTCGATAACCACAAAGATGGCATCGTTTCCCTTCTTGGACTTAGGAAAGCCAGTGATGAAATCCAGCTCCACACAATCGAATTTCCACTCTGGAATAGGCAAAGGCTGAAGGAGACATGCTGGACGTTGATCTTCTGCATTCACTCCGCGACAAACATGACACTTGTTCACGAACTAAGCAATTGCACATTTCATGCGAGTCCACCAGAAGGTTTTATTGAGGTCCTGATACATCTTGGAACTCCCTGGATGAATGGATTGGAGAGAATTATGTGCTTCGGAACCACCAGACAGTCCTCAAAGAACAAGGTATCTTTGTCATCAATGCGAAAGCATTTATACTTCGGAATGCCCTTGGCCACACCTCTCTTAACTTTCTTCACCATCACATCAAGAAGTTGAGCTTGGTGAACCTGATCTTCCAGAGTCTGAGAGACTTGAAGATTGGCAAGAAATCCTTGCGGAATCATATGAAGATTGAGCTTGCGGAAGGCTTCACAAAGCTCAGGTGGAAGAGGCTTCAGGATAAGACTGTTGCAGTATGCCTTTCGGCTGAGCGCGTCTGCAATGACATTTTCTTTCCCAGGTGTATACTCAATGCTTGGGTTGAAGTCCTCAATCATTTCTACCCAAGAAGACTGCCGAAGATTGAGATTGGGTTGAGTGAAAATGTACTTCAAGCTCTTGTGGTCAGTGTGCACCTCAATTGGTCTACCCAACAACAAATGCCTCCAAGTCATCAGAGCATGCACAACTGCCGCCAACTCAAGATCATGAGTGGGGTAGTTCTTCTTGGCAGGCTTCATCTGATGCAAGGTATAAGCAACAATGTTCTTATCTTGCATGAGAACGCCACCAAGGCCTTGGAAGGAAGCATCACAGAAAACTTTGAAAGGCTTTGATTGCTCGGGAGGGACAAGAATTGGAGCTAACATCAGTTTCTGCTTGAGTGTATTGAACGCCACATCACACTCAGGAGACCAAGCATACTTGACCTTCTTCTGGAGGAGATTAGGAAGAGGCTTAGCAATTTGAGAGAAGTTCTCCATGAATCTTCTGTAGTAACTTGCAAGCCCAAGGAAGCTACGAAGCTGCTTGACATTCTGAGGAGGCTCCCACTTCAAGATTGCCTCAACTTTCTCAGGGTGCACTTTAATGCCCTCGGTATAGACCACATGCCCAAGTTACACCACTCCATTGAGCCAAAACTCACACTAGGAAAACTTAGCATAGAATCGATGCTCTCTTAGCTTGTCAAGCACAAGCCGGAGATGCTCTGCATGTTCTTCTTCAGTCTCCGAGAACACGAGGATATCATCCAGATAGACCAAGACGAACTCATTCTTGAAAGGACAGAATACGAAGTTCATCATTCTTGAGAAGGTTGGAGGAGCATTGGCGAGACCAAAAGACTTGACGGTGTACTCATAAGAGCCAAAACTAGTCCTGAAAGCAGTCTTTGGAATATCTTCTTCACGAATGCGAATCTGATGATAGCTGACGGGGTTATTACCCCCAGGTAGGATAAAGCAACGGGGTCGCCCCCCCTCCCGCTTCGAAGAAAAACTGTGCGGTCGGCTGCCCATGGCCGGCTGGAGGACGTTCGGCTAGTCGAGGAGCCGTCTCGACCCCCGGCCGACTGGGCGCAGCCGACTGCCTCTGGGCTGCCTCCTCCATTGACCCTGGGATGGACATGCGACGTCCTATCCCTTTGCGTGCTGGTACGACGAGATGACATGACCGCCACGACGGGCGGTCCTGTGGCCACTGTGGCTGCTAACGCACTGGGGCTCATGGCTACAGTCCAGCCGTCCAGGCCGCTGACCTTGGCGAGCACGATCGGGCGAGGGAACAGTGCTGACACGCCCTCGACCACTCGAATACCTGCCCTGGCGTGGCTACAGTGCAGCCGTCCGTATCGGAGACTTCGGCCTGCTGACGCTAGACGACGCCTTCCGGGCGACCCGTGCCACGACAGGTGGGCGAGGGCCGTACGCGGCGCCGACCAGATTCATGCTCCGGGCGGGACACCTCGTCATTCCCCGCCGTCGCCGCACGTCCAAGCGAAATCGCGGGCTCGTGGGGCTTGCTCTGGCATGCCTTGTGGGCGACTCCGTCGACCTCATGACCGACATCGACGCGCTCATCAAGCGCTTCGGCAGGCTCAGCCTCGCCGGGACTTCGGCCGCTGACGAGTACCCTGCACGGGTGCTCGTCTACGCCGGTCCGCCCACGGCCGTGGGCATGCTCGCTGCGACTCAGTCCAGCGGCCCCCACGATCGTGTGGGAGCAATGGCCATCATCTCCTCTACCTCTTCCGGACATGCATGGGCCGCGGCTAGGGCTGCCACTGCCCGCGTCGTCACCTCCGACCCGCTCGGGGCGGCTCTCTAGGGCTTGAGCACCCCTATCGCCCCGACGGCGAACCCCGACACTGCTGCGTCCGAGCTCGAGGCGGCTCGTCGCGTCCTGTTCGAGGAAGCCGCCGCCCTCGAGGCCACGTGCCGCCGCATGGAGGCGGCCCTGCGGGAATATGCTTCCGCCTACGGTCTCATCCCGGCTGGCACCGAGTCCAGCCGGTGTGGGGCTGTGCGTGACCGCGGTCGCGTGGTTGCCGAAATCCTAGGCGGCAAGATGTCCATCTACGACACCCTCGCGGCCAACCTGCGGGCCCTCAAGGTGGCCTACGAGTAACTGGCCACCTTGGAGGACGAAGAGCGTACCGCCCACGAGCGCCACATCGAGGAGCTCATTGATGCTGCTGATGCACAGCAGCATCTGCTCATGACGGGCGGCGCTGCCACCGAAGGCCCCCGGCCCGAGCGCGAGGGCACGGAATTGCCGGCCGTCATGCGGCCCAGTACTCCTGCTCCCCTCACGTATCCAGCCGGCGGGACGAAGTAAACAACCCTTGGCCCTCTTAGCTATCGGGGAGCGAGAAGTCGGCTATTAATAGCCGGTGCACCAACAACCCGCCTCGAAGCGTCCGTCACTAGGAAGCACCGGTAGCCGATAGCTCGTGCAGCCGCGGGCACACTCCGCCCCCGCGGCGTGAGCCGGAATGATCGGTTATGCTCACCATCCTTCCCGAGCTCTCGGCTCAGATCGGACTGCGCATCCCCTGCAGCGAGAATGACGCCCGCAACCGCATCGACAAACCGGCGCAATCCGTCCTCCTTGAGGAGGAGGGCTCGATTGGCTCGACATGTTTCGACCCTCAGATCCGCACCAAGCCATTTCCAACCAGCTTCATGCTCCCCCGGGACACCCCGAAGTATAACGGGGCTGCCAAGCCTAAGGATTGGCTGATCGATTACACCACCGCTGTCAGCATCGTCAGGGGGAACAAGCGCGTAGCCGTCCGCTACGCGCCCCTCATGCTGATCGGCTTGGCCCGCACCTGGCTCAACAGCCTGGTGGCCGACAGCATCAACACCTGGACAGACTTCGAGGAAGCCTTCGTCCGCAACTTCACCGACGCTTACAAGCGGCCTGGACGCCCCCGCGAACTCGCCATGTGCGTTCAGGGGCCGGACGAGTTCCTCCACGACTACCTCACCCGGTGGCCCGAGCTCCACAATTCTTGCGAGGGGGTGCACGAGGTGCAGGCCATGCATTACTTCATCGAAGGCTGTCGAGACGGCACCCCTCTCAAGCACAAGCTTCTGTACTCCGAGCCGGCGACGCTCGCCGAGGTCATGACCAAGGTGGACAAGTATGCCATGGCTGATTCAGCCATCCGGGTCAAGACGACCCCGCCCTTCAAGGCAACAACAATGCCGGCAACAGCCCGGCCGGCTGCTGACAACCGGCAGTCGCAGAACAACAAACGCAAGAACGACCAGCCGGATCCCCGCTATGGGAGCCGATAGGTCAACACCATCAAGGAGCAGGAGCCGGCTGCCCAGCCTTCCAGCCAGCGCCAGCGCACTGGCAAGGCTGGCTGGCAGCCCAAGCTCACCTTCGAGCAGATGCTTGACCTCCCCTGCAAGAACCAGTCAGGGGCCAAGCCCTCTATGCACACACTTCGGCAGTGCAGCTTCTCACAGTGATTGACCCGGGGGGACGGCCTTCCGGCTCCTCCCGTGCCGCCTGCCCGCGCGCCGTCCCCAGCCCCAGCTGCAGCCCCTGCGCCAGCTCCGGCTCAGTTCCCCAACCAGGACGGCTGCTACGTCGTCTTCACCAGCGAAGAAACGAGCAAACATGCTCAACGCCGGATCCATCGTGAGGTGAACACCACCATTCCAGCAACTCCCCGATTCATGCACTAGTCGGAGAAGCCGGTCACCTGGAGCCGGGCTGATCACCCCACCGTGATGCGAAATCCCGGCAGCTATGCTTTGGTCCTCGACCCCACCATTGCCACCAAGGAACGAACTTGCCGCTTCTCGCGGGTACTGATATATGGTGGCAGCAACATCAACATTCTTTACCTCGACACGATGCGCAAGCTGGGGCTGAAGATAGAAGACCTACAGGCGAGCCGGACGGTCTTCCATGGCATCGTGCCTGGGAAGTCCCGCTCCCTCGTCGGCAAGATCACGCTCGATGTCCTCTTTGGCGGACCAGGCCACTTCCGCTACGAGCCGGTGCTGTTCGAGGTCGTGGACCTCGTGAGTCCCTACCACGCGCTATTGGGCCGGCCGGCCCTCGTCAGCTTCATGGCTGTTCCCCACTATGCCTACCTCAAGCTCAAGATGCCGGGCCCCAAGGGAATCGTCACCATCACGAGCGACTACAAGATGTCAATCGATTGCGCTCGAGACGACAGCCGGTTGGACGAGGCCCTGGAAATCACCGAGGAGAAGCGGCAACTTGATCGACTCGTGGCCCTTGCCGCCAGCCAGCCGGCCGTGCCGGCTCCCCCCTTGCAGTCAGCCGGCAAGGCCTCCTGCTAGCCGTCCAAGGACGCCAAGCAAATCCCGCTCGACCCGACCAACCCGGCTCATTGCGTCACCATTGGCTCCCGCCTCGACAGCAAATAGGAAGGCGAGCTTGTCGACTTCCTCCGTGAGAATTGAGACATCTTTGCATGGTCCCCCAAGGACATGCCGGGTGTTCTGAGGAAATTCGCCGAGCACAAACTGCACGTCCGGCCGGACGTCAAGCCGGTCAAGCAACCCCTGTGCCGCTTCTCCGAGGAGAAGCGGCGTACTGTAAGCAAAGAGATCGCCCGGCTGCTCGTAGACGGATTCATCATGGAAGTGTTCCACCCGGACTGGCTGGCCAACCCAGTCCTGGTGCTGAAGAAGAACAAGACCTGGCGCATGTGCATGGACTAGACTAGCCTGAACAAGGCGTGTCCTAAGGATTCATTCGCCCTGCCGTGGGTCGATCAAGTCATCGACTCCACGGGCGGCTGTGACTTGTTGTCCTTCCTGGACGCCTACTCCGGCTACCACCAGATCAAGATGGACCCGAAAGACCGGATGAATACCTCCTTCATCATTCCCTTTGGGGCCTACCGCTACATCACCATGTCCTTCGGCCTGAAGAACGCAGGCGCCATCTTCCAACGGTGCATGCAGAAGTGCCTCCTACCTCAGATAGGAAAGAACTTCCATGTCTACATCGATGACATCGTCGTCAAAACCAAGAAGCACTTCAGCCTCCTCGACGACCTCTGGGAGACCTTCGTGAACTCGCCCGAGTACAAGATCAAGCTCAACCCGGAGAAGTGTGTCTTCGGTGCCCCAGCCGGACAACTCTTGGGTTTCTTCGTGTCGGCTCGCAGCATCGAAGCTAACCCCGAGAAGATCAGCACGATCGAGTGCATGCCCAAGCTGACCCGGCTCTGCGACATCCAAAAGTTCATCAGTTGCCTTGCCTCACTCAGCCGGTTCATCAGCCGGCTGGGGGAGAAGGCCCTACACCTCTACGGGCTCCTTCGCAAGACGGCTCTGATCGAGCCGGGCCACACCAAGAAACCAGGCGTGTTCGATTGGCCTGACGAGGCAGACAAGGCCTTCCGCGACCTTAAGAAGGCTCTCACCCGCGTGCCCATCCTGGCCACGCCGGCTGAGAAGGAACCACTACTCGCCTACATTGCGGTGACCACCCGCGTCATCAACGTCGTCCTGGTGGTCGAGCGGCCGGAGGAGGGCAAGTCCCTGCCGGTCCAACGACCCGTCTACTACCTCAGCGAGATCCTCTCCACGTCCAAGCAGAACTACCCCCACTACCAAAAGATGTGCTACGACATATACTTCGCCACCAAGAAGGTCAAGAAGTACTTCTAGGAGCATACCATCACCGTGGTGAGCACGGCCCCGCTCGACGAGATCATGAGCGGTCGGGATTCCATCATCCGGATAGCCAAATGGGTCATCGCCCTCGCCGATAATGAGATCCAGTACGAGCCATGAACCGCCATCAAGTCACAGGCGTTGGCTGACTTCCTAATCGACTGGGCGGAGATGGATTTCATGCTGCCTCCCCCAGACTCCACACATTGGCGCATGCATTTTGACGGCTCGAAAATGAGGACCGTCCTGGGTGCCGGCATAGTCCTCTCCTCCCTGAAGAGTGACCAGCTCAAGTACGCCCTCCAGATCCACTTCGCCACCTCCAACAACGTGGACGAGTACGAGGCCATCGTCCACGGCCTCCGGCTCGCCCAGGAGATCGGCATCAGGCACATCCTATGCTTCGGTGACTCCGACCTCGTGGTGCAGCAAGTCTCTAGCAAATGGGACGCCAGGGACACCAACATGACTAGCTACCTCTTCCTTGTACAATAGCTCACCGGCTCCTTTGAGGGTTGTGAGTTTCATCACGTCCCACGGGCGGACAACGAGGCGGCGGACGTGCTAGAAAAGATCGGCTCCACCCGACAGGCCATCCCAGCCGGCGTCTCCATCGAGCGGCTGATCAAGCCATCGATAAGGCCTTCCTCAGAACCGGAGTCAATCTTCCTGCCGACGGACGCCGCCGACCCGTCGGCGGCTCCGGCTGCCCCTCCGGTACCTTCGCCGCTGGCTCCCGCTGCCTTGGCTGCCCTCCCGGCACCAGTCGAGCCGGCTGCGCCCGTGGCTGCCAGCTCCAACGACACGGCCGTCATGATGACTATCGACCAGCCGGCCCCGGTGGCTGGCGAGCCGGTCCCGGGGACTGATCATCCAGTCCCGAGGGCTCCCGAGCCGGCCCCGGGGCAGGTGAGCCGGTCCCGGGGTGTCACATCCCTAGCTAGATGTCATAGGACATCATGGGTGTTGCATCATGTTTCAATTTTGCATCAACATGAAATGGGGACTAAAAGAAACCCCAAGCTCACATTGAATCAAAATAATTCAAAGTTGGTGAAAATTCAACAAATCCAAAATTCCCTTTAAAAATGTTCCCTATGTCTGATAAATATGGACATGGTTATAACAGGGGTCATTTTAAATATTTGAACAACTGAAGAAATTTAAAAATAAATGATAAAGCTATTGAAAATATCAAATAAAGCATTATCATTAGTCTAGTTTTCAAAATATCCTGAAACTTTTTAGATAAGTTTGAAATATTCAAACTTCAATATATTAAATATTTGGGATATTTTAAAATAGCAGATGTGCTTGAAATTAAAATAAAACAAATGTCAGAAGTTAGAAAAGAATTGAAATAAAAAAGGGAAGAAAGCATACCTAGGCTTACCTGAAGAAGAGGCCCAGCCCACAGGGGCAGCAGCGTCTTCTTCCTCCTGCCAGGAGGAGAAGCAGCTGCGTGCTGCCCCCGCAGCCGGCGGTGGCCACGTGCTGGCCACTTCCTCCTTGCCTGCCTAGCCGCCTCCTCCTTGCGCTGGCAAGAGGATAGGCTCAGTCGCCGCCGAGCCCGTTTCCCCCTCGCCATTTCCCCCTCTCCCTCTCCTCTGCTCCCCCTCTTGCCGGACTGAAGAAGCCGGCGATTCGCCACCCTCCTACGTCCCCGACCACGCTTCGATGCCAGAAGCCCCTCCGGTGAGGCCACCGTTTCCCCCTAGTCCCGATGCCGTTCCCCTTCTCTAGCCCCGTCGGTAGCCAGAGCCGAGTGGAGCTCGCTGCCGGCCATGGCATAGCCGTGTCCATAGCGGCCAAAGCTCGCTCCCGGCCACGGGCTCGTGCTCGTAGCACCTCCAGGAGCTTGTAGCCGCCCTCATCTCCTCCTCCTGCGGCCTGTAGCATAGTAGTCGTTCCTGTCCGAGCCGTCGCCGCCGCTCAGCTCGACGTGGCTATCGTCTCCGATGGCCCCGAGCCCTCTCCGCTGCCCTGCTAGACGCGCACATGCACGGGCTATCTCCTGGTGCCCTCTGCGCGCCAAATGGTCGCCGGAGGCGCGATTCCGGCAAGTCGCCGCCGTGCGGATGGTCGCCGCCGGCCCCGCTCCGGTGGGCACCGACATGGCCATCATTAGGGGCTAATCCCCCCTGATTAATTAGGCCCACTGCCACTGACCAGTGGGCCCTAGGGTGGGTCAAACCCCTGGTCAGCACGTAGTTTAGGCCCCTGTCACTGACGTGCGGGCCCCGCACGTCAGGTTTGACCTGGCCTAGTCAGCCGACCAGCTGACGTCGTGGTGACGTCAGGCTGACGCCATTAATCCTTTTATAGATTAAAAATAATTTCAAAAATTATTTAAAACTTTAAAAATTCATATAAATTAATTTGTAATTCAGATGAAAATAATTTATATATGAAAATTTATCAAAAAAGTCCAATGAATCCAATGGTGCTATTATCATGCATGTTAGAGCAACCTGTGTAGAAGAACATTGACATTTGCTAATAGGTTAGTATATGGAATTTGAAATGAAGAACACTTTTGAACCTATATTCAAACTCCCTTCAAATTAACTTGGACACTAGTTGCACTAGTTCATCCATACATGCTATCATGTCATGATCATGGATCATATTGTTGCACTTGCGTGTATTGAATGCTATTTATCTGCATTGCAGTAGGCCCTACTTCTGAGGATACCCCCGAGTATTCCAACGAAGGAGAGAACCTTCCCGCTACCCAGCAAGGCAAGCAACCCCCTTTGATCATTCTGATAACATCCCACTCTCTCGCTCCTGCTCTTGTTTATTGCATTAGGACAAACGTCACTTGTCTGTCATACACGGTAGATGAACCTATTCTTATGCATGACCTGTCATTGTCACAGAAAATAGCTAAACCTTGCAACCTAGCATACCTAGTAGATGCTTGTGCCATGATATGCTTCGCTTACATTGCCTGCTATGCTTGCTATGCTTAGAGTTGTGTCATGTCTGATTCATCTGGGTGATGAACTGATTGAAACAATGTTGTTCGAATATGATGAACTTATGATGAACCTGATTTGGTAAAGGTAGCGATGAGAGGCTATGTAGGAGTACATAGCGGGTTGTCTCATTGGGACCGTTCTTAGGAACTGAGTTCCATGTTTGTGATCCAAGACTAGTTACTACCACACGTTGGGATACTTAATTGACCCTCTCGACTTATCAGTCGCTTAGTTCTTGGTCGAGGAGTTGCAAGTAATTTCTGGTGTTTATATTATGATGGAGGCCGTGCATAGCGCTGACCCTAGGGGTGGGTTACGATGCGGTAGGCAGTGGCACGGTGTACCAAGGGTCACCCGAATGGTGGGCGTGGGAACCTTGCGCACATCATTTGGGGCCGTAGCGAAAACTTCGGCCAGACTTCTGTGCGGGTTCAGTCTCAAATAGGCGATAGCCTGGACTAGAGGTCTTATGTGATTGACGGTCGTGGACGACTCCCTCGCTGGGCTTCCGCTTGAAGGTTGCCGAGGTGCATGGTTTATGAGCACATAGTGATAAGTGGGGAGAGCATGTTTGAAGAAGTACACCCTTGCAGGGTATGAAACTATTCGAATAGTCGCGTCTTCGGATATGGACTACTTGGATAAATTGTGCTGTTCATAGATAATCAAATGGATACTCATAAAAATATCAAGACAAGTGTGAGTATCGTGGATGGCACTCTACCAAGAGAGCGAAGTGAGTCCATGGTGGTGTATTGTCATGGAGTTAGTGGACTCGTGTGCGATATCTAAAATTTAAACAAAGAGTTAAAATTGTGTAGTGTAGGTTAGCCATGAGTCAAAGCTGGCATTGCTGCATAAGGTCCACCCCTTTGTTGATACATGAGCATGAATAGTCTATGTCTGTTTTAAAGACTTGCTGAGCACATTTGTACACATGTTTGCTTAATAAATGTTGCAGATGAGACCTAGGACCCATCAGGTGGGTTCTTTCTAGATGTCAACAATTTTGAATAGCTGGTGTCCCAGCTACGACCCTATGCCCTGTGGCGGGCTGTAGATAGTCAGGCCATGTGCTTTTTTACCCTTTCATCTGTCTGTACTCAGACAGCTTATGCTTCCGCTTGGTTTGTATGAACTTGTTTGTATGACTTGAGTGACGGGTCACGTGACCCCTATCTGTAAGAACATATTATGCCAGGCTCGTCTGAGCCTCTTAAATAAAAGTTGTTGAATGGTTATGTTGTGATGACATGGTTGTATCTATGCATATAGGGCATGTCGTGCGTATGTGTGACGTGCAACAGTATGTATGGGATCCGACACCTAGTTGTGTGCCTTCAGTAGTACTCTTTACGGGAAACTGTCTCTTTATGCTTCCACTGATCCATGGTAGCTTGCTACTGCTCCGGACACATTGATTGACCGACGTGTATCCTTCTTTGCTGCTGTGTCTGTCCCTTCGGGGAAATGTCTCGTAGTGTAATGGAGTCCCTATAGCCTGCTACGACTCGTCTACGTGTAGTGATGGCATTTATGTCTCACGGCGTAATGGAGTCCTTGTAGCTTGCTATGACTCGTCTACACACGCTTGAGGCCGACCCCTGCATTGTTGGGTTACGTATGCCTATTTCCATACGAATGTGCCACTTGGGTTCTATGACTAGACATGTCAGCCCGGGTTCTCTGTCGTTTGATTGCCAGCGACAAGTTCACATACATGAGCCAAAAGAGGCAAACGGTCCCGGCTAAGGTAAGGTTGCAGCTGTGGAGCTTACCGTGCGTGAGGATGCAAGGTGATGTGATATGTTACAGTTTGGATTCATATGACTTAGGATCGGGATCCCGACAACGTTGGTATCAGAGCCTGACTGACTATAGGACTACCAAGCCAAACCAGTGAAAGTTGAGTCTAGAAACACTATAGAAAAGTAGGGGAATTGATTGTGGAAGGGAACGTAAGGCTCTTTTTACTCCTCTTCCCAAGTTATTCTATTCTAAGTCATTCTCATCTTTTCTACGGGGATAAGAACTAGGCTTCTCATGTATTGCTTAGGATGACGAGACTAGCCATGGACTACTAGCTAGCTTGTTTGCAAGAGAATGTCGGTACTCAAGTATTGTTGGTGTGACAATCAGATGGAGAAGAGATTTGAGTCTAGAGAGTTGAGTGGTTATGCTTTTCCAATCTTTTGCAGTTGTCTCAAAATCCTTTTTGAGCAATTACAACCGTTATGCTATCCAATTTCTGCTAGAGTCTCTAATGTCTTTGCATCATTCTCTGTTTCAGATGCCCCCTCGTCCTTCCCGTCAGGTGGTCCATCTGACCAGGTGCATCTATGTACCGGGTCACACGACCATGTTGGTTAGAGTTATGATGGAGGCTGGCTACCGTTGGTACCCAGAGTACACAGTGGAGGAACAATATCGAGATTTCAACCAGTTTCAGTATTTGTGTACTGTTAAGATATATCCTTCATATCCTGGAGCTGCAGAGCCACTTCACTGGACTTATGGACTAGGTGTCACCATAGATATGGCAGTTCAGGAGGCCTCCTACACCATGCTGACTATCGTGAGGTTTCACCATGATCTGCTTTAGAACACAGAGTTCTGTTATGTTCCTGCTTCCATGGGAGGAGAGGATGGTTATCTTAGCGTAGCCTACTATGATCACCCCCATGAGGACCATAGTCTGCAGGTGACCGCTCAGATGTTGGAGAACAGGGATCGTGATGCACGTGCCCTTCGCATGGAGGTTTATGCACCCATGCACGTCTTTGGACAACCCTGACGCAGTTGGCACCTGTCGTGCAGGCAGGCTATGGAGATTTGGAGATGCTGAACCCATCGCGGACTCATCTGACACCACGCATAGACTGGCCTGATGTTGGAGGCATCACCCCTATTCGAGGACCACTGTTGCCGCCAGCAAGGGGACCAAGGCCACATCCGTGTCCTTACGGTTCCCAGGGATCACATGCTAGAGTGTTTCCAGATCCTCAGGTTTAGCTTCCGGGTCATGGGGGTAACCTGTATGAGGCATTCTACGGCGATGCTTGAGTACGTGGATGTTAGTTCTAGTATGGTACTAGTCGTATCGCCATAGTCCTGCGTGTCTTGTGGGATATGACTGAGGTTGAGAGTTGAGTTCCGGAGGTGTAGATAGATAATGTATAGGAAGCTTGTAATGCCTCCGATGAGTTGTGTCATCTCTCTATAGTTTGTTTTCAGCTTGGGCTTGTACGGAACTATGTCATGGTGTGTATGAATCATGGTGTTCATAGGGCAGTTGATGTTTCCATGTTGTTGGATGTTTGCCCTGCATGCCATGTTGTCCAGTACATTCCTTATCTCATGTATTAGAGTTGATGTCCTCTATGTTTAAGCTGTGGGTTTGTTTTCCCAGGATGGTGGCAACTAGGAATAACCCCGTGCCTGCCCCCGAGCAGGGCGAGGGAAGCCAGCCAAGGCAAGAGGATCTGCCACAAGCTCCTTCTTTGGCAGAAGTGATGCTTGAAGCCGAAAGGAACAAGAGAGAGACCAACAGGCTATTGGAACGAATTGAGCAGAACACAGCACGTGCTCCCCGCAGTGATATCAATGATGGCGTGTCACTCGGTGATTTCGTCAAGCTGTGCCCACCTAAGTATCATCATTCGGTCGACCCACTCGATGCGGATGACTGGCTGACCAGCATGTTCCGCAAGATCCGGGCTGCCAATGTGTCCAAGGCCAACAAGGTGACCTTTGCAACCTACTTTCTAGAAGGACCCGCCAATTTGTGGTGGGAAAATTATGAAGCCATGCGTCCCGCAGGCCCCGCACCAACTTGGGCAGAATTCAGTGCAGCATTTCGTACCCATCACATCCCGGAAGGGCTGATGGATCCCAAGAGAGAGGAATTCTGTGCTTTCACCCCGGGCAGACTGTCAGTGGATGCCTATAGCCATGAGTTCGGCAATCTTGATCGCTATGCTCCGGAGGAAGTTTCAAATGATGCCAAGAAACAAGCTAGGTTCCGCAAGAGACTCAATTCTGAGCTCCATCGAGATTTGCGCCTACATAAGTGCACAACCTTCCAGGCTCTTGTCAACAAGGCTATCAATGCTGAGACTGGACAGACTGACTATGAGGCCATGAGAAAGCACAACCGTGACTTTAGCCCCGCATCTGGTCAGGCTCCAACAAACGCCGGGTCTGGATGCCCAACGCAGCTCTGCCGCTAAGATACACCGCGAGGCCATCCTTCCAGGCGCCTCGCCTAGCTGAGCCCAACCCTCTAGCCAGGCCCTTTGGAGGTCCGCCTGCCAATGTTGCTCCCCGTGCCACTGTGGTCTGCTACAAATGTGGGGAACCAGGACACTACTCTCGTGATTGTCCTCAAAACAATGCCAAGCTGGCTGGACGTGGGAAGCTAGGAAAAGCCTTCTATGTGAAGCCAGCTCCTACTCGTGGACGAGTAAATTATGTCTCTATTGAGGAAGCCATTGAGGATCCTGATGTTATCCTAGGTATGCTCCTTGTCAATAGTCATCCAGCATCTATTCTATTTGATACTAGGGCATCTCATTCTTTCATCTCAGAAAGTTATGCACAATTGCATAACATGTCTTTTTGTGATATGCCTACTCCTTTAGTAGTTCAGACTCCTGGTTCAAAGTGGAAAACTTCTGGAGTGAGCCATGATAATGAGATTCTGGTGGATAGGCTAGTCTTCCTAGCATATTTGATAGCCCTCAAGTCTTCAGACATCAATATCATTCTAGGCATGGATTGGATGGAAGCCCACTATGCTAAGATTGATACTCACACTAGGAATGTTCAACTTACACATTCATTGGGTGAGATAGTTAATTTCCCCACTCGAACAACCAAGCGCCAACTCTATTCCCTCAATGCTAGACCTCTTCCAAAGTTACAAGATATTCCTATAGTCCGTGACTTTCCGGATGTCTTTCCAGAAGAACTGCCAGGAATTCCTCCTGTCAGAGATGTTGAGTTTGTGATAGAGCTTATTCCAGGGACTGTCCCAATAGCCAGAAGACCCTATAAGATGGCACCCTTAGAGCTAGACGAACTTAAAATTCAACTCGATGAGACTTTGAAGAAAGGTTTCATCCGTCCTAGTTCTTCTCCTTGGGCTTGTCCTGTCCTCTTCGTCAAGAAGAAGGATGGATCGGATCGGATGGTTGTGGATTATCGACCAGTGAATCTGGTCACCATAAAGAACAAGTATCCGCTCCCCAGGATCAATGATTTGTATGATCAACTCGTTGGATCCTCTGTCTTTTACAAAATCGATTTGAGGTTGGGATACCATCAAATCAGAATTAGAAACGGGGACATCCCAAAAATGACTTTTTTACTCGTTATGGCTAATACGAGTACACCGTCATGTCCTTCGGTTTAACCAATGCCCCAGCCACCTTCTCTCGCTTGATGAATTCGATCTTCATGGAGTATTTGGATAAATTTGTCATGGTTTACCTCGACGACATACTCATCTACTCGAAGAACGAACAGGAACATGCCGAGCATCTAAGGTTGGTATTGATGAAACTTCGAGAGCACCGTCTATATGTCAAATTCTCCAAGTGTGAATTTTGGTTGCCAGAAGTGACCTATCTAGGCCACGTGATCTCTGGTAAAGGTATTGCTGTCAATCCCGAGAGAGTTCAGGCCGTCCTTTATTGGACTCAACCTGAATCGGTTAAGTAAGTTCGGAGTTTCCTTGGCTTAGCGAGCTATTGTTACCGCTTTGTCGAGAATTTCTCCAAGGTTGCGAAACCTCTAAGTGAACTCCTCAAAAAATATAAAAAGTTCGAGTGGACTCCACAATGTGAGCAAAGTTTTCAGGAGTTGAAAAGACGACCGACCTCTGCTCCCGTTCTGGTGCCACCAGACTTCTCTAAGGACATTGTTACCTACTGCGACGCCTCGCGATAAGGATTAGGTTGCATTCTCATGCAAGATCGTCATGTGATTGCATACGCATCTCGACAGTTGCGTCCACATGAGGATAATTATCCAACACATGATCTTGAGCTTGCAGCTGTGGTCCATGCATTGAAAACCTGGCGACATTACCTTTTGGGTAATCGTTGCGAAATTTACACTGATCACCAAAGTCCGAAATATATTTTCACCCAGCCGGATTTGAATCTCAGGCAAAGACGGTGGGTTGAGTTGATTACAGATTATGACTTAGGGATAACTTACATCCCGGGGAAAGCCAATGTCATGGCTGATGCACTAAGTCCTAAGTCTTATTGTAACAACCTGATGTTACAACAAGGTCAACCATTTCTCCGTGAGGAATTTCGGAAGTTAAACCTCCACATTGTTCCTCAAGGATTCCTATCCAACCTGGTGGCGAAACCTAATCTTAAGGATCAAATAGTAGCTGTCCAGAAATATGATAAGGGTATATCCCGAATTAAGGAGAATATTGCTAGTGGAAACGCTAAAGATTTCTCCAAGGACGATGAAGGTGTTGTGTTCTTCTAGAACCAGTTGGTGGTTCCCAAGATCACACGCTTAACACAGCTTATTCTTAAGGAGGCTCATGATTCTCCTCTCACAATTCATCCGGGTAGTACCAAGATGTATCAGGTACACCAGAGGTTCTAGTGGACTAGGATGAAGAGAGAAATTGCCTAGTTCGTTGCTAATTGTGATGTTTGTCGTCACGTGAAAGCAGAAGATCAAAGGCCTACTGGCACCCTTCAACCTTTAGCTATTCCCGAATGGAAATGGGATAAGGTCGGTATGGATTTCATTACCAGATTTCCCAGGACCAAGAGAGGGAATAATGATATCTTTGTGGTCATTGACCGCCTTTCCAAAGTGGCTCATTTTCTTCCTGTTCGGGAGAGTATAACTGCTAGCCAGTTAGCGGAGTTATATGTTTCTCGAATAGTTTCTCTTCATGGTGTTCCATTTGAGATTAACTCAGAACGTGGAAGTATCTTTACTTCCCGATTCTGGGAATGTTTTCAAACCGCTATGGGGACACATCTATCCTTTAGCAATGCTTTCCACCCGTAATCAAGTGGTCAAGTTGAGCGAGTCAATCAAATTCTCGAAGACATGCTCCGAGATTGTGTTGTATCCTTCGGTATGAACTGGGAGAAATGTCTTCCATTTGCCGAATTTGCTTATAATAATAGTTATCAATCAAGCCTCGGCAAAGCCCCTTTTGAAGTTCTCTATGGACGAAGGTGTCGAACACCGCTTAACTGGTCAGAAACCGGAGAGAGGCAACTCTTTGGCCTGGATATGATCCAGGATGCAGAGGATCAAGTTCGCATTATTCGTGAAAAGTTGAAAACAGCCCAATCTCATCAAAAGAGCCAATATGATCGCCATCATAAGGCAGTGACCTATGAAGTTGATGAGAAGGCTTACCTTCGGGTTACACCTCTGAAGGGTACCCATCAATTCGGTATCAAGGGCAAGTTGGCTCCTCGTTACATTGGACCCTTTCGCATTCTTGCTAAACGAGGAGAGGTTGCCTACCAATTGGAACTACCGCCACATCTTTCCAAGGTTCATGATGTCTTCTACGTCTCGCAACTCAGGCGTTGCTTCTCGGACCCTGTCCGTGAGGTAGACCACAAAGCGCTTGATCTCGAAGGTAACCTTACATATCGAGAATACCCTGTTCATATTCTTGATCAAGCTGAGTGTACCACTCGGCGTCGGAACATCAAGTTTCTCAAGGTTTAGTGCTCACACCATTCTAAAAAGGAGGCCACATGGGAAAGAGAAGATTGTCTTCCACTAGAGTACCCCGGGCTCTTCCCGACGACCTCAAAATCTCGGGACGAGATTCTTTTGAGAGGGGGTGAGTTGTCACATCCCTAGCTAGATGTCATAGGACAACATGGGTGTTGCATCATGTTTCAATTTTGCATCAACATAAAATGGGGACTAAAAGAAACCCCAAGCTCACATTGAATCAAAATAATTCAAAGTTGGTGAAAATTCAACAAATCCAAAATGGCCTTTAAAAATGTTCCCTATGTCTGATAAATATGGACATGGTTATAACAGGGGTCATTTTAAATATTTGAACAACTGAAGCAATTTAAAACTAAATGATAAAGCTACTGAAAATATCAAATAAAGCATTATCATTAATTTAGTTTTCAAAATATCCTGAAACTTTTTGGATAAGTTTGAAATATTCAAACTTCAATATATAAAATATTTGGGATATTTTAAAATAGCATATGTGCCTGTAGTTAAAATAAAAAAAGTCAGAAGTTAGAAAAGAATTGAAATAAAAAAGGGGAAGAAAGCCCACCTGGGCTTACCTGAATAAGAGGCCCAACCCATAGGGGCAGCAACATCTTCTTCCTCCTGCCAGGAGGAGAAGCAGCTGTGTGCTGCCCCGCCATCGGTGGTGGCCACGCGTTGGCCACCTCCTCCTTGCCTGCCGGTCCGCCTCCTCATTGCGTTGGCGAGAGGATAGGCTCAGCCTCCGCCGAGCCCGTTTCCCCCTCGCCATTTCCCCCTCTCCCTCTCCTCTGCTCCCCCTCTCGCCGGACTAAAGACGTCGGCGATTCGCCGCCCTCCCTGCGTCCCCGACCACGCTTTGGTGCCAGAAGCCCCTCCAGTAAGGCCCCGGACCATTTCCCCCTAGTCCTGATGCTGTTCCCCTTCTCTAGCCCCGTCGGTAGCCAGAGCCGAGCGGAGATTGCCGCCGGCCATGGCGTAGCAGTGGCCACAGCGGCCAAAGTTCGCTCCTGGCCATGGACTTGTGCTCGTAGCGCCTCCAGGAGCTTGTAGCCGCCCATAACTCCTCCTCCAGCGGCCTGTAGCGCAGTAGACGTTCCTGTCCGAGCCATCGCCGCCACTCAGCTCGACATGGCTATCGTCTCCGGCGGCCCTGAGCCCTCTCCGCTGCCCTGCTAGACGTGCGCGTGCACGGGCTATCTCCCGGTGCCCTCCGCGCGCCAAATGGTCGCCGGAGGTGCGATTCTGGCGAGTCGCCGCCGGCCCCACTCCGGTGGGCGCCGACGTGGCCATCATCAGCGGCTAATCCCCCCTGATTAATTAGGCTCCTGCCACTGACCAGTGGGCCCTACGATGGGTCAAACCAATGGTCAGCACGGAGTTTAGGCCCCTGTCACTGACGTGCGGGCCCCACACGTCAGGTTTGACCTTGCCTGGTCAGCCGACCAGCTGACGTCGTGGTGACGTCAGGCTGACTCCATTAATCCTTTTCCAGATTAAAAATAATTCCATAAATTATTTAAAACTTTCAAAATTCATATAAATTAATCTTTAATCAGATGAAACTAATTTATATATGAAAATTTATCAGAAAAATCCAATGAATCCAATGGTTCTATTATCATGCATGTTAGAGCAACCTGTGTAGAAGAACATTGACATTTGCTAATAGGTTAGTATATGGAATTTGAAATGAAGAACAATTTTGAACCTATATTCAAACTCCCTTCAAATTAACTTGGACACAAGTTGCACTAGTTCATCCATACATGCTATCATGTCATGATCATGCATCATATTTGTGCACTTGCGTGTATTGAATGCTATTTATCTGCATTGCGGTAGGCCCTACTTCTGAGGATACCCCCAAGTATTCCAACGAAGGGGAGAACCTTCCCGCTACCCAGCAAGGCAAGCAACCCCCTTTGATCATTCTGATAACATCCCACTCTCTCGCTCCTGCTCTTGTTTATTGCATTAGGACAAACGTCACTTGTCTGTCATACACGGTAGATGAACCTATTCTTATGCATGACCTGTCATTGTCACAAAAAATAGCTAAACCTTGAAACCTAGCATATCTGGTAGATGCTTGTGCCATGATATGCTTAGCTTACTTTTCCTTCTATGCTTGCTATGCTTAGAGTTTTGTTAGGTCTGATTCATCTGGGTGATGAACTGAGTGAAACAATGTTGTTCTAATGTGATGAACTTATGATGAACCCGATTTGGTAAAGGTAGCGATGAGAGGCTATGTAGGAGTACATAGCGAGTTGTCTCATTGGGACCGTTCTTAGGAACCGAGTTCCGTGTTTGTGATCCAAGACGAGTTACTACCACACGTTGGGATACTTAATTGACCCTCTCGACTTATTAGTCGCTTAGTCCTTGGTCCAGGAGTTGCAAGTAGTTTCTGGTGTTTATAGTACGCTGGAGGCCGTGCATAGCATTGACCCTAGGGTTGGGTCATGACGTGGTAGGCAGTGGCACGGTGTACCAAGGGTCACCGAAATGGTGGGCTTGGGAACCTTGCACACATCATTTGGGGCCGTAGCGGAAACTTCGGCCAGACTTCTGTGCGGGTTCACTCTCAAATAGGCGATAGGCTGGACTAGAGGTCTTATGTGATTGACGGTCATGGCCGACTCCCTCCCTGGGCTTCCGCTTGAAGGTTGCCGAGGTGCATGGTTTATGAGCACACAACGATAAGTGGCGAGAGCATGTGTGAAGAAGTACACCCCTGTAGGGTATGAAACTATTCGAATAGCCGCGTCCTCGGATATGGACTACTTTGATAACTTATGTTGTTCATAGATAATCAAATGGATACTCATAAAAATATCAAGACAAGTGTGAGTATCGTGGATGGCACTCTCCCAAGAGAGGGTAGTGAGTCCATGGTGGTGTATTGTCATGGAGTTAGTGGACTCGTGTGCGATATCTAAAATTTAAACAAAGAGTTAAAATTGTGTTGTGTAGGTTAGCCATGAGTCAAAGTTGGCATTGCTGCATAAACTCCACCCCCTTGTTGATACATGAGCATGAATAGTCTAGGTCTATTTTAAAGACTTGCTGAGTACGTTTGTACTCATGTTTTCTTAATAAATGTTGCAGATGAGACCCAGGACCCAACAGGTGGGTTCTTTCTAGATGTCGACGATGCCTAATAGTTGGTGTCTCAGCTACGACCCTATGCCCTATGGCAGGCTGTAGATAGTCAGGCCATGTGCTTTTTTTACCCTTTCATCTGTGTGTACTCAGACAGCTTATGCTTCCGCTTGGTTTGTATGAACTTGTTTGTATGACTTGAGTGACGGGTCACGTGACCCCTATCTGTAAGAACATATTATGTCAGGCTCGTCTGAGCCTCTGAAATAAAAGTTGTTGAATGGTTATGTTGTGATGCCATGGTTGTATCTATGCATATAGGGCATGTCGTGCATACGTGTGATGTGCAACGGTATGTATGGGATCCGACACCTAGTTGTGTGCCTTTAGTAGTACTCTTTACAAGAAACTGCTTCTTTGTGCTTCCACTGAGCCATGGTAGCTTGCTATTGCTCCGGACACATTGATTGACTGGCATGTATCCTTCTTTGCTGCTATGTCTGTCCCTTCATGGAAATTTTTCGTAGTGTAATGGAGTCCTTGTAGCCTGCTACGGCTCGTCTACGTGCAGTGATGGCATTTATGTCTCACGACGTAGTGGAGTCCTTGTAGCTTGCTATGACTCGTCTACTCACGCTTGAGGCCGACACCTACATTGCTGGGTTACATATGCCTGTTTCCGTACGGATGTGCCACTTGGGTTCTATGACTAGTCATGTCAGCCCGAGTTCTCTATCGTTTGATTGCCAACGACATGTTCACATACATGAGCCAAAAGACGCAAACGGTCCCGGCTAAGGTAAGGCTATAGCCGTGGAGCTTACCATGCGTGAGGCTGCAAGGTGATGTGATATGTTAAAGTCTGGATTCATATGACTTAGGATCGGGGTCCCGACACGGGGGCTGATCATCCAGTCCCAGGGGCTCCCGGACCGGCCCTCGTCTCGGCACCCTAATGGGCTCAACCTATCCTGGTGTTCGTTCTACAAGGCGAGCTCCCCCAGACGAGGCCTTGGCAAGGCAAATCCAACGCCGGGCCCCGACATACAGTATCATCAACAACGAGCTCATTCATTGCAGCACCACCAGTGTCTTCCAACGTTGCGTCGAGCCGGAAAAGGGCCTGGAAATCCTCCTCGACATCCACCAGGGTGAGTACGGGCATCATGCCGCCTCCAGGACCCTGGTGGCCAAGGCGTTCCGCCATGGTTTCTTCTGGCCCACTGCCCTCGAGGCGGCCAAGAAATTGGTCGATGAGTGCGAGGGCTTCCAACACTTGAGCACGCAGAGCCACTTGCTGGCATCAGCCCACCAAACCATCCCCCTCTCATGGGCCTTTGCCGTCAGGGGGATGTACATGGTGGGCCCCTTCAAGACCGCACGAGGCGGCATGACGCATTTGCTGGTGGCTGTTGACAAATTCACCAAGTGGATCGAGGCACGACCAATCAAGAAGGTGGACGGCCCCACGACCGTCCGGTTCATCAACGACGTCACGGTTCGCTACATCGTGCCCCACAACATCATCACTGACAATGGCACGAACTTCGCCAAGGGCGCACTAGTGTGCTTTGGCTCCAAGCAAGGAATCTGACTCGACCTGGCCTCCGTCACTCATCCACAATCAAACGACCAGGTCAAGAGGGCGAACAGCCTCATCCTATCTGGCATCAAGCCCTGGCTCGTGACGCCGCTGGTAAGGTTGCCCGACTGCTAGATCGACGACCTGCCGGCCATCCTTTGGAGCCTCACGACCACCCTCAACCGATCAACCGGCTACACTCCCTTCTTCCTTGTGTACGGGTCCGAGGCGATCATCCCCACGAACATTGAGTTCGACTCACCTCGGGTCGCCCTATACACGGAGAAGTACGCGAAGCAGCCAAGATAAGGCGACATCGACCTACTCGAGGAGGCTCGCGAATTGGCCTTGAGCCGGACGGCAATTTACCAGCAGAAGCTCCGGCACTACCACATCAAGCGGATCCGGCCGCTCTCCTTTCGCAAAGGGGACCTGGTCCTGAGGCAGATCCAATGGACAGCCAGACAACACAAGTTGTCCTCCCCATGGGAGGGCCCATTCATCATCAGCAAGGCATTGCACAACAACGCGTACTACCTAATAGACGCCCAGAAGCCATAGAAGCGCAAAAGAGACGCCTCTAGCAAGGAGACATAGCACCCATGGAACGCGGTGCTCCCCCGCCCGTTTTACTAATGAAAAGACCAATGTATGTATGTATCCCTACCCTTTTGGGCTTGTGAATGCAATGGGTTCCCCAGGCTGGCTCTCGGGGCACGCCCTGTTTGGTTTTCTTCAAAGGTTTCCTCGCTCACCGGCTCCCCGGCCGGGCTCCCGGGCCCGGGGGCTCGCCCGCTGGTCCTAGGTCGCTTCTCCCAAAAAATTGGCTAAGTAATGTGAGTCGAGCAAACCTCCCCACCCCTACCAACTACAGATCCGGCTCCCGGCTGTCCGGTTGACGGGGCCTCGGGGCGGCAAGGCTTAGCTCACACAAAAGGTCATAGGAAAGGAGACTCCGGCTAGGCCCAGCCGGACCACCGCCTTGCCTCTACCACTCTACTTATCCCGAAAGGCTCTCGCATTTCCTATGTTCCGAACAGTCTCCCTCGAAGCGGACACCGCGACACAGCCACAGACCGGCTCCCAGCTGTCAGGTAGGTGGGGCCGAAAGCAAAGGGGAAAGGGGAGGGATCGAAAAGAACCAAGAGGGCGAAAAGGGATAAGGACAAGTCGGCATGAGCAATGAGGCAAACACGCTAAATATTCACAACACAAGTGTTAAAGACAAAAGCACCCACGTCTAGCACGGTTCATTACATAAACACCCCAGTGGGTGCACTCGAGCCTAACTTGTAGGAAAGAAAAAAGAAAGATAAAGACGCCCGGGGGCTCAGGCCACCGGCGTGTCGCCAGCTGGTGTGCCTCCAGCTGGCATGTCGCTGGGCGGCTCGACTCCTGCCTCGGAGGTGGTCGCGGCCTTTGGGTCTGCCTTCTTGGCCTTCGAGGCGGCCTCCATGGTTCTGGCCGTCCTGCCGCTTGAGTCGATGCTCTCGTAGGCAACCTCATCATCCGCTAGGCCTTGGGGGATGCCCAAGGAGTCTTTAGGCATCGGCTCACCGTCCTCGCCAAGGGCCGGCAGGAACTCGTCCATGTTGACATACGACACGATCTCGTTGGCCCGACGGACAAGGGCTGGCTCACGGGCCTCCCGCTCCTTGCCCGGCTTGTCACGCATGGTGGTTAGTCGGCCTAGGTCCACACCGCAATACCATGATGTGACGAACCGGAGCGCCATCTACGCCCCAGCTCAGGCTGCCGACGCCTTCCAGGCCTCGAGGCGGGGAATGGCATGCTCCAGCCACTAGGCCACGCGGTTCGTCGGAGCTCCCCCGCGGCTCGGCCACAAAGCAGCAATGATCTCCTTGCCGGCAGTCTTCAGCCGCTCCGTGCTCCGCTCAAGGTGGGTCATCCACATTTCTATGGCGATCCCAAGCTCGTCAACGTCCCACATGGCGTCCTCCTCAATGGAGTGCCAGTACTCCCGAAGGTACTCCTGGTGCTCCTCAATGTCGCGCTCAGGGCGATGCTAAGTTTCCGGGAAGCGCCCTATAAGAAAGAAGAAGAGAAGAAAAGAAAGGAAAATCAAACACAAGAACCAGCGAAGGAAACAGCTACCGGCTGGAAAGGGAAAGATGGGCACTTACCTTCAATGGCGTCGTCCACCCTGAGGGTGAATTGAGCACCGCCTTCTGCTTCGACTCTAGAGCCGCCTCCGATGAAGCAAGAGAGCCCTTGACGTCCTTGAGCGACCTCTCGAGGCGGGTCACCTCGTCTTGGAGGGTGACTGTCCTCCAGGCGACATCAGCCACCTCCTTGACGGCCATCTCCCAGGATGCCGCCTCCTTCGCCGCCTCGGCCTTGAGGCGGTCCTGGGCCGCCTCCCCATCCGCTAGCAGCGCGGCCAGCCGGTCTTTCTCCTGCGTGGCCGCCTGGACGTCTTGCGCCAGCCGGTCCCTCTCGGAGGCGAGATCGGTCTTCTTGTCCCGGAGGGCGGTGAGATCACCTTTAAGGCAAGGCAGGCGTCAGCCAGCTCTCAAGGGCTACATACCCCTCCCACGAAGCTCAACTGACCTTGCACGCGCGCCAGCTCCTCCTGCAAGCGGTAGAAGCCGTGTTTACCGCGGTCGTGGATGGCGACTGCCTCCTCGAATAGTTTTTGTTGCAAGGAGGTTCCCTCCTGTCACAAAGAACCAAAAATCAAGACATGCTCAAAACAGATCCAGCCCGGCTGCCCGTCAGCCGGTCAGCCAGCCCGCATCTTGGGGGCTACACCAAGTGGGTGTGCTTGCGCGCCCCCACTGAAAATTCTAAGACAATGCAATCATGCTTACCTCCGCACGCTGTAGGGTGGCGTCTGACGACTCTGTGAACTGGGCCAGCACTTGCTGGCACCGGTCCAGGACGCTCCCTAAGTCCCAGAATAAGGGGACCGGGCCGCCCGCCTGGGGAGTCGGCAGGGCCGGCGCGCATGCCAGCGCCTCCCAGTCTCGGAGCACCTCTTGCATTGTCCACAGGGTCATCTAGTCCCGGCAGCCGTTGCCGGTTGGGCTCGCCGAGGCGCCAGCCACCGGGGGTGGGTTGATGACGGCAAGGGACCAGGAGTAGCCTCCCGCTGGCCTTGCGCCCAATGTCGTCGCCGCCTCCGCCTCCTGCCGCTCCGACACAACGATCGCGATGGATGGCGCCTCCACCTCCATGGCCGCCACCATTGCGCGGCCTCTGGTGCCGCCTCTGGGGCCACCAAGGCCTCCGGCACATCAACCCGGGCCGGCTCGACCGCGGGCGGGGTCACAACCGACACCTCGGGCCGGGCCGCCTTGGGAGCCGGCTCCGTTGTCGTCACCCTCGCTTGGGACGCCTCCTTCCCGGACGGAGGCACTGGCGGCTCCATGGCCACCCCTCGTGGCTTGCTCGATGGAGGCCTCGACATAAGGGTCGATTCCACCACCGAGTCTGACACCCACGTGGTATCTGCGGACTTCATCCGCCTCCGGCTGCTCGAAGTCCCGGAGTGCGAGGCCCCTCCTTGCATTCCGGACTTGGAGGCTCGCAGCTCCGCGAGCCTCCTCTTCTCCTCCCGCTGGGTGGCCGTGTGCTCGCGGGCCAGCTGGCTGGCGGCATCCGTCGGATCCCCTGCCGGCTTCCCCTCATGGAGCTCGAAGGGGTCCCTGTGGTGCCCAAGGGCCGGTTATTCACTGGCTCATGACCTGGAATAAAACATACGCAAGACACAAAAAGAGACTTACCCACTGACAAGGGGCAAGGCCCACTTGGCGCGCGGCGGCGGCTTCCGCGCGGCCACCTTCACCTGCTTTGGGACTGGCGGCGGGCCAGCCGGCCCCTCCTGAGCCGGCCTCTTCGCCTGACTGGCTGCTCCGGTCCCCGGGGCTTGAGTCGGCCGCTCCTTGCTCCATCGACCCTGACACGCTGAGGGAGGAGGCTCGTTCAAAATCATTACGTGATCGTCATCATCATCATCGTCGTCCGTCCAATCCCTGATCATGGGGGCAAGAAGGAACTCACCCGCTCTGCTGGGCTCCTCGGCTATGTTGGATCCTCCGGCTTCGCGTGGGTCATCGGCTTGCGGACCAGCCGGCTCGTCGACTCCTCCCAAGGAGTCCACTCCCTCCTACGGAGGGCCGCCCATCTCGTAGTCTTTGGAGTCGGCGTTTTTGTGCTCCGCCTCGAAGATTTGAGGGTGTTGTCTGTCCGGCGTATTCTGTCGCACCAGCAGCTGAGGTCAGCATGACAAACTAAGTTCGGCAGCCGGCTGCCATCTGGGGAGAATCAAACGAAGAAAAACCGCCTCGAGGAAAAACTTACCAGGGAGGGCGGTTATTGCGGTCGTACGGCTCCATGCCAAAGGACCATGATGCGGGGTTCAACTTGAATGCCATGAGGGCGTTCACCCGCTTTGCCACCTGAGCCGGTGTCAGGTCAACGGTGGACAGCCGGCAGGGGTCACGCCGGCTAGACATATCGCATATCCAGTGCGGCCTCAGCTGGAGAGGCAACACCCGGTGCGAGCTGAAAGCCACCACCAGATCGGCGGCAACCAACCCCTTAGAGCTCTTCAGCTGCGCGAGCCGGCCGAGCTCCTCCAAGGACACGCCGCGCGGGGTAGTCCCCATCCAGTTCACCTGGGTGGATTGCGCGTCGACGAACGGCGGCGGCTGGATGAAGTCCAAGTTTGTGTCGGCGTTCCTCACGTAGAAGAACGTTCGGTGCCACCCCTTGACGGAATCGATAAGAGAAAGAGGCGGGAAGCATGTGATGCTGCGGCAACACACCCCCGTGACCCCGCAGGCTCTGCTCTTCAGCAGTTTGAGATAAAAGAGGGCGTTGAAGAAATCGTTGAAAGGGAGGATTTCGAGATAACCCTTGCATAGCGTCATGAAGGCGGCGAGGTACAAAATTGCATTGGGGCCAAGATGATGCAGCTGGAGGTCAAAGGTGTCGAGCAGTTGGCAGAAGAAGAGGCTCACCAGGAGCCTGAAACCATGGGAGAAGTGCCAGAGGAAAACGACAAGTTCCCCCGGTTGTGGCGCTGGCGCCACCTCGTCGCCCGACGCGCGTGCGACCACCCGCTCCTTCAGCGGCAGCATACGCGCGCGGCAAATCTCCGCAATGTCCGCCTCAATGACGCTGGAGCTAGCCCAGCTCCCTCCGCGTCCATCAGCCATCGCGGCGGCGGGGCGTCGTGCGGGCGCGGTTGAGGGTACGAGCGCGGTGTTGCATGAGGAAGACGAAGAAGGCAAGAAGGCGAGGCAGCAGGGGGGCGAGCGAGGTGTGGGTATCTCTGCCCCTGCCTTTCCTCCTCTTTTATAGGGGAGGCCATGACCGAGGGACGTGGGATTAATTGCGCCCACTCCCCTAGAAAACCCATGCGCGCGTGGGTGGCCTCGCGCCGTAACGACCGCTTTGGGGCTAGGCCTAGGCCGACGTCTCGTATCCCCACGTGCGCAGGGCCCACCGCATCATCACACGCCGCGTGGCGCGTGGCAGGCTGGCTCGGGTACCGAGGCGACGTGCTAGTACCCAAGGTGTCGAGTCCAACAGCCGAACCGACTGCCCCTTTGGTGTAACAGCCCAAGACCGGCGCTCCAGAAGATTCCCCTTTGTTTCCATTCTCGTTTATGTTTTATTTGGTGGTTGCATTCATCATCGCATCAGTCACATCATCTGCATAGCATCATCACCCATTTTCGAAAACTTGCATCCGTCGTAGTCACCGGTTCCCTCCGTTCTTGCCGTTGCCCATTTCGAGACCAACCACACACGCCCGCGCCCGCGACATCATTTTAAAAATGTTTTAAAAGGCGCTCTAAAAATATTCTTGGATTGGGTCGAAACTTGGCGTGTAGTCTTGTTATATTGTAGGTAGGCCGCCTGCCAAATTTCATCGCGTTCCGAGTTCATTTGATACCCGTAGGTCATCCGTAGCAGTGCCGTCTTCGGTTTATTATCGGTTGTTTTTCGGTGTTTTCAAACTTCATGTCACGGGCCGCAAACCTCCCTATCTTCCCCACCTAGCCCATCTACAAAGCCACCATATCCCACCCTCCGCTTCCGGACCGTCCGATCGAGATGCAACGGTACGAAAACAGACAGAAACTGCTAACCCAAGCCCCTAAAACTATAAATATACGCCCTAGCCTGCCTAATTTAGACCTAAACCCTAATCCCTCCTCGAATCCCGTGCCAAACCACCCACTAGCCTCCTCCCTCCTGCCGCCGGGACCGCCCAGGCCCATCTGAGCCTGCCCGAGCCCGATCTGGGCTGAGCGCTGCCGCCGTCGCTGCCTGCGAGCGCCCGAGCGCTCCCTGCCCGCAGCTCTCCTTGCCAGCGCCGCCGACCGCCGGAGCACGCCGTCGCCGATCGCCGAAACCGCCCCACCGGACCTCGCCGCCCCTCTCCTCTTTCCCCTTCTCCTTCCCTGCGTCTCACCCCCTCTCTCTCTCCCACACGTGTTGTGCCGCCATGGCACCGCCAGGAGCTCGCTGCCGCCCCGAGAGCTCGCCGCCGGCCGGATCCGGTGCCCCGCCGGCCGGATCTCCCCCGTCCCAGGCCGCCCCGAGCCTTCCCTGCCCCGCCGCCGTGAGCCCCGCCGCTGGCCTGCCTCTGCTCTGGATCGAGCAAGAGAGGAGGACAAGCATCCGCTCGCCCGTCGACCATCGCCAGCGCCAGGTGGGCCGGCCCAAATCTACCGCCCAGGCCCAGCCAACCGTCGATCGGGCCTGTTGGCCCAAGATGAGCCCAGCCTTCGCCCCCCCCCACGCATTTTTATTATTTTTTCTGTGTAGGCCCAATTGTATATTTTAAAACGTTAATAATTAATTAACCACTCACCGTAATAAAATATTTGAAATATGTAGATTGCAAAAAAAAATGCATCGATCGTATATGTCATTTTCATCCATGATATATATCGGAGCTTGCGATTTTGCATCATTTTGCATAAATAACATTATGTTGCATTGACATATTTAGTTAACGTGCATCGGCAATTAATCCAATCATATATTAAAAAAAAGGTTCATGTTATCGGCTTTGCATTTTCATGCATGAAAAACCTGTTCATTGTAATAATTGCATTTAACTAGCATTTATAATTGCTAACGGGGTTATTCCACAAACTTGCATAATTAATTGTGACATATTTTGCGACATGAACCTATGCATATTATAAATGTTCATAGAATTTATCCGTGCATTTAGTTTTGTCATTTGAGCATTTTTGGTGCATGTCATTTTGCTGTGATGCGCTTTTGCTATTTTCGTGTGATTTAATACATGCATGATATGAAATAATTTTGAACATGAGATATGCCCTTGGATATGTGTCCTAGCCCCTAGACATTTTGCTTGCCATATAAATGCATGTATAAGTGTTATTTTCTTGTTGACAACATGCTATAAAAATTTTGCTGTTTTGAGGGTCCAAAATATTTCTTGCCATGTCTAAAATCTGTAATATTTTCTTGCTGTCTTGCCATGTGTTTTGCTAGTGATCTAGAACCCTTCAGCATATGACTTGTAGCATATAGTTTCACTGCTGTCAATATGCCTTCATGATAAAAACTGCACTATCAAAAACTGCTATTTTCACTAAGTTTGAAACTGTTTTCAAGTAGCCACCTTGTGAGCTTCCTATCATGTGATCCATGCATGTTTTGTATATGATATGTGAAGAGGAAATGAAGCCTGTGTTATATGCTACTACCCCATGCTTAGTTTGTGCATTTTAGGATCTTGTAGCTTGTTATTTCATGTGTGCAAAATGCTAAGTTGCTGTTTTGGGCAGATTTCAACGAAACCTTGTGTTGGTTGTATTTGGTGAACCGTAGCTCCGTTTTGAACATGTTGCATATGAGACTTGCTTAGAATCTCATGTAGTTTCATATTAACTTGGTGCATTCATGATCTGAAATGTTTGTAATTGTATTTTACATGCATTTGCATTCATGACATGTGCATCTTGTGTTGCTCATATCTTTTAGACCGTAGCTCCGCTTGAGATGTTCCATATATGTAAATCGACTAGAATGATGTGTAGAATTGCATGGTATGCTTTATTCTGTTGTTTAAAAAATATAAAATATGGTTAGTTCATATATGGATAAATTTCGAAATTAACATATGGGGTCATTTCGGAAATGCTATAAGTTGTTTCCGGCCTCATTTAAGATGCCTAGATAGATAGTTTACTTATGCTTCACCTCTTGCCATGTTTAAAAACATTTAATATTGCCGTGTACCTAACAAGAGTGAACTAAATAATTCGAACGTGGAGTTTCGTCAATATGCAACTCGTTGCATATTGAACTTCACTTAATGTGTAGTAGTTGTTTGTTGTTCTTGCCGTGCCATGCGTTGCATATTAAACCGGCATGCATCATATTTTCTTGCGCATAATATCATGCATATGTTGTGGTGTATATTGTGTTGATTGTTTGTTTCCATATTGCTTCTTCTTGATAGAGTTCTAAAAGCGTTCGGAGTGTGAGGATTCGTTCGACTACGTTGTCCCGTATTCTTCATGGACTCATTCTTCTTCCGAGCGGGATCTCAGGCAAGATGACACATTTCCCTGGATACCATTACTATCATTGCCATGCTAGATGTCTCGTTTTCTATTGCTATGTCACGCTACCTACCACTTGTTTGACAAGCCTCCCAACATTGCCATGAATGCCTCTAACCCACACCTTCCCAGCAAACCTTTGTTTGGCTATGTTACCGCTTGCTCAGCCCTTCTTATAGCATTTCTAGCTGTACATGCAATTGCTTCCATGTGTCAACATGGACATTCTTTGTTATATCACAATATTGCTGCTATTTAATTTAATGCACATATATAATCGGTAAAAGGTGGAAGGCTTGGCCTTTTGCTCGGTGTTTTGTTCCACTCTTGCCGCCCCTAGTTACTTGTGAACCGGTGTTATGTTCCATAATTGAGCACTCCTAGCATGCTCGGGGGTGTTATGGGGACCCCCTTCATTTTCGTTTTGGGATAAAACTTATCTGGCAAGGCCCAACATTGGTACTACATTTGCCTAATAACTAATGAACTTGCATAGGGACTTTCTGGACCTCGTGGATAATTAATCAACCCCTGTGCCACTGCTCCTCATGAGTGTTGGTCAAACCCAGAGCAGCTTATTAATGCTACCCGGGGCAACTCGGTGTTTGGCGTGGTAACCATCGCTCATCCGGTTGTGCCTGAGAACGAGATACGCGGCTCATATCGGGATTGTCAGCATGTTAGGCGGCCTTGCTGGATTTATTTTACCTTTCTCGAACGTCTTGAGTGAGGAATTCCGAAATACTTCGGGCTATCTCGAGGTTACGGATTTCCTATGGAATTGCCTAGGAAGATCACGAGATCCGTGGTCAAGGTTATTCCCGCTGCGTGTAGTTAATTTGTGATGGAAGAGTTGGAGCACCCCTGCAGGGTCAAATCTTTTCGAGAAGCTGTGCCCACGGTTATGTGGCAAACTTGGATACTTTGTTTAACACCCGGTCATAGCAAACTTGAAGTAAACTCTAATAAAATACACCAAATGTGTGCGTAACCGTGACTGCCTCTTTTCGTGAGTGCTTATCCAAAAGAGAACACGGTGGGGTTATGTTTGACGTAAGTAGGTGTTCATGATCAGTTAGTGATCATTACTAGTTCACGTCCGTTATGTGTAGACCACCATACTTTAATTTCTATACTCGTAAGTTAGCCACTCAAATAAATGCTTAGTCGCTTGCTGCAACCTCACCACTTAACCATACCTCACCCATTAAGCTTTAATAGTCTTGATACCCTTGGAAATGAGATTGCTGAGGCCCTGTGGCTCACAGATTACTACAACAACAGTTGCAGGTACAAGTAATGCGATGCTTTGACGTGAGCACGTTGCTTGTTTGATTTGGAGTTCTTCTTCTTCTTCTTCTTCAATCTTGGATGGGTTCCAGGCGGCAGCCGGGGATAGCAAGGATGGATGTCATTTTGTCGTTTGTTTTCGTGCATAGTCGGACCCTGCTCTTCTGTATGATGTTTGAGTATGTTGTTGTATTGATGTGACTCTGATGTAGCTTGTGGAGAGTGTAAGCCAATTCCATATACTCATCTCTTCTGTACATGTACTTGTAATGATATCCGTTCTTGCAACACGACGAGATGCGCTTCTATCCCTGTCGACGCCCTCGTGTCAAAATAAGGATAGGACCACATCTTGGGCGTGACATTTGGCTTCACGTCGGAGGCGGGCACCGCTGGGGGGGGAAGCCGCCGGCTCCCCTTCATCTGCCGAACGCGGGCCCCCGCCGACTTCAGGGACTACTGACGGGGTTATTACCCCCAGGTAGGCCAAAGCAACGGGGTCATCCCCCCTCCTGCTTCAAAGAAAAACTACGTGGCCGTTTGCCTATGGCCGTCTGGAGGACATTCGGCTTGAGCCGCTGCAGGCTGGCGACACGGACGGCTGGTCGAGGAGCCGGCTCGACCCCCGGCTGGCTGGGCGCGGCCGGCTGCCTCTATGCTGCCTCCTCCATTGACCCTGAGACGGATATGCGATGTCCCGTCCCTCTGCGTGCTGGTACGACGATACGACATGACCGCCACGACGGGCAGCCCTGTGGTCACAGTGGCCGCTGACGCACTGGGGCGCATGGCTACAGTCCGGCCGTCCAGGCTGCTGACCTTGGCGAGCGTGACCGGGCAAGGGAACAGTGCCCAATCTCGCACCCGGAGCCCGTCGGTATCCTCCGGCCCCAACCACCTACGATAAGCCTACCCATGGCATTTGTCGTGACAAATGACGACAATAGCCCATGCGAAGATCAAGCTTCGAGAAAACCTTGGCACCTTTCAATTGTTCAAACAACTCATTGATGTTGGGAAGTGGGTACTTGTTTCTGATTGTATTTTTATTCAATGGACAGTAATCGACACAAAGTCGGTCCGTGCCATCCTTCTTCTTGACAAACAGCACACTACAACCCCAAGGAGAAGAACTTGGTCTGATCAGACCCAGACGTTCTTGTTCATCTAGCTGCTTCTTCAATTCTTTCAGCTCTTCAGGGCCAAGCTTATAAGGATGCTTGCAAACCAGTTCAGTTCCGGGCTCAAGGTCAATCACAAACTCAACTGGCCAGTGCGGAGGCATTCCTGGCAATTCTTTGGGAAAGACATCTTCATACTCACAAACCACCAGAATTTGAGAAATAGCCGATATCTCACCCTTCTCATTGACACCAAAGAGGCGGATTGTGTCATCACGAGCTGCGAAAATAATCACATCCTCTAAAGGATGAGTCAATTTGACTTCTTTGGCCTGACAATCAACATGCACCTTGTTCATAGCCAGAAAGTCCATACCAAGAATGAGATCGATATCAGAATTATAGAGAACAATTGGAGAGGCCAGAAAAGAATAAGTTCCCATCTTGATGGAGGCATCCCGAACCACCATTTTCGTGCTGAGACGCTTCCCAGGAGACACAACCTGCAATGCATTTGGTAAAAACTCCAAGGTAAAACTATGCTTTGCCGCAAAAGGATATGACATGAAACAATGCAATGCACCAGTGTCAAACAAAACTTTTGTAGGAATAGAATTAACCAAGAGATTACCCATGATCACTTGAGAAGAATCCTCTGCCTCGGCTGCGTTCACCATGTTCACCCTTGCTGACTTGGGATTATGCTTCACCATAGCATTGCCTAGAGGTCTAACTGGTGGAGGAGGTGGAAGACACCGCTGGTTGCACTTGTTTGAGTAGTGACCCTTCTGACCACACTTTTGACAAGTAACCTTTGAGAGCGGACGAAAGTTGCCTGGAGCAGGAACATTTGCTGATTTGGGAGCCTGGGACCTCTGCTGATATCCTGGGTTGGGTGGCTAGGAAGAACCACGACCACCGAACTATCTATGCTGCTGATGGGAACGAAACGGAGGAGGCGGAGGAACCCGATACTTCTGTTGCTTAGGAACCATCCGAGAGCTGGAAGAAGAAGAATAGGAATCCCTGGAACGCTTCCGTGAGTTCTCTAACTTGAGCTGAGTTGCCTTGACCTTCAAAGCCATGTTGTAGAACTGATCAGACTCACGAGGCTCTTGAAGGACTAGAGCCAGCAGAAGCTCATCCTTGAGACCACCTCCGAACTGATAAATCATGGACTTGTCATCAGGAACACCTTTTTTAGCATAGCGGGCTAGATTCTGAAACTCGACGTTGTACTGGTAGACAGACTTGCTTCCCTGCTTCAGGTGCCTGAACTTCTCATGCATCTCCTTGACAAAGCTCGTCGGGATGTAATGGGCCCTGAAGTCATGACATAAATTCTCCCAGCTAACATCACGATCACCCCTAGAGTCCTTGTATTGCTGCCACCAATCTACTGCCTGTCCCTTGAGCTGAAACGACACGAACCTAACATAGTCCTCTGGTCTGACATTGCTGCACTCAATATGTTTACTCATGTCATGAAGCCAATCATCTACATCAAAAGTCTGCTCACAACAGGTTAAAGACTTGGGCTGGTTGGCAAGGAACTGACTGAGAGTCGTGAACTGAGGCTGGTTCTAAAAATTCCCTTGAAAACGTTGCTGACCCTGTTCTCTCTCTTGCAACAGCCTGAGCAGCATCTGAGTATTCGCATTGGTTGCAGCCATCACAACTGGCCAAGCTTCTGGAGGAGTGGGCAGTAGTGGGGGTGGTGGAGGATCAAACTGCTCCTCACCCCGACTCGGATTCCCGCGAGTTGTTGGAGCCATCCTTGAGATGGACAAGAACATCAGCACATCATTGACAAAGATGATTGCAATAAGCTGAACCAAATGACTTGAAAGACGTTGAACGGAAAAACATAATAGCCTTCTGTTGGAAATATGCCCTAGAGGCAATAATAAATTGGTTATTATCATATTTCCCTATTCGTGATAATCGTTTGCTATCCATGCTATAATTGTATTGATTGTAAACTAAATACATGTGTGGGTATATAGACAACACTATGTCCCTAGTATGCCTCTAGTAGACTAGCTCGTTGATCAAAGATGGTCAAGGTTTCCTAGCCATGGACATAGGATGTCATTTGATAATGGGGTCACATCATTAGGAGAATGATGTGATAGACAAGACCCAAACTGTAAACGTAGCATATGATCGTGTCAGTTTATTGCTATAGTTTTCTACATGTAAAGTATCCGTTCCTATGACCATGAGATCATGCAACTCACTGACACCGAAGGAGTACCTTGTGTGTATCAAACGTCACAACGTAACTGGGTGACTATAAAGGTGCTCTACAGGTATCTCTGAGGGTCTCTGTTGAGTGGGTATGGATCAAGACTGGGATTTGTTACTCCATGTGATAGAGAGGTGTCTCAGGGCCCGTTCGGGAATACAACATCACAATAAGCCTTGCAAGCAATGTGACTAAGTGTTATACACAAGATCTTGTTTTATAGAATGAGTGAAGGTACTTGTTGGTAACGAGGTTGAACTAGGTATGGAGATACCGACGATCGAATCTTGGGAAAGTAACATACCGAAGAACAAAGGGAACATCATACGGGATTAACTACATCCTTGACATAGAGGTTCAACCGATAAAAATCTTCGTAGAATATTTAGGAACCAATATAGGCATCTAGGTCCCTCTATTGGTTATTGACCGTAGAGGTGTCTCGGTCATGTCTACATAGTTCTCGAACCCACAGGGTCTGCGCACTTAAGGTTCGGTGACGTTTTGGTCGTATAGAGTTATGTATGGTGGTGACTGAAGGTTTTTTGGAGTCCTGTATGAGATATCGGACATCGTGAGGAGCTCCGGAATGTTCTAGAGGTAAAGATTGATATAGGAAGTCCTTTATTGGTCACCAGAAAAGTTTTGGGCTCATCGGTAGTGTACCGGGACTGCTGGGAGGGTACCGGGGGACCATCAGGAGGGGTGTCTCGACCCAAGGGGCCACATGGGCTGTGTGAAGAGGCAAACCAGCCCCTGGTGGACTGTACAAAGCCCCACTAAAGGCCCATGCGGCTGGGGTGGGAAACCGAAAGGTGGAAGAGGTGGAAAGTGTTTCCAAGTGGAGAGGAGGAATCCTACTCCTAGTAGGATTGGAGTAGGACTCCTCCACCTCTAATTTTGGCCAAACTTGAGGGTTTGAGTCTACCTCCTCCCCTCCCCTCCCTCCTATATATACTAGAGGATTTAGAGGGGAGAGCTAACCCTAATTGCACGTGCTCCCTCTACTTCATCTAGATCAATTTTCTCCTCTAGTCTAGTTCGGCGGTGCTTAGGCGAAGCCTGCCGGAATAGTTCCACCACCATCGCTGACACGCCGTCGCACTACCGGAGAACTCATCTACCTCTTCGCCCCCTCTTGCTGGATCAAGAAGGTGGAGATCGTCATCAAGCTATACGTGTGCTGAACGCAGAGGTGCCATCCGTTCGGTGCTAGATCAGAAGGACCATGATCAAGATCGCGAGACAACTCATGATTGGATCGCGGGATGGATCATGATGGGATCGCGGGACGGATCGTGATTGGACCGCGAGATGGATCATGATGGGATCGCGGGACGCTCGTCGATTTGGATCGCGAAGACGTTCGACTACATCAACCACGTTTCTTAATGCTTCCTGCTTAGTGATCTACAAGGGTATGTAGATCCACTCTCCTTATCATAGATGCTCATCACCATGGATAGATCTTGCATGTGTGTAGGATTTTTTTTGTTTCCCATGCAACGTTCCTCAACACCTTCCTACTGAAAAAATTAGTAAGAACGCCTTCTTTGGGTAGCGATAACATCATCAGATCTTAGAAGCCACTTGCAATAACACAAAAGTATTGAGCTAATGTTGCTCGGAACAAATGTATATACCCTCATACATCTGAAGAAGATGATCCTAGATAGCTACTTGAATTCCCACCTATGAACTTCCGAAAACTTTCTAGTTATGCAATCTGGTGTTGGGGATACAAGGAGGAAATATCTCACACAACTAACAAGTCCTACACCGCAACCGTATCCATCCTTCACATAAGTAGAGGCTCCGAAACTCCATCTATCTCGGATCCTCGAAAGTACAATGATACCAACCATGGTGGTACCCTAGACGCCTCCCCAATACTGGGTGACTCCGAACTTTTCTCACCATGATAAGTATTGAAGCAATTTTGAACATCCTCCATCCTGAGATACTAAGAAAACTAAATGATAACGATGTGCCAAGAATCCCTTGGAGCTCAACTCCCCGAAAGAAATCAAGTCAGACAGGAGGCACCACTACTAGAAAAAAGGCTGTTAGTGGCGCACCTATTTTGGATATTAATGGCACACTATAGGTGCACCACTATTATCATGCCACTACTAATAAATAGTAATGGCGCACGCTTGGTGCGCCACTGTTAATCTACATAACAGTGGTGCACCACCTGGTGCGCCATTACTATCCCAGACACTAATGGCACAACTAAAGTGCGCCATTACTAGGCCCAGAAGTGCGCCACTGCTGTTATGCAAGGGGCCATGTGTACCTTGTGCTCTGGGTTACTAATGGCACACTTTTAGATAATGCGCCACTGGTGTGTTTATTTCTGTGCGCCACTAAAGTGCAATATGGTGCGCCACTACTATAAATATTAGGAATTATTTTTTTTTCCTTTTCTGATATTTGCACAGGTTACAAAATACATTATAGCACAGAATATAAACAGCACAACATATAAACAGCAGATTTATCGAATACAATAGAAGATTAGTCTCCGAATACAATCATCATATTAGTCTCTGAATTCAAAATACCAAACAAAGTTAGAACATTACAAGTCTCGAGACCGCGAGTAGCGAGTTTGTCTTCACATTACAAGTCGATATCTAAACTACCATCACATAGAAGAGGGTTGCGATCACGATGAGCATCATCGTGATGAAACTGATCTTCATCTGGTTCCTCCTCCGCTCCCTCCTCTCTCCCGCTAGATAGCATGCATATCTAGCTTCAGCCTCCGCCCTAGTGGTGTACCCTTTGTAACTGTTACCACTGAAATGGTGAACCTGTCTCCGACACTCCTCCTAGTCGTCGTAGACTCCGGGAACCTCACCCTTGTACACGACATACGACGGCATCTCTATGCACTAGACAAACAAAACATTAGTAGCAATTCACACATAATATATAAGCAATATATAAGTATGCAACAAAAGGATCGGAAGAGAAAATCAACACATTAATAGCACGATTCATGGTCCTACTAATAAATAGCATCGATTACATATAAGTTGAACGACTGTCCAAACTAAAGAGACATACAAGTTTATTAAAGTTTAATTACAACATGAGCTAATCGATATTTCAGAACTACATAGCATAAATACTTTTGACTCGACTCAGGGACTGGAGCGTGGATGAAGCCGCCGTCTTTCGTGATGGTCATGAATGTGTGGTCGTTAGCCTGCATTTGTAGCGTTGTTTCTATTTCACTGTTGGACGGTTGATAGTTGAGGTAGAACTACCCCGAGGTACGAAGGACATCTTGATAGATGATTTCCGCAAACTCCGACTAGATGCGAAAGAATTCTTGTCTGATGTCCTCGTCCTGGATTGCCAACAAGCGTGCGGCCCATTCTTTGAGATTATTTGGTATCATAAGGTGATGATGGTCTCGTACGATCGCCCACATGTGATGGAGGGCGTAGTAGGCATCCTTCTAATTGCCAGGCGGCTGCTTGACGCAGGGGAACGTCGTTACGTGGGTGAACACATGCTTGCCGTACCTACAAATTGGCCTCCTGAAGGTGCCTCCAGATTTGGCGTAGCCAGGGAGAGCATCATCAAGAACTTTCTTGATATTTGTGTAGTCTTTATTCGACTGACGGTCCGAGTCGAATTACGTGGCCATGGAATATTTCGGGCTTAAGAGGATGAGTGTGCAATATGTGTCACTTCACAAAACACGGAATGTTATAAAAAAAGAACGATCGAAATCTAAGAAATCATATGTTACGAGGAGGTGAGGGGATGACTTACTCGGAAAAGTAAGGCACGAGGAAGTTATCCTTATCTGGGTTCGCCAGAATGACGCCTTCGAGGTATGAACTTGCAACTTGCCAGTCCCCAGTGCTGCCCAAGATCTTGGCACACATGTAGAAGGGGTCGACTATCACGATATATGGGGTCTTGTCTCTAATGATTCGCATCTCCATACCGAGCGAAAATAGCCGAATGAAGGTGTAGTGCATCGGATAAAGGTTAAACATAGCGAAGATGTCATCAAACCGCAGGACGATCATACGCCCGATGGTGCTATCGACAAAGCCCTTGCCCTCTAGCACCTTGGCCATGAAAACCGGGTATGCCACATAATTCTCGGGGAGACGCCGCTTCTCCATAGAAAGAACACCGTCATGCAGACTCCACATAGCGCCGGTTGCAGCATTGAGCAGATTAGTTGGTAGCATCGGCCTACCCGCCACATGCACCCTCCTCGAGATATCCTTAGGTATTAGTGGCCTGTCCTGAGCATGGATCGTACTCAGTGCCGGCTGGCTTGCACCCTTGTTATTTTTTCTTTTCCGTCCCTTCTGCTTCGTCTGCTGTAATGGGATCGAGTTCTGCTCAGAGACCACCTTCTTGAGTGTGTTGGGGCAGATAATATTTCGCACCTCAGCTATTTTAGTCTTGGTGAAGGCGGCATCTAGAGGCGTCTCCTGAGAACTGAACAGACGACGCCTGTTGCAATTGGGTTTCTCTGCGGTACCAGCTAGATCGCGATCGTCTTTTGCAGGGTTGGGTTCTTGAGAAGGAGGCCCCAAGAATTCGTCACCGTACCCATGTTCGTTGATGTACTTATCGATGTTGGAAAATCTACCGTCGTCATCGTCCGGATCCTGTGCCATATTCATGTCCGGATCAGCTGACGGCGGTAGCGTTGCGGCGGTCTTGCCATGGCTTGGCGCCGACACGACTGTTGGTGTTGTCTGTGGGGTGGTATCCCCCGCCCCCAAACGAATCTGGCTCTTCGGCCAAAGCATGGACCAGTTTAAGCAGGCGCTGAGGGTCATCACATCATCTTCGTCGACCCCAGGGGGTCGATACGGAGGTAACAAGTCGTCGCAGCCCCGCAGGACCCGGACAAGTTGAACCCTATACACGGTCGGTGGCATCGGATTACCGTGGAACACGTGGTTGCCCGGTTCAATGATTTTGGCCTTGGAGACATCGATCAACTCGCCGTCCATAAAGTGCAGGAGAGTGCATGGAACGTTGGCGGCGCCCTATGAAAACATGTAGGGCGTCAGAGATGGCCAGTCAAAGGCAAGGAGATGAAGTCATCGGCCGATGCTTAGTTACCGTGATGGCATCGAGCTCGGCTAATGTCGAGGCACCGCCAACGGCGGGCGTGCAAGTGACGGAGGGGCCGCTTGCTACCGAGGTGCCGGCCGGCGTATTCTTCCCACACCTGGGTGCATTAAGCTCTAATACCAGCGCCGATGCCGGAGACACCAATGCCGCCTCCGCTGGAGACACCAATGCCGGCACATTGTGCGAGTTGCTGCCCGTGAAGCTGGGAATCGGGGGCGGCCCCTATTGGCTACCTGCAATCCACACCCGCAGCCCCTCAAGCAAGGAAGGCATAATGGCGGTGATCATCGCTCCCAGTTGGTCTCGCACTTGCTCTTGGACTATCTTCGGAATCCGCGCCACTTGTGCCTTGAGTTCTTTAACCTCGCGCTCCTGGCTTTCCGAGCTGGTCTTTCTCTCCTTTTTCCCAGCCTTATAGTATTCTGACCATTTTGTGGACAAGCCTTCGCCGACCACACGACCAGCTGATGATGGCTTACTGAACTTATCCTTGTGTTTCATTACGTTCAATGCCCTATTTAAAGTGGTGTCCCAAGGGGCAGACGGGGAGCTCTGAGATCCCGTGCTATTGCTTTCAGTTTCCTGCGGAAGGAACCTGAAACATTTAGCAATTTGGCTTCATTAATTAGAATGCGAGCATATGGAGCTAATTACATGGGGGTGTATTCCTTACCAGAACACGCTCAAGCTCCTTCACCTTCGGATCCGTGGTATGCTCCTTTGTTACCGGGTCCACCTTGTACCGGGCCCTGACATAGTTCCTGGTATGCTTTTCATGGTATTTATCGAAGAGGGGCAGTAGGCCTTGCTCGGCATGCTCTGCGTCCTCCTTGTCCCATTTAGGTTCCGCCACTCTGTAACCGCTGGGACCGAGTTTGTGGACCCCTAAGTTCAAGTCCCGCATATCTTTCTCCCACTGATTTGATTCCGCGGATGCGTTGCTCTCGCACTTGATCTTGAACTCCAGGTAGTCAGCTTCGCTGATCAAAGGATTTGTATCCTTGATCTTCTCATAACTATCACCACTTAGAATCCTTCTCTTTACTGCGGCTCTCCAAGTAGCCAGGGATGTGCTCATCTTCGTGAGGGTGGCACTATTCACTTTATTCCCTGAGAGGCGTGTGTTTGCAAAGTCACCGGGGAACTTGTGTCGTTCGTGCAACTTCGTGAAGAGGAGGTTGCGCAAATTCCCTCGGTCACGATGCCTTAGGTTCTCGGTGTTGATCGAGACGGTGCTCCGGAGAATGCACCCGAGTTGTCCCGCGTACCCACTGACTAATTCTTTGGGCGCCGTTGGATGCCCATTGGAGGACACTTCAGTAAATTCCTCCTTGATGGTGCCGAGCACGTTCGGGCGCCGGTCCTTTTGTTGCCTCTTTGGTTGGCTGCCATCTATGCGTTTGGTGCCATCATCAGTGGTGGCATCCCTGGTGGCACCATCGGTGGTGTCATCCCCGACGCCACTAGGGGTTGTGTAGTCGGGATCGGTGTCTTACGCGGCGTCCTCATAGTGGTGAGGTTCTTCCTCCATCTCCTAGGACAGATCCTAGAATGGCTTGCCCGAACCGCTGGCCTCATCATTGTCGTCCATGTTCGCTCTAAATTGTTTGAGGGTAGATCACTCACCTCCCTTGATCGCCTAGGTCATGAGAGTAGGGAAGGGTAATAAAACTTCTGATCTCTTGATAGTGCCAAAACCATATAGATTGTTTAAAAAAATATAATGTGCTCCATAAAAATATAATTGTGACTTCAGATTCATGCCTAGGAGGACATGAACCTAGAAAGTACAATTATACGTTATCTTCCCCCACAACGTGAGCTAGGTTCTCTCCACACACAAAAAAATATTGACTCTCACTTCGTACAACCATCAAGTATTTGTTCCCACATAAAAACACGAGAAAAGTGAGGTAAATAAATAAATACATATATGAAAAACAAAAGGCTGAAGTTTGTCCCTTTCTGAAACGATTAATTAAATAAATGCCACTCGAATTCTAGCAATTCTGAACTGCAATTTCCAAACTTTGGAAAATGCCACTGCAAATTTTGCAAACTTTGAAAAATGAAATCGTAGACTTTGAAAAATGTCACCGGAAATGACATTTTTCAAAGTTTGGAAATTGTAGTGGCATTTCTTGGAACCGCTAGAATTCGAGTGGCACTTATCTGATTAATCTTTTTTGAAAAATAAAACATACAAAAGAAAATGTGGGGAAAACATAATAAGAATACGGGAAATCATGAAAGTAATATTGTACGAAACACAATGAAACCTAGAAAAGACAACGAGAAAAATCGAGGCATGGGAGGGGGGTAGAGAAATAACTAATAATTAAGTGAAATCATGAGTATCGATGGTTAATTTATTTCTGTTTTTTTTTAAATTTATCTCCGAGTTTCAAAATTTTCTAGAGTCATCACTAGGCTAGAAAAAATAGCAAACAATTGATGAAGTATCTCTGATTCTACACCCTGCTTGATTCAACATTTTAGTACAGGCTGCTCACGGAACATTCTACAATGGTTGTCGATGGCTTAGAATTTGACAGAAAGAGGACTAGACACATGATGGCTGTCCTGTAGATACCAGACACATGATGTGACACCTAGTTGATATATGCAAAAGCAGCCACCTAGCTAGAGGTCCCTAGTGCCATAATACCCATTCTCTTGCAGATATTCTTGCGTATCAACGGGAAACATGGTGCTACTGTGGATACTATCATCATTAAACGAGGTTGTATAGTCGCTTGCATATAGGAAAAGAATTTTTGTTTCGGTTGAGAATCGGGCACCTTCTAGGTCAAGAAAATTGGGCATGACCTTTGTTAATTTTCTTGACCTAGGAGTTCCCCATTCTCAACCGAAACGGAAATTAATCAACATTTCAGGAGAAAGGGGTAACTGTTTGTCCTGGCATCAACATTCCAGGACACACAGGTGCTTAGCAATTTAAAATATTGACAGGCCTATTCATCCAGCGCTCCAGACACTCCTTCCATTAAAAAAATAGGGGCTGATTGTGTCACTACTATATGAAATCTCGGTTTGTTGATTGTTTGCAGAAATTTTGTTCCACAAAAACAAGCCAACAAACGAGTATGAGAAAAAAATGCTCAGCTGATACTTCAGTTTCCAGGATGTACCTATCTGCAGCATCACAACTTGAGAAAAATGCAGAGCAAGCATCACAACTTGACCAAGGATTCAATTCATTTTCATCCATGGCAAGCAGAGTGACAAGACTGACAAATAATATGAACACAATGACATAAGAAATGATATAATACATTTATGTGGAAACATAATCAATAAACACAATCAGGTAGCTCACTATACATGTTGCAGGAACCAGATCAGGGACAAATTCTGGGAGGTGGTGTCTACAGAGCATGGTATCAACCCCACCAGCCGCTACGCTGGAGACAACGACCTACAACTCAAGCATGTCAACTCTACTACATCGAGGCCTCCTACGCCCGCTTCGTGCCCCGCGTGGTCCTCATGGACCTCGAGCCCGACACTATGGACTCCGTTTGCTCTGGCCCCTAAGGCGGCATCTTCCAACCCGACAACTTCGTATTTGGCCAGTCCGGCATAGGCAACAACTAGGCCAAGGGACAATACACCAAGGGTGCCGAGCTCATGGACTCCGTCCTCGACATAGTCCGCAATGAGGCCGCGATTTGTGGTAGGGGTTGAAGGGGCGAGTAGACAGGAGAGAGGAGAAGGGGGCTGGAAGCTCACCTCGCCCGCAAGGGGAGCTGGAGGGGAAGGGGAGCTGGAGGCGGGGGTCAAACCTGGGCGGAGGCGCGCTGGAGGCCGGGGACGGGTTGGGCGGCAGCGAGACGAGGTGGACGGGCCCGGCGGCGTCGATCTGCTGGCGCGGGAGCTCCATGGGAGTGGCCGGCAGCAGAGTGCACGGTCGGGGATGGCCGCGGGGATGGTATGTGGGAGTCAGGAGGCGGGAGGCAAGGGCGGGGAGGGCGGGGGTGGGAGGCGATGGCGGCGCGGGGGTGGGAGGGCGAAACCCTAGCCGGTTGTGGCGCATGGGGGAGAGCCTAGCCGCGGCGCGACGCTTCGGGGGGTGATGAGGAGAGGAGAGGAGGGGGCTGAGGCGGAGGATGACGGGGTCGTCGGTTAGCAATGGCGCACCTTTTAGGGGTGCGCCATAAAAATTGGTATATCAATGGCGCACCTTTTAGGGGTGTGCCATAAACACCGTGATAGCAATGGCGTATCTTCTCCTGGTGCGCCATTACTTTTTTTTGGATTTTTAGTTGCATGTAATAATTTAAGATTTGAGATAAAAGAAAAGGAAAATGCAAATGGAGTGATAAAACCATTGTGCAAAGATTTAGAATTAGATGACATGGTTGAAATAAAGTGACATGAAATAACAGTCATCAAAGATTGAGCTTGCCACTGACACACACACGTGGCCGACACGTTGTGATTTGATCTTAGCTATCTTTTCACAATCTTCTTGCCCTTCTTTCTCGTGGTTGAATAATTTAGCCCCGGAACCCCTTGAATTCTTCTCTTGAACAGACGTCCTTTAGGTAGGGTGGTCCTGCTTCTTCTTGTGGTGTATGGTACTTCATCGTCGTTGTCATCTTCCATCTTCGGGTCGCCATACTTGTCGAAGTCTTGCTCATTGGCGACTCCATCCATTCCGTTGATGTTCCTTTTGCCTCTCCTCAAGACAACACGACTAGGCTTTGACGGGTCGGTAATGAAGAAGCATTGGTCCACTTGGCAAGCCAGTACCCATGGCTCATTTTTCGCGGTGACGTTTGCGCCTGCGGTCTTGGATTTGGCTTCGGGTATAACCATGGTGGTGAAATACCGGTATTCTTTTAGGATGCTCTTGGCCCATCTGACACGAAACATTGGGACCTTCTCTCCAGCGTAGCTCAGCTCCCAGATCTCCTCGATCCTTCCGTAGTATCTGTCCCTGTCGTTACCGGTGTAGGATTCCATCGTTACCCCGGAGTTCCGATAATCGCTCTTCATGTACTTTTCCTCGATGTAGAGTGTGTAGCCGTTGATATCGTACGCCTCATAGGTCATCAGGTTGTGCTCAGCGCCCTGTGACAAGGCGAATATGAGTTTTTCTTCCGCGGAAGAATCCTCATGTAAAGGGTACGACATAAGCTTGTCCTTGAACCAATGCGTGAAACATGAGCTGTGCTCTTTGATTATATCTCCGTCTATCCTCTGTTGGCCTCGGTCATTGTATGTCTTCTCAATAAAGGTTTTGTGCTCTACCACCCAAGGATCGACCACGTCTATGTGTTGTAGCGCGACTAGGTTTGCTCTTTCAAAGTCGGCAAGTCGACCCTTGAAGTCGGCATGCATTTCGCGGTGACCCTCGCGGTGACCCCATCCAGCGAGCCTGCCGAGGTGCCTGTTGATGGGTAGACCAATGGGGTTCTCGATGCCTAGATAATTTGTGCAGAAGGAGATGCACTCTTCGGTCAGAAAGCCCTTGGCTATGCTTCCATCTGGACATGCCCTATTGCGAACGTATCCTTTGATGACACCATTCATCATTTCGAACGGCATCATGCTGTGCAGGAACATCGGCCCGAGTTCGATGATATCCTCCACGATATGGACCAACAGATGCACCATAACGTCGAAGAATGCGGGTGGGAAGTACATCTCAAGCTCGCATAGTATCACCACGATCTCTTCCTGTAGCCTTCTGAGTTCCCTTACGCCAACCGACTTCCGAGAGATGACGTCAAAAAAGTTGCATAGGCCAAATAGCATTTCACGGACGTGTGCGTTCATGATCCCACGGATTGCAACTGGAAGTATCCGCGTCATCAGCACGTGACAGTCGTGAGACTTCATACCGCTGAACTTCTGCTTTGCTGAGTCTAGGTATCTGCTTATGTTCCCCGCGTAACCGTAAGGAAGTTTTACTCCTATGAGGCAGGTGAAAAACTGCTCGATCTCCTTCTGACTTAGAGTGAAGCACGCGAGAGGGCAGTCATATTCGATCTTCTTGGCCTTTTTGCCTTTGTGACGACTTTCCGTGTCCTTCGCCTCATCATCATCATCATTAGGGCATTTTGCGTGAAGCTCCTCCCTGATGCCCATTGATTGCAAGTCCGCCCTTGCTTTCGGCCCATCTTTGGTCCTCTCTGGCATGTTGAGCAGGGTACCAAGTAGACTCTCGCACACGTTCTTCGTGATATGCATGACATCAAGGCTGTGAGGTACACCGAGGATCTTCTAGTACGGCAAGTCCCAGAAAACAAGCCTCGTTTTCCATACCTTCAGCAGCGGCTCTGGCGCCTTTCGCTTCTTTCTTGGCGGTGGGCACTCTTTCCAATTTTTCAACAGCTCGTCTATTTCCTCGCCGCTCCTCGTACGTGGGGGTCTTCAGGGTTCGGTTTCACCATTGAACAGATCCTTGCGTTTTCTCCATGCGTCATCGTCGCGAAGCCACCTTTGATGTCCCATGAACATGGTTTTCGAAGACCCGGGATCTCTATCTAGCTGGCGATACGTTGTGTCGTACATGTACCTGACACATGTAGAAAATCCGTGGACCACCTGCCCGCGACATATCCGTAACCGAGATAGTCGTGCACCGTCGTGAGCAGTGCGGCTCTCATAGGGAAATATTGTTTCACTGCAGGGTCCCACGTATTGGCTGGCGTTTTCCACAGCGTGTCTAGGTCCTCTTTCAGTAGCCCTAGATACAGATTGATATTGTTCCCTGGTTGTTTCGGCCCTTCAATTAGCATACACATGTGAATGTACTTCCTCTTCATGCACATCCAGGGGGAAGGTTGTACATCCACACAAACACATGCCAGGTGCTATGTGTGCTTCTCTGGCTGCCAAACGGATTGACTCCATCAGTGCTCACGCCCAGCATCATGTTCCTTGGATCGTCCCCAAATTCTGGGTGTTCGAAGTTCAACGCTTGCCACTAGCTCGCATCCTTAGGGTGACTCAACATCTTGTCTTTTTATTTATCTCCGGATCATTTCCGTCATCTTCTCACTTCTTCTCCTCCCTATCCGCGTGCCAACGTAGGAGCTCTTCTTGCTTAGGGTCCGCGAAATACCGCTGTAGACGAGGAGTCATCGGAAAGTACCACACCACTTTTCGAGGAGCTTTCTTCCTCTTCTTGTATCGAGTGACACCACACACCGGACATATGGTAGACTCTGCATGCTCGTCCCGATAAATGATGCAATCGTTCATGCACACATGGTATTTCATGTGCGGTAATCCAGAGGACACACGATTTTCTTCGCCTCCTCGAAACTGGTCGGGCACTTGTCCCCCTTGGGAAGACGTTCGTGCCAGAATGACATGTTCTCATCGAAGCATGTGTCGGTCATTTTTTGTTTTACCTTCATCTCCAGAGCCCTGAGCGTTACTTTCAGGCGGGTATCCTCGGGCCTGCATCCTTCATACAATGGAGTAACCGCGTCTATCTCCACTTGATCCAGCTTGGCTTTCTCTCGGGCGGCAGCTCTTGCATTACCCGTCTGCTTGAGAAGCAGCTCTTGAATATGAGGGTCCTGCACCCATCCCATCGATGGTCCATCGTTGTCTTCTCCGGCATCTTCATCTTCATGATCATGCCCTTCGTCTTGATCTTCATCATCATCATGTCCGGCATCTTCTACATGATGACTGTGTCCTGCATCTACTTCGTGATCATGTCCTGGAGATTCTTCATCTTCTCGCCCGCCCTCGCCGCTATTGTCTTGCTGCCCTTCCTTATTTCTTGCCCGGCCCCCATGGATGACTTCATAATCATCTTCATCACCTTGCCACCGATAGCCATCCAAGAAACCATGCATGAGCAGGTGGTCCCGCACCTGTCTGGAATCCGGGTCCATAAGGCTCTTCAGCTTGCATCTTTGACATGGACATCTTATCTCCGTCTCATTCTTTTGAAGCATCTCCACCTTCACGGAGCTCAAAAACCTATTCACAATGCCTTCGGTCATCGTACGGACCATAGTCGCCTGCGGGGTAGAGCAAAATGATATTTTAGAACCAAATTTTTTTTGGCATGACTTTGCCTAAAAATAGGACCAAAAAGAATGCATAGTGCCAAATTCTCGCCGAAAAGGAAATGAATCAACATTCTGGCAAAATATTGGCAACTATCGCATTTCAAATACCGGTACCTGCAAACACAAACATATGCAACACCACAAACATACGTAGATCTAGGCCATAAAAAGTGTGTACGTTGGAGGGAGAAAAAGTAGATCTAGAACATAAAGAAAGCTTTTCCGTTACTTACCTATCAAAAAAGGAAATTTAACCACTTAATTTGGGTGAATCTATGGTGCAAATGAGGTGAGGAGGAGGAGGCAGCCGAGACCAGGCTTGGTAGAGGTGGAGAGAATGAAGTGGGGAAAGTGAGTGTGGTAGGTGGCTGTCAAAAATATCTAGCTGCTCTCAGGTTACCAATGGCGCACCTCATAAGAATGTGCCATTGGTAACCAGGGTTACTAATGGCGCACCTGGTGTGTGGTGCGCCATTACTAGTTTTGAAAAAAAATGAAAAAAATTGTTAGTAGTGGCGCACCGTGGGTGTGGTGCACCATTACTAGTTAAAGCTAGTAATGGCGCACTTTCCCCTGGTGCACCACTGCTAAGTCTGGGAAGGGTGTGGGGCCAGGACAAAACTAGTAATGGCGCACCACACACCGGGTGCGCCATTAGTAATATGGCCATTAATGGCGCACCTATATCTGGTGCGCCACTGCTATATAGCAGTGGCGCACCACATACATGGTGCGCAATTAATGTCCATATTAGCTATAGTCGTTTTTCTAGTAGTGCACCAAGACAGAACTCTGTCACATCGGCATCATATAGTTTTCAAAATACCCACGTGATCCAAAAAAAATTCGAGCGAGAAGAGGAGTAGAATCAAAAATTCCTATGTCGAATACCTCACGAGAGTATAGAAGAGGAGTAAAAGAAACCTACTCCCCGATATAACTAGACTCAAAATAATTTTTACTAGACTCGACTCGGCCAAGTTCGATCAAGCAAAGGGCTCCTATGGTCGTATGGCTCTGAATACCAACCTGTAATGCCCAAGATGCGTGCCTATCCTCATTAAGGCACGGGGGCCTCGACAGGGATAGAGGCGCATCTCGTCATTTTGCAAGTGCAGTAATTCATTGCATACATTTATGAAAAGAGAGTATATGAGTCAGCTTACACTCACCACAAGCTAAATTACAATTCACTCCAATGTTCAATCAGCATATAGAAGGCAGGGTCCGTCTACGGACGAAATCAAACGAAGAAAAGAAGCAATGAAAAATGCCTTGCTATCCCACGGATCATGAACATGGCCACTCTACTCATCGGGGTACGTGACATACATTCTGCCACGCTCTTCGTCATACTCCCACTGAAGCTGGCTCACATCATCTGGCACGACCTCATCAGCACCTGCACCTGTATTTGTTGTAGTAATCTATGAGCCATGGGGACTCAGCAATCTTGTAACCCGGGTACCAAAACTATTTAAGCTTATTGAGTTGGATGGGGTGAGTGTTGAGGTTGCAGCAGCACTAAGCATTCTTTGGTGGCAAACTTACGAGAACATGAATGTAAATATGGTGGACTACGTAAGACGATCGAGTTCTACCATCATCACTAAGTGATCCTGAACACCTACTTATTTCAAACATAACCCCACCGTGTTCTCTCTCGGTTCATGTTCACGAGCAGAGACGATCACGGTTACGCACATAGTTGGTGTGTTTTAATTAGGGTTTACTTCAAGTTGACTATAACCGGGTGTTAAACAAAATATTGTAGTTGCCACATAACCGCGGGCACGGCTTTCCGAAAGATTTAACCCTGCAGGGGTGCTCCAACTAATCCATCACAAATTAACCACACTCCGCGAGAATAACCTCGCGCACGGATCTCGTGATCATCCTAGGCAATTCCAAAGGAAAAAACCAACACCTCGAGATAGCCCGAAGAAGATCAGAGTTCCTCACGCAAGCCATTCGAGAAAGGTAAAACAAGTCCAGCAAGATTGCCCGGTAGGCCAGATCCCAATAGGAGCCGCGCATATCTCTGCCTCAGGGAACTACCAGATGGGACTAGCTACGGGGAAAACCAATCCTCAGGTTTCCTCAAGACGGCCCCGCAGGCAGCCTGTTTTGGACCAACACTCATGAGGAGCACTGGCCCAGGTTGTTGATTAATTATCCACGGGGTAGCTAAGCCCTATGCATTTTTATTAAGTTGTTTAAGCAAATAGTACCAATGTTGGGTCTTTCCAGACAAGCTTTAATCTCAACCGAATAATCAAGGGGGTCCACAAAACAACCCTGAGCATGTTAGGAGTGCAAAATATGGAAACATAACACCGGTAACAAGTAACTATGGGGTAAAAGTGGAACAAAACACCGAGAAAAAGGCCAAGCCTTCGGCCATACCAAGATATATATGTGCATTAAATTAAATAGCAGTAAATATTGTGATATCTCTAGATATCCATGTTAGCACATGGAAACAACCTGCACCTACATCTAAGAATGCTATAAGAGGGGCTGAGCTGCGGTAACTTAGCCAAACAAGGTTTGCTAGGTAGTGGAGGGGTTAGAGGCTATCATGGCAGTGTAGGAGGCTTGACATTCAAGTGGTAGGTAAAGCAATTGTAACTACAATAGCGAGGCATCTAGCAAAGCAAAAATATTGTCGGGATCCGGGTACGATCATCTTGCATGTCGGTTCTTATGAAGGGCAAAGAGTTGGGTTCTCGTAGTGGTACTCTCCTGGATCCTCGTACTCAGGTTCAACACTCGTGTCTACCCAAGAGAAACAACAACAATAAAAACAACAAAGGTGGAATGCACAAACAAGATGATGCATGATTCATTTGAAGTATTTAGCATGGCAATCCTAAACTAGTCAAGTTTTCCATGCCATAGTTAAGGTATTTACAATTTTGGACAGAACCTCATGCTAAGATGTTTGAACATGCATGATCATGGAACATATGGATGCTTCATGCCAAAACGATGCATATGCATAAGTAGAACGTAGGAAGCAGAGTAACGGTTCTCATGCGATGCTCACGGCAAGGTACGAAATTGAAATACAAGACAAGAAGGGACATGGGCTATTCCTTGGTATTCCAAGGTATCCACTGGTTAGGAAATGAAAAACCAATCACAATAGAGCCAAAGATCAAGCAAAACAATGGAGCATTGCTCCTACAAGTCACAAAACACTTCCACACCCAATTTGTCCAAAACAGCAACATAGTAACTTACACAGCCAATATCTAGAGCTACAGGATGTCTCCACCCACAACAAAGGTTTGTACAGAAACTACATAACATTCTTGACAAATCATCCAACTATAGAAACTTGAAAGGAAGCACATATCACTAAGCATGATGCTCACAAGATGGCATAATGAAAGAGATTCTAGGGACTTTGTGAAAACCATAGTTTTCTGGAATCTGAGTTAAGTTGATAGCAATTTGACAGCCTAAATAATTGATGCTAGAGACCACCTCATGGCATGAAAATTAACAGGATGGTAGAGGACAATATCTATTACAAAACACTAGCACTCAGCTTGAGCTAAAACTCAACAGAACACTTGGTAGCATCCACTTATCAAGGCATAAAAATAATGACAAATTTCCAGGCTTAGAAATATTTAGCATGTTGAAATTAGCACATTTTATTAGCTACTTCAGAGAAAGAATCCCACTTATATACAAGATCATCATGTCAAAATAAAATACTATGGCATAATACTCATGAAACACTACCACTTTCATGTTGACACCAATATCATAGCATGGATGGATTAATTCTAACTAAAATGACAAAATGGCATATTGGGACAAAATGACATTTTCTAAAACTTCCTCAAATGACTAAACCAATTGCACCAATGGATTCCTGGGATTTTTCTACCCCAATTCCATATATCACACTCATATATTGCAGTAGAAGAAATGCCCACAAACCCACATTGCAAATAGCACCAAAACTTGAAACAACCTATAAGTCAAAACTTACCTAAAATGCTCATTGCCAAAAATGTCCTAGTCTAGATCTAGACATTTCGAGAAATGGAATTAATCTAATAAACACAAAAACAACAAGCAATAAAATAAAAACAAAACAAATGCAAGGAGGGGACCCACTTGGCAGTCCCACCAGGGCCCCACTATGGATGACAAGTGGGCCATGGGCCCACTGTCATACACACAAACACAAGCACACACACACAGACACACACTGGATCCATCTGCCATAGAAGATCCTGCTGCACCAGCACACACACACTCTTAAATCAGCGAAAAGAAAAGGGCCGGAGTGGGACTCCAACCCGCGACCTCACGGTCGTCTGCCCTGAGTCGCTACCACTGCGCTACACCACAGATACTGAACATAGAGGTGAAGCTACGCCTCTACTAATAAACTAACGACGTCGACACCTAACGAAACTGAACCCAAACAGAGCTGACATGCACACACATGGCAGAGGAACGGCGGCGACGTCTCAGGCGTCATAGGGCTTCTCCGGCGACGAGGACCTCCTACGGGGGATGTAGGATGACTAGGGAATCCATTCTCCTGCTCATCTTGCAACGAGGGGGAAGGAGGCGAGGCCCTCAAGGCCAAGCCTTGATGTGAACGGCTGCGATGGCGAGGCGTCGCACTATGCGGCAACGAGCTGCTACGGCCTAACGACGGCGGAGAAATGAGGTGAGGGTGAAGCTGCGGCTCACTAGAGGCCAGAAGCACTGGCGAGCGAAGAGGAGACGAAGAGGGGCGGCGTGGCTGACCGAGCGGAGGGAGGCGACGACACAATGACGGCCGATGGTGCGGAGGCGCTCCGGTCCTCCTAACGCCGGGAACCGAACACGGGCAGCACCAGGGGCCACCCTGGCATCTTGGTCGACGAGGAGGCGGACGCCGGAGGCGATGACGATGAAGAAGAAGCTGACAACCGACTCGGAATTTCTCTGAGACTACAGAAACTTACCTACGGAGGGGGAGAGAGGAGGAGGAAAGAGAGGCAGCGGCGGCTGGAGGAAGGAGAAAACCCTAGGCACGCACACCGAGGGGGTTAAATAGGCCCGGGGGAGGAGCGGCTCTTCTCGCCACCTCGGCCATGGCAGGGCCCTGCTTGCTCCCTCTCTCTCAGAGGGAGCTGGAAAGGGAGGAGGAAGGAACGCGGGGGGAAGACACCGACAGGTGGGACCGGCTCGGTCCATGTTGGAAGGGAGGCCGTGCGCGCTAGCTGGGCTCCGGGGCTCCGACGGTTGGGCCGGGAGGAGGCCCACTGGCTCCTCTCTCTCACGAAAATGAAAACAATCAGATATTTTATTAAAAAACCCAGAGAATACAACTAAGCAAAGATTAGTGAGGGAGGTTTTAAAAATAAAAAGAAAAACCTTTTGGGCTCACAAAATGCAAGCCATTTAATAAAAAATGGTTAGGGCATTTTTAGAGCAAACATATATTTAACTTAATATTTAACTAGACATGTTGCAAAATTATTTGAAAGGAAGAAAACCCCAACCAAGGTAGAAGGACTACTCTAGAAATCTAAGTAGAATATTTAGAAGATGACCAACATTTTAAAAGAGGAAAAATAGCAAGCAAATATTTAGCATGTTGCATATTTGAATAAAGAGAGAGAGGGGGGGGGTAGTTTTGGAATGGGAGGAACTAGAGTAACACTCCAACAAGGCACACATGCATACATCCACATACACACCTCACACCACAACACTTCACAAGCACAAGCAAGGCAATAATAGTTATGCATTGATATGATGAGCATGATGGCATGATGCATGATGCATGAAATGGAAAAGGCAATGAAGCAAAATATTAATTCATTGAAACCACATGGCAAACATAGAGGTTCACATGAGATACATGACCAAAAATGGCAAGGGGTGCACTTGGGATGTTACATTTTATGACCCAAGGCAATACCTTCATTAACCATAAAGTGACCCTTCCCCCAATTCAAGACGAGATTAGTTTGTTCGCATCTCTGCAAAACTCGATCAAGGTTGCTTGAGCAATCATCATAAGAAGTTCCGTAAACAGAAAAATAATCCAGGAAAACCACCACAATCTTTTCAAAAAACTATAGAATATAGGAGTCATATATCTTTGAAAGGTAGCAGGTGGATTGCATAAACCAAAAGGCATACGTCTGTAAGCATAGGTTCTAAAAGTACAAGTAAAGGTGGTTTTCTCTTGATAAAATTGTGACATAGGTGATTGAGAGAAACCAGAATATCCATCCAGGAAACAAAAGTGTGCGTGCTTAGATAACATTTCAAGCATTTGATCAATGGATGGAAAAGGCAATGATATTTTCTAGTAGATTTATTTAGTTTTCTAAAATCAATCACCATTCTATGGCCAGTAACAATTATTTGTGGGATAAGTTCATTTTTATCATTAGGGAATACAGTAATATCTCCCTTTTAGGGACACAATGAACGGGACTTACCCATATAGCATCAGCTATGGGATATATTATACCTGCTTCCCGAGGCTTTAATATTTCAGTTCTTACCACTTCTTTCATCTTAGGATTCAATCATCGTTGGTGATCAACAACGGGTTTAGCATCAGGTTCCATATTGATCTTGTGCTGACATAGAGTGGGACTAATTCCCTTAAGATCATCAAGAGTATATCTAATAGCAGCCCGATGCTTCCTCGGATTTTTCAATAATCTTTCTTCTTCATGTTCTGAAAGGTTAGCACTAATAATAACAGGATATATCTTTTTCTCATCAAGATAAGCATACTTCAGAGTATCTGGCAATTGTATTAATTCAAACACATGATCACCTTTAGGTGGAGGAGGACCTCCCGGAGTTTCAATAGGCAAATTGTGCTTTAGTAGAGGTTGTTGTTCTAAGATTTTTTTTATCTATTTCATTTATTTCACACAAGTGCATATCATTTTCATGGTCTAGGAAATATTGTTCTAGTGGATCGGTAGGAGGAACGACAATAGAAGGAAGACCAACTATTTCATCCTTACTAGGTAATTCTTTATCACAAGGTTGTCTACTAAATTTGGAAAATTTTAAATCATGAGAAACATCACCAAACTTAACACTGATGTTTTCTTTTTGACAATCAATCTTAGCATTAACAGTGTTCAAGAAAGGTATACCAAAGATAATGGGACAAAAGTCATCTTGTGGGGAACCAAGAACTAGAAAACTAGTAGGATATTTTATTTTCCCACACAAGACTTCAACATCTCTAATAATCCAAAGTGGTGCGATGGTGTCTCAATTAGCAAGTTTAATAGTAACATCTACATCTTCTATTTCATCAGGTGCTATTTCATTCATAATTTCTTGATATAAGGTAAAGGAATAGCACAGACACTAGCACCTAAATCACATAAGCCATGATAACAGTGATCTCCTATTTTAACCGAGACAACAGGCAAGCGAACGATGGGTCTATGTTTATCGTTTTCATCCGGTTTAGCAATTATAGCAGCTTCATCATAGAAGTAAATGACATGCCCATCAATATTTTGTACCAAAAAATCTTTAACCATAGCAACACTAGGTTCTACTTTAATTTGTTCATAGGGCTTAGGTGCTCTAATATTACTCTTGCGAACCACAATTGATACCTTAGCATCACTAGTACAAAACAGGGCTTTGGTTGAGGCGAGGATAAGGGCATTAATCCCGGTTCACTTACGAACCGAGACCAAAGGGGCCATCAGTCTAGGTTCGTGAGGTCAGGGCGCCGGCAGGGTCTTAGAGGCCATTGGTCTTGGTTCGTCTCACACGTTTGGTCCCGGTTCCATCCACGAACCAGGACCAATGGGCCTCGCTCCTGGCCCATCACCTTTAGTCCCGGTTGGTAGCTAGAACCGGGACCAAAAGTATGTCTTTTGTCCCGGTTCTAGCCACAAACCGGGACTACATATATAAGCCTATATATACCCCTGCGCCGCCTCTGCCCACTCACTCTGTTTTTTGGACGGCGTCATGTGTAGGGTGTTGTTGCTCTAGCTCTCACCTCCTACCCATATAAGGTGTTTGATGAAATGCCCGAGTCACACTTAAGCTTTCTCATCTCCAAGCTCGACCTCCAAGCTCCATTTTCCTCAAGATTTGTCTAGGTTTGGCGGTCTGTTCTGTCCCGTCACCATCCTCACCTCCGTTGATCGCCTGTGCAGATCTCGTCGTTGGCACCATCGTGGTGGGCATCTTGTTCTTACCTTCTTTGTAAAAGAAAAAAATCTTACTTGTATGATTTAGATAGATGCTTGTACAATTTTCTTACTTTTATTATTATTTGTTATTATATAGTGTCATGGTTTTGGTATCCGCCCCTGTCGGCCCTCGTCCTGTCTATGATTCAGATGTGGTATATTATCTTTTATAACTATTTGTTACATTTAGTGTTTATGACAATTTTGCCAACCAACGTGACATAGATGTTTTTATGTAGGAGGTATGTGAACCAGAAATTCGAACCGACCCTCCTGTCAAGAGGTTAAATTTAGTTGAAAAAGAAAACAATTACTTGAAGAATTTTTTTGAAAACAATTGAGGAGGAGAAGATGGAATTGGAGTTGCATGTTGCCGATGTCGTTGAAGATCACAAGATCAAGATGGATGCAATGCACCTGAAGATTAGAAAGATTAGAAAATATGTCATTCATACCGAGGCTTGGTATCATTATGTCGTTAGATCAATTGGTACCTTAGTTGTGGTTATGATCGCATTTGCTGTTGCATTTAAATGTTTTACATAGTTTCAATGCATGTTTTAATTAGATGCTCTAGAGAGCTATATGTTGTTCAATGAGAACTATGTATGAACTTTATGTTTTTATTTTGGTCACTACTGTACTTTGGTTTTAATGTGATGATGAACTTCTATTAATTTGGTCACTTGTCTATTCATGATGTTCTGTAATGGTTTTTGATACACTTAATTATATAATGCACGCAGATGAACCGACAATGGATGTACGGTGACCGACGCACCTCCGAGTACATTAAGTGCCTACATAATTTTCTCGAAGTGGTTGAGGCAAACAAGCAGAATGGTTTTATGCATCTGTGTGAATATGAAGGATAACTCCAACTCTAAAACCCTTCACTTCCACCTGCTTGAGAAGGGTTTCATGCCACACTATAATGTTTGGACCAAGCACGGAGAAAGAGGGGTTATGATGGAAGACAACGAAGAAGAAGAGGATGATGACAACTATCCGCCCCTGAATATGTTGATGTTGCAATGGGGGAAGCCGGAGATCAAGAGGAAACAGACAATGTGCCCAATGATGATCTTCACCGAGTCATTGTTGATGAACAGACAGAATGTGAAAGTGAAAGGGAGAAGTTGAAGTTCGATCACATGTTAGAGGATACAAAAAGGGTTGTACCCAAATTACGAAGATGACAACAAAAGCTCGGTACCACACTCGAATTGCTGCAATGGAAGGAAAACAATAGTGTATCTGATAAGGGATTTGGTTCGCTACTAAAAAAATGAAGAAGAAGCTTCCAAAGGATAATGAATTGCCCGACGGTACGTACGAAGCAAAGAAGGTTCTATGCCCTCTAGGATTGGAGGTGCAGAAGATACATGCATGCCCTAATGACTGCATCCTCTACTGCGGTGCGTATGAGGATTTGAACGCATGCCCGATATGCGATGCATTGCGGTATAAGGTCAGACAAGATGACCCTGGTGATGTTGAGGGCCAGCGCACCGTGAAGAGGGTTCCTGCCAGGGTGATGTGGTATGATCCTATAATTCCACGGTTGAAACGTCTGTTCAGAAACAAAAAGCATGCCGAGTTGATGCGATGCCACATAAAAGACCGTAAGAAAGACGAGAAGTTGAGAGCGAACAGGAGGAATTTGACCTACACGCGTTGCTGTTTGTAACCATCAACTATTGGCCCGCTCTCAGTAACCATCAAGAATGAGAGAAAGTGGATGGACTTTATAGGTGATCCAAGGAACGTATGGTTTGGTTTAAGTGCAGATGGCGTTAATCCTTTTGGGGAGCAGAGCAGCAAACATAGCACATGGCCTGTGACCCTATGTATGTAACCTTCCTCCTTGGTTATGCATGAAGCAGAAGTTCATTATGATGCCAGTGCACATCCAAGGCCCTAAGCAACCCGACAATGACATTGATGTGTATCTAAGGCCATTAGTTGATGAACTTTTACAGCTATGGAATGGAAATGTTGTACGTGTGTGGGATGAGAACGAACAGGAGGAATTTGACCTACACGCGTTGCTGTTTGTAACCATCAACTATTGGCCCGCTCTCAGTAACCTTTCAGGACCGTCAAACAAGGGATACCACGCATGCACACACTGTTTAGATGACACCAAAATTATATATTTGGACAAATGAAGGAAGAATGTGTACCTGGGGCATCGTCGATTTCTTCCGACCAACCATCAATGACGAAGGCAGATCACCGGAAGAAGGCCGCCGTCCATACTGGTGATCACATACTTGATATGGTCAATGATTTACAAGTTATCTTTGGAAAGGGTCATTGCAGACTATCTGTTCCGAGTGACGCTGAGGGACGTGCACCCATATGGAAGAAGAAATCTATATTTTGGGACCTACCCTATTGGAAAGACCTAGAGGTCCGCTCTGTAATTGACGTGATGCACGTGACGAAGAATCTTTGTGTGAACCTACTAGGCTTCTTGGGAGTGTATGGGAAGACAGAAGATACACAAGAGGCAGGGGAGGAACAGCAACGTGTGCACGAAAAAGACGACATGCATCCATAGTAGGAAGGTCTTGCCAGCTATGCTCTTACCAAAGAAGAGAAGGCAATCTTCTTTGAATGTGTGCTTAGTATGAAGGTCTTGTCTGGCTTCTCGTCGAATATAAAGGGAATAATAAATATGGTAGAGAAAATGTTCTAGAACCTGAAGTCTCATGAGTTCCACATGATTATGACGCAACTTCTTCCGGTTGCAATGAGGGGCTTCTATCGGAAAACGTTCGACTAGCCATTGTGAAGCTATGTGCATTCCTCAATGCAATCTCTCAGAAGGTAATCGATCCAGTAATCCTAGCAAGGTTAAAGAGTGATTTGGTGCAATGTCTTGTCAGTTTTGAGTTGGTGTTCCCACCATCCTCCTTCAATATCATGACGCACGTCCTAGTTCATCTAGTCGACGAGATTGGCATTTTCGGCCTTGTATTTCTACACAGTATGTCCTCCTTTGAGAGGTTCATGGGAGTCTTAAAGAAATATGTTCGTAACCGTGCTAGGCCAGAAGGAAGCATCTCCATAGGCCATCAAACAGAGGAGGTCATTTGGTTTTGTGTTAACTTCTTTCCTCAATCGCGGTATGAGGGGAGTCTACTGGAAAAGGCACGCTAGGACCGTCCTTAATAATATCCAAGGATGAGCATTCTTGGTCTCAAGCACACTACATAGTTCTACAGAATTCTACCTTGGTGACCCCGTATATCAATGAACACAAGAATATTCTGCGCTCCAAACACCCGGTGTAGTGTGACGACTGGATTACATGTGAACACATCAGGACTTTTGGGAGTTGGTTGCAAACACATCTCATGGGTAACACCAATTTTTGCAGATGAGTTGTACTCGTTAGCCAGGGGACCATCTTCGACTGTACTGACTTACAAAGGGTTCGAGATAAATGGGAATACATTTTACACGATCGCCTAAGATCAAAAGAGCACCAACCAAAACAGTGGTGTCCGCTTTGACGCAGCAACCAATAGGGGAAAGGACACATATTATGGTTACATAGTGGACATATGGGAACTTGACTATGGACATGATTTTAAGGTCCCTTTGTTTCGCTGTAAATGGGTTAATCTGTCAGGAGGCAGGGTACAGGTAGACCCCCACTACAGAATGATAACAGTGGATCTAAACAATCTTGGGTACACAAACGAACTATTTGTCCTAGCCAATGATGTGGCGCGAGTTTTCTATGTGAAGGACATGTCTACCAAACCGAGAAAAAGAAAAGATAAGGAAGCGAATACATACTTCTTTCAGGGAAAAGAGACATTGTGGGAGTGGAGGGCAAGACAGGCATGTCTATAGATTATGAAAAGTTCCATGAAATTCCTCCCTTCAAAGTGAAGGCTAACCCAAGCACCCTGTTAAACAATGAAGATTATCCATGGTTACAGCGCAATAAGCAAGGGACACACGCGAAGAAAAAGTGAAGACTTTCTCTCCACAACTATTTTATGATCGCTTTGATCTAGAATATCACTACAGTTACATTTCAAGAAATGAAATGCCTATTGTAACATATGATTTTTCCTCTGAAACCCTCATACTTCGAAAGAGATTATCCATTTTGTACACGAGGTGCATCCAGTTTTTGTCGTAACCCTCTCAACATTTTAGCACATGTTATGTGGGTGAAATGATGATACCATGCCAACTTTCAACCATTTCATATTTTATTTGAAGTGCTTTTCAATTCTGGGTCATTTTAGCTCAAAATAAATCATGAAATGCATGAAAAATAGCATATGAAATCAAAAAAGGGTTGAAAAGTGATGATGTGGCTTTGAATGGTGCATATTGAATGTAGAAAAAGTTTTGAGTTCAAATATGTTTAAAAAATTGAAATCCCTTTGTAACACACGAGTTTTCGTCCGAAACCCTGATACTTCGAAAGAGATTGTCCATTTTGTACACGAAGTGAGTCCAGTTTCTGTCGTAACCCTCTCAAATTTTTAGCACATGCTATGTGGGTAAAATGATGATACCATGCCGACTTTCAACCATTTCAGAGTTCATTTCCAGTGCTTTTCAATTCAGGGTCATTTTAGCTCAAAATAAATCATGAAATACTTGAAAATAGCAAATGAAGTGAGAAAAGGGTTGAAAAGTGCTGATGTGGCTTTGAATGGTGCATATTCAATGCAGAAAAAGTCTTGAGTTCAAATATGTTCAAAAAATTGAAATCCCTTTGTAATAGATGTGTTTTCGTGTGAAACCCTGATACTTCGAAAAAGATTGTCCATTTTGTACATGAAGTGCATCTAGTTTTTGCCATAACCCTCTCAACTTTTTAGCACATGCTATGTGGGTGAAATGATGATACTATGCCAACTTTCAACCATTTCAGAGTTCATTTCCATTGCTTTTCAATTTAGGGTCATTTTAGCTCAAAATAAACCATGAAATGCATGAAAAATAGCAAATGAAGTCAGAAAAGGGTTGAAAAGTGATGATGTGGCTTTGAATGGTACATATTCAATGCATAAAAAGTCTTGAGTTCAAATATGTTGAAAAAATGGAATCCCTTTGTAATAGATGTGTTTTCGCTTGAAATCGTGATACTTTGAAAAAGATTGTCCATTTTGTACATGAAGTGGATCTAGTTTTTGCGGTAACCCTCTCAACTTTTTAGCACATGCTATGTGGGTGAAATGATGATACCATGCCAACTTTCAACCATTTCAGAGTTAATTTGCATTGTTTTTCAATTCAGGGTCATTTATCTCAAAATAATTCATGAAATACATGAAGAATAGCAAATGAAGTCACAAAAGGGCTGATCAAATGCACTTATAGGGGAAATTCGACCTAAATTCAAAGTGCTAGTAAGTGCAAGCACATACTAGCATTTTGAATTGAGGACGAATTTCCTGTATCAGGGTATCTATTTTCACTTTGAGAGGAACTTGACATGGCAGAGACGGGCGAGCTTATAAATAGGTGCGAGCACCTCTCGCTTGGCGAGGTGGGACTAAACTTGTACTAGTGCGAGCGCCTCACCCTTTAATCCCTGTTGGTGGCTCTAACCGGGACTAAAGGGGGGCCTTTTGTCCCGGTTGGCAGCTCCAACCGGGACTAATATGTTGGAGAACGTTGCATGGGAAACAAAAAATTTCCTACGCACACGCAAGATCTATCCATGGTGATGAGCATCTATGAGAGGGAGAGTGGATCTACATACCCTTGTAGATCGCTAAGCGGGAAGCGTTAAGAAACGCGGCTGGTGTAGTCGAACGTCTTCGCGATCCAAATCGCCGAGCATCCCACGATCTCATCACGATCCGTCCCGTGATCCAATCACGATCTGTCCCGTGAACTCATCATGATCCATCCCGCGATCTCATCATGATCCGTCTCGCGATCTTGATCACGGTCCCTCCGATCTAGCGCCGAACGGTCGGCACCTCCGCGTTCAGCACACGTATAGCTCGATGTTGATCTCTGCCTTATTGATCCAGCAAGAGGGAGTGGAGAGGTAGATGATTTCTCCAGAAGTGCGACGGCATTGCGGCGATGGTGGTGGAGCTATTCCAGCAGGGCTTCGCCTAAGCACCGCTAAAAACCGATCTAGAGGAGAAACTGCGATCTAGAGGAGAGGTAGCACGTTGCTATTAGGGTTAGCTTTTTCCTCTAAATACTCTAGTATATATAGGAGGGAGGGAGAGGAGGAGGCAGCCTCAAACCCTCAATGTTTGGTCGAAATTGGAGGTGGAGGAGTCTTACTCCAATCCTATTAGGAGTAGGATTCCTCCTTTCCACTTGGAAACTCTTTCCACCTCTCCACCTTTGGATTTTTTCCCTTCTCAAGCCACTCCAGCCGCATGGGCCCTTAGAGGAGGCTTCGGCCAGATCACCAGGGGCTGTTTTACGTCCTCCCACAGCCCATGTAGCCTCTTGGGTCGAAATACCTCTCCCGATGGTCCCCCAGTACACTACCGACACTCCCGGTACACTGCCGATGAACCCAAAACTTTTCCAGCGACCAAAACAGGACTTCCTATATATCAAACTTTACATCCGGACCATTCCGGAGCTCCTCGTGATGTCCAGGATCTCATCCGGTACTCCAAACAACCTTCGGTCACCATCATACATAACTCTATACTACCGAAACGTCACCAAACCTTAAGTGTGCAGAAACTATGGGTTTGAGAACTATGTAGACATGACCGAGACACCTCTACAGTTAATAACCAATAGCGGGACCTGGATGCCCATATTGGTTCCTACATATTCTATGAAGATCTTTATCGGTCGAACCTCTATATCAAGGATTCAGTTAATCCCGTATGATGTTCCCTTTGTTCTTCGGTATGTTACTTGCCCGAGATTCGATCATCGGTATCTCCATACCTAGTTCAACCATGTTATCACAAGTCTCTTTACTCGTTCTGTAATACAATACCCTCGCCACAGGGGAGGGGGTGATGCTGCAGCCTTCCTCATGGCGGTGCTCGGGCGGCCGCCGTAGGGGAGGGGCGTCATAGCCGGTGTGGCGAGGCGATGTTGCTAGGGCAAGGGGGTGCGTGGTGGGGGCGGCTTGGGCGGAGCGGATGGGTGGTGGGGCAGGGCGACGCAAGGCGAGGCGGGGCAGGACGGGGCAGGCGGGGCAGCAGCGGCTTGGGCACGGGGTAGGCGGGGCAGCGGCGGCTCGGGCACGTGTGTGAGAGAGGGGAAAGAGAGAGGGAGAGAGAGGGAGAGAGATATTTAGGTCCTCTCTTTGCTGTTTTCTAGCAGGCGGCAAAGAGCCTAGCTAACGGACTGCTAACGGCCACTTTCTTTGTTGTCTGCTAGCAGACGGTAAAGAAGCTTTGCCGTCCGCTAGCAGACGACAAAGACAGTGGCCGTTAGCAGTCTGGTAGCTAGGCTCTTTGCCATTTGCTAGCAGACGGCAAAGCTTCTATGTCGTCTGATAGCAGATGGCAAAGAGCTGGCTGACGGCAAACATGATCTTTGTCGTCAGTATCATCTTTGCAGTTAGCTTTCTACAAGCTGATGGCAAAGACCTTCTTTGTCGTCAGCTAGCAAACGACAAAGAGCTGGCTGACGACAAAGATGCTGATTCCAGTAGTGAACATTGTAAATAATAGTTTCTTCTTTAGCTATGACTGGTTCTCTAATTTTTTTAATAGGGGGATGATATTTAAACCACTTGTCTTTAGGGAGATCAACTTGAGCAGCAAATGATTCACAAAAAGAGGCTGCTATCGTAGAGTCAAGTCCATATTTAGTGCTAAACTTGTGAAAAGCATGGGTATTCATAAAGGATTTAACACAATCAAATTCAAGCTTAATACCTGACTCAATACCTTTGTTGAGTTCACAATCTTCAGAGTTGCGTTTAATTCTTTCCAAGAGACCCCACTTGAATTCAATAGTCTTCTTCATAAAAGAACCAGTACAAGAAGTATCGAGCATGGTTTGATCATTACGAGAAAGCCGGGCATAATTTTTTTGAATCATAACTTCTCTCGGTATATCATGATTGGGGCGTGAATATAACATTTACTTAAGCCTCCCCCAAGCTAGAGCGATGCTTTCTCCATCACGAGGCCAAAAATTATATATAGAATTCCGATCAAGATGAACTAGATGCATAGGATAATCTTTTTGGTGGAATTCCAATTTCGATCGATTCCAGTTCCATGATCCAATATCATCACATAGTCTATACCATGTCAATGCTAAAAACTTCTTCTTAACTTCATCTCCGGATAAACCTGCAAGCTTAAATAATCCACAAATTTCATCCACATGTATTAAGTGCATATGAGGATGTTCAGTTTTGTCCCCTTCATGAGGATTAGCTAGCAGTAGTTCTATCATACCTGAAGGAATTTCATAACCAATATTTTCAGTAAGTGTGGTAGGTTGAGGGGCAACTAATTGTGGTTCCGGTCGAGGTGAAGATACCCCGAATAAACCCCTCAAAGGATTGCTTTCCATAGTAACAAGTGACAGTAAATTTCAGCACTTAGTATAAGTTTTTCCTTACCGATTTCCACTTACCAGGAGCGCTTCACGCCTCGGCAACGATGGCAGAAAAGAGTCTTTATGACCCACAAGAATAGGGGATCCTTCGTAGTCCTTTCGATAAGTAAGAGTGTCAAACCCCAACATGGAGCAAAAGGAAATGATAAGCGATTTTCAGTAAGGTAATTTTTGCAAGCATTGAAATTGTAAGTAGCAAGTGGTTTGATAGCAAGGTAATTTGTAGCGAGCAAGTAACTGCAACAATAGGTAAGGTGCAGCAAGGTATCCCAATCCTTTTGTGGCAAAGGACATGCCAAAACTATCTCTTATGATAGGCAAAGTGTTCTTGAGAGTACACGGGAATTTCATTTAGTCACTTTCATCATGTTGGTTTGATTCATGTTTGCTACTTTGATATGTGCGTGGATCAGTGCTAAGGTGTTGTTTTCTTGACAGGTTAAAACAGCAGGAGAGCCTCCTACTATTGCTATATTAAATGGTGGTTGTTATAAGAGATTAAAATCCATGCAACAACAGCAAGGATCAGGTAGTGAGAGTACTTAGGCAGTTACAAGTGGGTAGTTGGAAGAAACCTATCTATAAAGGTAGATTTTTCAAGTTTGAGACTAAATTTCAGGATTTCCAAATCTGTTTTCAACATCCTAACCCAGTCCTGTTGTGTTGCCATCACACCATCAAACACCTTTCGGTTGCGTTGTTTCCAGATGTTCCATGTGGCCAATATGCAGATTTCCTTGAACAGTAGTTTGGCCCATCTAATCTCCCTTACATCCAATCTTGCCTGCACCTCTAGGGTCGTGTACCATGTGATTCCAAGTATTGCCTAACAGGCGGTTGTCAATGCACGTTGGAAGAAGAGATGTTCATTAGTTTCCAACACATTTTCATTACATAGCACATAGGTGTGATCATCTCCTATCGCAAAATGCTTCCTTGCTAATAAATCTCTTGTGTTGAGCCGATCCATCCTTTGCAGCCAACTGAAAAATTTATGTCTGAGGATGCATTTTGACTTCCATATACTCGTTAGGTATTTTGGCGTCTGCACATGTTTGAAAAGATATTGATAGAAACGCTTGGGTTTAAATTATACCTCTCCCCAATAGTAGATCCACTCATCAGCTATTAAAGGGTTTAGCGTTATCGTGTTTATGGTGAGCATCAGGTCATCCAGTTCTAGTCGTGCTTCACATGATAGAGGTAACTGGAAGTTGGAAGCAGGATCCGTGTCCATCTTGAATTGAGCAAGAGATACATCCTCATTTGTTGCATAAGAGAATAAGTGTTCATGGGACTCTTCTAACACCTGCTCACAATGCCACTAGTCTTTCCAAAGCAGGATGGTGTCACCCGAATTCGGAATGCAAGTTGTAATCCCTCGAAAGATGTGTGAAAGGGACATGATATCTTTCCACCAAAAAGATCCACAAACTAGCAACGCATGTGGTGGTGCTGTGTCATAATATGCATGCCAAATCAACATGACCTAGGGGGTATCCACCTTATGATAGAATTTATGGAGAAAATTTAGTAGTAGAGCCTTGTTCTGTATTCTTTGGTCTATGATACCGAGGCCTCCTTTGTCTTTTGGTTTGCAAACTAGGTCCCAAGCTGCCAGGGAGTGTGTTTTAGCATCTTTGTCTACAATTTTCCTCCATAGACAATGTCTCCCACCTCTATTAAAAATATCAATGATTTTGAGAGGCAGTTTTAGCACACACATCGTAAATGAGAGAAGTGATGACAGGGCTAAATTAATGAGCTGCACTCTTTCCCCATATGAAAGCCAAATTGCAGTGCTTGTTAATCTACGCTCTATACAATCAACGAGCGGCATCAAATCCCTCACTGAAGGTCTTGTTATGCCCATTGGTACTCCTAGATATGTAAAGGGCATGGAACCCACAAGGCAATCAAGTATTGAGGCTAGTTTCGCAGCTGTATCTTGGTTGACATTGATGGGCATTAGCTGTGATTTGGAGAAATTAATCTTAAGCCCCGTGACATTAGCATATGTCTCCAACAATTGTTTAATGATTCTGATCTCTGTACTTTTTGCAGGGAGGATAAGCAATGTATCATCAGCATTCTGTATTACCAGATAAGGCTCTAAAGCAGGTTGATCAATTGGTAATGATAGGTGTCCTTCAACCCACGCTTGATTGACCATTGATTGCAACAAATCAGCTGCTAAGCCAAATAAAAGGGGGAGAAAGGGTCACCTTGTGTCACATCCCTAGCTAGATGTCATAGGATTGTATGTGTGTGCATCATGTCACAATTTTGCATCAACATGAAATGGGGACTAAAAGAAACCCGAAGCTCATATTTGATTCAAATTAATTCAAAGTTGTGAGAATTTAACAACTCCAAAAGGCCCTTACAAAATGTTCCCTATGTCTGATAAATATGGAAATGATTATAACAGGGGCCATTTTAAATATTTGGACAACTATAGCAATTTAAAAATAAATGATAAAGCTTCTGAAAATATCAAATAAAGCATTATCATTATTTTAGTTTTCAAAATATCCTGAAAACTTTTTAGATAAGTTTGAAATATTCAAACTTCAATATATAAAATATTTGGAATATTCTAAAATAGCATATGTGTCTGAAAATAAAAAAAACAAATGTCAGAAACTAGAAAAGAATGCAAATAAGAAAAAGGGGGGAGAAAACCCACCTGGGCTTACCTGAAGAAGAGGCCCAGCCCACGGGGGGTAGCAGCGTCTTCTTCCTCCTGCCAGGAGGAGAAGCAGCTGCATGCCTCCATCGCAACCGAGCGTGGCCACGCGCTGGCCGCCTCCTCCCTGCCTGCCTGGCCGCCTCCTCGTCACGCTGGCGAGAGGATAGGCTGCGCCGTCGCTTGGACCCGCTCCCCCTCGTCATTCCTCCCCCTTCTCTCCTTTGTTCTTCCCCTCGCCGGACTGAAGACGCTGTCAATTCGCCGTCTCCCGTGCGTCCCCGACCACGCCGAGCGAAGCTTGCCGCCGGCCATGGCGTAGCCGTGGCCACAGCGGCCCAAGCTCGCACCTGAGCTCGTAGTCGTGCAAAGGATGATCCCAGGCAGCCCTAGGAACCCTCAGGTGGCTCGTTCGAGCTCCGGCTCGACGAGCCCATGCGCGCTCGAGCTCCGGCAGCCGCCGTGCTCATCGCCGGCGCCAATTCCGACCATGCCAGCCCCTGGGAAGTGTCGGGCTCGATGTGCATGAGCAAGCAGAGCAGTTTGGTGCCCTCCACCGTCCATTTGGTCGGTGGAGGAGGAATCCCGACCCCCTCCGCCGTCCATGACGTCGCCAGCGGCTCAACGCTGGCAAGTCAACCAGTTTGACCACCAGGGGTTTGACCCCTAGGTCACTTGCAAGTGGGGCTAGGCCCTGTTAGTCAAATCCCGATTAGCAATTTAATTAATTAATATAATTGACCTAATTAGTCACTGACCAGTGGGCCTAGTGTTGATTAAGTAATTAGGATTAGTTTTAATTCTCTAATTAAATGATTGAGTCACTCACATGAGGGCCCCACCCTGTCAGGTTTGACCTGGCCTTGTCAGCTGACCTGCTGACGCCATGATGACGTCAGGATGATGTAATAAAGGAATTTCCAGTTTTAAAATAATTCCAGAAAATGTTTAAAACTTCAAAAATTCATATAAATTAATCTGTAACTCAGATGAAAATAATTTATATATGAAAAATTATCAGAAAAACCCAATGAATCTAATGGTCATATTACCATGCATGTTAGAGAAACCTATGTAGAAGAACATTGACATTTGCTAATAGGTTAAAATATGGAATTTGAAATGAAGAACGATTTTGAACCTATATTCAAACTCACTTCAAATTAACTTGGACACTAGTTGCATTAGCTCATCCATACATGCTACCATTTCATGACCATGCATAATATTGTTGCACTTGCGTGTATTGAATGCTATTTATCTGCATTGCGGTAGGACCTACTTCTGAGGATACCCCCGAGTATTCCAACAAAAGAGAGAACCTTCCCGCTATCCAGCAAGGCAAGCAACCCCCTTGATCATTCCAATAACATCCCACTCTCTCGCTCCTGCTCTTGTTTATTGCATTAGGACAACCGTTCACATGTCTGTCATACACGGTAAATGAACCTATTCTTCTGCATGACCTGTCATTGTCAGAGTAAATAGCTAAACCTTCCAACCTAGCATACCTGGTAGATGCTTGTGACATGATGTGCTTAGCTTAGTTTGCCTGGTATGCTTGCTATGTTTAGTGTTGTGTCAGGTCTGATTCATCTAGGTGATGAATTGGAGTGAAACATTGTTGTTCCGATGTGATAAGCTTATGATGAACTCGATTTGGTAAAGGTAGCGATGACAGGCTATGTAGGAGTACATAGCGGGCTGTCTCATTGGTAGCGTTCTTAGGAACTGAGTTTCCTGTTTGTGATCCAAGACTAGTTACTACCACACATTGGGTTCCATAACTCGACCTCTCTCGACTTATCAATCGCTTAGTCCTTAGTCCAGGAGTTGCAAGTAGTTTCTGGTGTTTATAGCATGCTGGAGGCCGTGCGTAGCGCTGACCCTAGGGGTGGGTTACGATGCGGTAGGCAGTGGCACGGTGTACCAAGGGCCACCCGAATGGTGGGCTTCGGAACCCTACGCACATCGTTTGGGGCCATAGCGGAAACTTCGGCTGGACTTCCATGCGGGTTTAGTCTCAAATAGGCGATAGCCTGGACTAGAGGTCTTATGTGGTTGACGGTCGTGGCCGACTCCCTCGCTGGGCTTCCGCTTGAAGGTTGCCGAGGTGCATGGTTTTATGAGCACACAACGATAAGTGGCGAGAGCGTGTGTGAAGAAGTACACCCTTGCAGGGTATGAGACTATTCGAATAGCCGCGTCCTCGGATATGGACTACTTGGAAAGCTTATCCTGTTCATAGATAATCAAATGGATACTCATAAAAATATCAAGACAAGTGTGAGTACCGTGGATGGAACTCTTCCAGGAGAGGGAAGTGAATCCATGGTGGTGTATTATCTTAGTGGACTTGTGTGCGATATCTAAAATTTAAACAAAGAGTTAAAATTTGTGTAGTGTAGGTTAGCCATGAGTCAAAGCTGGCATTGCTGCATAAACTCCACCACCCCCCTTTGTTGATACATGAGCATGAATAGACTAGGTCTGCTTTAAAGACTTGCTGAGTACGTTTGTACTCATGTTTGCTTAATAAATGTTGCAGATGAGACCCAGGACCCATCAGGTGGATTCTTTCTAGATGTCGACGATGCCGAATTGCTGGTGTCCGAGCTACGACCCTATGCCCCGTGGCGGGCTGTAGATAGTCAGCCCATGTGCCTTTTTATCCTTTCATCTGTCTGTACTCAGACAGCTTATGCTTACGCTTGGTTTGTAAGAACTTGTTTGTATGACTTGAGTGTCGGGTCATGTGACCCCTATCTATAAGAACATATCATGCAAGGCTCGTCTGAGCCCCTTAAATAAAAGTTGGTGTATGGTTATGTTGTGATGCCATGGCTGTATCTATGCATATCGGGCATGTTGTGCGTACCTGTGACGTGCAATGGTATGTATGGGATCCGACACCTAGTCGTGTGCCTTTAGTAGTACTCTTTACTGGAAACTGCCTCTTTAGCTTGCTACTGCTCCGGACACATTGATTGACCGGCATGTATACTTCTTGGCTGTTGTGTCTGTCCCTTCGGGAAAATGTCTCGCAGTGTAATGGAGTCCATGTAGCCTACTACGAATCGTCTACGTGCAGTGATGGCATTTATGTCTCACGGCGTAATGGCGTCCTTGTAGCTTGCTACGACTCGTCTACACACGCTTGAGGCCGACACCTGCATTGCTGGGTTACGTATGCTTGTTTTCGTACGGATGTGCCACTTGGGTTCTATGACTAGTCATGTCGGCCCGGGTTCTCTGTCGTTTGATTGCCAGCGACATGTTCACATACGTGAGCCAAAAGATGCAAACGGTCCCGGCTAAGGTAAGGCTGCAGCCGTGGAACTTACTGTGCGTGAGGACGCAAAGTGATGTGATATGTTACAGTCTGGATTCATATGACTTAGGATCGGGGTCCCGACAGCGTTGGTATCAGAGCCTGACTGACTGTAGGACTACCAAGCCAAACCGGTCGAAGTTGAGTCTAGAAACACTAAGAAAAGTAGGGGAATTGATTGTGGAAGGGAACATAAGGCTCTTTTTACTCCTATTCCCAAGTTATTCTATGCTGAGTCTTTCTCATCTTTTCTACGTGGATAAGAACTAGGCTTCTCATCTATTGCATAGGATGGTGAGTTACTAACCATGGACCACTAGCTAGCTTGTTTGCAAGTGAATGTCGGTACTAGATTATTGTTGGTGTGACAATAGATGGAGAAGAGATTTGAGTCTAGAAAGTCGAGTGGTTATGCTTTTCCAATCTTTTGCAGTTGTCTCAAAATCCTTTTTGAGCAATTACAACCGTTATGCTGTCCAATTTCTACTAGAGTCTCTAATGTCTTTGCATCATTCTCTGTTTCAGATGCCCCCTGGTCCTTCCCGTCAGGTGGTCCGTTTGACCAGGTGCATCGATGTACCGGGTCACACGGCCATGTTGGTTAGAGTTATGATGGAGCCTAGCTACCATTGGTACCCAGAGTACACAGTGGAGTAACAGTATTGAGATTTCAACCAGTGCCAGTATTTGTGTACTGTTAAGATATATCCTTCATATCCTGGAGCTGCATAGCCGCTTCACTGGACTTATGGACTAGGTGTCACCATAGATTGGTGGTTCAGGAGGCCGCCTACACCATGCTGACTATCATGTGGTTTCACCATGGTCTGCTTTAGAACACAGAGTTTTGTTATGTTCCTGTTTCTATGGGAGGAGCGGATGGTTATCTTAGCACAGCCTACTGTGATCATTCTCATGAGGACCCTAGGCTGCAGGTGACCACTCAGATGTTGGAGAACAGGGATCATGATGAACGTGCCCTTCGCACAACTTTATGCTACCTGTGCACTTCTTTGGACAGCCCTAACGCAGTTGGCACCTATCGTGCAGACAGGCTATGGAGATTTGGAGATGCTGAACCCATCGCGGACTCATCTGCCAGCACGCATAGACTGGACCGATGTTGGAGGCATCACCCCTCTTTGAGGACCGTTGTTGCCGCCAGCAAGGGGACCAAGGCCACATCCGTGTCCTTACGGTTTCCAGGAATCACAGGCTAGAGTGTTTCCAGATCCTCAGGTTCAGCTCCCGGGTCACGCGGGTAACCTGTATGAGGCATTCTACGGTGATGCTTGAGTACGTGGATGTTAGCACTAGTATGTTAGTAGTCGTATCGCCACAGTCATGTGTGTCTTGTGGGATATCATTGAGGTTGAGAGTTGAGTTCCGTAGGTGTACATAGATAATGTATAGGAAGATTGTAATGCCTCCGAAGAGTTGTGTCATCTCTCTGTAGTTTGTTTTCAGCTTGGGCTTGTATTGAACTATGTCATGGTGTGTATGAATCATGGTGTTCATATGGCAGTTGTTATTACCATGTTGTTTGGGTGTTTACCCTGCATGCCATGTTGTCCAGTACATTCCTTATCTCATGTCTTAGAGTTGTTGTCCTCTATGGCTAAGATGTGGGTTTGTTTTCCCAGGATGGTGGCAACTAGGAATAACCCCATGCCTGCCCCTGAGCAGGGCGAGGGAAGCCAGCCAAGGCAAGAGGACCTGCCACATGCGCCTTCTTTGGCAGAAGTGATGCTTGAATCTGAAAGAAACAAGAGAGAGACCAACAAGCTGTTGGAACAAATTGAGCAGAACATAGCGCGTGCTCCCCGCAATGATCACAATGATGGCATGTCACTCGGTGATTTCATCAAGCTGTGCCCACCTAAGTATCATCATTCAGTCGACCCACTCGACGTGGATGACTGGCTGTCCAGCATGTTCTGCAAGATCCAGGCTGCCAATGTGTCCGAGGCCAACAAGGTGACCTTTGCTACTTACTTTCTAGAAGGACCCGCCAATCTATGGTGGGAAAATTATGAAGCCGTGCGTCCCGTAGGCCCCGCACCAACTTCAGCAGAATTCAGCACGGCATTCCGTACCCATCACATCCCGGAAGGGCTGATGGATCACAAGAGAGAGGGATTTTGTGCTTTCACCCAAGGCAGACTGTCCATGGATGTCTATAGCCGTGAGTTCGGCAATCTTGCTCGCTATGCTCCAGAGGAAGTTTCAACCGATGCCAAGAAACAGGCTAGGTTCCGCAAGGGACTTAACCCTGAGCTCCGTCGAGATATGCGCCTGCATGAGTGCACAACCTTCCAGGCTCTCGTCAACAAGGCTATCAATGCGGAGTCTAGACAGACTGACTATGAGGCCACGAGGAAGGACAACCGTGACTTCAGCCCTGCATCTGGCTCGGGCTCCAACAAACGCCAGGTGTGGGTGCCGAACGCAGCTCTTCCGCCAAGATACACCGCGAGGCCATCCTTCCAGGCGCCTCGCCCAGCTCAGCCCAACCCTCCAGCCAGGTCATTTGGAGGTCCACCTGTCAATGTTACTCCCCGTGCCACCGTGGTTTGTTACACGTGCCTTTCGCGAAAGCAAACACGTGCCTTTCGCGAAAGAAAACACGTGCCACTCACGGAAAAAAAAAAGAGCAGAAAACATGTTTTTTCCTTTCCGAGAGGCATGGCCGTGCCTCTCGCGGAAGCAAAACCGTGCCTCTCGCAAAAAAATAAAACAGAAAACGCGTTTTTTGGCGTAAGAAAACAGAAAATGCATTTTTCGCGGAAAACGTCCAAAAGCTACGAAAGATCGGTGGAAAACCGGAACAACAAAAAAATCCGGAAAAAACCACTCCAAAAAGACGAAAACGCATGCGAAAAAATAAAAAACCAAAATCCGAAAGGAACGCTCAGATCGTGACATGTGGCGGCGCATGGAAATGATCGTTGGAATGCCTGTGAGGAAGTGCACGCTAACTAATTGCTTTCTATAACGCCGCGTTAACTTGTCACCTGTAACGCTCCATTAGATGGGCCAAGGCCAGCACATGCGACTATATGAGCCACGCGCATCTAACACACGTACACACTGTTTGGTCTTTTCAGATCAGTTTTTCTTGTGGTTTTTCTCTTCTTGACCGGTTTTCTTATTCTGCTTTTCTTGTTACAGTTTTGGTTTTTCCTTAATTTAATGGGTTCATTATGTATTCAAAGCAAATTGTAGCAGCGTATACATGTATAAAGAGTGCTTCTTGTGTGTACAAAAAATGTACAACATGTACGAAAAAGTTAGACATCAAAACATATAATTCAAAAATGGCAATCATATATTCAAAAATATTATAGTGTATAAAAAGTTGTTCCTGACATATACAAAATAGATGTTATCAATGTATAAAAATATTTAAAATATGTATAAATAAGGTAAACATGTGTTTGAAGAATGTTAATCACGTATTATTTAAAAATGGAAACGTATATAAAAGATTATTATGGTGTATAAAAAATAATTACAATGTGTATGAGAAAGAAATATACATCATAAATATATTTTAAAAATGGAAATAATGTATTTAAAAATGTTAAAAGTGCATAAATGTTTCGTTTGTATAGAAAGTGCATAATATGTATGAAAAAGGTAGAAAATATATTTTAAAATGCTTAACATTAATTAAAATTGTTTATTACCTATATGAAAAATGTTCAGTATGCATGAAAATAAGTAAAACTTAATATAAATAGCTTACAACTATTAGCGATGTATTTGAAAATATTTCTACATGTATGAAAAAATCTTCATGTTGTATACAAAAAAATTAAAACTAGTATGAAATGAAAGTACTGTGTAAGAAAAAAACTAAAAATCCCATCAAAGAAACAAAGTATATCATTGAAAATCAATGAAAGAAACAAGGTAAATAATAGAAAACTTAGAAAGTAAAAAAGAAACCTGGATAAAAAGTACTCGAAGAACAACCAAGGAAACGAACAAAAAAGAAGGAAGAAAAACGAAGGAAAACTGAAGAAAATCCTACAAAACAGGTCAATAAAAAAAGCTCAGGCTACTGAAGAAGGGCCGATCCAGTAGGATACGAGCCGGAGGCGACACAGAACCCTGTGGGCCATATATAGCTCTAGGGAACCTCCTATTTCACGCTGACTGCGTTAAATTGGAGGAGATTCGCACAGAATGGCACGAGCGCCAGCCTGTTGACGCTGCTCCCTTGAACGGAATTGAACATGCGACCTGCAATTGGTAACTGAGAGTTACTAGCCACTCGAGTTGATGTTGGTTAGTGCGGGATTCCCACGGAAAATAATGAGAACAAACTGTAGCGGTTGTTAACATTTTTTAAATCTTTTCATCATTTTTTGAATATAGTGAATAACTTTTCATAAAATAACATTTTTGGATAAGATGACATTTTTTTGAAATTTGGTAACATTTCTTCAATTTTGAACAAAATTTGTAATTTTCAAACATTTATTAAAATTGTGAACAATTTTCTGAAAAAAGGAAAATTCTAATACTCATGAGCAATTTAGAAAAATTAGATCTCTTGCTGGGTGATCGAGGGGGTGTGAGATCGATGGGAAGGGGCGAGCGACGGTGGCTTGAGATTTCTGGCGGGCTCATATGAAGGCGGGAGGGTGGCCGCGTGTGCCGAGGCACCGAGGGGCGGCAACGCTAGCTGCTCGTTTATATTTACCTTTTAGGGAGTTGCGTGTCATAAAGAGGTAAAATAATATACATCAACCATGTGCTATACGACAACTGTTCTTTTACTAATTGAATACGACCTCGCATAGAAGTCGTCCATTCCATTCATTGGATGTTTTAGATGGCGTTGTGTCAAAATCGTACTTACAGAAATTTGCAATATACACAAATAAACATTATAGAGGGGATGATTAAGATGACAATGAAATAACAAAGTATTTTTCGAAGTTTAATACAAATAATTTTAATATCTATCTGAGTTAAGAAAAAAAATCAATATTCACAGTTTTCTTAAATCGCACATTAAAACGTCTCAAAAATCGCCTGTAAGAACATAGTCGCACATTAAAATGTCTCACAATTTGTCTCTACGAACAGAGTCACACATTAAAATGTTTCACAAATCGTCTCTAAGGTAACTAAAATTAAATGCTTATTTTCTTAAAGGATAATTACTGTCGGTTCTATATCCGGCATATCTCATAGTAGGGCTCCTAAGCTAGGCGTCTTGCAGCGATGGTAACATGGACACATGATTTTACACAGGTTCGGGCTATCTCAAGGAAATAATACCCTACATCCCGCTTTTGATTGTATTGATACGAGGATAGTACATAGTACATGTATCTACCATGAGATTGTTGTATTGAATATCATTGACTAGCCTGACATCGGTTTATATAATGCATTGGAGGCCTAGTGTTTAGAAGAGTCATTGCCTTGTGCGCCAAGTCTTGTGAAATCTCCATTGTATGCATCATGGGATACCTGAAGTGACACATGAGTGAATCATCATGGGGGTCCTTGGCCCGAGCCACTCGTCGGGAGACGACGTGGTGAGTACCCCCTAGTCCAGGACACCGTCAGTAGCTCCCTAAACCGGTCTTCAAGTTGGTGACACTCCTCGGTCCTTCCGAACAGTTCTTCATCTTTGGCCATCAGTCTTGAAAGTTGGTTCAACAAATCTTCCCACCTTCGATCTTGAGGATCGCCGAGCTGAATCCAAAGAGTTCACACATCGGGCATCCGAGGAGCCCTGTAAGTTTTTGGCCATTATCGATGCCTTGTTACTTGTTACGCCACATGTTTGGGTTTGAAGTGTTTCTCATGCGGCGGTTTTCTCTTGTGCCCAAGCTCCAATGCTGAACTGCATTCGAGGTGTCTTTTTGAAGCCGAGCTCCCATGCTGGCCGGCATCCGAGGTGTCATAGATTACCTCGATCTCTGAAAATTTGAAGGAGTTCATCCAAGCTTAAATGCCGTAATAGTCTTTTATGGAGCCAGCCATTCGCATCCGAGCTTTATGCCGGAGTGCTTCCGAGGTATCATTTTGTAGCCGAACTCTAACACCGATCTACATCCAAGTGTCATAGATTACCTCGGTTTTGAAAAATTTGAAGGAGTTTAACCGAGCTTAATGCCGGAAATGTCGTCTATGGAAATAGCCACTCCCATCCGAGCTTTATGCTGGACTTCTTCCGAGGTGGTGCACCACCTCAGTCTCGGACTGTTTTTTGTGGAAATTATTTCCGATCGGCGCAATCTATTTACTACTGAGATGTATATCCACTAGCCCTCAAGGTGTGTGTCGGCCAAAAATCTGAGATGCACCTGAAGTAAAACATAAAACCGTTGATCCCACTAGCCCCCGAGGCTCATGTCAATTTACAAAATGAGCATGTGGATCAAGTCCTTGCTCGTCAGCATACTGTTGGAAACAGGGCTCTGTAGAACCCAAGAGAGGTTCGAACACTGGGGTGCGCACGCTCTCCAACCCTAATCGACCTCACAGCTTCACTATGACTCTCCGACAACTCTTGCTAAGGAAAAACGAACAAGGACGCACAGTTTACCCAGGTTCAGGCCACCTTGCGGTGTAAAACCCTACTCCTTCTTGGTGGATTGCTTGAGGTAGAATATGAGTACAAGGCGTGTTCTTGCCAGCCCAAAAGACTTGTCCCTCTCTACGGTGGTCGCCCCCTCCTTATATTGGCCTTGGTCCTCTTCCACTCCGAAACATCTAGCGGGACAGGTTGCTACAAATGGCCAGTTTGAAAAGGGACATGGTTGCAGCCTCTCCTAACAAAAGGTGGTCTTCGCCTGCTAAAGCTCTTCACCGTTACACGCCGGTGGGCTCGGGGATGACCTCCGTCCCGCCGGGCCTTTGGTTTTGATCTTATTGCACCAGGAAGGCAACCTTTGGGGTTGCTTTGGGAACCCGCCAGCTGGTGCTGACCATCCATCACCAAAGAGGAAAAACTCTCTGTCCGCGCCCACTAACATGACCCCTGGTACTGTTTGGCACAATGCCTGTCACCGATGTGCGGGCACCGGGTCGCGATGCCTTGCTGGGCCTGCAATAGGCAGTTCTGCCTCCCGAGGGCGTCAGGCCAATCCTTCGAGGAAACCTCGCGAAGCCCTTGTTGTTGATGCCGCCGTGCCCGTCGCGAGGCATGGCCCCTCGTGAGGGACTTTCCCTTGAAGCTTGTACGTGGGCTACGTGGTACTCAGGGCAGCCTTTTCTTCCTGGGTCGCAGGCAGGCGGGCCTGGGTACCCCCGGTCCCAAAGGCCCGACAGTAGCCCCTAGGCCCGCGATGCGCACGAGACGTCCTGCCGAGGGAGTGAAGAAACATGGGCCTGAACCGCTTGTGGCCCAAGCTGGACACGCGGCGCAAGCTGAGTTTCACGTTGGCTCCACTCCCCCGCGACGCCTCGAGAACTGTGGATCCTCCTAGAAAACCCTCGTCTTCGACAATAGAACCACCATTAGGCAGTTCCCCGCCCATCTCCCATCACCGCCTCCGCTTCTCCGCATAAACACCGACTTCGTCTCCCTTCGCTCCTCCATGGCAGCGAAGAAGGACACCGCGGGTGCTAGAGCGCAAGCGGGGACTTCGTCTTCGGCCCCGGCGCGGAAGCGTTGGGCCGCCAACGATGAGTAAGTACTTTTGCCTTCTCGAGCTTCCTCTTGCATTCCTACCCCGATCGTCGATCATGACCACCAAGATCCTCAGGGCACACACGCTCAAGAGTAGGAGGGATGCCTCGCCCGGGGCCTCCTTGTTGAACATATGCCCTAGAGGAAATAATAAATTAGTTATTATTAGATTTCCTTGTTCATGATAATCATTTATTATCCATTCTAGAATTGTATTGATCGGAATCTCAGATACATGTATGGATACATAGACAACACCATGTCCCTAGTATGCCTCTAATAGACTAGCTCGTTGATCAAAGATGGTTAAGGTTTCCTAGCCATAGACATGAGATCTCGTTTGATAACGAGATCACATAATTAGGAGAATGATGTGATGGACAAGACCCAAACTATAAACATAGCATATGATTGTGTCAGTTTATTGCTATGGTTTTCTACATGTTAAGTATCTGTTCCTATGACCATGAGATCATGCAACCCATTGACACCGGAGGAGTACCCTGTGTGTATCAAACATCGCAACGTAACTGGGTGACTATAAAGGTGCTCTACAAGTATCTCCAAGGGTGTCTGTTGGGTTAGCATTGATCAAGACTGGGATATGTTACTCCATGCGACAGAGAGGTATCTCAGGGCCCACTCGGTAATACAACATCACAATAAGCTTTGCAAGCAATGTGACTAAGTGTGAGCCACGAGATCTTGTATTACGGAACGAGTAAAGAGACTTGCCACAGCTCCTTGTCGATCCTTTCCATCGCAGATTTTAGTCGAATGAGATATGCCTGAACGCCCTGGAGTATGAAGTTGAGTCTGAGCATGTTCATAGCCACTGCGTCTCCAACAGGTGGTTTGGAGGGATCCAAGTTGGGCTCAATCTCCTCTGTCTCCCTTTCAAAGTCTCGGCAGAATTCTTTCGGAGAGAAGGAATGGAAGGAGAATCGGTGAGTTACAATCTTCAGAGATTTCATAAAGTTCAGTCGACAAGAGACACTCACCATCGAGCATGATGTACATCTTCCTCGAGAATTCTCCCAAATACTTCTCTAAGCCGTTGCTCCTTTTGATCAGCTGCTCAGTTCTTTTGATGAGGTCCACACGCTCCTGCTTCAGTTTAGAGTTCTACTCCTCCATCTTCTTGGCAGCCGCCAGCTTTCGATCAGCAGTCTCAATTTTCTCCTTGGCCACCCATTGGGCGTCGGCGAATGCTTTGTCCTTGTCCTCCAACACCTTCTTCATGGAATCTAAAGAAACAACATTGCTGAGTCGCGCTTGGAGTCGACGATTTTCATTGCGTATGTCTGTTCGAGTGAGAGCACTCGGTTCAAAGCGTGAAAAGTGAGGATGGGAATGTAGAGAGTCGACAGTAGTTACCTCCCAGAGATTTCAGCTCAGCCCGCGCTCGCTCTAAAGCATTGTTGGAGGCTTCCAGATCCACACACAGTCGGTTCCTTTCATCTTCAAGGTCCTTGTACTGCGTTCCAAGTTTGCAAGCCCTTTGAAACCAACAAAGAAAGAAATTCAATCGACAAATAATTCCGACACTCCAAAGTGCAGAAGATCAAAGGCCTAGAGAGTTAACACTCGATCTGTCAAAGTGACCTATCGACCCTCAATATCCTGGAACAGCGTCATATAATGGTTGATCAATGATGTCCATGAAGCCTGTGTCTAGGGGAAGAAGAATTCGAACAAAAGTCCACTCGACATGTCGAGTGGATCGGGTACTCCGCGTACTGTTAACAAGTTCAAAGTAGTTTCTATTAGACCCCCACTAGTGCAAGCACTCGACGGCGGTCTCGGGGACTACACCAAGTGGGTGCACTTAGAGTGCCCCCACTGAGACGGTTAACACTAGATCCATCGAGTGATCCGTTAGCTCCATTCCGTGCCTTCGGTGCGAGGTGGTAAAAAATGCACTCGACATGTCGAGTGACTCTAGTACTCCGTGTACGACTGAAATTCCGATTTCAAGTTTTCAACACTACTGCTTATCGTCTGCGATTAAGAAGTAGCCTCGGGGACTACACCTAGTGGGTGCACTTAGCGTGCCTTCACTGGTTACTGAAACAGTCGGCAAGGTCAGCCCTATCAGAATATTCATCCGTCACTCGATCTGTCGAGTGACACACCTCCCTACTCCGTGAAGTGCAGTCTATCCTTATGTAGCATCATATCATGGTTTATCAATGATATCCATGAAATCTACAAGGTGGCTTCGGAGTGGTGCGGTTAAAGACAAAACGTATCCCGCATACAACAAACTCTAAGACCCTTGCCGGTGCACGCACTTGACAGCGGTCTCGGGGACTACACCCAGTGGGTGCACTTAGCGTGTCCCCACTGGATCTACCAACTCTCGACCTGTTGGGTGGCAGAAAATATCCATCATTGGAACATCCGTCACTCGATCTGTTGAGTGACACGCCCCTCCCCACTCTGTACAGTGTAGTCTATCCTTATGTAGCGTCATATCATGGTTTATCAATGATATCCATGAAACCTACAAAGTAGCTTCGGAGTGGCGCGACCAAGGGCAAACGTATCAAGCATACGACAGACTCTAAGACCCCTGCCGATGCAAGAACTCGACAGCGGTCTCGGGGACTACACCCAGTGGGTGCACTCAGAGTGCCCCCACTGATTCAAAACCTACTCGATTAATACCTGATCTATTCGAGTGGAGAAATTTCAAACATTCTACGAGTGGAAAATAGACACCCAGTGGTGTACAGTCAAGAAAAGATAGGAATTCAGTCGGAAATGTACTTACAATCGAACTTACTCGGACATTCGTGTGAAGCGCTGTGCTAGCGTCATAAGCCAGCTTGCTGGCCTCGTACGCCTTTGTAACACCTCGTTACACCTGGCAGGATCTAGACTAGCCCCACAGACCAACACTAGTCTTTCCTGCGCACTTTGTCCTCACTCGTGCGCACCCGGGACCAACTTCTCGGTCGGTCACCCATCCTAGAATCGCTCCAAGCCAAGCATGCTTAACTTTGGAGTTCTTTTCGAGTAGGCTTCCGGAAAAGAAGGAATTCCTTGTTGATATGAGTAGTCTATCATTCCTATTAAGCCAGGCTCTCATAGACACCCCTAGTCAAAGGAACCGGCATCCTCTTCCCTATTGGCACACGTATGCGCATCCAGTACGGCACATGTGCCATCCTGTGTGCCACGACAGGCCACACACGCCATGTGCCACATGCCCGTGCACCTGACCCATGCATGCCCGTGTAACCGCAAGGGGCGGCTCTGATACCAATTGTAACACCCCGTTACGCCTGGCGGGATCTAGACTAGCCCCATAGACCAACACTAGTCTTTCCTGCGCACTTTGTCCTCACTCGTGCGCACTCGGGACCAACTTCCCGGTCGGTCACCCATCCTAGAATCACTCCAAGACAAGCACGCTTAACTTTGGAGTTCTTTTTGAGTGGGCTTCCAGAAAAGAAGGAATTCCTTGTTGATATAAGTAGTCTATCATTCCTATTAAGCCAGTCTCTCACAGCCTCCTTGGTACGCAACATCATCTGCTCTTCCTGAAGCATGGCCTCCTTCGCAGCTCCGGTTTGATCTTTCGGAACGCAATGTAGAGGGAAGGCCATCACTGGCGGGATCGGCATAATAGCTGGGGCAATTGAAGTAGTCTGAGAAGGTCGGGTTGGAATCGACGTCATGATAGTCGAGACAGCTGGAGAGGCACTCGTCAATGGCATTGTAGGGTCATCTCTGATCCGTGTCGAGTCACTTATCCCCTGGGATGATCCTGCAGTCGACCTTTGAAGCGTCTGCACGGATAAGGCTCTTCGAGTGCGGGAGCGCAAGGTGCCGGGATGTTCCTTGTCATCTTCCATCTGGATGATCTCTGCAAATATCAATCGACAATGTTAACTTTTGCAAGTGACGAATCCCATTCAAGTGAACTGAAGATTTGTTTACCTCTATGAGAAGTTGCGGCGTCAGTAGTGTCAATGTCCATGGCTTCCTCTCCGTCACGAGGAGGTGACATGACCGAAGTAGCAGCTCTGATGTGTCAAACAACACTCAGTTAGCAAGAATGCAAAGTCACAGCTGACAGCAAGAATTTGAAAGTAAAAACTCACGTGGAGACGGCAGGCACAACCATCCTCATACGAGGTAGTGCTTTGCGAGGTTTTGTTGTGTTCGGCTTGGGCTGCTTTGCCGACCGTTCACTTGAATCAACGGTCGAAGGGTGGCTCAGTTTCGGGTTCTTCTTGCTTGGGCCTGGGGCCTTATCCTCATCAACTGCAGGGTCCTAGCGAGACTTTGATCAGCATTCGCATCGAGGAGGAGACTTGACTTCTTCTTCGTCTTCGCCTGAGTAGTCGTATTCTTCTTCGAAGTCAGCAGAGCGGTCGCCGTCCACGCTACCGCCCTCGCTTACCACACCGTCTTCAGGTTGGTTCCCATTGGGAACAGGTGAGTACATGTCCGTCCATTCTTGCATAATTCCAACAAGGAAGTCAGTCCATAAATTGATCCATCACTCGACAATATAAGTACTTCAGTCGACAAAATGCAACCTACCAAGTTCTTCGGCGGGTTTTTGGCCGAGTAAGGTTGGATGCTCTTGGCTGCCAAGGATTTGTCGCATGCCCTGATGCTGCTGCGAAGCCACTGCTCGACAGTTTCTTGCGGAACCTCCTCTGGGTGCGTCTTGCGAGTCCTCAGGGCCCGCATAGTGCCACATGGTGTGATCCCTGGCTTGGAGCAGCTGAATCCGTCGACCGAGAAAAGTCTCTAGCAGATCTAGGCTGGTCACTCCGCCCCGAACCAGTTTCACCATGGTGTCCACCAAGATCCCCACCTGGACCTGTTCCTCTTCAGACACCTTTAGAGACTTGGGGACAGCTGGATGGTCAGATGTGTAGGGGGAAAGGCCAGTCGACATGTCAGGAGAAGCTACGTCTTTGCAATAGAACCAAGTCGATTGCCAGCCTCTAACAGATTCAGGGAAAGTCATAGCAAGGAAAGAACTACGAGCTCTATTTTGAAGCCCTAAACCCCCACACAACTGCAACACATTAGTTTTCCCATTCGCCGGGTCTGCTTTCTTCACAGTCTGAGATCTAATCGTAAATATGTGCTTAAAGAGTCCCCAGTGAGGAGGACAGCCCAGAAAGCACTCGCACAAAGTTACGAAGGTAGACAAGTAGGCAACCACATTCGGTGGGAAATGATGAAGTTGAGAGCCAAAGAAGTACATGAACCCTCTAAAGAACGGGTGGGGAGGCATAGAAAAACCTCTTTCGACATGGGATAGGAGGAGAACCCGCTCCCCGTCGCGCGGCTCCGGTTCCCGCTCACCTTCCAGAAATGTCCAAGCGCTGTCCGCCATGAGCTTGTCAGCAACCAGGCCGTCCATGTCCGCTCAGGTGACCACCGAGGGGAGAACGTCCCCCTGCATCCATCCCGCCAGCACGGTGAACCGAGCGGTCGAGGGCTTCTTGCCCTTGGCTTTCGCCGCCCCCTTCGTGGCGCGCTCCAACTTCTCTGTGGTGCTCTTTGTCATCGCGACATCCGCTCTCATTGGAGAAGGCCGGAGTGTTGCGCTGGGGTCAGAGGAGGCGGAGGAAGAGAGGAAGTTTGGGCAAAGATACTATGCAAACCGCGGAGCACCGAGATTTATACTTCACCGAGTGCCTCACTGACTAGTGGGCCTCACTAACTAGTGGGCCCGCGAGAACACCGCACACGCCAACCGCAGATGGCGCCCTGTACGTGGCGAAATGACCGGCATGAGAATCGAGGCGTCGTGCCTCCACTTGCCCTAATCGTGGCGTCATCATCGCACGCACGCGCGCTTCCCAAATTTTCGTATCCCGCGAAATCCAAGTCTGACAGACCGACCATCACCTCCAAAGATTCCTTCAGTTCACTCAGAACAGAATAGGCATTGAAAATTCACTCAGACACTTTCATGGCTGAATGGATCCGGGCAAATGATGAAGAATTCAATCGACGCAAGTTTCGTTAAAGCCCCGAATATCATTCAGAAGATTTGGTGCCTTGATTCCGAATCAACATCAATACCCCCATTCACAACTCGAACCCCGATCCATTCGGGGGCTAATGACGAGGATATGTACCTAGGGTAGGGTCCTAGGCATGACCTACATACCCTACCTAAGGACACTACATTGGAGGACTTGAAGATCTCAAATAAGCTTCCGTCTGGATTCCATGTAGCACTTAAGTCATTCGACAAGCAATCCACTCGGAGAATTCTTCCTCCACTCGATAGTCGTCGGTCACTCGGAAGACCTCATTCCCAGTTAACGCCAGAAGACCAGAAGCCACCGCCAGGAGGCCAACGGGCAGGCGTTAGTCCTTTCGTCATTATTAGCTTTTATCATGTACATTACCAGTAACGACAAACTTTGAACCCACGATCGGACCCTTGGATGATGGACAATTATTAGGGGATCCGAACTTTATATAAGCCGCCCCTCCCCTATGGCACAAGGGTTCGCAACCACTGTACTTTCAATATTCCACACGACAAAGCTCCCGAGCACTAAGACGTAGGGTTGTTACCTCCACGAGAGGGGCCTGAACTCAGACATCTGTGTGTACACCCTTGTCGTAGCTAGGACTCTGCCCTCTCCCTCCGTACCCCTACCTTCTACTGTTAGGCTCGTTCCCACGACATGTGCCTTGCCCCATGTCTGACAAGGGGGTACAAGAGTGATCCAGGAATGGATTACTGGACAACAGTCAAAATTATCCTTAGTAACTAGAGGACTAAGGAGATGTTTATCGATTATGGAGGTGATAAAGAGTTCGTCATAAAGAGGTGCGTTAGTGCAAGCTTTAAACACCAATCCAGATGACTCTGAGTAGCAATCCGGATCGTATAGTGCAGTAGCCATTTGGAATAGATCCAAGTGGAGTGTGGTAGCAGTGTCTACAGTATGACATAGAGATTTGCAAAGTACACACGGATCTAAATGTCGCAGACCCGTTGACTAAAGACCTCTCTCACATGCAAAACATGATCGAACCCCAGAACTCATTGGGTGTTAGATTCATAACAATGTAAATCACATGGTGATGTGAACTAAATTATTGACTCTAGTGCAAGTGGGAGACTGTTGGAAATAATCCCTAGAGGCAATAATAAATTAGTTATTATCATATTTCCTTGCTCATGATAATCCTTTATTATCCATTCTAGAATTTTATTGATCGGAAACTCAGATACATGTGTGGATACATAGACAACACCATGTCCCTAGTATGCCTCTAATAGACTAGCTCGTTGATCAAAGATGGTTAAGGTTTCCTAGCCATGGACATGAGATGTCGTTTGATAACAGTCTCACATCATTAGGAGAATGATGTGATGGACAAGACCCAAACTATAAACATAGCATATGATCGTATCAGTTTATTGCTATAGTTTTCTGCATGTCAAGTATCTGTTCCTATGACCATGAGATCATGCAACCCACTGACACTGGAGGAGTACCTTGTGTGTATCAAACATCGCAACTATCTGGGTGACTATAAAGGTTCTCTAAAAGTATCTCTGAGGGTGTTTGTTGGTTTGGCATGGATAAAGATTGGGATTTGTTACTCGTGTGACGGAGAGGTATCTCAGGGCCCACTCGGTAATACAACATCAAAAGTAGCCTTTCAAGCAATGTGACTAAGAGTTAGCCACGAGATCTTGTATTACGGAACGAGTAAAGAGACTTGCCAGTAACGAGATTGACGTAGGTATAGAGATACCGATGATAGAATCTCGGGCAAGTAACATACCGAAGAACAAAGGGAACACCATAAGGGATCAACTGAATCCTTGACATAGAGGACGAAGCGATAAAGATCTTCATAGAATATATAGGAACCAATATGGGCATCGTGGTCCCGCTATTGGTTATTGATTGTAGAGGTGTCTCGGTCATGTCTACATAGTTCTCAAACCCATAGGGTCTACACACTTAACGTTTAGTGATGATATAAGTATAGTTGAGTTGTTATGTTGGTGAACGAAAGTTGTTCGGAGTCCCGGATGAGATCCCGGACATAACAAGGAGCTCCGAAATAGTCCGGAGGTAAAGATTGATATATGGGATAATAGTGTTTGGTCTCTGGAAGGGTTTCGGAATCCACCAGAAGAGGTTTCGGATGTTTCCCGAAATGTTTGGGTACATGAAGACTTTATTTGTGCCAAGGGATAAAGCCCACAAATCTTTTGGTAGGTGCAAAAGGAAGTTTTGCGGAGGCCAGGGGCCAGACGCCAGGGACCCTGGCGTCTTGGGCCAGACGCTAAGGAACTTGGCATCTGGTCCTAGAGTTCGAGAAGGACTCTTGCCTACGTTCCAAACCGACCTTGAGGAGGATTTTTCTCCAAGTTTCGACCCTAGGGCTCAACATATAAATAAAGGGGCGGGCTGGCACCCGAAACACATCAAGAATTCCCCAAGCCATGTGCCGGCAACCCAGCCCCTCTAGTTTATCCTCCTTCATAGTTTCTGTTGTACTTGGCGAAGCCCTACGGAGATTGTTCTTGAACACCACCGTCATCACGTTGTTGTTCTGTCGGAACTCATCTACTACTTTGCCCCTCTTGCTAGATCAAGAAGGCGAGGACGTCATCAAGCTGTACGTGTGTTGAACGGGGAGGTGCGTATGTTCGGCGCTAGATCGGAAGGAACATGATGGGATCGTGGGACCTCTCGTGATGAGATCGCGGGACGGCTCATGTTTTGATCGCAAAGATGTTCGACTACATCAATTGCGTTTCTTAACGCTTCCTCTTAGCAATCTACAAGGGTATGTAGATCCACTCTACCTCTCGTAGATGCTCATCACCATGGATAGATCTTGCGTGTGCATTGGAATTTTTTTGTTTCCCATGCGAAATTCCCCAACACTCCTCCCGCGTGCCGACTGTTGGCGAGTCCTCCGCCCCCGCGCTCAGCCTAGCGAGGCCCAGCAAGCGCACAGTCCACGCCGCCGCTCATGCGGTGACCATTGCCGCGTGAGGCGGAGAGTATCCGCCAGGAAGCGACCCTCGCTGATCGGGAGGCCGATGTGGCCTTGTGCGAACACGAGGTCGACGGGGCCACCTTCGACCACGAGGCGGAGCGCGAGCACCTCAATGACCTGGAGGTCCGGGTCCTTGCCGACGAGGCCGCCCTCGTGGTGGTGCATGAGGAGCCCATGTCGACGCTAATGCCCGGGTGGTTCATGGGCGGGCGGTGTGACAACCCAAGTGCTGTTCCTACCTTGTTGGGCATGTAATCTTAAGTGAACCTTGTTGTCACGAGTTAATGAAATGAGTTTGCTACTTGTCATGCCATTGTTGTGAGACGTAGTAGTAAATCAAAAAAAATTCTATGATCACCAAGATCTATCCATGGAGAAACCAGCAACGAGTGGGGAGAGATTGCATCTTCATAGCTTTGAAGATCTCTAAGCGGAAGCCTTGCAAGAACGCGGTTGGTGGAGTCGTACTCGCAGCGACTCAGATTGCGATGGATTCCGATCTTAGCGCCGAACAACCGCGCCTCCGCGTTCAACACACGTGCAGCCCAATGACGTCTCCTATGCCTTGATCTAGCAAGGAGGAAGGAGAGGTCGAGGGAGAGATCTGGCAGCACGATGGCGTGGTGACGGTGGAGCTACGTGAACTCCGGCAGGGCTTTGCCAAGCACTACGAAGAACGAGGAAGAGGAAGGATAGGGCTGCGCCGAGAGAGAGAGAGAAGTCGTGTCTCAAATCAGGCCAAACCCTTGCATATATATAGGAGGAGGGAGAGGGAGGGCTGCCTTGGCCCCTCCTCCTAGGAGGAGAGCTTCGGCCGAACTAGGGGGAGAGTCCACCTCCCACAAGGGAGGTGGATCTCCTCCTTTTAAACCTTTTTCAGCCCTATCTCTTATCTCTAGCTGCATGGGCCTTTCTAGAAGGTCTTGGCCAGCCCAATAAGGGCTGGCACACCTCCTCTAAGGTCCCACGAAGTCCTTTGGTCGTCACACCCCTCCCGGGGGTCCTCCGGCACCCTCCCGGCACTCCCGGTACACTACCGATGAGCCCGAAAACTTTCCGGTGACCAAAACTGGACTTCCTATATATCAATCTTTACCTCCAGACCATTCTGGAGCTCCTCGTGACGTACGGGATCTCATACGGGACTATGAACAACCTTCGGTAATCACATATACCATTTCCCTATAACCCTAGCGTCATCGAACCTTAAGTGTGTAGACCCTACGGGTTCGGGAGACACGTAGACATGACCGAGACACTTCTCCGGTCAATAACCAACAGAGGGATCTGGATACCCATGTTGGCTCCCACATGCTCCACGATGATCTCATCGGATGAACCACGATGTCGGGGATTCAATCAAGCCCGTATACAATTCCCTTTGTCTATCGGTACGATACTTGCCTGAGATTCGATCGTCGGTATCTCTATACCTTGTTCAATCTCGTTACTGGCAAGTCTCTTTACTCGTTCCGTAAAACATCATCCCGTGGCTAACTCCTTAGTCACATTGAGCTCATTATGATGATGTCTTACCGAGTGGCCCCAGAGATACCTCTCCGTCACACGGAGTGACAAATCCCAGTCTCGATTCGTGCCAACCCAACAGACACCTTCAGAGATACCCGTAGTGTACCTTTATAGCCACCCAGTTACGTTGTGACATTTGGCACACCCAAAGCATTCCTACGGTATCCGGGAGTTGCACAATCTCATGGTCTAAGGAAACGATACTTGACATTGAAAAGCTTTAGCAAACGAACTACACGATCTTGTGCTATGCTTAGGATTGGGTCTTGTCCATCACATCATTCTCCTAATGATGTGATCCCGTTATCAACGACATCCAATGTCCATGGTCATGAAACCGTGACCATCTATTGATCAACGAGCTAGGAAACTAGAGGCTCACTAGGGACACGTTGTGGTCTATGTATTCACACATGTATTACGGTTTCCGGTTAACACAATTATAGCATGAACAATAGACAATTATCATGAACTAGGAAATACAATAATAACCATTTTATTATTGCCTCTAGGGCATATTTCCAACAGCCTTGTCTCATGCATTCATGCATCATGCATCATATCATTCATAATCATGCCATGCCTTTGTTTGTGATGTGCTTTGTGACCTTGTGGTGTTGGGAGTGATCTTGTGATGTGTGATGTGGTTAGAGTGTGGGTGGTGCAACACTCCTTCTCCCCCCCTCTCTTATTCTTTTCAACAAACCCAACCTAATACCCTTTTATTCCCTTTTCAATCTATCAACAGATTTAACTTGCTAATTAAATTGTATTAAAATGTTCAGGGGGTAGCCTATAATGTTTTAAAATTGTGTGTGTGGTTCTTTTGTTGTTTTGAGCTATAAGTATTTGAGGTTTGCTTTGAACAGGGGTTGGCTATATTTAAAAGTATTTAAATTACTTGTCCTAAAAATCATCTCGATATTTTTAGTAAATAGTGCATTTTATTTTCAATGTCAAAGTATTTTTGTTCTTGCAAAAATCCTTTTATTTCACTCTGTTTTTTTTCTTGTGTTGTTGTTATTTTAAAAAGAAAACTCCCTGCTGGTTTATTTTTGTGCGTGAGAGAGAGTGAGTGGGCCTTGCCCTTTCCCTCCGGCCCAGCCCGCAAGGAGACATCAACCTGCTCCCGTCCGTCATCTCCGTCAGAGCTTCAGAGAGAGAGCCGTCGTCGTCATCCCCTTTTGCCCTCCGTCGCCATCAGCTTCGGGGGTATTTAACCCCCCTCAACGTGCGTGCCCCTCCGCCTAGGGTTCCTCTTCCCCCTCCAGCCGCCGCTGCTCCCTTCTCCCTCTCCTTCCCCTCCTTTCTTCTCCTTCTTATTCCGGGTGCGGAGAGAGAGCAGAGAAATTCAGTGAGGCTGCTAGTCATCTTCGCCGCCGTCGCCGCGTCTTCGGTGGTCCTCGTCGCCGGTGGACATGGTGTGGAGCTCGGGGTTGTTGCCCGTGATCCGTTGCCGCCGCTAGGGAGGTGAGGAGCACCTCCCCTGCGGTGTCGTCGTCCGCAGGATCAGGTCATTGCCAGCGTCCTTCCTCCCCTTCATCACCGCCGCGTCTTCGAGCTCCTTCCTCCCCTTTGTCGCGTCTAGATCGTCGTCGTCCTCCCCTTGGTGAGCGCCGTGTCCCGTTTCCGTAGCCGCTCATCGCTGTAGCCTGCTCGTTGCTGCTGTAATGCAAGGTGGGGTCGTGAGCTCGCCTCCGTCCCCCTTGTCGCGTGACGAGCAGGGGTATGGTTCCCCTTAGGTTCCTGCTTTCCCCTCGGCAGGTTCCCCTCGCCGGAGAGCCCCTGTGCCGCCAGAAATCATCACCGTCGTGCCTCTGTTCGTCGCTGTCGAGATGTTCTGTTTCATCAGTTATGGTCTGCCTATTAGTATGTGTGGATACTATGCCTCCTCCGGTTAAGGTTTGAGTGCGTAGCGCAGCGGTGTGCGCTCGGGGGTGAGGACCAACAGGTCTAGGGTTCGACCCCGTATACCCCCCTTTTTGTGTTTTTCTTTCCTTTGTTTTTTTGTTTTCTTTATTTTATATGTGGCATGTATTTGTGTGTATGTCTATACTTACATGGTTAGATGATTGTTTTTTCCCTTTTCTATTTTAGATATATGTGTATGTGTGTGTAGTGTGTGTATGTGGTGCTACATACATGTGTGTGAGTGTGGTGCTACATGCATGTGTATGTGCATCTATGCACTTGTGCATATATGTGTGCACATGTGTGTGTGTGATGAGCACCCACACCCATAGGTGTGTGTGTTTTCATGAGTGTGGGTGTGCCATATGCACTTGTGCATATGTATCTATATGTATGTGCATGCTTGTAAAGTGTGTGTGTGTGTGTGGTTGTTGAGTGTGTGTGTGTGTGACAAGTGGGTCCATGCCCCACTTGTCATACCCTATCTATGTTGATGTATGTCATGTTGTTTTATTGGTGATAATCAGCTCTTTTCCTGTTATAGCAATATTGTCAAATCTGGATAGGCTCATTTATGTTCATCTACATTTTGGGTAAGTTTTCACTTATGAGAGTGGATGATGTTTTGCTATGTAGGTTTTGATCATGATGCTTCATGGGACTATATGAGTATGATACATGATTTTGGGGTTGAAAGATCCAAGGAATCCATTGGTGCAATTGGATTTCACTTTTGAGAAAGTTTTCAAAACTGCTATTTTCTCCTGTGATGCTACTTTGTCATTTTTGCATGAATTAATCCATGCTTGCTTTGGGGCATGTGCCAACATGGAAGTGTTAGTGTTTTATGCCTATTATGCCACGGTATTTTTGTTTGAAATGAGAATCAGCCATATAAGTGGGAAACTTGCTGCAAAGTAGCTAACTTAATGTTACTGTTTTCACCATGCTAAATATTTCTAAGTCTGAGAATCTGCTGTTATTTTTATGCCATGAAGAGTGGTTGTTATCTTGTGATATGTTGTGAATTAGATCAAGGTTAGTGCTAGTGTTTTGGAGTATATGTTGTCTTCTAGCATCCTGTTAACTTTCATGCCATGAGGTGGTCTCTATCACCATTAGTTTCTGCTGCCAACTTGCCATCAGGTTAACTCAGATTCCAGAAAACTATTATTTTCACCGTCCCAGATTTCTGTTTCATAATGCCAACTTGTGAGCTTCATGCTTATTGATGTGTGCCTTCTTTCAAGATTGTGTAGTTGGATAAGTTGATAAGCAAGTTATGTAGTTTCTGTCAATGCCTTGTTTGTGGCTGTAGGATTCCTGTAGCTCAAGTTATTAGCTGTGAAAGTTACTATGTTGCTGCTTTGTGGCAGATTGTTATTGTTTTGTGACTTGTGGGAGCTATACTCCATGGAATTGCTTGATCTTTGGCTCTATTGTGGTTGGTTTTTCATTGCCTAACCAGTGGCTACCTTGGAATGCCAAGGAATAGCCCAGGTACTTCTTGTCTTGTGTTTTGCCTTCGTATCGTGGATGGCACTCTCCCAGAAGAGGGAAATGAATCCATGGTGGTGTATTGTCATGCAGTTAGTGGACTCGTGTGCGATATCTAAAATTTAAACAAAGGTTTAAAATTGTGTAGTGTAGGTTAGCCATGAGTCAAAGCTGGTATTGCTGCATAAACTCCACCACCCCCTTGTTTTGATACATGAGAATGAATAGACTAGGTCCGCTTTAAAGATTTGCTGAGTACGTTTGTACTCATGTTTGCTTAATAAATGTTGCAGATGAGACCCAGGAGCCATTAGGTGGGTTCTTTCTAGATGCCGACGATGCCGAATAGCTGGTGTCCTAGCTACGACCTATGCCCTGTGGCGGGCTGTAGATAGTCAGGCCATGTGCCTTTTTTATCCTTTCATCTATTTGTACTCAGACAGCTTATGCTTCCGCTTGGTTTGTATGAACTTGTTTGTATGACTTGAGTGTTGGGTCATGTGACCGCTATCTGTAAGAACATATTATGCAAGGCTCGTCTGAGGCTCTTAAATAAAAGTTCTTGTATGGTTATGTTGTGATGCCATGGTTGTATCTATGCATATCGGGCATGTCATGCATGCGTGTGACGTGCAACGGTATGTATGGGATCCGACACCTAGTTGTGTGCCTTTAGTAGTACTCTTTATGGGAGACTGCCTCTTTGTGCTTCCACTAAGCCATGGTAGCTTGCTACTGCTCCGGACACATTGATTGACCGGCATGTATCCTTCTTTGCTGCTGTGTCTATCCCTTCTGGGAAATGTTTCACAGTGTAATAGAGTCCCTGTAGCCTGCTACGACTTGTCTACATGCAGTGGTGGCATTTATGTCTCATGGTGTAATGGAGTCCTTGTAGCTTGCTATGACTTGTATACACACGCTTGAGGCCGACACCTGCATTGCTGGGTTACGTATGCCTATTTCCGTACGGATGTGCCACTTGGGTTCTATGACTAGTCATGTCGGCCCGGGTTCTCTGTCGTTTGATTGCCAACGACATGTTCACATACGTGAGCCAAAAGACGCAAACGGTCCCGACTAAGGTGAGGCTGCAGCCGTGGAGCTTACCGTGCGTGAGGCCGCAAAGTGATGTGATATGTTACAGTCTGGATTCATATGACTTAGGATCGAGGTCCCGACATCGTAGCTGGGACACCAGCTATTCGGCATCGTCGACATCTAGAAAGAACCCACCTGATGGGTCCTGGGTCTCATCTGCAACATTTATTAAGCAAATATGAGTACAAACATACTCAACAAGTCTTTAAAGCAGACCTAGTCTATTCATGCTCATGTATCAACAAGGGTGTGGTGGAGTTTATGCAGCAATGCCAGCTTTGACTCCTGGCTAACCTACACTACACAATTTTAACTCTTTGTTTAAATTTTAGATATCGCACACGAGTCCACTAACTCCATGACAACCATGGATTCAGTTCCCTCTTCTGTGAGAGTGTCATCCACGATACTCACACTTGTCTTGATATTTTTATAAGTATCCATTTGATTATCTATGAACATCATAAGTTATCCAAGTAGTCCATATCCGAGGAGCAGCTATTCGAATAGCTTCATACCCTGCAGGGGTGTACTTCTTCACACACGCTCTCGCCACTTATCGTTGTGTGCTCATAAAACCATGCACCTCGGCAACCTTCAAGCAGAAGCCCAGCGAGGGAGTCGGCCACGACAGTCAATCACATAAGACCTCTAGTCCAGGCTATCGCCTATTTGAGACTGAACCCGCACGGAAGTTCGGCCGAAGTCTGCCACGGCCCTAAATGATGTGCGCAGGGTTCCCAAGCCTAGGGTCAGCGCTAACCACGTCCTCCAGCATGCTATAAACACTAGAAACTACTTGCAACTCCTGGACCAAGGACTAAGCGATTGATAAGTCGAGAAGGTTAATTAAGTATCCCAACGTGTTGTAGTAACTAGTCTCGGATCACAAACACGGAAATCAGTTCCTAAGAACGGTCCCAATGAGACAACCCGCTATGTAGTCCTAAATAGCCTCTCATCACTACCTTTACCAAATCGGGTTCATCATAATCTTATCACATCAAAACAACAATGTTTCACTCTAGTTCATCACCCAGATGAATCAGACCTGACACAACTCTAAGCATTACAGGCAAAGTAAGCTAAGCACATCATGGCACAAGCATCTACCAGGTATGCTAGGTTGCATGGTTTAGCTATTTACTGTGAAAATCACAGGTCATGCATAAGAATAGGTTCATCTACCGTGTATGACAGACAAGTGAACGGTTGTCCTAATATAATAAACAAGAGCAGGAGCGAGAGAGTGGGATGTTATCGGAATGATCAAGGGGGTTGCTTGCCTTGCTGGGTAGCGGGAAGGTTCTCTCCTTTGTTAGAATACTCGGGGGTATCCTCAGAAGCAGGGCCTACCGCAATGCAGATAAAAGCAATCAATACACGCAAGTGCGACAATATGATGCATGATCATGGCATGGTAGCATGTTTGGATGAGTTGATGCAACTAATGTTCAAGTTAAGTTGAAATGAGTTTGAACATAGGTTCAAAATTGTTCTTCATTTCAAATTCCATAAACTAACCTATTAGACAATGTCAATGTTCTTCTACATGGGTTGCTCTAACATGCATGATAATAGCACCATTGGATTCATTGGATTTTTATGATAAATTTTCATGTATAAATTATTTTCATCTGATTTACAGATTATTTTATATGCATTTTTAAAGTTTTAAACAATTTCTGGAATTATTTCAAAACTGGAAAATGAAATATGACATCAGCCTGACGTCACTACGATGTCAGCTGGTCGACTGACCAGGACAGATCAAACCTGACGTGCGGGGCCCACACGTTAGTGATAGGGCCTAAACTCCGCGCTGACCAGGGGTTTGACCCACCCTAGGGACCACTGGTCAGTGGCAGGAGGCTAACCAATCAGGGGGATTAGCCCCTGATGATGGCCACGTCGACGCCCACCGGAGCAGGGCCGACGTTGACCATCCCATGGCGGCAATCCGCCGGAGTTGCACCTTCGGCGACCATTTGGCGCGCGGAGGGCACCCAGAGGAAGCCCGTGCACACACACATCCAGCGCTACCGCAGAGGGGGCTCGGGGGCCATTGGAGCTATGGTCGGCAACGACCCGAGCGTCGGCGAACTTCGGGAAGCAAGGGAATGGCGCCTACGGCGAGGGACAGGCTACTAGAGGAGGAGGAAACGGAGCAGGAGCTCACGACGGGGTTGCTGGGGTAGACGGTGAGCTCAAGGACGCGCGGACAACCTCGAATCGCCGGAGAAGAGCTTCGGCGGCCGGCGGGGAAGAAACGGCGACGGTGTGTCGTGGAGAGCTTCCGGCTTCTTCTAGCGTCACGAGGGGGACGAGGGGGTCGCTACGGGGCTGCCGGTGGGCTCAGAAGGTCACAGGGGCGACTAGAACGACGGTGGCGAGCTCGAGCAGGGCTCGGACATGGCGGCAGGGAGGAAGAAGGGGGAGAGAGAGCTGCGGTGACTGGGAGGAGGAGAAATGGAGGGAGGGCTCGATCTGGACGTCTCCCTGGACTCTATCCCTCCATCCAGGCGGGCACACAGGCAGGAGGTGGTCGGCACGCGGCGACCACGCGCTCGGCGTCCTTCTGGCCGGAGGTGGAAGAAGACCGGTTCGCCCCTGGTGCGCTGGGCGGGCTTCTTCCCTGGCCCAGATGGCTTTCTTCTTCTTTTTTTCAATTCTTTTCTAACTTCTGGCATTTGTTTTATTTTAATTTCAGGCACATATGCTATTTTAAAATATCCCAAATATTTTATATATTGAAGTTTGAATATTTCAAACTTACCCAAAAAGTTTTAGGATATTTTGAAAGCTAAATTAATGATAATGGTTTATTTCATATTTTCAATAGCTTTATCATTTATTTTTAAATTGCTTAAGTTGTTCAAATATTTAAAATGACCCCTGGTATAACCATGTCCATATTTATCAGACATAGGGAACATTTTTAAAGGCATTTTAGATTTGTTGAATTTTCACCAACTTTGAATTATTTTGATTCAATGTGAGCTTGGGGTTTCTTTTAGTCCCCATTTCATGTTGATGAAAAAATTGAAACATGATGCAACAACCATGCTGTCCTATGACATTTAGCTAGGGATGTGACAACTCACCCCCACTCAAAAGAATCTCGTCCCAATATTTTGAAGTCGTCGGGAAGAGCGCGGGCTAATCTAGTCGAAGACGATCTTCTCTTTCCCACTTGGCCTCCTTTTTAAAATGGTGTGACCACTGAACCTTGAGAAACTTGATGTTCCGTCGCCGAGTGGTATGCTCAGCTTGATCAAGAATGCGAACAGGGTATTCTCTATATGTAAGGTTATCTTGGAGATCAAGCGCTTTGTGGTCTACCTCACGGACAGGGTCCGAGAAGCAACGCCTGAGTTGCGAGACGTGGAAGACATCATGAACCTTGGAAAGATGCGGCGGAAGTTCCAATTGGTAGGCAACCTCTCCTCGTTTAGCAAGAATGCGGAAGGGTCCAATGTAACAAGGAGCCAATTTGCCCTTGATACCGAATCGATGGGTACCCTTCAGAGGCGTAACCCGAAGGTAAGCCTTCTCGTCAACTTCATAGGTCACAGCCTTATGATGGCGATCATATTGGCTCTTTTGACGAGATTGGGCTGTTTTCAACTTTTCACAAATAATGCGAACTTGCTCCTCTGCATCCTGGATCATATCCGGGCCAAAGAGTTGCCTCTGTCCGGTTTTTGACCAGTTAAGAGGTGTTCGACACCTTTGTCCATAGAGAACTTCAAAAGGGGCTTTGCCTAGGCTTGATTGATAACCATTGTTATATGCAAATTTGGCAAATGGAGACATTTCTCCCAGTTCATACCGAAATATATAACACAAGCTCGAAGCATGTCTTCGAGGATTTGATTGACTCTCTCAACTTGACCACTTGATTGCGGGTGGAAAGCAGTGCTAAAAGATAGATGAGTCCCATAGCGGTTTGAAAACTTTCCCAGAATCAGGAAGTAAAGATACTTCCACGGTCTGAGTTAATGTCCAATGGAACACCATGAAGAGAGACTATTCGAGAAACATATAACTCCGCTAGTTGGCTAGCAGTTATACTCTCCCGAACAGGAAGAAAATGAGCCACTTTGGAAAGGTGGTCAATGACCACAAAGATAGCATTATTCCCTCTCTTGGTCCTGGGAAATCTGGTAATGAAATCCATACCAAACTTATCCCATTTCCATTCAGGAATAGCTAAAGGTTGAAGGGTGCCAGTAGGCCTTTGATGTTCTGCTTTCACGCGACGGCAAATGTCGCAATTAGCAATGAACTAGGCAATTTCTCTCTTCATCCTAGTCCACTAGAACCTCAGGCGTAGGTCCTGATACATCTTGGTAGTACCCGGATGAATTGTGAGAGGAGAATCATGAGCCTCCTTAAGGATCAGCTATCTTAAGCGTGTGCTCTTGGGAACCACCAACCGGTTCTGGAAGAACACAACACCTTCATCGTCCTTGGAGAATTCTTTAGCGTTTCGGCTAGCAATATTCTCCTTGATCCGGGATATACTCTTATCATATTTCTGGACAGCTACTATTTGATCCTTAAGATTAGGTTTCACCACCAGCTTGGATAGGAATCCTTGAGGAACAATGTGGAGGTTTAACTTCCGAAATTCCTCATGGAGAAGTGGTTGACCTTTTTGTAACATCAGGTTGTTACAATAAGACTTACGACTTAGTGCATCAGCCATGACATTGGCTTTCCCCTGGGTGCAAGTTATCCCTAAGTCGTAATCTGTAATCAACTCAACCTATCGTCTTTGCCTGAGATTCAAATCCGGCTGGGTGAAAATATATTTTAGACTTTGGTGATCAGTGTAAATTTCGCAACGATTACCTAGAAGGTAATGTCGCCAGGTTTTCAGTGCATGGACCACATCTGCAAGCTCAAGATCATGTGTGTTGGGGAACGTTGCATGGGAAACAAAAAATTTCCTACGCACACGCAGATCTATCCTTGGTGATGAGCATCTACAAGAGGGAGAGCGGATCTACATACCCTTGTAGATCGCTAAGCGGGAAGCATTAAGAAACGCGGTTCGTGTAGTCGAACGTCTTCGCGATCCAAATCGCTGTGCGTCCCGCGATCCAATCACAATCTGTCCCTTGATCAAATCACATTCCATCCCATGAACTTGATCATGATCCGTCCCACGAACTAGATCACGATCTGTCCCACAAACTTGATCATGATCCCTCCCACGAACTTGATCACAATCCTTCCGATCTAGCACCGAACGGATGGCACCTCCGCGTTCAGCACACGTACAGCTTGATGACGATCTCCGCCGTCTTGATCCAGCAAGAGAGAGCAGAGAGGTAGAAGAGTTCGCCGGTAGCGTGACGGCGCTCCGGTGATGGTGGTGGTACAATTCCGGCAGGGCTTCGCCTAGGCACTTCAGAAATCCGATCTAGAGGAGAAACTATGCACTGGAGGAACGGGTAGCACATGGCTGTAAAAACTAGTGCGAAACCCTAAAATCCACCAGTATATATAGGAGGAGAGGAGGAGAGGCTGGCGCAAGGGCCAAGGCTCCTATAGGAGTCAGCCGAACCAACTAGGATTGGAGGACTCTCCTCCAATCCTAGTAGGACTAGGATTCGTCCTTTTTTTCCTTTTTCCACCTTTTCCTATTGGGTTTTCTTCTCCAGCCACATGGGCCTTGTGTGGGAGTTTCCACCATCCCACTAAGGGCTGATATTCACTCTCCCACAGCCCATGAAGCCTCTTGGGTCGAAATACCCCTCCCGGAGGTCTCCCGGTACACTACCGGCACTCCCGGTACACTATCGATGAGCCCGAAACTTTTCCGGCGACCAAAACAGAACTTCCTATATATGAATCTTTACCTCCGGACCATTCCGGAGCCCCTCGCAATGTCCAGGATCTCATCGGGGACTCCAAACAACCTTCAGTCACCACCATACATAACTCTATACTACCGAAACGTCACCAGACCTTAAGTGTGCAGACCCTACGGGTTCGAGAACTATGTAGACATGACCGAGACACCTCTACGGTCAATAACCAATAGCGGGACTTGTGTGCCCATATTGGTTCTTACATATTCTACGAAGATCTTTATCGGTCGAACCTCTATGTCAAGGATTCAGTTAATCTCGTATGATGTTTCGTTTGTTCTTCGGTATGTTACTTGCCCGAGATTCGATCGTCGGTATCTCCATACCTAGTTCAACCTCGTTACTGGCAAGTCTCTTTACTCGTTCCGTAATACAAGATCCCGTAACTAACACTTAGTCACATTGCTTGCAAGGCTTATTGTGATGTTGTATTACTGAGTGGGCCCTGAGATACCTCTCCGTCACACGGAGTAACAAATCCTAGTATTGATCCATGCCAACTCAACAGACACCCTCGAAGACACCTGTAGAGCACCTTTATAGTCACCCAGTTACGTTGCGTCGTTTGATACACACAAGGCACTCCTCCGATGTTCGTGAGTTGCATGATCTCATGGTCATAGGAACATATACTTGACATGCAGAAAACAGTAGCAATAAACTGACACGATCATAAGCTACGTTTGTAGTTTGGGTCTTGTCCATCACATCATTCTCCTAATGATGTGATCCCGTTATCAAATGACATCTCATGTCCATGGCTAGGAAACCTTAACCATCTTTCGATCAACGAGCTAGTTCACTAGAGGCATACTAGGGACATTGTGTTTGTCTATGTATCCACACATGTATCCATGTTTCCAATTAATACAATTCTAGCATGGATAATAAACAATTATCATGAACAAGGAAATGTAATAATAAACACTTTATTTATTGCCTCTAGGGCATATTTCCAACAGTCTCCCACTTGCACTAGAGTCAATAATCTAGCTCACATCACTATGTGATTTACATTGTAATGAATCAAATACCCATGCAGTTCTGGTATTGATCATGTGTAGCTCTTGGAAGAGGTTTAGTCAACAGGTCTACAACATTCAGATCCGTGTGCACTTTGCAAATATTTATGTCCTTCTCCTCGATGTAATGTTGGATGGAGTTGAAGCGTCGCTTTATATGTTTGGTCCTCTTGTGAGACCTTGGTTCCTTGGCTAGAGCAATGGCACCAGTGTTGTCACAGAACAGGTCATTGGATTCAGTGCACTCGGCACTACTCCAAGATCTATCGTGAACTGCTTCATCTAGACACCTTCCTTTGCCGCCTCCGAGGCTGCGATGTATTCCGCTTCGCACGTATAATCAGCTACCAAGTTTGCTTGGAACTGCACCCAGCTTATCGCTCCCCCGTTAAGAATAAATATGTATCGTGTTTGCGACTTAGAGTCGTCCGGATCAGTGTCAAAGCTTGCATCGACGTAACCCTTTACGACGAGCTCTTCATCACCTCCATAAACAAGAAACATTTCCTCAGTCCTTTTTAGGTACTTAAGGATATTCTTAACCGCTTGCCAGTGCTCCATTCCAGGATCACTTTGAAACCTTCCGGCCATACTTATGGCAAGGCTGACATCAGGTCTTGTGCATAGCATTGCATACATGATAGAGCCTATGGCTGAAGCACAGGGGATGATACTCATCTTTTCTCTATCTTCTGCAGTTACTGGGCATTGAGTCTTACTCAACTTCACACCTTGTAACACAGGCAAGAACCCCTTCTTGGACTGATCCATTTTGAACTTCTTCAAAACTTTATCAAGGTATGTGCTCTGTGAAAGTGCTATTAAGCGTCTCGATCTATCTCTATAGATCTTAATGCCTAATATGAAAGTAGCTTCTCCTAGGTCCTTCATTGAAAAACTCTTGTTCAAATATTCCTTCACGCTTTCCAGCATTTCTATATTGTTTCCAATCAGCAATATGTCATCCACGTATAATACTAGAAACGCTATAGAGCTCCCACTCACTTTCTTGTAAATACAATCTTCTCCGTAAACTTGTATAAACTCAAACGCTTTGATCACCTCATCAAAGCGCTTATTCCAACTCCGAGATGCTTGTACCAGTCCATAAATGGATCTCTGGAGTTTGCAAACTTTGTCAGCATTCTCTGGATCGACAAAACCTTCGGGTTGCATCATATACAACTCTTCCTCAAGGAAACCATTGAGGAACACTATTTTGACATCCATCTGCCAAATTTCATAGTCGAAATAAGCAGCTATTGCTAACATGATTCTGACAGACTTAAGCATCGCTATGGGTGAGAAAGTCTAATCGTAGTCAACTCCTTGAACTTGTGAAAAACCCTTTGCCACAAGTCGAGCTTTATAGACGGTGACATTACCGTCCGCGTCTGTCTTCTTCTTAAAGATCCATTTGTTCTGAATGGCCTTTCGCCCTTCAGATAATACTTCCAAAGTCCATACTTTGTTTTCATACATGGATCCTATCTCGGATTTCATGGCCTCTAACCATTTCTTGGAATCCGGGCCCATCACTGCTCCTCCATAGCTCGTAGGTTCATTGTTGTCCAACAACATGACCTCCAAGACAGGGTTGCCGTACCACTCAGGGGTAGTACGTGGCCTTGTCGACCTACGAGGTTCAATAGAAGCTTGATCCAAAGCTTCATCATCATCATCATTAACTTCCTCTTCTACTGTCGTAGGTTCCACAGAAACATCTTTCTGCGCTGCGCTACTTTGTGGTTGAAGTAAAGGTTCAATAACCTCATCAAGCTTTATTTTCCTCCCACTCAATTCTTTCGAGAGAAACTCTTTCTCAAGAAATGTTCCGTTCTTAGTGACAAACACTTTGCCTTCGGATCTGAGATAGAAGGTATACCTGACTGTCTCTTTCGGGTATCCTATGAAGACGCATTTCTCCGCTTTGGTTTCTAGCTTTTCAGGCTGAAGCTTTTTGACATAAGCATCACATCCCCAAACTTTAAGAAACGACATCTTTGGCTTCTTGCCAAACCACAGTTCATATGGCGTCATCTCAACGGATTTTTATGGTGCCCTATTTAAAGTGAATGCATCTGTCTCTAATGCATAACCCCAAAACGATAGTGGCAAATCAGCAAGAGACATTATAGAACGCACCATATCTAATAAGGTTCGATTACGACATTCGGACACACCATCACGCTGTGGTGTTCCGGGCGGTGTCAATTGTGAAACAATTCCACACCGTCTTAAGTGACTGCCAAACTCATAACTCAGATATTCACCTCCTCGATCAGATCTCAGGAACTTAATCTTCTTGTTACGATGATTCTCAACTTCACTCTGATATTGCTTGAACTTTTCAAACGTTTCATACCATTGTTTCATTAAGTAAATATACCCATATCTACTTAAGTCATCAGTGAAGGTGAGAAAATAACGATATCCACCACGCGCTATAACATTCATTGGACTGCACACATCAGTATGTATGATTTCCAATAAGTCACTCACCCGTTCCACTGTTCCAAAGATCGGCGTTTTAGTCATCTTGCCCATGAAGCATGGTTCACATGTGTCAAGTGATTCAAAATCTGACTCCAAAAGTCCATCAGCATGGAGCTTCCTCATGCGTTTTACACCAATATGACCTAAACGGCAGTGCCACAAGAAAGTGGTACTATCATTATCAACTCTACATCTTTTGGCATCAATGTTATGAACATGTGTGTCATCACTATCAAGATTCAATATGAATAAACCCCTAACATTGGGTGCATGACCATAAAAGATATTACTCATATAAATAGAACAACCTTTATCCTCTGATTTAAATGAGTAACCGTCTCGCAATAAACAAGATCCAGATATAATTTTCATGCTTAACGCAGGCACTAAATAACAATTATTCAGGTTCATCACTAATCCCGATGGTAATCGAAGAGAGAGCGTGCCGACGGCGATCACATCAACCTTGGAACCATTTCCCACGCGCATCGTCACTTTGTCCTTTGCCAGCCTTCGTTTATTTCGTAGTTCCTACTTTGAGTTGCAAATGTGAGCAATCGAACCGGTATCAAATACCCAGGAACTACTACGAGAGCTAGTAAGGTACACATCAATAACATGTATATCATATATACCTTGTTTGTCATTGGCCGCCTTCTTCTCAGCCAGGTACTTGGGGCAGTTCCGCTTCCAGTGACCAATTCCCTTGCAATGAAAGCACTCAGTTTCTGGCTTGGGTCCATGCTTGGGCTTCTTTACAGGAGTAGCAACTGCTTTGCCATCCTTCTTGGTTTTACCCTTCTTGCCCTTGACCTTGACCCTGCCATTTGTCTTGAAACTAGTGGTTTTATTGACCATCAACACTTGATGTTCTTTCTGGATTTCAGACTCAGCGACTTTTAGCATCGCAAACAGCTCGGCGACTGACTTGTTCATCCCGTGCATGTTATAGTTCATCACAAAGCTCTTGTAACTAGGTGGCAGTGATTGAAGAACTCTGTCAGTGACCGCCTCTGGCGGAAGGGCAATTCCCAACTCCGCTAGACGAGTTGAATACCCAGACATTCTGAATATATGTTCACTGATAGACCCGTTCTCCTCCATCATGCAAGCATATAACTTATCGGAGGTTTCATACCTCTCGATCCGGGCATTCTTCTGAAAGATAAAATTCAACTCCTGGAACATCTCATATGCTCCATGACGTTCAAAACGTCTTTAAAGTCCCGGTTCTCAGCCATACAATATCGCACACCGAACTATTGAGTAATCTCAAGTACGTGCCTCCCAAGCGTTATTAACGTCTTCGGAGGTCATGTCTTCTGGTTGGTCACCAAGCGGTGCATCAAGGACATATGATTTCTAGGAAGCCGTGAGGATAATCTTCAGATTATGGGCCCAGTCAACAAAGTTACTTCTATCATCTTTCAACTTAGCTTTCTCGAGGAACGCATTAAAATTCAGGGGTGCTACTACGCGAGCCATTGATCTACAACATAAATATGCAAAGGTCACTTAGACTATTGTTCAAGATAATGAGTTTAGTTAATCAAATTACCAAAGCTCCCACTCAAATTGACATCCCTCAGGTCATCTGAGTGTCACATGATCCAAATCCACAAACTCAAGTCCGATCATCACGTGAGTTGAGGTGGCTTCAATGGTGAACATCATTATGTTGATCATATCTACTATATGACTCATGTTCAACCTTTCGGTCTCTTGTGTTCCGAGGCCATGTCTGTACATGCTAGGCTCGTCAAGTTTAACCCGAGTGTTCTGCGTGTGCAACACTGGCTTGAACCCGTTGTATGTGAACGTAGAATCTATCACACCCGATCATCACGTGGTGTCTCGACACGACGAACTTTCGCAACGGTGCACACTCGGGGAGAACACAATTCATCTTGAAATTTAAGTGTGGGATCACCTTATAATGCCACCGTCGTACTAAGCAAAACAAGGTGCATAAAAGGATTAACATCACATGCAATTCATAAGTGACATGATATGGCCATGAACTTGTGCTTTAGATCTCCATCTTGAAAGCACCGACATGATCTCCATCGTCACCGGCACTACACCATGATCTCCATCATCTTGATCTCCATCAACGTGTCGCCATCGGGGTTGTCACGCCCTGCATGCTTCTACTACTATTGCTACCGTTTAGCGATAAAGTAAAGCATTACATAGCGCTTAATGATTGACACGCAGGTCATACAATAATTAAAGACAACCCTATGGCTCCTGCCGGCTGCCGTACTCATCGACATGCAAGTCATGATAATCTATACATCACATGATCATCTCATACATCACATATATCACATCATGTAATTGGCCATATCACATCACAACATACCCTGCAAAAACAAGTTAGACGTCCTCTAATTGTTGTTGCATGTTTTACGTGGCTGCTACGGGTTTCTAGCAAGAACGATTCTCACCTACGCATAAACCACAACGGTGATACATAATTTGCTTTTCAACCTTCTCAAGGACCACCTTTGTCGAATCCGATCCAACTAAAGTGAGAGAAACTGTCACCCGCAAGCCATCTACAGCTTGACGACGATCTCCGCCGTCTTGATCCAACAAGAGAGAGAGGAGAGGTAGAAGAGTTTGCCGGCAGCATGACGACACTCCGGCGATGGTGGTGGAGCAATTCCGGCAGGGCTTCGCCTAAGCACTGCAGAAATCCGATCTAGAGGAGAAACTATGCACTGGAGGAACGGGTAGCACGTGGCTGTAAAAACTAGTGCAAAACCCTAAAATCCACCAGTATATATAGGACGAGAGGAGGAGAGGCTGGCGCAAGGGCCAAGGCTCCTATAGGAGATGGCCGAACTAACTAGGATTGGAGGACTCTCCTCCAATCCTAGTAGGACTAGGACTCCTTCCTTTTTTGGCCTTTTTGCCTTTTTTTTCACCTTTTCTCTTTGGGATTTTCTTTCCTAGCCGCATGGGCCTTGTGTGGGACTCCCACCATCCCACTAAGGGCTTATATTCACTCTCCCACAGCCCATGAAGCCTCTTGGGTCGAAATACCCCTCCCGGAGGTCTCCCGGTACACTACCGGCAGTCCCGGTACACTACCGATGAGCCCGAAACTTTTCCGGCGACCAAAACAGGACTTTCTATATATGAATGTTTACCTCCGGACAATTCCAGAGCTCCTCGTGACATCCTGGATCTCATCCGGGACTCCGAACAATCTTTGGTCACCACCATACATAACTCTATACTACCAAAACGTCACCAGACCTTAAGTGTGCAGACCCTGCGGGTTCGAGAACTATGTAGACATGACCGAGACACCTCTACGGTCAATAACCAATAGCGGGACCTGGATGCCCATATTGGTTCCTACATATTCTACAAAGATCTTTATCGGTCTAACCTCTATGTCAAGGATTCAGTTAATCCCGTATGATGTTCCCTTTGTTCTTCGGTATGTTACTTGCCCGAGATTCGATCATCGGTATCTCCATACCTAGTTCAACCTCGTTACTGGCAAGTCTCTTTACTCCATCCATAATACAAGATCCCGTAACTAACACTTAGTCACATTGCTTGCAAGGCTTATTGTGATGTTGTATTACCGAGTGGGCCTTGAGATACCTCTCCGTCACACGGAGTAACAAATCCCAGTATTGATCCATGCCAACTCAACAAACACCCTCGGAGACACCTGTAGAGCACCTTTATAGTCACCCAGTTACGTTGCGACATTTGATACACACAAGGCACTCCTTCGATGTCCGTGAGTTGCATGATCTCATGGTCATAGGAACATATACTTGACATGCAGAAAACAGTAGCAATAAACTGACACAATCATAAGCTACGTTTGAAGTTTGGGTCTTGTCCATCACATCATTCTCCTAATGATGTGATCCCGTTATCAAATGACATCTCATGTCCATGGCTAGGAAACCTTAACCATCTTTCGATCAACGAGCTAGTTCACTAGAGGCATACTAGGGACATTGTGTGTGTCTATGTATCCACACATGTATCCATGTTTCCAATTAATACAATTCTAGCATGGATAATAAACAATTATCATGAACAAGGAAATATAATAATAAACACTTTATTTATTGCCTCTAGGGCATATTTCCAACAATGTGTTGGATAATTATCCTCATGTGGACGCAACTGTCGAGATGCGTATGCAATCACATGACGATCTTGCATGATAATGCAACCTAATCCTTTTCACGAGGCGTCGCAATAGATAATAAAGTCCTTATAGAAGTCTGGTGGCACCAGAACGGGAGCAGAGGTCAGTCATCTTTTCAACTCCTGAAAACTATGCTCGCATTGTGGAGTCCACTCAAACCTTTTATCTTTCTTGAGGAGTTCAGTCAGAGGTTTTGCAATCTTGGAGAAATTCTCGACAAAGCGGCGACAATAGCTCGCTACGCCAAGGAAACTCCGAACGGTCTTAACCGATTCAGGTTGAGTCCAATCAAGGACGGCCTGAACTCTCTCGGGATTGACAGCAATACCTTTACCAGAGATCACGTGGCCTAGATAGGTCACTTCTAGCAACCAAAATTCACACTTGGAGAATTTGGCATACAAACGGTGCTCTCGAAGATTCATCAATACCAGCCTTAGATGCTCGGCATGTTCCTGTTCGTTCTTCGAGTAGATGAGTATATCGTCGAGGTAAACCATGACAAATTTATCCAAATACTCCATGAAGATCGAATCCATCCAGCGAGAGAAGGTGGCTGGAGCATTTGTTAAACCAAAGGACATGAAGGTGTTCTCGTATTGGCCATAACGAGTAACAAAATTTGTTTTTGGAATGTCCCCGTTTCTAATTCTGATTTGATGGTATCCCAACCTCAAATCCATTTTGGAAAAGACAGAGGAACCAGCGAGTTGATCATACAAATCGTTGATCCTGGGGAGCGGATACTTGTTCTTAATGGTGACCAGATTCACTGGCCGATAATCCACAACCATCCGATCTGATCCATCCTTCTTCTTGATGAAGAGGACGAGACAAGCCCAAGGAGAAGAACTAGGACGGATGGAACTTTTCTTCAAAGCCTCATCGAGTTGAATGTTAAGCTCGGCTAGTTCTAAGGGTGCCATCTTATAGGGTCGTCTGGCTATTGGGACAGTCCCTGGAATAAGCTCTATCAAAAACTCAACATTTCTGGCAGGAGGAATTCCTGGCAGTTCTTCTGGAAAGACATCTGGAAAGTCACGGACTACCGGAATATCTTCTAATTCTGGAAGAGGTCTAGCATTGAGGGAATAGAGTTGGCGCTTGGCTGCTCGAGTGGAGACATTGACTATCTCACCCGATGGATGTGTAAGTTGAACATTCCTAGTATGAGTATCAATCTTAGCATAGTGGGCTTTCATCCAATCCATGCCTAGAATGATATTGATGTCCGAAGACTTGAGGGCTATCAAAGTTGCTAGGAAGACTAGCCTATCCACCAGAATCTCATTATCATGGCTCTCTCTAGAAGTTAGCCACTTTGAGCGCAGAGTCTGAACTACTAAAGGACTAGGCATATCACAAAAATCCATGTTATGCAATTGTGCATAACTTTCTGAGATGAAAGAATGAGATGCCCCAGTATCAAATAGAACAGATGTTGGATTACTATTGACAAGGAGCATACCTAGGATAACATCAGGATCATCAATGGCTTCCTCAGCAGAGACATAATTCACTCGTCCACGACCAGGAGCTAGCTTCACATAGAAGGCTTTTCCCGGGTTCCCACGTCCAGCGGGCTTTGCATTAGCGTGAGGACAATCAGGAAAGTAGTGTCTTGGTTCTCCACATTTATAGCATACTACGATGGCACGGGGAGCAACATTGGCAGGTGGACCTCCAAATGGCCTGGCTGGAGGGTTGGGATGAGCTGGACAAGGCGCTTGGAAGGATGGCCTCGCGGTGTATGTTGGCGACAGAGCTGCGTTGGGCACCCAGACACGGCGTTTGTTGGAGCCCGAGCCAGATGTGGGGCTGAAGTCATGGTTTTGCTTTCTCGTGGCCTCATAGTCAGTCTGTCCAGTCTCGGCATTAATAGCCTTGTTGACGAGAGCCTGGAAGGTTGTGCACTCATGCAGGCGCAAATCTCGACGAAGCTCAAGATTGAGTCCTTTGCGGAACCTAGCCTGTTTCTTAGCATCAGTTGAAACTTCCTCCGGAGCATAGCAAGCAAGATTGCCGAACTCACGGCTATAGGCATCCACTGACAATCTGCCCTGGGTGAAAGCACAAAATTCCTCTCTCTTGCATTCCATCAGCCCTTCCGGGATGTGATGGGTACGAAATGCTGCACTGAATTCTGCCCAAGTTGGTGCGGGGCCTGCGGGATGCATGGCTTCATAATTTTCCCACCACAGATTGGCGGGTCATTCCATAAAGTAGGTTGCAAAGGTCACCTTGTTGGCCTCGGACACATTGGCAGCCCGGATCTTGCGGAACATGCTGGTCAGCCAGTCATTCGTGTCGAGTGGGTCGACCGAATGATGATACTTAGGTGGGCACAGCCTGACGAAATCACTGAGTGACACGCCATCATTGAGATCATTGTGGGGAGCACACACTGTGTTATGCTGAATTCGTTCCAATAGCCTATTGGTCTCTCTCTAGTTCCTTTCAGCTTCAAGCATCACTTCTTCCAAAGAAGGAGCATGTGGAAGATCCTCTTGCCTTGGCTGGCTTCCTTCGCCCTGCTTGGGGGCAAGCACGGGGTTATTCCTAGTTTCCACCATCCTGGGAAAACAAACCCACAACTTAAACATAGAGGACTTCAACTCTAAGACATGAGATAAGGAATGTACTGGACAACATGGCATGCAGGGTAAACATCCAACAACATGGAAACATCAACTGCCCTATGAACACCATGATTCATACACACCATGACATAGTTCAGTACAAGCCCAAGCTGAAAACAAACTATAGAGAGATAACACAACTCATCGGAGGCATTACAAGCTTCCTATACATTATATATCTACACCTCCGGAACTCAACTCAGAACCTCAATCATATCCCACAAGACACGCAGGACTGTGGCGATACGATTACTAACATACTAGTACTAACATCCACCTACTCAAGCATCGCCATAGAATGCCTCATACAGGTTACCCCATGACCCGGGAGTTGCACCTAAGGATCTGGAAACACTCTAGCCTGTGATCCCTGGGAACCATAAGGACACGGATGTGACCTTGGTCCCCTTGCTAGAAGCAACAGTGGTCCTCGAAGAGGGGTGATGCCTCCAACATCGGGCCAGTCTACGTGTGCTGGCAGATGAGTCCGCGATGGGTTCAGCATCTCCAAATCTCCATAGCCTGTCTGCACGACAGGTGCCAACTGCATCAGGGCTGTCCAAAGACATGCACGGGTAGCATAAAGCTCCATGCGAAGGGCACGTGCATCACGATCCCTGTTCTCCAACATCTGAGCGGTCACCTACAGCCTAGGGTCCTCATGGGAATGATCACAGTAGACTACGCTAAGATAACCATCCTCTCCTCCCATGGAAGCAGAAACATAAGAGAACTCTGTGTTCTGAAGAAGACCATGGTGAAACCTCATGATAGTAAGCATGGTGTAGGCGGCCTCCTGAACTGCCATATCTATGGTGACACCTAGTCCATAAGTCGAGTGAAGCGGCTCTGCAGCTCCAGGATATGAAGGATATATCTTAACAGTACATAGATACTGACTCTGGTTGAAATCTCGATACTGTTCCTCCACTGTGTACTTTGGGTACCAATGGTAGCCAACCTCCATCATAACTCTAACCAACATGGCCGTGTGACCCGGTACATCGATGCACCTGGTCAGATGGACCACCTGACGGGAAGGACGAGGGGGCATCTGAAACAGAGAATGATGCAAAGACATTAGAGACTTTGGCAGAAATTGGACTGCATAACGGATGTAATTGCTCAAAAAGGATTTTGAGACAACTGCAAAAGATTGGAAAAGCATAGCCACTCGACTTTCTAGACTCAAATCTGTTCTCCATCTGTTTGTCACAACAACAATACTCAAGTACCGACATACGCCTGCAAACAAACTAGCTAGCAGTCCATGGTTAGTAACTCGTCATCCTAAGCAATAGATGAGAACCCTATTTCTTATCCCCGTAGAAAAGATGAGAAAGACTCAGCATAGAATAACTTGGGAAGAGGATTAAAAAGAGCCTTACGTTCCCTTCCACAATCAATTCCCCTACTTTTCTATAGTGTTTCTAGACTCAACTTCGACCAGTTTGGCCTGGTAGTCCTATAGTTAGTCAGAATCTGATACCAACGCTGTCGGGACCTCGATCCTAAGTCATATGAATCCAGACTATAACATATCACATCACTTTGCGGCCTCACGCACGGTGAGCTCCACGGCTGCAGCCTTACCTTAGCCGGGACCGTTTGCATCTTTTGGCTCACGTATGTGAACATGTCGTTGGCAATCAAACGACAGAGAACCCGGGCACATGACTAGCCCTAGAACCCAAGTGGCACATCCATACGGAAACATGCATACGTAACCCAGCAATGCAGGTGTCAGCCTCAAGCGTGTGTAGACGAGTCATAGCAAGCTACAAGGACTCCATTACACCGCGAGACATAAATGCCACCACTGCATGTAGATGATTCATAGCAGGCTACAGGGACTCCATTACACTGTGAGACATTTCCCCGAAGGGACAGACACAACAACAAAGAAGGATACATGTCGGTCAATCAATGTGTCCGGAGCAGTAGCAAGCTACCATGGCTCAGTGGAAGCACAAAGAGGCAATCTTTCGTAAATAGTACTACTAAAGGCACACAACTAGGTGTCGGATCCCATACATACCGTTGCACATCACACGTACGCGTGACATGCCCTATATGCATAGATACAACCATGGCATCACAACATAACCATTCAACAACTTTTATTTAGGAGGCTCGGATGAGCCTTGCGTAATATGTTCTTACAGATAGGGGTCACATGACCCGACACTCAAGTCATACAAACAAGTTCATACAAACCAAGCAGAAGCATAAGTTGTCTGAGTACAGACAGATGAAACGATAAAAGACACTTGGCCTGACTATCTACAGCCTGCCACGGGGCATAGGTCGTAGCTGGGACACCAGCTATTCGACATCGTCGACATCTAGAAAGAACCCATCGGATGGGTCCTGGGTCTCATCTGCAACATTTATTAAGCAAACATGAGTACAAACGTACTCAGCAAGTCTTTTAAACCAGACCTAGTCTATTCATGCTCATGTATCAACAAGGGGGTGGTGGAGTTTATGCAGCAATGCCAACTTTGACTCCTGGCTAACCTACACTACACAATTTTAACTCTTTGTTTAAATTTTTGATATCACACACGAGTCCACTAACTCCATGACAATACACCACCATGGATTCACTTCCCTCTTCTGGGAGAGTGCCATCCACGATACTCACACTTGTCTTGATATTTTTATGATTATCCATTTGATTATCTATGAACAACATAAGTTATCCACGTAGTCCATATCCGAGGACGTGGCTATTCGAATAGCTTCATACCCTGCAGGGTGTACTTCTTCACACACGCTCCCGCCACTTATCGTTGTGTGCTCATAAAACCATGCACCTCGGCAACCTTCAAGCGGAAGCCCAGCAAGGGAGTCGGCCATGACTGTCAATCACATAAGACCTCTAGTCCAGGCTATCACCTATTTGAGACTGAACCCGCACGGAAGTCTGGCCGAAGTTTCCATTACGGCCCCAAACGATGTGCGTTGGGTTCCCAAGCCCACCATTCGGGTGACCCTTGGTACACCGTGTCACTGCCTACCGCGTCGTAACCCACCCCTAGGGTCAGCGCTACGCACGGCCTCCAGCATGCTATAAACACCAGAAACAACTTGCAACTTCTGGACCAAGGACTAAGCGATTGATAAGTCGAGAGGGTCAATTAAGTATCCCAACGTGTGGTAGTAACTAGTCTTGGATCACAAACACGGAACTCAGTTCCTATGAACGGTCCCAATGAGACAACCCGCTATGTACTCCTACATAGCCTCTCATCGCTACCTTTACCAAATTGGGTTCATCATAAGCTTATCACATCGGAACAACAATGTTTCACTCTAGTTCATCACCCAGATGAATCAGACCTGACACAACTCTGAGCATAGCAAGCATGGCAGGCAAAGTAAGCTAAGCACATCATGGCACAAGCATCTACCAGGTATGCTAGGTTGCATGGTTTAGCTATTTACTATGAAAATGACAGGTCATGCATAAGAATAGGTTCATCTACTGTGTATGACAAAAAAGTGAACGGTTATCCTAATGCAATAATCAAGAGCAGGAGCGAGAGTGGGATGTTATCAGAATGATCAAGGGGAGTTTCTTGCCTTTCTGGGTAGCGGGAAGGTTCTCTCCTTCGTTGGAATACTCGGGGGTATCCTCAGAAGCAGGGCCTACTGCAATGCAGATAAAAGCAATCAATACATGCAAGTGCAACAGTATGATGCATGATCATGGCATGGTAGCATGTTTGGACGCGCTGATGCAACTAATGTTCAAGTTAAGTAGAAATGAGTTTGAACATAGGTTCAAAAAATTTCTTCATTTCAAATTCCATAAACAAACCTATGAGCAAATGTCAATGTTCTTCTACAAAGGTTGCTCTAACATGCATGATAATAGCACCATTGGATTCATTGGATTTTTCTGATAAATTTATATATATAAATATTTTCATCTGATTTACAGATTAATTTATATGAATTTTTAAAGTTTTAAACAATTTTTGAATTATTTCAAAACTAGAAAATGAAATATGACGTCAGCCTAACGTCACTACGACGTAAGCTGGTTGGCTGACCAGGCCAGTTCAAACCTGACGTGCGCGGCCCGCACGTCAGTGACAAGGCCTAAACTCTGCACTGACCAGGGGTTTGACCCACCTTGGGGCCCACTGGTTAGTGGCAGGAGGCTAACTAATCAGGGGGGATTAGCCCCTGATGATGGCCACGTCGGCACCCACCGGATCGGGGCCGGCGGCGACCATCCGCATGGCGGCGATCCACCGGAGTTGTGCCTCCGGTGACCATTTGGCACGCGGAGGGCACCCGGAGGAAACCCGTGCACCCGCGCATCCAGCGCTGCGGCAGAGGGGGCTCGGGGGCCACCGGAGCTATGGCCGGCGACGACCCGAGCGGCGGCGAACTTTGGGCAGCAAGGGAACGGCGCCTACGTTGAGGGATTGGCCGCCAGAGGAGGGGGAAACAGAGCAGGAGCTCACGATGGGGCTGCTGGGGAGACGGCGAGCTTGGGGACGCGCAGACGACCTCGAATCACCGGAGAAGAGCTTCGGCGGCCAGCGGGGAAGAAACGGCGACGGCGCATGGTGGAGGGCTTCTGGCTTCTTCTAGCATCACGAGGGGGACGAGTGGGTCGCCGCGGGGCTGCTGGTGGGATCAGAAGGGCATGGGCGCGACTAGAATGACAACGGCGAGCTCGAGTAGGGCTCGGCCATGGCGGCAGGGAGGAAGAAGGGGGAGAGAGAGTTGCGGCGACTGGGAGGAGGAGAAATGGACGGAGGGCTCGATCTGGACGTCTCCCTGGAGTCTATCCGTACATCCAGGCGGGCACACAGGCAGGAGGTTGCTGGCGTGCGGCGACCACGCGCCCGACGTCCATCTAGCCGGAGGTGGAAGAAGACCGGTTCACCCCTGGTGGGCTGGGCCGGCTTCTTCCCTGGCCCAAGTGGCTTTTTTCTTTTTTTCAATTCTTTTCTAACTTCTGACATTTGTTTTATTTTAATTTCAGGCACATATGCTATTTTAAAATATCCCAAATATTTTATATATTGAAGTTTGAATATTTCAAACTTATCCAAAAAAATTTAGGATATTTTGAAAACTATACTAATGATAATGCTTTATTTGATATTTTCAGTAGCTTTATCATTTATTTTTAAATTGCTTAAGTTGTTCAAATATTTAAAATGACCCCTGGTATAACCATGTCCATATTATCAGACATAGGGAACATTTTTAAAGGCATTTTAGATTTGTTCAATTTTGACCGACTTTTAATTATTTTTATTCAATGTGAGCTTAGGGTTTCTTTTAGTCCCCATTTCATGTTGATGAAAAAATTGAAACATGATGCAACACCCATGTTGTCCTATGACATCCAGCTAGGGATGTGACACTCCACAATCAAACAATACTGTTGCTGGGGTTGAGTCGACGAGGAACGTACCCAGTATGACGTCCAGGTCTTCCTAGGCTTCCTCTGCAGTGACGTGATTCACACGACCCTTGCCATTGTTGGGCTGGTTGTGGGGAGTCGGGTTCCTTGGCGGTGCTCCACGGGCTTGACCTTGAGCTAGCGCATTGGGGCATGGTGCATCTTGCTTCCTATTGGGGCAAGGGTTAGAGATGTGTCCAGACTGTCCACATCCAAAGGAAGTGACTTGCCCAGGGTTGTTGTTGAAGTTTCTGCCACCATTGTTGTTATTGGGGTTGTTGTTGTAGGCTGGATAGGGATTGGCATACTGCTGAGGCTGGTAGCTCAGACGAGGTGCAGGAGGTCTAGCCTGCTGCGGCTGATGGGTTGGCCTGGCTAGGGCTGGCTGCCATGGGCGAGGCTTCTGGTTGCTTGAGCTTCCCTTGCTAATCATCTTGTGCTTGCGAGTGTCATCGATGGCATGATGCTTGTCTTCCAGCATGAGGGCCTTGTTCACTAAGTCAAAGAAGGTACGGCCGTCACAAATGATGAGCTGATACTATAAGACCTGCTGAAGTCCTTCCATGAAGCGTTCCTTCTTGGCATCTTCCGTGCTGACATCTTCAGGTGCATACCTTGACAGCAAGTTGAACTTCTACAGATACTCCTTGATAGAGCCACTTCCTTGCCTTAGTGCTCGGAATTCTCTCTTCTTGATAGCCATGATCCTAGAAGGAATATGGGCAGTGCGGAATCCTTCCTTGAAGTCATTCCACGTGATCACACATGCTCCTTGCATGACCTTGAATCCATCCCACCAAGCTCGGGCGGTACCTCTGAGGCAGTGAGAGGCATAAAGCACCTTCTCACGGTCCTCATTGCAGTTAACCAGTGCAAGAAGGTCCTTGATGGTACGGATCTAGTCATCAGCATCCAGCGGTTCAGCAGTCTCGGTGAAGGTTGGGGGCAAGTTCCGCATGAACTCAGACAGCATGGAGCGGCCATTGTTGTTCCTGCCTTGCTGCTGGTTGTTCACAAGAGCTTAAGCCATCTGCTAGATAGCATCATTGTTGGCCTGGCGTTCCTCCCGGAGAACTTGGAGGAACTGAGCTATGGTCATGTTCTCCGACGGAGGTGGTGGCGGGGGAATGTCACCTTGTGGCTGCTCCTGGTGTCCTCCAACGCGAGCAGCCCCACCAGCCTCCTGTTGCTGGCTCGAGTTGCCGGCTTTAGGGTTGGTGAAGGAGCTGTTGCGGGTAGCAGTCACCATCCTGTTTGGAGCAGCCAAGTCAAACAACTGGGGTTGACAAGAGGATAAGCAATAACGGAAAAGCACGCCTAAGGGGGTCGGTCAAGTGCAAGTGTGTTAAAACAAAGGTCGAGAGACCAACAACATGTATTAAGATAGACGATGGAGTCACTTACATGTTGCCTATGGAAAAAGTGTGACTTGCATCGGAACACAAACAACAAAACAAACAACAAGAACACATGGTTTCATATGAACCATTACACGGACTCCACTTTGCATGAGGGATACAGGACTGATCCTACCCTAGGTGTTCTCGGACTCGGGTGGTGGAGTGCTTGGTCTCGTAGTCATGCTCTGGGTATTCCTCCGGCTCATCATGTGAATGAGCATCATCCCCAATCAAAGGGGTCGGGGAACAAGGAGGCCCATCCCGATGACACTTTGCAAGCGGGTCGGTGAAGAGCTCACGGTACTCCTTCACACTCATGCGATGACTATGCATATGTGCATCACTCGCTGGGGGTACTCCTCCTCGATAAGCGACAGTGGGTCGTCCCTCGGGGGCTCCATCCTTCTTGATCTTGTCTAGATTTGTCTTGGCCTGTCAAAGTAGCTCTCGGGTGTGGTGAAGTTCCTCGCGGAGCTTCACGGACTCCTTCATCAAGTTGTGAACTAGACTATCGGCGGAGAGGCTGAAGTAGGTCTGGAACCTGAGTGGTGCGCCATCTTCCTTGGTCAGAATTAGCGTCCAACTCTCGCCAAAGTCATCCTTCCGGAAGGGAAGGTAGCGAGTAGCGGTCTCGTCAGCCATCTTTGGAATGAGGTCTCGAAGGTGTAGGAGTGCCTTGCGTGTAGCTGTCTCGACGGCAAACATCATGGTCTCCATTTGTGGTCCTTCAAAGAACCAACTAGTCGGGGAGTCGTTTGCCTTCACGACCACATCCACATGGTACTCCTTCATGACGGCATCGACCCAGTGCTCGTGGTAGAGGAAAATGGGTGGTTGGCGAAACTAGCACTTCTCCAGGCTATCCCCAAGGAGTAAGGGAAATTCGGATGTCAGGAAAGCTTCAGGTACGACGACCATCTACAAAGGGTTGAAAGGAGGAGAGTCAACAAAGTGTTGTGTGAAGCATAGGAGAGGTAAATAGTGCAGAATTCCTAAGTTCCAATGCTAGGTGTAGTTTTGAAAACAACTATTATCCTAACTAACGGCCATGCTAACTAAGGGCTTCCTACAGTTAGGATGGCTCTGATACCAGCTCTGTGGGGACCCCGACTCATAAGTTGAGATCACTGAATGCACGTGTATAGTGATCCTAGAGATCAATGCTCACTGAACACACAGAAGCTGAATAACAAGAGTCTTACATCCATACTTAATGTCTTACACAAATAATGACCATGAAGGTCATAGTCCTACATATATAGGGCCACACGGGCCAAACACTTAAACTAGAACAAGCAGCAGAAATCTTGGTTGAAAACGTGAACCCATGCCATCTGCCCTAACCTACAGGCATTCTGACTAGGAAGCATCCTAGTTCGCATATTCGTGTGCAACGAACTCTTCAACATACTCCTGTTCTTCCATGCCTGGCCAATTAAATAACCAGTGGCAAGCCATTGAGTACTTTGAATGTACTCACAAGCAACCCAAGTGTGGATCGAGGTAACAAATGATGCATGATATAGCACTAAGTAGGTAAACTGCGGAAAGCTAATTTTGTATGCTCATGTCATGATCAAGTAACTAGTGAGCATGCATCAACAACTAGCAGGTATTCATGTGAACAAATTGCAGATACCAACATAAGCATTGGTGAACATCTCATGTTCACGATATGTCATTGGACTTAGTTCATTCCTCACGCTAAGTCATCGGACTTAGCTCATGTGACCTCTTGTCACCACTACATCCATACTCACACCAAGTTTCACGAAAACATCCGGACGTTGCATCAGAAGCACCACCCAACTATCCTTGACCATGGACATGGCTATTCAAATAGTTTACACACTGTAGAGGTTGCACACTTTACCCACAAGACTCGGGGAACTTTCGTGTCATCCACGACCTGCGATATGTAACATACCAGAGGTAAGTACCCGAACAATGCCTTTCCCATGGTGATACTAAACAAATAGTCCACTCGTTGGTGCCATCCCTCATGATATACATCACTCGTATCATCCATGAGGTCACGCAACGGTGTGCCCGGTGCCTGTAAAGACAGTGCATGACCTTCCTCTCAGGGACGACCCCGTCTCAAGAGTGACCACTTCACTCTTGCCACTAGTAATGCGGGCTCCTTGCTAGCACCAACCATAGTAATCAACAAGCCACATCCCATAGGGGGTATCGTGGCTGCACATGTAAGGTTGGGACGGTCGACAAATCTTAAACCCTCCATTTTCGAAAACACACATACTCACTTGCTCTGGTACATCACTTCTTTCTCAAGTGGTCACATATTTCATCATCATCTCCCTCAGGCATTAGTGGCACCCGACGGGGTTTTCGAAAAGTATTTGAAATCACCTCTCTCTTGTCATCACTATGCATAAGTTCCATCCCATTTGCGTAGCATCTATTAGCAACCTAACTATTCCCACCCGCACAACCCTCATAAGGTGGTAGGGTCATGCACGATTCAAGTGTCAAAGGAAAAGTACCGGAGGCATCCCACCAAAAGGGGAACACCACAACACATGATCAAATACGATGAAAGTAAAGTGTTATATGACATGCAATAAAATGGTTTCTTATCATGGTCAAAGGGCTGCTTGCTTGCCTCAAAAAGTCTCCGGGGTCTTCGAAGTCTTCGGGTCCAACTTCTTCGTCAACAGCGCAGTCTATCGTCGCGATAAAATAACGATAAAAATAAGCAATCACACAAAATAGAGCACTCAAACTACTACCAAAAATGTTAACCTACTCTGAGAAATGCTAAAAGTTATACTAAAAATATTCTACTAGAGTTTTGTTGTGAAAACCATTTTTGAATTAAAATAACAGAGGCAAAAATGTGCCTTTATATAGGTTTTAAAATAGATCAGTGCTAAAAACATTTTCAATCATTTTTCCAAATGGCACTATTAAATTCTAGAGATTATTTTATGAATTTAGGTGGAAGAAAAATTTGCATTGGATAAATATCCCATTCTGTGGGATTTTTTTAGAAACCCACAGAAAAAGGAAAAAGAAAAAGGGACACTGTGCCCTGGGCTAAGTGCCCAGCCTCACTGGGCCAACCGGCCAAGCCGGCCCAGCTGAGCTACGGCGCGCGTGCGGCCAAGTTTGAACCTAACGCGTGGACCCCAGCGTCAAAGAGAGAGAGGGAGGGGAAGGGAGACATGGGGATGACAGGTGGGGGCCACCTGTCATCTCCTTCCTCTCGACAGGAGGGGGAAGGTGCTCACCGACGGTGATGGAGGGCACGGCGAGGGGATCTAAGAGCAGGGATGGACTCAGGAGGCCGCCGCCGTTCGGGAGGCGCCGGAGATGGTCGACGGGGAGGCGGAGGTCACCGGCGACAAGGTCCCGTGGTGGAGGCAGCTTCAGGAGGGGTCACCAGGGGCCTCTCCGTGCTGCAAAGAGGACAGGGACAAGGGGGGATTGAGTTAGAGTGGTGAGAGAGGAGCAACCGAAGTGGAAGGAGGGCCGGAGGTGCTCTGTACCCGGAGATCGAAGGTGAGGTCGCCGCGGCGGTCCTCGGCCCGATTCCGAGCGCAGGAGCCACGGGAGGTCTTCGGGATGTGCAGGAGGTCTATAGGCGAGAAAAAAGAGAGAGAGAAAAGGGGAGAGAGGAGCTCAGGAGGCCCTTTTATAGGAGGGGGAGAGTCCATCGAGCTGCGGTGCACCGGCGAGGTCGTGGTCTAGACCATAGGGCACGGGGGGAGACGGGGGCGAGTCTGGGGTGCTTTTGGGGTTGGTCTAGGCCAGAGGGAAGGAGGAGAGAAGAGAGAGAGACCCGCGCATGTGAGCTCCCCGGTTGGCCGAACTGGGCGGCGCTGGGCACACGTGTGGGAGGGCGGAGGAGAGAGGAGAGAGAGGGGGCCAGCAGCTTTGCGTGTCGCTGATGCCGAGGCACGTCGACTAGCGCGAGGGAAGTGCCCAAGATGGTCAGGGCCATGTAGTGGCCAGCGGCTACAATGCCTGTCGGCACTATAGAGCACTCCAGAGCACATGTTTGGCATGCCATGGCATGCCAATGGCGTCTTCTGCGTGGCCACTCATGCCTAGAGGATTTAGGGGGATAACAAAGTGGAATAGGTCATTGGATGCTGCGGGAGGCCTTAGGAGAGAAGGAAGATTGGGAGAAAAAGTAGAGATGGGGCTGTCCAGTGGTGAGAATGAGGGTTTTACCCCACTTCAGATAGGGGGAGTTACTGGAGGTAGCCAGTAACTCAGAGAGGCTGTGGTAAAAGGCTGTGGCCAAGGGTAAAAGGTTAAGAGGTGAAAATGCTGGTTTTAGCAAATCATCAGAAGGTGTTTGGTGGTGTTTTGGGCAAGAAGATGTTTCCACCTTGCAGATTTATTTACCAGGGTCAAAGCCTAGGTGAAAATGAGATGTTCCACCAAATTTTAGCTTAAGGAGAAAAAGTTGCCAATGGTAATTTGGTGAACCCTAGAAATTGGCAGAAACTGATTTCAGTAGATCAAAAGATGCTCGGCTTTAACCCTTGATGCACCACTTAGTGTATCACCACTATTTGGCCATTAGAGCATGCCCACAAAGTTTGGGGCCAAGGGGAGACACTTCACAATGTAAAGTTGCTCAAATTTGACTCTGGACATGAATGGTTTTGGGATGGTTTCATGAAACAAACCAGCTTGGATTGATATGAAACTTTGCACGATCATCACCCATGATAGTGTTGACTTGCTAGAATTTTCCTGGAATTTATTGATAATATTTCTTATAGAAACACTCCAAAAGTTTAATCTGAACAAAAAGGGTTTTGAGGGGTTTTGCCCATGATCTGATCAAGCCCTTGTGTTGAAACTCATATATATGAAAATATATGTCCACTGAGTTTCTCTAAATTTTCTCAAATAGTTTTAAAGCATTTAAATAATTTTCCCTAGGAAAAACCATTTCTGGCCTTAAGAAAATGCCTTTAAATAAAATCTGAAAATAATCTTTAAAAATAATATTTTGGGGGTCTTGAGAAGTCATGTATATAGTAGGTTTGAAATAAAGCCTTTGGGAAAGAAGGGTCCACCTGATTTGAGGACTTGTAGTGCAAACCTCATTCCAGGGGGGTTTGGAAACTTAAATTAAAGAAGTCACTTTTGGTTAAAGCAAAATTTGATGAAAATAGTTTTGGGCACTATTCACATGGCATGATCATTGGGCAAGGGGTTGGATCAAGGAAGATGTGTATGAAGTGGAAGAGAACCTTAGTGCCATAAAATTCAATCAATCAATCAAGCAAGCAAAATAGCAAGCTAGCACAAACACATTGAAAAAAAGTTTTAGTTGGCTCCAAATTTTATAAATCCAATCATAACAATGTGCTACAATCACAAGGTGTGACATTCCAACATCTTCCGCTGACCCTCGGGCAAGCAAGCCCCCGTCCCATCTCTTTTCGTGCGGTTATGGCAACAAGACAAGAGACCCACGACAGGCCCCAATGTGGCCACATTAACCGCGGACGTGCGGGGGCGCATGGCTACAGTTTAGCCGGTCGTACCGTTGACCTTGGCCGATCGCGACCAGGCGAGGAAACAATGACGGCATGCCTCGGCCCACTCCATTACCTTCCCACGCGTGGCTACAGTGATGTCGGCCGTACCGGAGACTTCGGCCGGCTGGCGTAAGGCGACGCCGCTTGCGCGGCCCGTGCTATAGCAGGTGGGCGCAGACCAATCGCAAAGACGGCTAGCGGGCCCCAATGGGCGATGCAACCGTGCATCCGGTGGACCCTACAGACGGCAAGACGGCTCAATAGGTGGGCCCCCTGGCCAGCCGGAGAGACTGCCAGTCGGGTTCCCCCACTCAGTACCTTAAGGGTCTTGTAAGCCGGAGGGTTGGCCTATAAAACCCCTCGAGCCCCCCATGCATAGGGGACGATAGATTCACGCACATACATCCACAGGATACTTCCCACACATTCACTCACATAGCAAAGGAAGGGGAGCTGGCTGCTCCCTCTTCCACCTCTAGACAACAGCTCCAGGAGCATCCTTGTAACGATACCTATCTATCAACTAGACCAAGCAGGACTAGGGGTATTACCTCCCTCAGAGGGCCCTGAACCTGGGTACATCGCGTGTACAACACCGCTTGTGCCTAACCCCGATCCTGAAGCCCGTCGGCGTCCTCCGGCCCCAATCACCTTCGATAAGCCTACCCATGGCCTTTGTCATGAGAAAACAACGACAGTTGGCGCCCATCGTGGGGCCGGAGTCACGCTCTGCGCGGGACCCTTCACCACCTCTCTCTTCCGCCACCCGTCCAGGCGGAACCGCAGACTCATGGGGCTTGCTCCGGCAGGCCCTACGGATAGCGCTGTCGACCTGAGGCTCGACATCAGAACGCTTGTCAAGCGCTTCAGCAAGTTGAGCCTCGCCGACGCACCAGTGGCCAATGAGTACCCTGGGTGCTAGACTGCACCGACCCACCCATGGCGGTGGGTGCACTCATGGCTACCAAGTCCAACGCCCCCCATGTCGGGGTGATGGCCATTATCTCCGCCACCTCTTATGGACGGGCGCGGGCCGAGGCCGACGCTGCCACGGCCCACATCGGCACCTCTGACCCGCTCGGTGCGGCCCTTCGAGACATGAGAACTCCCATCGCTCCGACTGCAAACCCCAACGTCACCATGGCTGAGCTGGAGGCGGCTTTCTGCCTACTGTTCGAGGACGCCAGCGACGACGTGGCCACGCAACGCCGCATGGAGGCTGCTCAAGGGGAGTACGCCTCCGCCTATGGTCTCACCCTGGCTGGCACCGAGACCAGCCGGCATGGGCTGTGCGCGATCGTGGCCGCGTGGTCGTAGAAATCCTCGGCGGCAACATGCCCGTCTACGACACTCCTGCGGCCATCCTACGGGCCGCCAAGGTAGCCTATGAGGATCTGGCAACCTTGGAGGGCGAAGAGTGTGCCTCTCGTGAGCGTCACATCAAGGACCTCATCGACACTGCCGACGCATAGCAACACCAGCTCGCCCCCGATGGATCCGCCTCCGAAGGTCCCCGACCCTAGGGGGAGGGTGCTGGTACTGTTGGCCATCAGCCGGCTCAATACTCCTACTCCCCTCATGCCTCGAGCCGTCGGCCGAGGCAAGCAACCCCCGGCGCTCCCAGCTGTCGGGGAACGAGCCGCCGGCTGTGAACAGCCGGCGCAGCAACAACCCGGCTCACAGCAACTGCCACAATGAGGCGGCAGCCGGTGGTAGTCGGTGCAGCCGCGGGCACACGCCACCTCCGTGGCACGAGCTGGTGCAGTCTGTCTCCTTGGCCATCCGTTCTAATCTCGTGGCCCAGCTCAGACCGCGGGTCCCCCACAGTGAGAATGACGGACGTCTCCGCATCGAGCGACTAGCGCAGTCGGCCCTCCTCGAGGAAAATGGCTTGATCGGCCCAGCATGTTTTGGCCCTCAAATCCGCAACGAGCCATTCCCGCCCGGCTTCATGCTACCGCGGGACACCCCGAAGTATAACTGGGCCGCCAAGCCCGAGGACTGGCTGATCGACTACTCCACCGTGGTAGGCATCGGTAGGGGGAACAAGCACGTAGCCGTCCGCTATGCCCCCCTCATGCTGGTCGGATCGGCCCGCACCTGGCTGAACAGCCTGGCAGCCAGCAGCATCAATACCTAGACGGACTTTGAAGAAGCATTCATTCGCAACTTCACCGGCACCTACAAGCGACCCGGCCATCCCCACGAACTAGACATGTGTGTTCAGGGGCCGGATGAGGCCCTTCGCGACTAGCTCACCTGGTGGACCGAGCTCCACAACTCCTGCGAGGGGGTCCACGAGGTGCAAGCCATATAGTTCTTCATCGAAGGCTATCGCGACGGCACCCACCTCAAGCACAAGCTCCTGTGCTCCGAGCTGGCCATGCTGGCTGAGCTCATGACCAAGGCAGACAAGTACGCCACGGCCGACTCTGCAATCTGGGTCAAGATGACCCCGCCTGTCAAGGCAACACCGATGCCGGCTACGTCACGGCCAGCTGCTGACAACCGGCAGCCGCGGAACAACAAGCGCAAGAACGACTACGCTGACTCCCGCTATGGGAGCCGGCAGGTTGCCAACATCGAGGAGCAAGAGTCGGCTGCCCAGCCTTCCGGTCAGCGTCAGCGCATCGGCAAGGCTACCTGGCAGCCCAAGCTCACATTGGAGCAAATGCTCGACCTCCCCTGCAATAACCACTCTTGGGCCAAGCCCTCTACACACATGCTCCGGCAGTGCAGCTTCTCAAAGCGGTTGGCCCGGGGGGACGGCCTTCTGGCTCCTCCCGTGCCGCCTGCCCACGCGCCGGCCCCAGCCCCAGCTGCCGCCCCAGCGCCGGCTCCAGCCCAGAACAATGGTCGCCTGCACGACCAGTTACCCTACCAGGACGGTTGCTATGTCGTCTTCACCGGTGAAGGGACGGACAAGCTCGCTCAGCATCGGCTCCACCGTGCGATGAAAGCCACCATGCCGGCAACTCCCCAGTTCATGCACTGGTCGGACAAGCCGGTCACCTAGATCTAGGCTGACCACCCAGCCATGATGCCAAACCCTGGCAGCTACGCCCTAGTCCTCGACCCCACCATCCCCTCCGATAGGCGCACCTGTCGCTTCACGTGGGTGTTGAACGATCGTGGCAGCAGCATCAATATCCTCTACCTCAACACGACGCGCAAGCTGGGGCTAAAAGCAGAAGATCTGCACGTGAGCTAGACGGTATTCCACGGCATCGTGCCGGGAAAGTCCTCCTCCCCCATCGGCAAGATCAAGCTCGACGTCCTCTTCGGCGGTCCCGGCCACTTCCATCGCGAGCCGGTATGGTTCGAGGTAGTGGACGTCGACAGTCCCTATCACGCACTGTTGGGCCATCCGGCTCTCATCAAGTTCATGGCGGTCCCCCACTACGCCTACCTCAAGCTCAAGATGTCGGATCTCAAGGGGATCATCACCATCACCGACGACTACAAGATGTCGATCGAGTGTGCTCGAGGCGGCAGCCAACTCGCCGAGGCCCTGGAAATAGCCAAGGAGAAGCGATAGCTCGACCGGCTCATGGCCCTTGCTGCTAGCCAGCCAGCCGTGCTTGCTCATCCCTCGTAGTCGGTCGGCAAGGCCTTGTTCTAGCCATCCAAGGACACCAGGCAGGTCCCGCTCGACCCGGCCAACCCCGAGCAGTGTTTCACCATCGGCTCCTGCCTTGACAGCAAATAGGAAGGTGAGCTCGTCGACTTCCTTCATGAGAATCGGGACATCTTTGCATGGTCCCCCAAGGACATGCCGGGTGTTCCGAGGAAGTCCGCCGAGCACAAGCTTCACGTCTGACCGGACGCTAAACCGGTCAAGAAACCCCTACGTCGTTTCTCCGAGGAGAAGCGGCATACTATAGGGGAAAAGATCGCCCGACTGCTCGCAGTCGGCTTCATCATGGAGGTTTTTCACCCGGACTTGCTGGCCAACCTAGTCCTGGTGCTGAAGAAGAACAAGACCTAGTGCATGTGCATTGACTACACCAGCCAGAACAAGGCGTGCCCCAAGGACCCGTTCGCCCTGCCGCGGATCGATCAAGTCGTCGACTCCATGTCCAGTTGCGACCTGCTGTCTTTCCTAGACGACTACTCTGGCTACCACCAGATCAAGATGGACCCAAAGGACCGGCTCAAGACCTCCTTCATTACCCCCTTCAGGGCCTACTGCTACATCACCATGTCCTTTGGCCTGAAGAATGCAGGCGCTACCTTCCAACACTGCATGCAGAAGTGTCTCATGCCTCAAATAGGCAGGAACGTCCATGTCTACGTTGATGACATCGTCGTTAAGACCAAGAAGCACTTCAGCCTCCTCGATGATCTCTGGGAGTCGTTCGTGAACCTGCGTGAATACAAGATCAAGCTCAACCCGAAGAAGTGTGTTTTCATCGTCCCAGCTGGCCAGCTCCTGGGTTTCTTCGTGTCCGCTTGCAGCATCGAAGCCAACCCAGAGAAGACCCATGCGATCGAGCACATGCCCAAGCCAACCTGGCTCCAAGACGTCCATAAGTTCACCGGCTGCCTTGCTTCGCTCAGCCGGTTCATCAGCCGACTAGGAGATAAGGCCTTGCCCCTCTACGGCCTCCTACGGAAGACGACCCTGGCCGAGCCGGGCCACGGCTCCTCGACGAGGCCAGCCAGGTTCAATTGGCCCGACGAGGCTGACGAGCCCTTCTGCGGCCTCAAGCGGGCCCTCACTAGTGTGCCCATCCTGGCCATGTGGGCTGAGAAGGAGCCCTTGTTCGCTTACATCACGGCGACCACACGCGTCATCAGCATCGTCCTAGTGGTCGAGCGGCCGGAGGAGGGCAAGTCCTTGCCGGTCCAACGCCCCGTCTAGTACCTCAGCGAGGTCCTCTCCGCCTCCAAGAAATACTACCCCCACTACTAGAAGATGTGCTATGGCATTTACTTCACCACCAAGAAGATCAAGCAATACTTCTAGGAGCACACCATCACAGTGGTGAGCACGGCCCCGCTCGGCGAGATCATGAGCGGCCGGGACTCTACTGGCCGGATTGCCAAATGGGTCATCGCCCTCGCCGGCCACGAAATCTAGTACAAGCCGCGTACCACCATCAAGTCACAGGCATTGGCCGACTTCCTCATCGACTGGGCAGAGACCGAGTTCGTCCCCCCAGACTCCATGCATTGGCGCATGCACTTCGATGGCTCGAAGATGAGGACCAGCCTGGGTGCCGGCATAGACCTCTCCTCCCCGAAGGGTGACCAACTCAAGTATGCTCTCCAGATCCACTTCCTTGCCTCCAACAACATGGCCAAATACGAGGCCACCGTCCACGGCCTCTGGCTTGCCAAGGAGATTGGCATCAGGTGCATCTTATGCTTCGACGACTCTGACCTCTTGGTGCAGCAGGTCTCTAGGGAATGGGACGCCAGAGACGCCAACATAGCCAGATATCGGTTCCTCGTGCAGCAACTCACCAGATCCTTCGAGGGTTGTGAGTTCCACCATGTCCCATGGGCGGACAATGAGGCGCACGATACGCTGGCAAAGATCGGCTCCACCCATCAGGCCATCCCAACCAGTGTCTCCCTCGAACAACTACTCAAGCCGTCGATCACGCCCTCCCCCAAATCGGAGTCCATCTTCGTGCTGGCTGACGCTGCCAGCCCATCAGCAAATTCGGTTGCTACGCCAGCATCTTCGCCATCGGCTCTATCAACTCCAGCTGTCATGTCGGCCACAACAACGTCGGCTACCCAGCTGGCGTCACCAGTTCCAGCTGTCCAATCAGTCGCATCCGAAGCGGCCGGCTCGCACGCCATGGCGGTCATGATGATGATCGACGCCCCTCCTGCCGTCTCCGCCCCAGCGACAGACAAGCCGGTCTCGGGGTGTTATAGCCTGGCATATTAGGGATGATAGACTACTCATATCAATAAGGAATTCCTTCTTTTCCGGGAGCCCATCCGAACGGCCGGGAAGTTGGTCCCGGGTGTGCATGAGTGAGGACAAAGTGTGCAGAAAAGACTAGTATTGATCTGTGAGGCCAGTCTAGATCCCGCCAGGAGTAACGACTACCGGCGGGTGTGTCCGGGGTGTTAGAAGTTGGTATAAGAGCCGACCCTCGCGGTTACACGGATGTTTGCCGACAGGCGCACGGTCTTGTTGTTCATGAAGTTGGTGACCCATCGCGGCACATGAAATGACACATGTATCATACTAGAAGCATAGACGTTTGCGCCAACAGGGAACGTTCCTGTGACCCGACGAGGACGTCGGTTCCTCTGAGTGAAAACACATTTGCTCCCTTGGTGGTTTTGGTAATTCATAACAACATATAAGTCAATGAACTAATGTTTCCATCAAGTACATTTCAGGAAAAGTTCAATGATGGGTTGGCAAAGAGATTGTTGAACACCCCAACATGCAGGAAATGTATTGGCTAAGCTTCAAGCAAAAGGACTCTACATTTTATATTTTTGATAAATCACCTTGAGTCCATATGAAAGGCAATACTATTAAAAGGGGGTAAAGTTTTGTTGGTGAACAAAAAGCTCATACGTGCACAAGTGATACTCACAAAAGACACCCACAAACTCTCCCACCAAAGTCTATTCTAAGCCAAACACTCAAATCGGTGCAACCAACATTTTCATTCCGGTGCCACCGATTCCAAACCCTAGATAGGTTCAGCCAAACCCTAACCTGTCGGTATAGCCGATACTGCTTTTGGTGCCACCTAGTTGGGGGGCCAACTTTCTGTTACGCAAGTTCACATTTTCGGTCTGTTCGAGAATGTTGAATTGGCGTCACCGAGAGTGGGCATTCTGACCGTTGGTCACCTTATCGCTGCAACCGAGATTCCTATATCGGTCCCTCTGAGATTCGAAAGTTGCCACCTTTTGGTCACTTCTATACCATCGATAATAACACATCGTTGTCACCGAGTTGGTCATTTTGTGTGTAACGGTTGCATTTTTGGGGATGCATATATATACACCTCCACCACCACCTACTTGAAAGAGAAGCACTTAGAACCTTTCCATACCTATCCTATCAGTTTTCTAAGAGAGAACCACCTACCCTTGTGTTGAGGTCAAGATCTTCCACTCCAACCATGTGGATCTTGATTTCTAGCCTCCCCAAGTTGCTTTCCACCTATCCCATCTCTTCTACCAAGCCATAGATGTGAGAGAGTGATTGTGTGTTGAGGAGTCTATCATCTTGAAGCACAAGAGCAAGGAGTTCATCGACATTACCGAACCTATTACCTTTTGGAGGATGGTGCCTCCTAGATTGGTTAGGTGTCGCTTGGGAACCTCCTACGTCATGTTGTGGAGTGAACCAAGAAGATTGTAAGGGCAAGGAGATCGCCTACTTCGTGAAGATCTACCCCGAGTAAGGCTAGTCCTCCGTGGACGTAGGCCGTCGTGGTATAGTCAAGGTTGCTTCTTCGTGGACCCTCCATGGGTAGAGCCCTCTGTGGGCTCTCGCGACCGTTACCCTTCGTGGTTGAAGACTCCATGAACATGGACATACGATAGCACCACCTATTGGAACTACAGGAAAAATCATTGTGTCGCCAATTGTGATTGCTTTCCTTACCCTCTCTTTATTAGATGTGCAATGCCTTTACTTTCCACTATTATACTCTTAGACATGCATGTGTAGGGTGTACTTGACATACTATGAATGCTAAAACCTGCCAAGAATTAAAATTGGGAAAAGCATAGTTTTATTTGGTCAAGTAGTCTAATCACCTCCCCCCCTGTAGACCTACTTTTGATCCTACAATGGGCCCATCCCATCCTGGTGTTCCTTCTATGTGTCGATCTCCCTCCTGACAAGGTCGCAGCGAGGCAAATCCAACGTCGGGCTCCTGCCTATAGCATCATCAACCGCGACATCGCCCATCGCAACACCACCGACGTCTTCCAACGGTGCGTCGAGCCAGAAAAGGGTCAGGAGATTCTCCTCGACATCCATCAGGACGAGTGCGGGCACCATGCTGCCTCCAGGACCTTGGTGGCCAAGGCTTTCCGCCATGGATTCTATTGGCCGACCGATTTGGAGGAGGCCATGTGGTTGGTCGACAAGTGTGAGGGTTGCCAACGCTTCAGCACACAGAGTCACCTACCGGCTACGGCCCTCCAGACCATCCCCCTCTCATGTCCCTTAGCTGTCTGGGGGATGGACATGGTGGGTCCCTTCAAGACCGCTCGAGGAGGCATGACGCATCTGCTGGTGGCCGTCGACAAGTTCACCAAATGGATTGAGGCTAGGCCAATCAACAAGCTGGACGGCCCCACGACCGTCTGGTTTATCGAAGATATCACAGTCCGCTATGGCATTCACCATACCATCACCACCGATAATGGCATGAACTTCGCCAAGCGTGCGCTAGTGCGTTTCTGCACCAAGCAGGGCATTCGGCTCGACCTTGCTTCCATCGCTCACCCATAGTCAAACGCCCAGGTCGAGAGCACGAATGGTTTGATTCTGGCCGATATCAAGCCCTGGCTTGTGGCGCCACTAGTTAGGTCAGCCGGCTACTGGATCGAGGAGTTGTTGGCTATCCATTGGAGCCTCAGGACCACCCCTAACTGATCAACCAGCTACACCACATTCTTCCTTGTGTATGGGTCCAAGGCGATCAGCCCCACCGACAACGAGTTCGACTCGCCTCGGGTCACCTTGTACAGGGAGAAGGATGCAAAGGAGTAAAGAGAAGACGGCGTTGACCAACTCGAAGAAGCGCGTGAATTGGCCTTGAGCCGGACGGCCATCTACCAGTAGAAGCTCTAGCACTACCACAACAAGCGGATCCGGCCATTCTCCTTCCGCGAAGGGGACCTGGTGCTCAGGCGGATCCAACGAATAGCCGTCCAGCACAAGCTGTCCTTCCCATGGGAGGGCCCGTCCATCGTTAGCAAGGCGCTACACAACAACGCGTACTACCTGATAGACGCCCAGAAGCCACAGAAGCGCAAGAGAGACGGAGCGTCTGTGGAACGCGACATTCCTCCGCCCGTTTTACTGCTGAAAAACCAGTGTATGTATGTATCCTTCCCTTATTAGGGCTCATGAATGCAATGGGTTTCCCAAGCCGGCTCTTGGGGCACACCCCTTTTCGTTTCCTTCCAAGGTTTTCTCACTCACCGACTCTCAGAACCGGTGCCCAGTCCCGGGGGCTCGCCGGCTGGTCCTAGGCCTCCTCCCCTGAAACCGACCAAGTAATGTGAGCTAAGAAAGCTCTCCCACCCCTCCCATCTACAGAACGGCTCCCGGCTGTCCGGTTGACGGGTCCTCGGGACGGCAAAACTTAGCGCACATGAAAAATCGATCGCAAGGGGGTCTCCAGCTAGGTCCAGCCAGACCACTTTCTCGGCTCTGCCACTCACCTTACCCAAAAGACTCTCGCGGTTTCCAAATTCAAAACTCGCTCCCTCGAGGCGAACGGAACCAAGGGGGCAAAAATGGGTAAGGACGAGCCGACACACATGATAACAACACCTCAACAACCGAAAGAACAAGTTAAAATGATAAAGGCCGCCGGTCATATGTTCATTGCAATACACCCCTAGTGGGTGGTAAATGATTCTTATAGTAACATCGTAGCAAAAGGAGGAAAAAGTAAAACACGCGGGGGCTCAGGCAGCCAGCACGTCACCAGCCGACGCAGCGCTAGCCGGCTCGACGTGCCGTTTGGAAGAGGTTGCAGCCTTCGGATCCGCCTCCATGGTTCCTGTAGTCTTGCCGCCACTATCGGTGCTAGAGGCAGTGCTCTCGTCGACAACCTCCTCGTCCTCCGGACCTTGGGGGTTGCCGAAGGAGTCCTTGGTGACCGGCTCGCCATCCTCGCCAAGGGCTAGTACAAGCTCGTCCAGGTCGACATACGAGGCAAGCTCATTGGCCCGACGGACAAAGGTGCTCTTGCGAGCCGCCCGCTCCTCCTCCGGCACGTCTGGGATGGTGGCCAGCAGGTCCAGGACAACACCGCGGTACCACGACATGATGAACCGGAGCACCATCTGCGTGCCGCCTCGAGCTGCCGACGCTTTCCAAACTCAAGCCGAGTCATGGCGTTCTCCAGCCACATCGCCACACAGCTCTCTGGGGCCCCACGACCGAGCCAAAGGGTGGCATTCACCTCCTTGCCGGCCTTCTTCAGCCACTCCAAGCTGCGCTCAAGATGGATCAGCCGGTTCTCCATGGCTAGCCCAAGCTCCACAATGTCCTAGCCAGCGTTCTCCTCGATCTCACGCCCGCGCTCCCGGAGATACTCCCGGTCCTCCACCACGGCGCGCTCAGCGTGGCGCTGGATTTCTAGGAAGTGATCTGGAAAAGAGAATGGAGAATCACAAAATACAACTCAAAGGCAAGAAGAATGCGGTCGGGTGAAAAATAAAACCAAGACCTACGTTGGAAGGAGTCGTCCAGCTCGATGGCAAAGTGCAGCGACGAGTCCCGCTCCCCCACTAGTGCATCCTCCTCCTCGGCGAGGGAAGCCTTGCACTCCTCGAGCGTTTTATCAAGGCGGGTCACCTCGCCTTGGAGGGCGGTGGTCCATTGGGCGGTGTTAGTTGCCTCCTTGATTGATTTCTCCTTGTCCTCCACCTCCCATGCCATGTCCGCCTTCATTCAGTCTTGAGCAGCCTGCCCGTCCACCAGCACTGCACCCAGCCGGTCCATTTCCGAGGTGATTGCCTGGATGCTTTGCGCCAGCTGGTCCCGCTTGGAGAACACCCCATCTTTCTCCGCCCGGAGGGCGTTCAACTGACCTGCAAAACAAAATCAGCAACAGTCACCAAAGGTGTACAAGACCCGGACCGGCGCCTGGCAGCTGGCCCGATGCTCGGGGGCTACGCCCCCACTGGATCAAGCATACCTTGGGTCCTCTTCAGCTCCTCCTCCATCCAGTAGAAGTCATGCTTGCCACGGTTGTGGATGGCAACCACTTCATCAAAAAGCTCCTCCCGCCGGGCGCTCCCTACCTACCCCAAGATGCCAGGGTTAAAAAGAATATGCAAGGCGATCTGGCCCAGCTGCCTCATAGCTGGTTAGCCGACCCGCCTCTCGGGGTAACACCCAGTGGATGCGCTCACGCGCCCCCACTAGAAAACAAAAACAAGAAGGATCATGCGAAAGGAGATCTGGCCTGGCTGCCCCACAGCTAGTCAGCCGGCCCACATCTTGGGTGCTACACCCAGTGGGTGCACTCGCGTGCCCCCACTATAAGTTCGATGAAGTCAAGCAAGGCTTACCTCCACACGTTGTAAGGCGTTGTCAGCCGCCTCGGCGAACCAGGCCAGCTCCTCGTAGCATCGCGCCAGGACGCTGCCTAGCTCCCTGAGTGCTGGGACCGAGCTGCCTGCCGGTGGAGGCGAGACGGCGGGGACACGAGCCAGCGCCTCCCAGTCCCGGATCACATCCAACATGGACCTTCAGGTCTAGCTCTCTCCGCTGCCGATTCTGGCATCCGCCATGTCGTCGGCTGCGGGGGACGGTTGAGAATGATGAGGGCGCCAGAATCGACTTCCGGCAGCCCTGTGTACGGCACCGTCGCTGCCCCCTCTCCAGGCCGGCTCAGCACGACGATCGCAGCGGCCGGCACCTCTACCTCCGTGGCCAACACCTTCGGTGTCGCCACCGGGGCCTCCAGCGTGACGACCGAGGCCGCCTCGACGACGGGCGGCACCACTACCGGCTCCGCCTGATCGTGCCCCTAAGGGGACGGCTCGGGGGCTGCCCCCCAGGCCGGGCCGTTTCTACCCCGGATGAAGACATGACCAGCTCCATGGCTAGCCCTCGCGGCTCGCTTGGAGGAGGCCTCGTCATGCGAGTCGACTCCGCCGCCGAGTCCGACGCACGCACGGGGTCCGTGGACCTCCTCCGCCTCCCGCCGCTCGATGTCCCAGAGCGTGAGGGCCCGCCCTGGGCTCCGGACTTCGAGGCCGATAGCTCCATGAGCCTCCTCTTCTCCTCACACAGCGTGGCTGCGTGCTCTTGGGCCAACCGACTGGCGGCCTCCTTTGGGCCGGTTGTCGACTCCATGTCATTGACCTCGATGGGGTCCCTGGAGTAGGAAAAACTCAAACGCATGCCGGCACGTGACTCACGGAAAGAAACCCACACGAAAGACGAAGCACTTACCCGGTGACGACAGGCTAGGCCAGCTTGGTGCGCGTCGGCGGATCCGACGCGGCTGCTTTCACCCGTTTGCGAGCCGGCGGATGGACCGCCGGCTCCTCCTTAGCCAGCCTCTTCCCCTCGCTTGAGGTCCCGGCCGCTGGGGCACACGCCAGCTGCTCCTCAATCTGCCCGCGTGGGCCCTATTGAATTGTGGGGGGGAGGCACGTTCAGGATCTGGACGTCATCATCATCCTCGTCATCATCGGTCCAATCTTTGATCGTGGGACCAAGGGAAAACTCATCATCTGCTCTGGACCCTCCTGCTCCCGGATCGGCCACCGCCTCGGCCTCCACCAAGGAGTCGACCCCCTCTTCGGGTCCGCCTCCCAGCTCATAGTCCTTGGAGTCGGACTAGGCGCGCTCCGCCTCGAAGATCTGGGGATCCAGATCATCCAGCATTTTCTGTCAAACGAACAGCTACGGTCAGCACGACAACTAAGATCGGGAGCCGGCCAGAAAGACTCAGAGGAGAAAGAAAAACTGCTTCGACGGAACGTACAAGGGGTGCCGGGTGGTGTCGGTCGTACGACTCCTTGCCGAAGGACCAAGTCCCTGGCACCAACCGGAAGGTCTTGATACCATTCACCCACATCGCCACTCAAGCCGGCGTCAGATTGACAGTCGACAGCCGGCAGGGGTCTCGACGACCGGACATGGCGCAGATCTGGTGCAGCCTCAGCTGGAGAGGCAGCACCCGACGCACGATGAAGGCCGGCACCATGTAGGAGCGACCAGCCCCTCCCCGCTCTTTCTGGCCAGCAGGCGGCCTAGATCTTGAAGCATGGCCCCGCGTGGGGCGGTCCCCGACCAATTTTCCCTAGAGGACAGAACATTGACGAACTTCAGCAGTCGGATGTAATCCTGCTACGGGTTGGCGTTCCTCACATAGAACAAGGTCTGGTTCCACCCCGTGATGGAATCGATGTGGCTGAAGTGGGGGAAGCTCGAGCCACAGTAGCACACCACGACACCGCAGCAGGCGTATGGCTCTCGCCGTTCTTTAATGCCTTGAGGTAGAAGAGTTTGTTGAAGATCTCCACGAAGGGGTGCATCCCAAGATAACCCTCGCACAGGGTCACGAAGCCCATGATGTGGAGGATGGCATTGGGACCGAGGTGATGTGGCTGGAGGTCAAAGGTGTCTAATAGGAGGCGGAAGAAGAGACTGACCGGCAGGCCAAAGCCACGCGAGAAGTGGCAGGAGAAGACGACATGCTTTCCCTCCTGCGGCTCGGGCACCACCTCGTCGCCCGCCCGCGTGTTCCTCCGATGGAAGCATGAGGGCACGACTGAGCTCCATGATGCTCTCCTCCACGACGACGGAGCCAGCCCAGCTCCTAGAGAGGTCATCAGCCATCGCTGCGTTGGGGCGGTGCAGGATGGCGAGCACGCGAGAGGACGGACGGGACGAGCAGCAACACGCGTGAAGGAGCTGAGAAGGTGAGAAGGAAGAAGACGAAGGGGCAAATGGGGTGCGTATACCTCCACTCCTCGCCCGTCCCCTTTTAAATGTAGAGGCAACGCCCGGGGGAGGTGGGGATTAATTGCGCCCACTCCCACGGGATTTCCGCGCATGCGTGGGCACCCTGGGCTGCAACCGCCACGTCGGGGCGGAGAAGAATTTGGCCTGCGTCCCGAGGTCAAGTGGGATATGCCCGCGACTGGGCGGGCAAGGCCTAGGGCGATGTCCCATCTGCCCATGAGCGCGGACCCCACAACATCATTACGCACCGCGTGCGTGCTGTGGGCCGGCCCGGGACCCGGAGCGGCGCGATGGAGCCCAAGGCGTCGGGGGTGGCCGCTGACCTGGCGGCCGTTCAGCTTCGTGCCGGAGGCAGACGCCGCATGGGGGAAGCAACCGGCTCCCCTTCATCTGGCGGACATGGGCCCCTGCCGGCTTCGGGGACTAGTGAGGTGGTTATTACCCTTAGGTAGGCTAAAGCAACAGGGTTCTCTCCCTTGCTTCAAGAAAAATCACATTGTCGGCTGCCTCACGGCTGGCTGGCACACGGCCAGTAGGCTCATGGCCGGCTGGCTCCTGGCCGGCTAGCTCACGACTGGCTGTCTCACGGCCGGCTGCTCCTGGCGCACGGCCAGCTGGCTCCAGGCCGTCTAGCTCACGACCGGCTGTCCAAGGGGACGCCACAACCGAGGCCGGTTGGGCACAACCGGCTGCCTCCGAACCGGCTCTTCTGCTGACCCTCGGGTGAGCAATCCCCTGTCCCATCTCTCTGCGCGTGGGTACGGTCACAAGACAAGACCCCCACGATGGGCCCTAATGTGGCCACAGTGACCGCCGACGCGCAGGGGCACATAGCTACAGTTCAGCCGGTGGTACCGCTAACCTTGGACGATCGTGACCGGGCAAGGCAACAGTGTCGGTACGCCTCCGTCCACTCCATTACATCCCCCCGCGTGGCTATAGTACTGCCGGACGCACCGGAGACTTCGGTCGGCTGGTGCAAGGCGATGCCGCTATGGCAGCCCGCGCCATAGCAGGTGGGCGCGGACTAATCGCGGAGCCGGCTGGTGGGCCCCAATGGGCGATGGGACCGCGCAGCCGGCGATGGGACCACGCAGTTGGTGGACCCTATAGACGATGAGACGGTTCAATAGGCGGGCCCCCTGGCCAGCCGGAGAGGCTACCAGTCGGGTCCCCCCACTCAATACCTTAAGGGTATTGTAAGCCGGGGGGTTGGCCGGTAAAAACCCCCGAGCCCCCCCATGCATAGGGGACGACAGATTTGCGCACACACATCCACGGGATACTTCCCACACATTCACCCATGTAGGAAAGGATGGGGTCCGGCTGCTCCCTCTTCCACCTCTAGACAATAGCTCCTGGAGCACCCTTGTAACGATACCTATCTATCAACTAGACCAAGCAGGACTAGGCGTATTACCTCCCCCGGAGTGCCCTGAACGTGGGTACATCGTGTGTCCAACACCGCTTGTGCCTAATCCCTCTCCCGGAGCCCGTCAGCGTCCTTTGGCCCCAACCACCTTCGATAAGCCTACCCATGGCATCTGTTGTGAGAAAATGTTGACAATGACACTCTTGGGGAACGTTTCATGGGAAACAAAAAAATTGCTTCATCAAGATAATCTAGGAGATGAACATCTACACGAGGAGAGATCGGATCCACATGCCCTTGTAGATCGCTAAGCGGAAGCATTAAGAAACATGGTCCAAATTGCAAGCCGTCCCACGCTACAATCACGATCAAGCGCCGAACGAATGGCACCTCCACGTGCACCTCATGTACATTTGTATGACATCCTTGCCTTCTTGATCCAACAAGAGGGGCAAACTAGTAGATGAGTTTCAGCATCATGACGACGTGGTGACGGTGGTGGTGAAGAACAATCTCCGTAGGGCTTTGCCAAGCACAACCAAACTATGGCGGAGGATAGACTAGATGGGCGGGGTTGCCGACACACGGCTTGGGGAAATCTTAATGTGTTGCGGGTGCTAGCCCTACCCCTATATTTATATGTTGAGCCCTAGGGTCAAAACTTGGAGAAAGAGCCTCCTCAAAGCTGGTTTGGCACACAAAGTAAGAGTCCTCCTCGGACTCCAGGACCAGACGCCAGTGCCCTCAGTGTATGGCCCCAAACGCCAGGGTCCCTGGTGTCTGGCCCCTGGCCTCCGCAAAACTCCCTTTTGCACCTTCCTAAAGCCTCGTGGGCTTTACCCCTTGGCCCAAATAAAGTGTTCTTGTACCCCGAACATTTCAAGGAACATCCAAAACCCCTTCCGTGGAATTTCGGAACCCTTCCGGAGACCAAACACTATTATATCATATATCAATATTTACCTTTGTACTATTCCGGAGCTCGTCATCATGTCTGGGATCTCATGCGGGACTCTGAACAACTTTCAGTCACCAACATAATAACTCGACTATATCATCACCAAACGTTAAGTGTGTAGACCCTGCGAGTTCGAGAACTATGCAGACATGACCGAGACGCCTCTACGGTCAATAACCAATAGCGGAACCTGGATGACCATATTGGTTCCTACATATTCTATAAAGATCTTTATCAATTGAACCTCTATGTCAAGGATTCAGTTAATCATGTATGCAGTTCCCTTTGTTCATCGATATGTTACTTTCCCGAGATTCGATCGTCGGTATCGCCATACCTAGTTCAATCGCGTTACCAGCAAGTCTCTTTACTTGTTCCATAATACAAGATCATGTGGCTAAATCTTTAGTCACTTTGCTTTCAAGGCTTATTGTGATGTTGCATTACCGAGTGGGCCCTGAGATACCTCTCCGTCACATGGAGTAACAAATCCCAGTGTTGATGCATGCCAACTCAACATACACCCTCGGAGATACCTGTAGAGCACCTTTATAGTCACCCAGTTACATTGCGACGTTTGATACACAAGGTACTCCTCCGGTGTCAGTGAGTTGCATGATCTCATGGTCATAGGAACAGATACTTGACATGCAGAAAACAATAGCAACAAACTGACACGATCATATGCTACGTTCATGTCTATGGCTAGGAAACCTTAACCATCTTTGATCAACGAGCTAGTTAAGTAGATGCTTACTAGGGACACTTTGTTGTTTATGTATCCACACATGTATCTAAGTTTCCAATCAATACAATTATCGCATGGATAATAAATGATTATCATGAACAAGGAAATATAATAATAACTAATTTATTATTGCCTCTAGGCCATATTTACAACAAGTTGATGAAGCTATCTATGTATATGTAAAAAAACTATTCCCTACTTTAAAATTCAAATTATGTACAATTTTAAAATGTAGCGACTAAAACAATAATAAAATGCTCTACGGGTCATTAGGCCGCACGTGGTTTGTAAGTCTCAACGTTTGTGATATACCTCAAGATCTGACACGATTCACAGATAGAAAACGTGTGCGACCATGCACACACTTGTCGTTTGCGAACCGTGTGTGATTTCAGATAATATCACAAATGGTGCTACCGAATGCAACGTTGGTGATACAATCTCTATCGCACACATTTTAAATGATGAACTGTTTGTGATGTAGTATGCATCGCAAACATTGGACCACAAAATAGCGCGTGCGATACTTATCCTGTCGGACACGAGTACGACATTTCGGAAACATATCCGATACTTGTACGATGGATAAATTATAGTCTTAGTTAAATATCGCCAATAGTTAGTCGATTATAACTGTTTGCGATATATCCCTTATCATACAAGCTTCATAATCATGAACTGTTTGTGATTTGGTGCACATCGTAAACAGTGAGCCATAGAATAATGCGTGCGATGTTAATGTGATCTCACACGAGTTGAAAGGATGGGTCATATGGGAAGTCCACCATATCTCAAACGGTTGACCGGTTACTATGATTTGTGATAGATGCGGATATCCCATGCGCTTAGTTTTGCCAAACGTTTGCATTGGTTGGACACCATCGCCGATGGATTTGTTGTGTCATCTGGTATGGAACCCCCCTATCGCCCACACATGCAAGGCGATGGTTTGGAACTACGTCGCGGAAAGGGGTTAAAAACCGTTTATATAGCACGTCGTTGCACCAGTGTCTAGATCAAATCTTCCATGACATACAAACCGGGAGGATAACTAGCCCTAAAACTCGATTGGCTAACTTTTGTGAGCACTACTCATTTATCTCTAGTATTGATACTTTGAAGGTAGAGGAAGCTCTTCAGGACCAGGATTGGCTGAATGCTATGCATGAGGAGCTACACAACTTCGAGAGGAATGAAGTGTGAACACTAGTGGAGAAGCCCAAAGACGAGCAAAATGTCATCAGAACCAAATGAGTGTTTCGGAACAAACAAGAAGAAGACGGTCAAGTCATATGCAACAAGCCGCGTCTTGTGCCCAAGGCTACACCCAAGTCGAAGGTATGGACTACGGTGAGACCTATGCCCCCGTTGCTAGACTTGAAGCTATCCGCATTCTTCTTGTTTATGCTAATCACCATGATATCACGCATTACCAAATGGATATTAGAAGTGCATTATTAAATCTTGGTAGACATGGAACTAAGAGAATGGACAATATGACCCGGAGAATATACATGATGATAGTGATATTAAATGATAAATATTTGGTTTTCATACATGATGGTTTAGAAGTTCTTCCATTAAAAATAGGAATTAAGTTCTTCCGGGCATTTAGAAGCTACTATCATTCTATTGGAAAAATATATGGGCACAGCAACGCGTGCCAACCATGATCTAGTTAGTCCTTAGGACTAAGTGTTGCCGGTCATGTACTAAAAATAATGCTTCCATCTATGAGTCGATATGTATGTATGCCTCATGTGGCATTCCATCTATGATGGCCTAGTTTGAAATGTACATTTAGTTATGCTTGAAGGGTATGGTATAATTTTCTCTATGCACTTAGCATATTTTGTGATAGATGTTGCATACTCTTTCATGACAAACATCTTTAATTTCCTTGCATAATCAGTGATGATGTACTGAAATATAAATGTATTTCATGAAATAGATATGTGATGTTTTTTGTAAAACTAATAGGAATTGGGGCATCATGACTGCAGATCTATAAATGGTTGTTGGGCAGAACAATTGGAGAGAAATATGACATAGTTGAGGTTATTACCACAAAAAATGTGTATCATATCTAACTGTAGGAGGGGGAGGTTCGTAAAATATACACTTAAGTCGCTTGCCATCCTAATCTGTGTATTTTCTATTTTTGCAACATAAGCTCGTGTTATATCCTAGTCGTTCATTGAAGAGCGTGCAATTGCCCTTGCCCAGCAAGTCTGGGTTGTTGCACCCACATATGTGAGAGAACAGAGTTGGGGTGAAATTTTTATTTTTCAACATTGATTTAATCTTTTTATAGCCTCATTAATGAGACCAAACTGGTGGACTGTGCCTTTCTAACCATCCAATCATCAACAATACTGCCCTTCTGACCGAGGTCGTCTATTTGACTCTTGAGCTCATTTGCTCCCATTATTATGAATACTAAAATCGAAAAATACTCGAAAAAATCAATTTTTCTTTTGCATGGAAGATGCTTTGATACATGAGGTCGGTACGAAATTTCAGCTCATTCACACATGTGAGTTTGGCCCCTTTTTTGCTGACAACTGCTTGGATGTGCAAATGAGCTAAAAACTGGCACGGACCTCATGCACTAAAACATCTTCCATGCAAAACAAATCTAGACTTTTTTAATTTTTTTCTTTAATTTACCATTCACCAGGTGCAGATGAGTCTGGGCTCAAAAATGGATATTCGCCTTCTAACCATCAAATTATCAACAATAGTGCCATTATAACTATTCAACTATTAACGATAGTTGCACCAGGGTAGATTAACAAGCCAAAGACACTATTGATATCTATTCGTTTAAAGCTCCTTAGTGGTTAAAACAATACAATGTGTGACGTATAGGATGAGAGTGTGGGTGTATTTTACAAATGTCTATGGTAACTAGAGGAGGAGGCGTGCTAGTTTGTTCCCTTCTGTGGGTGGAGGTTGATTGATTAGATTAATTAGATGAGTTGAAGTCCAAGCAATGTTGCCTCTTGCTAAGTTTGAGGAGTTGAAATAGGTTGTATTCATCAAAAACAAGTTAAGACTCAAAGAGATACTATGGAGCATACACTGAACTCACCAAAGGCTCCATCCCTACATAGTACCCTCTTAACCTATTGAAAATATGCCCTGGAGGCAATAATAAATTGCTTATTATTATATTTCCTTGTTCATGATAATCATTTATTATCCATGCTATAATTGTATTGATTGGAAACTAAATACATGTGTGGGTATATAAACAACAATATGTCCCTAGTATGCCTCTAGTAGACTAGCTCGTTGATCTAGGATGGTCAAGGTTTCCTAGCCATGGACATGAGATGTCATTTGATAATGGGGTTACATCATTAGTAGAATGATGTGATGGACAAGACCCAAACTATAAACGTAGCATATGATCGTGTCAGTTTATTGCTATAGTTTTCTACATGTCAAGTATCTGTTCCTATGACCATTAGATCATGCAACTCACTGAAACCAGAGGAGTGCCTTGTTGAAACGTAATTGGGTGACTATAAAGGTACTCTATAGGTATCTCTAAGGGTGTCTGTTGGGTTGGCATGGATCAAGATTGGGATTTGTTGCTCCATATGACGGAGAGGTATCTTAGGGCCCACTCGGTAATACAACATCACAATAATCCATGCAAGAAATGTGACTAAGTGTTAGCCATGGGATCTTGTATTACAGAATGAGTAAACAGACTTGCCGGTAACGAGATTGAACTAGATATAGAGATACCGGCGATCAAATCTCGGGCAAGTAACATACCGAAGAACAAGGGAACAACATACGGGATTAACTGAATCCTTGACATAGAGGTTCAACCGATAAAGATCTTCGTAGAATATGTAGGAACCAATATGGGCATCGAGGTCCCACTATTGGTTATTGACTGTAGAGGTGTCTTGGTCATGTCTACATAGTTCTCGAACCCGAAGGGTCTGCACACTTAATGTTCGGTGACGTTTCGCTAGTATAGAGTTATGTATGGTGGTGACCGAAGGTTATTCGGAGCCCCGGATGACATCTCGAACGTCGTGTGGAGCTCTAGAATGGTCCGGAGGTAAAGATTGATATATAGGAAGTCCTGTTTTGGTCACCGGAAAAGTTTTGGGCTCATCGGTAGTGTACCGGGAGTGCTGGCAGGGGTACTGGGGACCATCGGGAGGGGTGTCTCGACCCAAAGGGCCTCATGGGCTCTAGGAGGATTCAAGCCAGCCCTTAGTGGGATTGCCGAGCCCCCCACTAAGGCCCATACGGCTAGGGGTGGGAAAAACCTAAAGGTGGAGAGGTGGAAAGAGTTTCCAAGTGGAAAGAAGGAATCCTACTCCTAATAGGATTGGAGTAGGACTCCTCCACGTCCAATTTCGGACAACACTTGAGGGCTTGAGGCTGCCTCCTCCCCTCCCTAGCTTCTATATATACTACAGGATTTAGAGGGCAAAGCTAACCCTAATTGCCACGTGCTCCCTCTAATTCATCTAGATTGGTTTTCTCCTCTAGTCAAGTTCGGCGGTGCTTAGGCGAAGCCCTACCAGAATAGTTCCACCACCATCGCCGCCTCGCCGTAGCGCTGCCGGAGAACTCATATACCTCTCTGCTGCCTCTTGCTAGATCAAGAAGGCAGAGATTGTCATCGAGTTGTACGTTTGTTGAACGCGGAGGCGCCGTCCGTTTGGCGCTAGATCGGAAGGACCGTGATCATGATAGCGATATGGTTCGTGATTTGATCACGCGATGGATCGTGATGGGATCACGGGACGGATCGTGATTGGATCACAAGAACGACCGTGATGGGATCGCAGGACGCTCGGCAATTTGGATCGCGAAGACGTTCGACTACATCAACTGCGTTTCTTAATGCTTCCCGCTTAGCGATCTACAAGGGTATGTAGATTCACTCTCCCCCTCGTAGATGCTCATCACCATGGATAGATCTTGCGTGTGCATGGATATATTCACTCTAGAATTTTTGTTTCACCATGGATGCTCATCACCAAGGGTATGTAGATTCACTCCAGGACTATGTGTAGATGAGATCACGAGTAGAACACAAAGGAGTTTGTGGGCGTTGATGCTCAGATTGCTTCCTCCCTTGTTCGTGTTTTGATTCAACGGTATTGTGGGATGAAGCGGCCCAGACCAACCTACTCGTACGCTTATGAGAGAATGGTTCCATTGACTGACGTGTAACTTTGTTGCACAAAGATGGCTGGCGGGGTTCTGTTTCTCCTACTTTTGTTAGATCGGATTCGACAAAGGCGGTCCTTGAGAAGGTTGAATAGCAATTTATGTGCCACCGTTGTGGTTTCTGAGTACGTGAGAATTGTTCTTGCTAGATACACGTAGCAGCCACGTAAAACTTACAACAACAATTGGAGGACGTCTAACTTGTTTTTGCAGGGTATGTTGTGATGTGATATGGCCAATTACATGATGAGATATATGTGATGTATGAGATGATCATGTATTGTATAGAATATCACGACTTGCATGTCGATGAGTACGGCAACTGATAGGATCCATAGGGTCATATTTAATTATTTTCGCTGTTTTGCTCTACTTTATTGCTATGAGTTAGCAATAGTCGTGGAAGCAATAGCCGGCATGGCAACCCCGATGGTGACACGTTGATGGAGATAAAGATGATGGAGATGATGGTGTCATGCCGGTGACGATGGAGATCATGCCGGTGCTTTGGAGATGGAGCTCAAAAGCACAAGTTCATGGCCATATGATGTCACTTATGATTTGCATGTGATGTTAATCCTTTTATGCACCTTGCTTTTCTTAGGATGACAATAGCATTATAAGGTGATACCTCACTTAAATTTCAATATAAATTGTGTTCTCCCCGAGTGTGCACCATTGCGAAAGTCCGTCGTGTCGAGATACCACGTGATGAACGGGTGTGATAGGCTCTACATTCACATACAACGGGTGCAAGCCAGTTTTGCATGTGCGAAACACTCGGGTTTAACTTGACGATCCTAGCATGTACGGACATGGCCTCGGAACACAAGAGACCGAAAGGTCGAACATGAGTCATATAGTAGATATGATCAACATGATGATGTTCACCATTGAAACCACCTCAACTCATGTGATGATCAGAATTGAGTTGGTGGATTTGGATCATATGACACTCGAATGAGTGGAAGGATGTCAATTTGAGTGGGAGTTTTTAAGTAATATGATTAACTAAACTCTTTATCATGAACATAGTCAAAATGTCTTTGCAAATTGTGTTGTAGATTAGTAGCTCGCACTGGACCTCCCTTGAATTTTTTATATGTTCCTAGAGAAATAGAGTTGAAAGATGAAGGTAGCAATAATGCGCATTGGGTCTGTGATCTGAGGATTGTCCTCATTGCTGCACGGAAGGCTTATGTCCTTAATGCACCGCTCGGTGCGCCACCCCCTCAAGCATCGTCCGTAGATGTTGAACATCTGACAAGCACGTTCTGATGAGTACTTGATAGTTCAGTGCGTCATGCGTTACAGCTTAGAATTGAGGCTCCAAAACATTTTGAATGTCACAGAACAAATTAGATGTTCTAAGAGCTAAAATTGGGATCTCAGGATCGTGCCCGTGTTGAGAGGTATGAGACCTCCAACAAGATTCTTTGCCTGCAAGATGAAGGAGAATATCTCAATCATTGAGCATGTGCTCAGATTGTCTGGGTACTAGAATCGCTTGAATCGAGTGGGAGTTGATCTTCCAGATAAGATAGTGATTGATATAGTTCTCCAAGTCACTGTCACTAAGCTACTAGAGCTTCGTGATGAACTATAAAATGCCATGGATGGAAATGATGATCCCTGAGCTATTCGCGATGTTTGACACCACGAAGGTAGAAATCAAGAAGGAGCATCAAGTGTTCATGGTTAGTGAAACCACTAGTTTCGAGAAGGGAAAGGGCTAGGAGGGAAAATTCATGGATGGCAAGTCAGTTGCTGCTCCTGTGAAGCAACCCAAGGTTGAACCCAAACCCGAGACTAAGTGCTTCTAATATGAGGAGAACGGTCGCTGAAACGGAACAACCTTGGATACTTGGTAGATAAGAAGGCTGCCAACGTCGACAGAAGTATATTTGATATATGTGTTATTGATGTGTACCTTGCGAGTACTCCTAGTAGCACCTGGGTATTGGATACCGGTTCGGTTGCTAAATGTTAGTAACTCGAAATAAAATCTACGGAATAAACGGAGGCTAGCTAAAGGTGAGGTGACGATGTTTGAAGTGTTTCCAAGGTTGATGTGATCACCATCGCACGCTCTCTCGACCCTCGGGATTAGTGATGAACCTAAATAAATGTTATTTGGTGTTTGCGTTGATCATGAACATGATTGGATCGTGATTATTGCAATATTGTTATTCATTTAAGTTAGAGAATAATAGTTATTCTATTTACATGAATAATACCTTCAATGGTCATGCACACAATGAGAATGGTTTATTGAATCTTGATCGTAGTTATACACATGTTCATAACATTGGTGCCAAAAGATACAAGTTAATAATGATAGTACCACATACTTGTGGCACAGCCACTAAATGTCATATTGGTGTAAAATGCATGATGAAACTCCATGTTGATGGATCTTTGGACTCTTTCGATTTTGAGACATGCGGACCATGCCTCATGGGCAAGATGACTAAAACCCCATTTTCTGGCTTGATGGAACGGTCAAGTGACTTATTAGAAATGATACATGTTGATCTATACGGTCCAATGAGTGTTGTAGCTTGCGGTGGATATCGTTATTTTCTTACCTTCACTAATGATCTGAGTAGATATAGTGTATATTTACTTAATGAAACACAAGTATGAACCGTTTGAAAAGTTCAAACAAAATCACTATGAAGTTTGAGATCATCATGACAAGAAGATAAAAAGTCTATGATATGATCGTGGAGGTGAATATTTGAGTTACGAGTTTGGTATACAATTTAAGACAATGTGGAAGTTGTTTCACAACTCACGCCACCTGGAACAACATAGTGTGATGGTGTGTTTGAACGGCGTAGTCGTGCTCTATTAGATATGGTGCGAACTATGATGTCTCTTATCGATTTGCCACTATCGTTTTGGGGTTATGCATTAGAGACAACTATATTCACTTTAAAAGGGGCACCATCTAAGTCCGTTGAGATGACACCATATGAATTTTAGTTTGGCGGAAACCTAAGCTATCATTTCTTAATGTTTGGGGCTGCGACGCTTATGTGAAAAAGGGGGTTTCACCTAATGAGCTCAAACCCAAAGCGGACAAATGCATCTTCATAGAATACCCTCACAAAACAGTTGGGTAAACCATTCTATATTAGATCCAAGAACAAAGTGTTTGTTTCTAAGACGGGTCCTTTCACAAGAAAGAGTTTCTCTTGAAAGAATTGAGTGGGAGGAAGATAGAACTTGATGAGGTTGTTGAACCTTTGTTTCAACCAGAGAGTAGCGCAACACAGAAAGTTTTTTCTATGGATCCTAACATTAGTTGAAGAAGAAGTTAATGATGATGATCGCAAAGCTTCGAATCAAGTTACTATCGAACCTCGTAAGTCGACAAGGAAGCGTACTGCTCTTGAGTGGTACAGCAACTCTATCTTGGACAACAATGAACCTACGAGCTATGGAGAAGCGATGATGGGCCCGGATTCTGAGAAATCCTTAAAGACCATGAAATCCGTGATGTCATCCATGTATGAAAACAAAGTATGGACTTTGGAAGTATTACCTGAAGGGCGAAAGGCCATTCAGAACAAATGGATCTTTAAGAGGAAGACGGACGCGGACGGTAATGTCACCATCTATAAAGCTTGACTTGTGGCAAAGGGTTTTCACAAGTTCAAGGAGTTGACTACGATGAGACCTTCTCACCTATAGCGATGCTTAAGTCCGTCAGAATCATGTTAGCAATAGCTGCATATTCTGACTATGAAATTTGACAGATGGATGTCAAAATAGCATTCCTTAATGGTTTCGTTAAGTAAGAGTTGTATATGATACAACCGGAAGGTTTTGTCGATCTAGAGAATGCTAAAAAAGTTCACAAACTCGAGCGATCCATTTATGGACTTGTGCAAGCATCTCGGAGTTGGAATATACGCTTTGATTAATCGACCAAAGTTTTTGAGTCTGTACAAAGTTTATGAGAAACTTGTATTTACAATAAAGTGAGTGGGAGCACTATAGAATTTCTGATAAGTATATGTGGTTGACATATTGTTGATCGGAAATAATGTTGAATTTCGGGAAAGCATAAAGCATTTTTTGAGAAGAATTTTTCAAAGGAATACCTGGATAAAGCTACTTAATTGTTGGGCATCGAGATCTATAAACATATATAAAAGACGCTTGATGAGACTTTCAATGAGAACATACCTAGACAAGATTTTTGAAAGAGTTCAAAATGGATCAGTCAAAGAAGGAGTTCTTTCCTGATTTGTTAGGTGTGAAGTTGAGTAAGACTCAAAGCTTGACCACTACAGAAGAAAGAGAAAGGACGAAGGTTGTCCCCTATGCCTTAGCCATAGGCTCTAGATAGTATGCCATGTTGTGTACCACACCTGGTGTGTGCCCTGCCATGAGTCTGTCAAGGGGTACAAGAGTGATCCAAGAGTGGATCACTGGACATCGGTCAAGATTATCCTATGTAACTAGAGGACTAAGGAAATGTTTCTCGGTTATGGAGGTGATAAAGAGTTCATCATAAAGGGTTATGTCGATGCAAGCTTTGACACCAATCCGGATGACTCTTAGTAGCAATCCGAATACGTATAGTGGAGCACTCATTTGGAGTAGCTCCAAGTGGAGCATGGTGGTAGTGTCTACAGTATGAGATAGAAATTTGCAAAGTACACACGGATCTGAATGTTGCAGACCCATTGACTAAAGACCTCTCTCACATGCAAAGCATGATCGAACCCCAGAACTCATTGGGTGTTAGATTCATAACAATGTAAATCACATGGTGATGTGAACTAGACTATTGACTCTAGTGCAAGTGGGAGACTGTTGGAAATATGCCCTAGAGGCAATAATAAATTGGTTAGTATTATATTTCCTTGTTCGTGATAATCGTTTATTATCCATGCTATAATTCTATTGATTGGAAACTAAATACATGTGTGGGTATATAGACAACACTATGTCCCTAGTATGCCTCTAGTAGACTAGCTCGTTGATCAAAGATAGTCAAGGTTTCCTAGCCATGGACGTGAGATGTCATTTGACAACAGGGTCACATCATTAGGAGAATGATGTGATGGACAAGACCCAAACTATAAATATAGCATATGATCGTGTCAGTTTATTGCTCACACCAGAGGAGTGCCTTGTGTGTATCAAACGTTGCAACATAATTGGGTGACAATAAAGGTTCTCTATAGGTATCTCCAAGGGTGTCTGTTGGGTTGGCATGGATCAAGACTGGGATTTGTTGCTCTATATGACGGAGAGGTATCTTAGGGCCCACTCAGTAATACAACATCACAATAAGCCATGCAAGCAATGTGACTAAGTGTTAACCACGGGATCTTGTATTACGGAATGAGTAAAGATACTTTCCGGTAACGAGATTGAACTAGGTATAGAGATATCGACGATCGAATCTCGGGCAAGTAACATACCGAAGAACAAGGGAACAACATACGGGATTAATGGAATCCTTGACATAGAGGTTCAACCGATAAAGATCTTCATAGAATATGTAGGAATCAATATGGGCATCCAGGTTCCGCTATTGGTTATTGACCGTAGAGGTGTCTCGGTCATGTCTACATAGTTCCCGAACCCGCAGGGTCTGCACACTTAAGGTTTGGTGATGTTTCGGTAGTATAGAGTTATGTATGGTGGTCACTTAAGGTTGTTCGTAGTCTTGGATGAGATTCCTGACGTCACAAGGAGCTCCGGAGTGGTCAAGAGGTAAAGACTGATATATAGGAAGTCCTATTTTGGTCACCGGAAAAGTTTCGAGCTCATCGGTAGTGTACCGGGAGTGCCGGGAGGGGTACCGAGGACCATTGGGAGGGGTGTCTCGACCCAAAGGGCCTCATGGTCTATGGGAGGAGTCAAGCCAGCCCTTAATGGGCTGGCCGAGCCCCCCACTAAGGCCCATATGGCTAGGGGTGGGAAAAACCTAAAGGTGGAGAGCTGGAAAGAGTTTCCAAGTGGAATGGAGGAATCCTACTCCTAATTGGATTGGAGTAGGACTCCTACACCTCCAATTTCGTCCACATCTTGAGGGTTTGAGTCTGGCTCCTCCCCTCCCTCCCTCGTATATATACTAGAGGATTTGGAGGGCAAAGCTAACCCTAATTGCCACATGGTCCCTCTAATTCATCTAGATCGGTTTTCTCCTCTAGTCTAGTTTGGCGGTGCCTAGGCGAAGCCCTGCCAGAATAGTTCCACCACCATCGCTGCCATGTCGTTGCTCTGCCGGAGAACTCATCTACCTCTTTGCTCCATCTTTCTGGATCAAGAATGCAGAGATCATCATCGAGTTGTACGTGTGCTGAACGTGGAGGCGCCGTTCGTTAGGCGCTAGATTGGAAGGACCGTGATCATGATCGCGAGATGGTTCATGATTTCATCACGGGAGGGATCGTGATGGGATCGCGGGACAGATCATGATTGGATCGTGAGAAGTATTGTGATGGGATCGCGGGATGCTCGGAGATTTGGATTGCGAAGACGTTCGACTACATCAACCGCGTTTCTTAACGCTTCCCACTTAGCGATCTACAAGGGTATGTAGATTCACTCTCCCCCTCGTAGATGCTCATCACCATGGATAGATCTTGCATGTGGGTAGGAAAATTTTTGTTTCCCATGCAACGTTCCCCAACATAACCATCCCATCCAACTATAGGTTGGTCTTCTTTTAGCCTAAAGTCTAAAAAGTGTGTATGCATTAGTTGATGTTCTCGTGCGGCCGCTCTACCACACACATGAACCTGTCTTTTTTTCTAATGCATGTGGTCATTGGCATTAAATGTGTTCACATTAGTCACAATATTTGAAAAAAATCCATGCGCATTTTTTTGGGATTTTTCTAAAGTCATTTTTTCTTAACTGCGCGTCAAAATTCAAATCTATTTTCACCATTGGAATTCGCGCGATGAGATCTTTCAAACTAGAAGTCGCATGGGTATGGTTTGATGAAAAAATTTGATGTCAACTCTGGTGTTATATGATGTAACTCTATTACTATATGGTGCAACTTTAGTACTACATAGTGTAACTTTTTTCAAACTAATTTTGGAGGTGCATGATCCAACTTCGCACGAGGTTGAAACCTGGCAACCATGATAATGAACTTTTTTTTGTTTTGCAACTATTCTACTATATCAGCCAACTACCTAGTAGTCGATGTGTAAACCCCTCCCTACTTGTGGATGTGTAGTTCTTCTTAGCTGTGAAAGCACATATGCTTCCTTCGTGGTTTTGGTAATTCATGACAAGTGACAACATGCATTGTCTCTTGGACTAATAGTTTTGCCTAGTTTATTTTAGATGAAGTCCAGAGAGAGGATTGGCTGAAGGATTGTGTGGAGAACCTCCCCAAGGAAAGGAAGGAATAAAATTGGCCATTCTTAAAGAATGAGGACTCGACATTTTACATTTTTTGAGAAATCAATTTTGAGTCCATAGGAAACCCAGTACCATTAAAAGGGGATGAGGTAAATATGATAATCTGGTTGTTCAAGTGCTTAGAGATTAGCCACGGAAAATACTGACCCACTTTCCCACACAAATCTTCTTTCCAAAGCCATAAATCAAAATTCAGTGACACCAACATTACCCCTTTAGATCCATCGAGTTTTACCCTAGACAAAAGCCAAACCAAACCCTAGCATCTCGGTACAACCAACATTTCATTCAATGAAACCGAAACTAATGACCAACTCTCTATTAGCCATTTTTAAGAATCGGTCCCACAAAGTCTTCAGAATCGATCTCACCGAGTGTTGCACAAATTCTCTGTTAACCAATTTCTTAAAATCGGTCCCACCGAGTTTGAAGAATCGGTCTCACCAAGTTTTGGAAAATGATTAGGTCACTCATATCGGTACCATCGAGATTCATATATCAGTCTCACCGAAAATGCCAAAGTTGCCACATTTTGCACTAGCCGGTGCAACCGAGATTTAACTTCAGTTTCACTGAGTGCGGCAATAATGTTGTAACGATTGGATTTTTGGAGATGCCTATATATACCCCTGCACCACCTCTCACTCGCAAGAGAAGCACCCAGAACATACACCCACTTTCCATATCCAATTGTCTGAGAGAGAACCACCTACCCTTGTGATGAGGTCAAGATCATCCACTCCAACCATCTGGATATGTTGGGTTCTACCGTAGGTGCATCGCATATGAATTAAAATTTTCCTATGCGCAGTGTCGTGCAGCGGAAGTTGGGGCAGCGCGTTCGTGTGGTCCGTCCCCTCCTTGTCCGATCTCCCTCGAACAGCCGGCTAGATCTCCCTCGAGCAACCGGTCGCCGGATCCCACGTACAGGTTCGCCGGAGCAGCGTAGGTGCATCGCCTCTAACGGTATCCGCGCGTGCAGGAGGAACACCCGTGCGGCGGACTACTAGATCCGACCACACGGTCAGCAGCGGCAAGTGGAAGTGGCTAGTTGCAACTCATGCAAAGCCCTAATGACAGCGTTGAGCGATCAACCGGATGGATATGCCGCACCTCCACTATATATAGGCATCCGGCATAGGCTCAACTCTAGGGCATCAAACGGATCCTAAAGCCCACGTGTTCCTTCCCTTAAGCGCGTGACCCTTTAGGTTCTCGTCCACTTGATCACGAGTCAGATCGCATCCGACTCGACTGGTCGGTAGCGGCCTCTAGCAAGACGTGCCGACTCCAAGTGTCCGATGAAGCTGGTTAGGCAAACCTGTACTTCACACTTATGTTCCCTTTGCCACATGATATATGTTGTCGTGCACAAGGCAACATGGTCATCCTTGTTGCAGCACGATCTCTTTCTTGTTCCGGTGAAGCCGACCAACATTCGGATTATCTCATAATCCTCATCGCATGGTCATGCTTATCCAGGTCGGATCACCCGAGGGGCCCAGAGTATATCTCTCTTGATCAGAGGGGCAAATCCCATCTTGCTCGACCATGTCTCACAGCATGGGTCTGGACAAGCCCAAAAACCTACCTTTGTAACTGCCCAGTCATAGAGTAGCGTTTGGTCGGCCCAAAGCAAGTCTGTCACCATCCCGAGTACATGCGCCAGCTCAGGTCTTAGGACATAGAATGTATGTTGTACTAGAGACTCACAGATGACCTATCGTTGTGTCTCGTAGTTGGGTCTGTCCAACTCAGACCTTATCTCGACTTGGATCCGACTACGTCGAATCCGACCAGACCTTTCTGAGTCCATATTGTCTAGCTAGCATCCCATGCTACATGGTCAGTGAGATCGGACCATCCACCGTGTCATATGCTAGACTAACTGGTTGTGCGTCCACATAACCCTTTCAACTAGGGACCATTTAGGACAGTCATCATACAATGCATAGTCTCACAAACAAGTCACATACTTGTTAATACACATCACTTATAATGTCCAAGGGCTATCTTTATTCATAAACACATAGGAAATATCATCATACATGATTTCCTCGAGCGCATATCTCCAACAGGATCTTGATTTCTTGCCTCCCCAAGTTTCTTTGCATCTAGTCAATCTCTTGTAGCCTTGCGAAACCTATGAGATAGTGACTGAGTGTTGAGGTGACTATCTTTTGAAACACAAGAGCATGGAGTTCATCATACTACTACCACATCTTTTACCTTTTGGAGGGTGGTGCCTCCTAGATTGGTTAGGTGTCGCTTGGGAGCCTCCTTCTTCGTGATTGTGGAGTTGAAACAAGAGATTTGTAAGGGCAAGGTGATCGCCTACTTCATGAAGATCTACCCTGAGTAAGGCTAGTACTCATGGAATAGACAAGGTTGCTACTTCATGGACCCTTCGTGGGTGGATCCCTTTGTGGACTCTCGCGACTGTTACCCTTCATGGGTTGAAGTATCCATAAACGTGGATGTACAATAGCACCACGTATCGGAACCACGGGAAAAATATGTGTGACTTATATTGCGTTTGATCTTCCTATCTCTACTCTCTTATACATGCATGTCCTCACTTTCCACTATCATACTTGTTGACTAGCATGTGTAGGGTGCACTAGACTTGTTAGAATTGCTAAAATCTGCCAACCAATTAACTTGGGAAAATTTTAGGTTTTTAATTGGTCAATTAGTCTATTCACCCCCACTCTAGACATCCCTTCTAGTCATCCCACAATTGGTATCAGTGCTTTGGTCTCCATAGCCTTGGTTTTATCACCATTGGAGGAAAATGGATGTGTCTAGTTTGGGGAGTCTTAGTTGTAGAGTGCCCATTCTCGATGGGGAGTCCTATAGTGAATGGAAATATGAGGGGGGTTTTATTTCTGTGCCCCTGGTTCCTTAACTCTACTCATTCATCCCCATGCTCTTAAATTTTGCTCACTTTTCCCCACTCCCTTGCCCGAAACCCTCATAACAGGTTACAACGGAAATTGTCGTCGGGTCAATGCCTCTGACTATTAACTCTGATGAGTGGGGCCGCTCCTGCGCATGCAGCTGACCATGGTCATGGGGTAGCACGTGTCCATGGGACTTGCCCGAAACGTCACATCATATAAAGAGGGGAAACCACCTCCATCGCCCCTACCATTTCCCCCCAAATCCCCTCCCTGCCGCATAAGCTTCCTCTCCCCCACCGGCGTCGTCTTGCTCTCCTCCACTGCCTCCACCACACCCTCTTCCTCACCTTCATCGTCACCATCTATTCGATGGCGGAAGCTCATGGCGACGCCGGTGCATCGACCGAAGATGTAGTGGAGATGCAGGGCGTGGTGACCGCGGGTGAACTGAAGGACGTTGGCGGCGTCCACGGCGGTGCGGGGAAACTCACAACCGTTGCGGATGTGGAGAAGGAGGTGGCGGGCTCCGCCTTAGCGCTGCAGAAGGTGACGGCGTCAAGCGGCGCAGTCCATCCCAATACCCCCGATGTGCAGCCTGGCAAGGAGCGGGAGGTATTTGCACTTGCTTTAGGATATTAGCTTGTAGAGTTAGTTGCATTGGTTAGATTGTGATTCATACGGTAGTTCAGATGGTTAGAGTAGTTGGTTTGACAGATGGGCAGGGGTTTTCTCTATTGGGGGATTAGGGTTTTTGTACTAGGGTTTTTTGGATTACATTTTTTGCAAAAATGCTAGATAGATCTATATGAGATATAGGGATCTCTGTGCTTCAATGCTACACAGATGTATGCTTATTAGATTTTTTTTTTAATGCTACACACATGTATGCTTATTAGATTGGGTCTCTATTAGATTTGTTTTTGAATGCTACTCAGATTGAGTTTTTGAATGCCATATGCCCAACTGGAATCCATTGATTAAGAAGTTATTTGATTCATTAGTATATAAAATTTTCCACAATATGTACTTATATTAGCTCGGTTGTTCAATGTGTGTGCATGACAATGGAAGATGCAAATAGGATCATAGTATATTAGCCCTATGATCAATGTAAAATGCATATCTAAATTTTCAATGGGATGTAATTGTATATTCAGGAGGATGATGGTTGGGGAAAAATAGGAATCTGGACCTTACTCACTTCAAGGACCCGTACTGTCACATCCCTAGCTAGTTGTCTTAGGACAGCATGTGTGTCCATCATATTTCAATTGTTGCATCAATTAGAAATGGGGATCAAAAGAAACCCCAAACAATTCATTTGAATCAAACCAACTTAATGAATGTGAAGAAAAACCAACAAATTCAAAATGCCCATCTAAAATGTCCCCTATGTCTGATAATGCTACTGAAAATGCCAAATAAAGCAATATCAATATTCAGATTTCAAAATATCCTGAAACTTTTTATAGGAGTTTGAAATATTCAAACTTAATTCTATAAAATAATTGGGATATTTAATACTAACATTTGTACCTGAAAAACAAATAAAACAAATGTCAGAATTAGAAAACAGAAAAAAAAAGAAAAAAAGGGAAAGAGGCCCAGGCCAGGCCGGCCCACCTGGCCCAGGGAGGTCGTCGTCCTCCTGGCGGCCAGGAGGACGGGCGTGTGGCCGCCGCGCATGCACGGCCGTGCCTTCACGCCGGCAGATGCCTACCTCCCCCTTGCCAATGCGACGGGGATAAACTCAGAGAGCCGTCCCCGTCGCTCTCTCCCTCTCCCTCTCGCCCATCTCTCTTCATCTCCCCCTTTGTCGCCATGGCTGCCGAAGCCTCGCCGCCGTACCGTCATTGCTCCAGCCGCCTCCTTGCCTCACTGAGTAGCTCCAAAGCTCTGCCTCGTCACCCTCATCCTCCTCAGCAAGCCACGCGTCGCCGGGAGCTCTCCATTACCGCATAGCCGTTGTCTTCAACCTCCGGCCCCCGGCGAAGAAGTGAAGCTCGCCGATACTCCAGGCCTTCCCCGAGCCCGCTCTCGATGCCTTTGCAACCGTCGTGATCCCCTGGCCCTTTTCCCCCTCTTTCCCCCTTCAATAGCGTGATCTAGCGCCGGATCCCCTCGGGTCCGAGAGCTCCTCGCCACCGGCAAGAACGTGGTCGTCGGTGCAGCGGCCCAAGCTCGCACCGGAGCACGTGGTTGTGCTCAGGATGATCCCAGGCAGCCCTAGGAGCCCTTAGGAGGATCATTCGAGCTCTGTCTCGACAAGCCCGTGCTCCCCCGAGCTCCGGCAGCCGCCCAACTCATCGTCAGTGCTGACCCCAGCCATCTCAGCCCCTAGGAGGTGTCGGGCTCGATGCGGATGAACGTGGGCGTCCCATAGATGCCTTTGGCGCATGAAACAGTGCCCTGTGGCATGTTTTCGGCCAACTCCGGCGGACCTCTGCCATCGGTGTGGTCGCAGCCGGCCCCGCTCCGATGGGCGCCGACGTGGCCGACTGATTAGTGCTAATCAGCCCAGCTAATTAAGCCATTAGCCAATGACCATCGGGCCCCGTAGAGGGTCAAACCTCTGGTCAGCGCGGGGAATTAGCCCCTGAAGCTGACATGAGGGCCCCACCCTATCAGGTTTGACCTGGCCGGGTCAGCTGACCTGCTGACATTGCAGCGACGTCACGCTGACGCATTAATTCAATTTCTAGTATTAAAACAAATCAGGAAATTCCAGAAAATGTTTAAAACTTCTAAAATTCATATAAATTAATCTGTAAATCAGATGAAAATAATTTATATGTGAAAATTTATCAGAAAAATCCAATGAATCGAATGGTGCTATTGTCATGCATGTTAGAGAAACCTATGTAGTTGAACATTGACATTTACTAATAGGTTAATATATGGATTATGAAATGGAGAATGACTTTGAACCTATATTCAAACTCACTTCGAATTAACTTAGACAATAGTTGCATTAGCCCATCCATACATGCTGCCATGTCATGATCATGCATCATATTGTTGCACTTATGTGTATTGATTGCTATTTATCTGCAATGCGGTAGGCCCTGCTTCTGAGGATACCTCCGAGTATTCCAACGAAGGAGAAAACCTTTCCACTACCCAGCAAGGCAAGCAACCCCTTTGATCATTCCGATAACATCCCACTCTCTCGCTCTTGCTCTTGTTTACTGCATTAGGACAAGCATTCACTTGTTTGTCACACACGATAGATGAACCTATTCTTTTGCATGACCTGTCATTGTCACAGTAAATAGCTAAACCTTGCAACCTAGCATACCTGGTAGATGCGTGTGCCTTGACGTGCTTTGCTTACTTTGCCTGCTCTGCTTGCTATGCTTAGCGTTGTGTCAGGTCTGATTCATCTGGGTGATGAACTGGAGTGAAACAATGTTGTTCGGATGTGATAAGCTTATGATGAACCCGATTTGGTAAAGGTAGCGATGAGAGGCTATGTAGGATCACATAGCGGGTTGTCTCATTGGGACCGTTCTTAGGAATTGAGTTCCATGTTTGTGATCCAAGACTAGTTACTACCACACGTTGGGATACTTAATTGACCCTCTCAACTTATCAATCACTTAGTCCTTGGTCTAGGAGTTGCAAGTAGTTTCTGGTGTTTATAACATGCTGGAGGTCGTGCGTAGCGCTGACCCTAGGGGTGGGTTACCACGCGGTAGGCAGTGGCACGGTGTACCAAGGGTCACCCGAATGGTGGGCTTGGGAACCCTGCGCACATCGTTTGGGGCCGTAGCGGAAACTTCGGATGGACTTTCGTGCGGGTTCAGTCTCAAATAGGCGATAGCCTGGACTAGAGGTCTTATGTGATTGACGGTCATGGCCGACTCCCTCACTGGGCTTCCGCTTGAAGGTTGCCTAGGTTCATGGTTTTATGAGCACACAGTGATAAGTGGTGAGAGCGTGTGTGAAGAAGTACACCCCTACAGGGTATGAAACTATTCGAATAGCCGCGTCCTCAGATATGGACTACTTGGAAAGCTTATGCTATTCATAGATAATCAAATGGATACTCATAAAAATATCAAGACAAGTGTGAGTATCATGGATGGCACTCTCATAGGAGACGGAAGTGAATGCATGGTGGTGTATTGTTATGAAGTTAGTGGACTTGTGTGCGATATCTAAAATTTAAACAAAGAGTAATAGTTGTGTAGTGTAGGCTAGCCATGAGTCAAAGCTGGCATTGCTGCATAAACTCCACCACTTCCCTCGTTGATACATGAGCATGAATAGTCTAGGTCTGTTTTAAAGACTTGTTGAGTACGTTTGTACTCACGTTTGCTTAATAAATGTTGCAGATGAGACCCAAGACCCATCAGGTGGGTTCTTTCTAGATGTCGACGATGCCGAATAGCTGGTGTCCCAGCTACGACCTTATGCCTTGTGGCGGGCTGTAGATAGTCAGGCCATGTGCCTTTTTACCCTTTCATCTGTCTGTACTCAGACAGCTTTATGCTTCCACTTACTTTGTATGAACTTGCTTGTATGACTTGAGTGTCGGGTCATGTGACCCCTATCTATAAGAACATATTATGCAAGGCTCTTCTGAGCCACTTAAATAAAAGTTGTGTTGATGTATGGTTATGTTGTGATGCCATAGTTGTATCTATGCATATCGGGCATGTCATGCGTACGTGTGACATGCAACGGTATGTATGGGATCCGACACCTAGTCATCTGCCTTTAGTAGTACTCTTTACAGGGAACTGCCTCTTTGTGCTTCCATCGAGCCTTGGTAGCTTGCTACTGCTCCGGACACATTGATTAACCGGCATGTATCCTTCTTTGTTGTTGTGTCTATCCCTTCGGGGAAATGTCTCGCAGTGTAATGGAGTCCCTGTAGCCTGTTACAACTCGTCTACGTGTAGTGGTGACATTTATGTCCCACGATGTAATGGAGTCCTTGTAGCTTGCTATGACTCGTCGACACACACTTGAGGCCGACACTTGCATTGCTGGGTTACGTATGCCTGTTTCCGAACGGATGTACCACTTGGGTTCTATGACTAGTCATGCCGGCCCAGGTTCTCTGCCGTTTGATTGCCAGCGACATGTTCACATACATGAGCCAAAAGACGCTTACGGTCCCGGCTAAGGTAAGGCTGTAGCCATGGATCTTACCGTGCGTGAGGCCGCAAAGTGATGTGATATGTTACATTCTGGATTCATATGACTTAGGATCAGGGTCCCAACAGCATTGGTATTAGAGCCTGACTGACTATAGGACTACCAAGCCAAACCGGTCGAAGTTGAGTCTAGAAACACTATAGAAAAGTAGGGGAATTGATTGTGGAAGGGAACGTAAGGCTATTTTTAGTCCTCTTCCCAACTTATTCTATTCTGATTCATTCTCATCTCCACTACGGGGATAAGAACTAGGTTCTCATCTATTGCTTAGGATGACGAGGTACTAACCATGGACTATTATCTAGCTTGTTCGCAAGTGATTGTTGGTACTCAAGTATTGTTGGTGTGACAAACAGTTGGAGAAGATATTTGAGTCTAGAAAGTCGAGTGGTTATGCTTTTCCAATCTTTTGCAGTTCTCTCAAAATCCTTTTTGAGCAATTACAGTCGTTATGTTGTCCAATTTCTGTTAGAGTCTCTAATGTCTGTGCATCATTCTCTGTTTTAGATCCCCCTCGTCCTTCCCGTCAGGTGGTCCGTCTGACCAGGTGCATCGATGTACCGGGTCACACGGCCATGTTGGTGAGAGTTATGATGGAGGCTGGTTACCGTTGGTACCCAAAGTACACAGTGGAGGAACAGTATCGAGATTTCAACCAGAGCCAGTATCTATGTACTGTTAAGATATATCCTTCATATCCTGGAGCTGCAGGGCCGCTTCCCTGGACTTATGGATTAGGTGTCACTATAGACATGGCAGTTCAGGAGGCCGCCTACACCATGCTGACTATCATGAGGTTTCACCATGGCCTGCTTCAGAACACAGAGTTCTATTATGTTTCTGCTTCTCTGGGAGGAGAGGATAGCTATCTTAGCGCAGCCTACTATGATCATTCTCATGAGGACCCTAGGCTGCAGGTGACCGCTCAGATGTTGGAGAACAGGGATCGTGATGCACATGACCTTCACATGGAGCTTTATGCTACCCGTGCACGTCTTTGGACAGCCCTGACGCATTTGACACCTGTCGTGCAGACAGGCTATGGAGATTTGGAGATGTTGAACCCATCGCGGACTCATCTGCCAGCACGCGTAGACTGGCCCGATGTTGGAGGTATCACTCCTCTTCGAGGACCGTTGTTGCCACCAACAAGGGGACCAAGGCCACATTCGTGTCCTTATGGTTTCCAGGGATCACAGGCTAGGGTGTTTCCAGATCCTTAGGTTCAGCTCCCGGGTCACGGGGGTAACCTATATGAGGCATTCTATGACAATGCCTGAGTACGAGGATGTTAGTACTAGTATGGTAGTAGTCGTATCGCCACAGTCCTGCGTGTCTTGTGGGATATGACTGAGGTTGAGGGTTGAGTTCCGGAGGTGTACATAGATAATGTATAGGAAGCTTGTAATGCCTCCGATGAGTTGTGTCATCTCTCCGTAGTTTGTATTTCAGCTTGGCTTTGTACTAAACTATGTCTTTGTGTGTATGAATCATGGTGTTCATATGACAGTTGTTATTACCATGTTGATTGGGTGTTTACCCTGCATGCCATGTTGTCCACTACATTCCTTATCTCATGTCTTAGAGTTGATGTTCTCTATGTCAAAGTTGTGGGTTTGTTTTCCCGGGATGGTGGCAACTAGGAATAACCTCGTGCCTGCCCCCGAACAGGGCGAGGGAAGCCAGCTGTGGGGACCCAGAGATCAATGCTCACTGAACACACAGAAACTTAATAACAAGAGTCTTACATCCATTACATACCGGTTTACTCAAATATGGCCTTCATGGCCAAGTCTTCATATGATTGCAGCGAAAATCTTCATCAATAGCGTGAACCCGTGTCATCCGCCTTAACCCTACAGGCATTCTGACCGGGAAGCGTCCTAGCTCAAACGTCCGTCACCAAGGTAATCTTCATCATAACCTAATCTTTCATGCCTGGCCAATAAAATAACCAGTGGCAAGCCAATGAGTACTTTGAATGTACTCGCAAGCAACCCATGTTCGGAACAAGGCAATAACAATGCATGATATAGCTCTAATAGGTAAGTTTTGGAGAAAGCTAGTTTTGAGTGCAATGACATGATCAAGTGACTTAAGTAAGCATGCATCAACCATGGACAGGTGTTCATGAGAACACGTCACCGTCATCATCATAATCAGGGGTTGAACATCTCATGTTCATTCATCACACCCAGTCCTCAGACTTGTCTCATGTATCGTTTGAACATCTTATGTCCAATCATCATGCCGAGTCATCCGACTCGACTGGATTATCATTCTTGTCACCACACACGCACACACACCAAGTTTGCGAAAACACCTGGACGTGGCATAAGCAGCACCACCCAACTGTGCTTGACCATGGACATGGCTATTCAAATAGTTTTACACTCTGCAGAGGTTGCACACTTTATGCACAAGATTCAGGGAATTTCCGTGTCATCCACGACTCGCGGTATATTACATACCCGAGGTAAGCACCCTAACAATCCCTTTCCCATGGCGATACTAAACAAAGAATCCACTCGTTGGTGCCATCCCTCATGATATACATCACTCGTATCATCCATGAGGGCACGCAACGGTGTGGCCGGTGCCTGTAAGGACAGCGCATGACTTTCCACGCTGGGACGACCCCGTCTCGAGAGTGACCTCTTCACTCTCGCCACTAGTAATGCGGGCTCCTTGCTAGCACAAACCATAGTAATCAACAAAGCCCCTTCCCATATAGGGGTAGAGTGGTTGCACATGTATGGTTGGGACGGTCGACAAATCTTAAACCCTCCATTTTCGAAAACACACAATCACTTATTCTGGTACTCCACTCCTTTCTCAAGTGGTTACCCAACTCATCATGATCTCCCTCAGGAATTAGAGGCACCCGGCGGGGGTTTCGAAAAGTCTTTGAAAGCATTTTGTTTCCGTCACCATGCATATTCCCGATCCCAGTTGCATAGCATCTACTAGCATCCTATCTACACCCACCCGCACAACCCTCATAAGGTGGTAGGGTCACGCACGATGCAAGTGTCAACGGAAAAGTATTGGAGGCATCCCACCGAAGGGGGGGAGTCACCACATCATGATCTATCATCGAAACAACAAGTGCTATATGACATCCATAAAAAGTTTCTTAACATGGTCAAAGGGCTTCTTACCTGTCTCAGCGAAGTCTTCAAGGTCTTCACATGCTTCTTGTCCACTCCGAGCACTTCGTCTACTTCGTCAACTATCGCCGGAAACAACCATAATGAGAAACACATCAAGCAGACAATAAAAGTGTTCTATAAATATGAGTTTTATTTTTCTTGGACACCTTGGGTCACAAGAAAAATAATCAGGAAGGTTTCATTGGATGTGGATCAAGGATTAGTTTGCGAATGGTGGGAATGATGGAAATGATATTCCTTTAGGATGTCGACAGAAAATATTTTTATAAAAAGGAGTGGATGGACCCAACAAATAGGACATGATTTTTGAAACATGTGGAAAGTGGATTCACTGGATTTGGAGTTGGGATGATTTTCATAAGAATTTCCTAAGATGGTAATAATGAAATATGGGGCTGTTTATTTGATCCAGTAGAATTAATGCCTGGTGAAAATGTTAACCAAGGCCTGATAAATAAGGCATGATATTTAGAGCACCTATAAATTTGAATCACTCCATTTGGAGTTGATTTGGATGCGCTAGGAATTTTGCACGGAGGGGTTCCAGTTTAAATTCAAATATAAATTTAAACTATGAACAAAAGTTTTCTGGAAAAATGTGCAAAGCACATATTTGGGTAGCACAAGATTTTAGGAATCTCTAGGAATTTGAATTATCAAATTTGGAGCTTCCTAGAATAAAATATGTATTTTATAATTATCTGGAAAATGTAAAAAGGAAAAGGAGGGGGGTTATACCTAGTTGCTATAATGCGCACAGGGCGCAGGATAACTAACCGGGCCGGCCCAGCTGCTCGGTCTGTCGGTTGGGGCGATGCCAAAGGCGTAATTCCGGAATGGCACCTCCTTACCAGGGAGGCGGATAGATCGTGGGGCGCCTCCACTTAACAGGGGGGCCCAAGCCTTAGTCACTGACCGGCGGGCCCTGTTGGCAGGCCCTCATCCTACCTCCATTCAAAATAGAGGAGGAGCAGGGGAGGCGAGCCGAGCCCGTGCCGGTGCTCCGTCCCGGCGCCACGAGCCGCCTCGGGCGGTGCCCCGGCCACGGGCGAGCCTGGGGCGATGAGCCGCACAAGCCTGGGTTGCTCCCGGGCCTTGGAGAGGTCAAGGCCACGTGTCGTTGCTCCCGCGGCGGAGGCCGGCCATGGTGGCCGAGGGGGATGGCGCTTTGGCCATTGGGGAGAGAAGAGGGGGCACGGGGGACGAGTTCAACGGCGCTGGGGCATGTAGGTGGACCTCCGAGGGGAGGAGGGAGGCGGGCCTCCGCCCATTTCCCCGAGCCCGATGCGGAGCTACGGCAGCCAAGGGGAAAGGGGCCGAGGTCGGGAGGTCCAATGGCTTGCTAGGAGGGGTTGCGGGAGGCGAAATGAGAGTTAGAGTTGATAAGGGGGCTCGGGGAGAGGTCTATGCAGGAGGGCGGCAAGGGGAGAGCTCGGGTGGCTGCCGGAGGGCCTCAGGCGCGGAGAGCACGCAAGCCAGAGGCACCTTGGAGGTTTCCGAGCGTCGGGGAGGGGCGTGGGAGGTCGAGGGGAGATTCTTGGCGTGCGGGGACAACCTGCTAAGGCCAGACACGGGCTAACCGACGAGGTCAAGTGGCAGAGCGTCGTTGTTGTAGGTCAACGGCATGGTCACCATGCCACTTCGTGTCCAGAGCACCCTTTTGGTCGACCCAACATGTCTACCGTGTGAGGCACACAGGGGAAAGTTGATTGGTTAAGTGGGAGAGTAAATGGATCTGGGTAAGGGTTATTTCTACACCAGGTAAGTTTGCAACAGCAACCATGGGGCTTAGAAAAAGGGTTTTTACCGGAGGTCATTATGGATAAAACTTTGTCTAGTGGTCTTGTATATGGAAGGAATACATGTCCACCAATTTCCATCTCAGGGAGATCAAAGCACAAGGTACATGTAGTTCAAAGCTACAATTCCTGCCAAACTCTAGATTCAGATGGTTTGCTCATATTTTCCACATGACCATGCCATATATGGGTTTGGTTTGATGCATAGGATGCTTTGGAAAGGTTTGGGGGCATCATTAGGAATAGAATAATGGGAGAGGGAAAAGAAGAGGTCTTGCCATGGTAAAAGAGAGGGAGATTGAGGGAGTTACGCCACAAATAATTTACCAGAGGCCATGGAAAAGTTACTGGAGGTAGAAGAGGGACATAATATGTTGTGGTAAAAAGTTGGGGGCAAGGGGAATCTTTTTGGGCCCACTTTGCTTGTCCACAAGTTTATCGAAGAAGGTGTTTGTGTTGTGATCGGGCTAGGCAGGGGAATCCTATGACCTTGAGATTTACCAGGGGTAAATGGTAAGTCCATTTGGTTCTGATAACAAGTTTTGAGATGATTTGAAGGAAGTTCATAATGTAGACTTGGTAAACCCTAGAAATGGAAGGAAATTCTATATATCTGATCATGAAATTCTATTCCCCTTTATGAACCACTTGATGTAGCATCATCATTTGGGTAATAGAGAATGCCCACAAAGTTTGGGATCAATAGAAGATACTTCACAATGTAAAGTTGATCAAATTTGGCTCTGGATAGGAATGGCTTTAGGATATTTTGGTGAACCAAAAAAATTGGGATTGAGATGAAACTTGGCAACATGACCACATATATCATAGGTGACATGTTACAATTTTCCTGGATTTATTTGAGAATATCTCTTATAGAAATATTTCAAATGCTTGAAGGCAGAAATGGTTTTGAGGGGTTTTGTCCAATATTTTGAACATGTCCATGTGTTTAAACTCTTATATATGGACAATATATGTCCACTGAGTTTTCCTAAATTTTCTCAAATAATTTTAAAGCATTTAAATAATTTTTCCATATAAAAGACCATTTCTGGCCTTAAGAAAAAGCCTTTAAATAAAATAAGAAAATAATCTTTTAAAATAATATCTTGTGGTTTTGGGAAGTTATATATAGTAGGTTCCAAATAAGGCATTTGGGGGAAAAGGATCCACACAATTTGGGGGCTTGCAGTGCAAATCTCAAATCAGGGTGTTTTGAAAAACTAATTTGAATAAAACCTTTTTGGCCAAAATAAAATTTTGTAAAAATATAATTAAGTCCTATTGACATGGCATGATCATTGGACAAGAGTGGGGATCAAAGAAAAGAGTTTTGAGAGTAGGAGGGATTTGATGAACATAGAGCACATGAAAGCAAACAGGAAATCAACAACCAAGTCAAGCATCACAAGCACAGAAAAAGTTTTAGTTGGCCCTGATTTTTGAGTCATGATAACTTAGTCATGAGGAAAATCACAGGGTGTGACACCAGCCAAGGCAAGAGAACCAGCCACATGCGTCCTCTCTGGCAAAAGTGATGCTTCAGGCTGAACGGAACAAAAGGGAGACCAATAGGCTCCTGGAACAAATTGAGCAGAACACAACGCGTGCTCCCTGCAATGATCACAATGATGGCGTGTCTCTCGGTGATTTTATCAAGCTGTGCCCACCTAAGTATCATCATTCGGTCGACCCAATCGACGTGGATGACTGGCTGACCAGCATGTTCCGCAAAATCCGGGCTACCAATGTATCTGAGGCCAACAAGGTGACCTTTGCTACTTACTTTCTGGAAGGACCCACCAATTTGTGGTGGGAAAACTATAAAGCCATGCGTCCCGCAGGCCCCGCACCAACAAGGGCGGAATTCAGCACGGCGTTCCGTACCCATCACATCCCGAAAGGGCAGATGGATCGCAAGAGAGAGGAGTTTTATACTTTCACCCAGGGCAAACTGTCAGTGGATGCCTATAGCCGTGAGTTCGACAATCTTGCTCGTTATGCTCTGGAGGAAGTTTCATCTGATGCCAAGAAACAGGCAAGGTTCCGCAAGGGACTTAGTCCTGAGCTCTGTCGAGATCTGCGCCTGCATGAGTGCATAACTTTCCAGGCTCTCGTCAACAAGGCTATCAATGTCGAGACTGGACAGACTGATTATGAGGCCACTAGGAAGCACAACTGTGACTTCAGCCCCGCATCTAGCTCGGGCTCCAACAAACGCCAGGTGTGGGTGCCCAACGCAGCTCTACCGCCAAGGTACACCGCGAGGCCATCCTTCCAGGCGCCTCGTCGAACTCAGCCCAACCCTCCAGCCAGGCCATTTGGAGTTCCTCCTGCCAATGTTGCTCCCCGTGCCACCGTGGTCTGCTATAAATGTGGGGAACTAGGACACTACTCCCGTGAGTGTCCTCAGAACAATGCTAAGCCGGCTGGACGTGGGAAGCCAGGAAAAGCCTTCTATGTGAAGCCAGCTCCTGCTCGTGGACGAGTGAACTATGTTTCTGCTGAGGAAGCCCTTGAGGATCCTTATGTTATCCTAGGTACGCCCCTTGTCAATGGTCATCTAGCATATGTTCTATTTGATATTGGGGCATCTCATTCTTTCATCTCAGAAAGTTGTGCACAGTTGCATAACATGTCTTTTTGTGATATGCCTACTCCTTTAGTAGTTTAGACTCCTGGTTCAAAATGGCATACTTCTAGGGTGAGCCATGACAATGAGATTCTCATGGATAGGCTAGTCTTTCTAGCATCTTTTATAGCCCTCAAGTATTCCGACATCAATATCATTTTAGGCATGGACTGGATGAAAGCCCACTATGCTAAGATCGATACTCATACTAGGAACGTTCAACTTACACATCCCTCGGGTGAGATAGTTAATGTCTCTACTCGAGCAGCCAAGCGCCAACTCTATTATCTCAATGCTACCCCTCTCCCAAAACTAGAAGATATTCCGGTAGTCTGTGACTTTCCGGATGTCTTTCCAGAAGAACTGCCAGGAATTCCACCTGTCAGAGATGTTGAGTTTGTGATACAGCTCATTCCAGGGACTGTCCCAATAGCCAGAAGACCCTATAACATGGCACCCTTAGAACTAGCCGAACTTAAGATTCAACTCGATGAGGCTTTTAAGAAAGTTTCATCCGTCCTAGTTCTTCACCTTGGGCTTGCCCCGTCCTCTTCGTCAAGAAGAAGGATGGATCGGATCGGATGGTTGTGGATTATCGGCCAGTGAATCCGGTCACCATAAAGAACAAGTATCTGCTTCCCAGGATCAACGATTTGTATGATCAACTTGCTAGATCCTCTGTGTTTTCCAAAATGGATTTGATGTTGGGATACCATCAAATCAGAATTAGAAATGGGGACATTCCAAAAATGGCTTTTGTTACTCGTTATGGCCAATACGAGTACACCGTCATGTCCTTCGGTTTAACCAATGCCCCAGCCACCTTCTCTCGCTTGATGAATTCGATCTTCATGGAGTATTTGGATAAATTTGTCGTGGTTTACCTCGATGATATACTCATATACTCGAAGAATGAACAGGAACATGCTGAGCATCTAAGGCTGGTATTGATGAAACTTCGAGAGCATCGTATGGATGCCAAATTCTCCAAGTGTGAATTTTGGTTGCCAGAAGTGACCTATCTAGGCCACGTGATCTCTGGTAAAGGTATTGCTATCAATCCCGAGAGAGTTCAGGCCGTCCTTGATTGGACTCAACCTGAATCGGTTAAGCAAGTTCGGAGTTTCCTTGGCTTAGCGAGCTATTGTCGGCGCTTTGTCGAGAATTTCCCCAAGGTTGCGAAACCTCTGACTAGACTCCTCAAGAAAGATAAAAAGTTCGAGTGGACTACCAATGCGAGCACAATTTTCAGGAGTTGAAAAGATGACTGACCTCTTCTCCCATTCTGGTGCCACCAGATTTTTCTAAGGACTTTGTTATCTATTGCGACGCCTCGCGACAAGGATTAGGTTGCATTCTTATGCAAGATCGTCATGTGATTGCATACGCATATCGACAGTTGCATCCTCATGAGGATAATTATCCAACACATGATCTTGAGCTTGCAGCTGTGGTCCATGCACTGAAAATCTGGCGACATTACCTTCTGGGTAATCGTTGCGAAATTTACACTGATCACCAAAGTCTGAAATATATTTTCACCCAGACGGATTTGAATCTTAGGCAAAGACGGTGGGTTGAGTTGATTACAGATTACGACTTAGGGATAATTTACACCCCGGGGAAAGCCAATGTCATGGTTGATGCACTAAGTTGTAAGTCTTATTGTAACAACCTGATGTTACAACAAGGTCAACCACTTCTCTATGAGGAATTTTGGAAGTTGAACCTTCACATTGTTCCTCAAGGATTCCTATCTAGCCTGGTGGCGAAACCTACTCTTAAGGATCAAATAGTAGTTGTCTAGAGGTATGATAAGGGTATATCTCGGATCAAGGAGAATATTGCTAGCGGAAACGCTAAAGATTTCTCCAAGGACGATGAGGGTGTTGTGTTCTTTCAGAATCGGTTGGTGGCTCCCAAGAGCACATGCTTAAGACAGCTGATCCTTAAGGAGGCTCATGATTCTCCTCTCACAATTCATCTGGGTAGTACCAAGATGTATCAGGACCTACGCCAGAGGTTCTGGTGGACTAGGATGAAGAGGGAAATTACTCAGTTCATTGCTAATTGTGACGTTTGTTGTCGCGTTAAGGAAGAACATCAAAGGCCTGCTGGCACCCTTCAACCTTTAGCTATTCCTTAATGGAAATGGGATAAGGTCGGTATGGATTTCATTACCGGATTTCCCAGGACTAAGAGAGGGAATAATGCTATCTTTGTGGTCATCAACCGCCTTTCCAAAGTGGCTCAATTTCTTCCTGTTCGGGAGAGTATAACTGCTAGTGGAGCTATATGTTTCTCGAATAGTTTCTCTTCATGGTGTTCCGTTGGAGATTAACTCAGACCGCGGAAGTATCTTTACTTCCCGATTTTGGGAAAGTTTCCAAACTGCTATGGGGACTCATCTATCCTTTAGCACTGCTTTCCACCCACAATCAAGTGGTCAAGTTGAGCGAGTCAATCAAGTCCTTGAAGACATGCTCCAAGCTTGTGTTATATCCTTCAGTACGAATTGGGAGAAATGTCTTCCATTTGCTGAATTTGCTTATAAAAATAGTTATCAATCAAGATTGGGCAAAGCCCCTTTTGAAGTTCTCTATGGACGAAGGTGTCGGACACCTCTTAACTGGTTAGAAACCGGAGAGAGGTAACTCTTTGGCCCGGATATGATTCAGGATGCAGAGGAGCAAGTTCTCATTATTCGTGAAAAGTTGAAAACAGCCCAATCTCGTCAAAAGAGCCAATATGATTGTCATCATAAGGCTGTGACCTATGAAGTTGACAAGAAGGCTTATCTTCGGGTTACACCTCTAAAAGGTACCCATCAATTCGGTATCAAGGGCAAGTTGGCTCCTCGTTACATTGGACCCTTTCACATTCTTGCTAAAGGAGGAGAGGCTGCCTACCAATTGGAACTTCCGCCGCATCTTTCCAAGGTTCATGATCTCTTCCATGTCTCGCAACTCAGGCATTGCTTCTCGGACCCTGTCCATGAAGTTGACCACGAAGAGCTTGATCTCCAAGATAACCTTACATATCAAGAATACCCTGTTCGTGTTCTTGATCCACCTGAGCGTACCACTCGGCGTCGGAACATCAAGTTTCTCAAGGTTCAGTAGTCACACCATTCTGAAAAGGAGGCCACATGGGAAAGAGAAGATCATCTTCGACTAGAGTACCCCGCTCTCTTCCCGACAACTTCAAAATCTCGGGACGAGATTCTTTTGAGTGGGGGTGAGTTGTCACATCCCTAGATAGTTGTTTTAGGACAGCATGTGTGTGCATCATATTTCAATTGTTGCATCAATTTCAAATGAGGATCAAAAGAAACCCCAAACAATTCATTTGAATCAAACCAACTTAATGAATGTGAAAAAAACAAAAAATTCAAAATGCCCATCTAAACTGTCCCCTATGTCTGATAAATATGGACGTGAATATATCAGGGGGCATCTTAAATATTTGAACATTTATAGCAATTTAAAAATAAATGTAAAGCTGCTGAAAATGCCAAATAAAGCAATATCAATATTCAGATTTCAAAATATCCTGAAACTTTTTATAGGAGTTTGAAATATTCAAACTTAATTCTATAAAATAATTGGGATATTTAAAACTAGCATTTGTACCTGAAAAACAAATAAAAAAAATGTCAGAATTAGAAAACAGAAAATAAAAGGAAAAAAGGGAAAGAGGCCCAGGTCAGGCCGGCCCACCTGTCCTAGGGAGGTCCTCGTCCTCCTGGCGGCTAGGAGGACGGGCGTGTGGCCGCCGCATGCGCACGGCCGTACCTCCACACCGGCAGCTGCCTACCTGCCTTCCCCTCGCCAGCGCAATGGGGATAAGCTCAGAGAGCCGTCCCCATCGCTCTCCCTCTCCCTCTCGCCCGTCTCTCTTCCTCTCCCCCTCTGTCGTCATGGCCGCCGAAGCCTCGCCGTTGTAGCGACGTCGCTCCAGTCGCCCCCCTTGCCCCATTGAGTAGCTCCAGAGCTCTGCCTCGTCACCCTCATCCTCCTCAGCAAGCCACACATCGTCGGGAGCTCTCCATCACCGCATAGCCGTCGTCTTCAACCTCCGGCCGCCGGCGAAGAAGTGAAGCTCGCCGTTGCTCCAGGCCTTCCCCGAGCCCGCTGTCGACGCCTCTGCAATCGTCGTGAGCCCCTGGCCCTTTTCCCCCTCTTTCCCCCTTCAATAGCGCGCTCTAGCGCTGGATACCCTCGGGTCTGAGAGCTCCTCGCCACCGGTGAGGACGTGGTCGTCGCTGCAACGGCCCAAGCTCACACCTGAGCACGTGGTCATGCTCGGGATGATCCCAGGCAGCTCTAGGAGCCCTTAGGTGGCTCATTCGAGCTCCGGCTTGACGAGCCTGTGCTCACCCTAGCTTCGGCAGCCGCCGAGCTCATCGTCGGCGCCGATCCCGGCCATCCCAGCCCCTGGGAGGTGTTGGGCTCGATGCGGACGAACATGGGCGTCCTGTAGATGCCTTTGGCGCGTGAAACCGTGCCCTATGGACGGTTTTTGGCCAACTCCAATGGACCTTCGCCGCGGATTTGGTCACCGCCGGCCCCGCTCCGGTGGGTGCCGACGTGGCCGGCAGATTTGTGCTAATCAGCCCGGCTAATTAAGCCATTAGCCATTGACCAGCGGGCCCCGCAGAGGGTCAAACCTCTGGTCAATGCGGGGAATTAGACCCTGACGTTGACATGAGGGCCCCACCCTGTCAAGTTTGACCTGGCCGGGTCAGCCGACCTGCTTACATCGTAGTGACGTCAGGCTGACGCATTAATTCAGTTTCTAGTATTAAAACAAATTAGGAAATTCTAGAAAATGTTTAAAACTTCTAAAATTCATATAAATTAAACTATAAATAAGATGAAAATAATTTATATATGAAAATTTATCTGAAAAATCCAATGGATCCAATGGTGCTATTGTCATGCATGCTAGGGCAACCTATGTAGTTGAACTTTGACATTTAATAATAGGTTAATATATGGATTATGAAAGGAGAATGACTTTGAACCTATATTCAAACTCACTTCAAATTAACTTAGACAATAGTTGCATTAGCTCACCCATACATGCTACCATGTCATGATCATGCATCATATTGTTGCACTTGCGTGTATTGATTGCTATTTATCTGCATTGCGGTAGGCCCTGCTTCTGAGTATACCTCCGAGTATTCCAACGAAGGAGAAAACCTTTCCGCTACCCAGCAAGGCAAGAAACCCCTTTGATCATTCCGATAACATCCCACTCTCTTGCTCCTGCTCTTGTTTATTGTATTAGGAGAAGCGTTCACTTGTCTGTCATACACGGTAGATGAACCTATTCTTTTGCATGACCTGTCATTGTCACAGTAAATAGCTAAACCTTGCAACCTAGCGTACCTGGTAGACGCTTGTGCCTTGACGTGCTTTGCTTACTTTGCCTGCTATGCTAAGAGTTGTGTCTGGTCTGATTCATCTGGGTGATGAACTGGAGTGAAACAATTTTGTTCTGAAGTACATAGTGGGTTGTCTCATTGGGACCGTTCTTAGGAACCGAGTTTCGTGTTTGTGATCCAAGACTAGTTACTACCACACGTTAGGATACTTAATTGACCCTCTCAACTTATCAATCTCTTAGTCCTTGGTCCAGGAGTTGCAAGAAGTTTTTGGTGTTTATAGCATGCTAGAGGCCGTGCGTAGTGCTGACCCTAGGGGTGGGTTACGACGCGGTAGGCAGTGGCACGGTGTACCAAGGGTCACCCGAATGGTGGGCTTGGGAACCCTGTGCACATTGTTTCGGGCCATAGAAGAAACTTCGGCCGGACTTCCGTGCGGGTTCAGTCTCAAATAGGTGATAGCCTGGACTAGAGGTCTTATGTGATTGACGGTCGTGGCCAACTCCCTCGCTGGGCTTCCGCTTGAATGTTGCCGAGGTGCATGGTTTTATGAGCACACAGTGATAAGTGGCGAGAGCGTGTGTGAAGAAGTACACCCCTACGGGGTATGAAACTATTCGAATAGCCGCATCCTCGGATATGGACTACTTGGAAAGCTTATGTTGTTCGTAGATAATCAAATGCATACCCATTAAAATATCAAGACAAGTGTGAGTACCGTGGATGGCACTCTCGTAGGAGACAGAAGTGAACCCATGGTGGTGTATTGTTATGGAGTTAGTGGACTCGTGTGGGATATCTAAAATTTAAACAAAGAGTTAAAATTGTGTAGTGTAGGTTAGCCATGAGTCAAAGCTGGCATTGTTGCATAAACCCCACCACTCCCCTTGTTGATACATGAGCATGAATAGTCTAGGTCTGTTTTAAAGACTTGCTAAGTACGTTTATACTCACGTTTGCTTAATAAATGTTGCAGATGAGACCCAGGACCCATCAGGATGGTTCTTTCTAGATGTCGACGATGCCGAATAGCTGGTGTCCCAGCTACGACCGTATGCCCTATGGCGGGTTGTAGATAGTCAGGCCATGTGCCTTTTACCCTTTCATCTCTCTATACTCAGACAGCTTTATGCTTCCGCTTGGTTTGTATGAAATTGCTTGTATGACTTGAGTGTCGGGACATGTGACCCCTATCTGTAAGAACATATTATGCCAGGCTCTTCTGAGCCTCTTAAATAAAAGTTGTTTTGATGTATGGTTATGTTGTGATGCCATAGTTGTATCTATGCATATCGGACATGTCGTGCGTACGTGTGACGTGCAACGGTATGTATGGGATCTGACACCTAGTCATGTGCCTTTAGTAGTACTCTTTATGGGAAACTGCCTCTTTGTGCTTCCATCGAGCCTTGGTAGCTTGCTACTGCTCCGGACACATTGATTGACCGGCATGTATCCTTCTTTGCTGTTGTGTCTGTCCCTTAGGGGAAATGTCTCGTAGTGTAATGGAGTCCTTGTAGCCTGCTATGACTCGTCTACGTGCAGTGATGGCATTTATGTCCCACGGTGTAATGGAGTCCTTGTAGCTTGCTATGACTCGTCGACACACGCTTGAGGCCGACACCTACATTGTTGGGTTACGTATGCCTGTTTCAGTACAGATGTGCCACTTGGGTTCTATGACTAGTCATGTCGGCTCGGGTTCTCTGTCGTTTGATTGCCAGCGACATGTTCACATACATGAGCTAAAAGACGCAAACGGTCATGGCTAAGGTAAGGCTGCAGCCGTGGAGCTTACCATGCGTGAGGCCGCAAAGTGATGTGATATGTTACAGTCTGGATTCATATGACTATGGATCGGGATCCCGACACGTACGATCCAGGGTATTGGATCGACGAAGAGTGTGAGGTAAGCTTGCTTGAAATTTAGATTGTTCATTTACCCTAGTTCCTTTGACATGGTGTATATGAAACTATAATGTATATATCTAAATTCATTCGTGTGTATAGTACATCTCTGGAGAAGATGTGGATGTGGACAATTTCACGTCCTTCAAAGCGAAGGAAGAGGAGAAGATCAGGGCCAAGGGAGATGATTACTACTACAAGAGCGGGACCAAAATTTGGCACTGCCCCTACTGCACCACCAAGGCAAAGCCAAAGTCCGACCGCTTCGTTCACCTTCTAGCTCATGCAGAAGATGTAGCCATCCACGGCGAGGACTACAAGATTAGGGGCCAGCATGCTACCCTCGCGAAAGTCCTGACTCCCATTCCCAACTAATTGATGATGTGATGATGTGTTTTAATGTGAACTTTGTGTGTTTGGTTGTTTGGGAACTTTGTTTGTGAACTGGATGTGTTCTATGGATGGTATGGTAGTATGTGGTCTTCTATATATGCATGTGGCTATCTATATTGCTTATTTGTTTGTTTTAAATTTGTCTGCTATGATCTGTTTCAGTGATTATTTTCAAAGTTTAGGTGCTGCAATGATCACACATGTTGTTTCAGTGTTGCTTCACTGATCAGACATCCTGCATAGAATAAGAAGAAGAGCAAATAGTCCATCATTTATCAAATATTCCAATAACAGAGCAAAAAACAATATTTGAACTTCTGTAATGATTTTTGTAATAAAGGAGTACAAAAACTTTTTGTATCATGTTTTATAATCAAATGCATTCTTTTTCCCACCAGCATGTCTCATTATCTGATGTTTTGAACTGACATTCGCCAGGCTAGGGTAAACAACCCATTTGTAATCAAGTTTTTTTGGACCTACTCTAAATGAGCCAAATGTTTTTTATTAACACCAATTCAATCTATATAGTGTAGATTTGAAGTCTCACTATTTTTTTAATTAATCTTCATATTTTTACATTTTCTTTTGAAAAAATATGCTTTAATATAAAAACTATTAAAAACACGTTTAAAATATGAAAATGGAAAACTAAGTTCAGATCCTTCTTATTCACTTTGAAATAAAGCTTTGTTGATTTATTTATTTTTGATTTTTTTAATTTTTCAGACCGTGTAGGTAACCCTACCTCCTTTCCTTGAACTCTATGAAATCTTGTATGTGATAGCTCATATGTGTGAAGGTTTTCTCATTAAAATGACCATAGACCAAGTTTAAGATTTTTGCTTGGTAACATGTCACATAAGACAACATTGTGCATAGGTTTTATATTTTTCAATTTTTTTTTAAATTAATGGTGCTTATTTGTCCTCGGTCGTGCCAGCTAGGGTTTTTTCATGAAAATGACCATAGACCAAGTTTAGTATTTTTCCTCGTTAGTGTGTCTTATAAAACGACGAACGACGAAGGTTTCATATTTTTTCCATTTTTTAAATTAGTTATGCTCAGCCAAAGCCTTCAAAACCCCGTTGACCAACTCAAAACCCCTATAAACCCCGCAGGGTTTCGCTTAACCCTAGCTCCGAACGTCAGCCATCCGATCATACCCTAGCGCCGTTGGATCACAACGACGGATCTACATCGTTGGATCATGGTGCAATCCGCAAGAGGCGATCCTATTAGTTGTGCTCGGCTTCTCTCCCACCACTGACTCCGCGAAAAAAATTGGATCCTGTCTGTCGAATTGTTATTGGGCCCAAAAGGAAACCAAGCTCTGGTTGAGCCGTCAAATTTTGTCATTTTTTTGCATCGTTTCCTCTGTTTTTTGTGAACGTGCTGGCTCTGTTTCTTGGTTGAGTCGTTTGACATTACACAACAATTGACATTGCATAGAAAATTTAGTTCTTTTTTTCTATAGAAGTGCAAAATGGCCAAATTTATAAGGGCCAAATTTATTTTTATCATGCAAAATGGCCACAAACTATTCAAAAATTGTCTCTTTTTGTTCATATAGTATATTTTGTTGGGATTTTTTGACGTATTTGTTTATATAATATATATGACCACGGATTCCCACACGTGCAATTAGCTTCTTTTTCTTCTTCTTTTCAAACCACCATTTCCCACACGTGTACACTCCTGATGCTATGGTGGGTTTGAAAACGGGCTACTTCACATTTGACCCCGTTATTGCCACGGCCAAATAACACATAACACTATGGCTATTTAAGCCACCCTCTGTCTCTGCCATCCCTCATCCATCTCCCATCCTCTGCAATCTTCCCTTCTTGCTCTTTGCTCCCTTCTCCTTCTTCTGCACATCCCTCAGCCATGTAGTACACCGGACCAACCTACCGCTTCCCACCGACCATGCCGGAGAGGCTCTACCCTACCGGCCTATACGTTGAGCGCACACTACGTGTGTGGGCGATATCAAGGTGGAGGACCACAAGGAACTTCACTGAGTTCTTCCTCGGGGACGGCTGCAGACACCTCCCCTAGGGATCTCCAACGATGTTCCGCGTCGAGGAGGTCATCCAAAATGGGGTGGTGGTTGCTCTCCTTGCCCACTTCACCAACACATTCGACGCCTTCTACCTCCTCGCCCGGGTGTTTTGGTGTGGCTGCGAGTTCATCGCTTTCACCACCCACAACATGTTTACGCAATACACCAACATCTTCCCCACTGTGTCGCGCATGCACACTCTTCCGTACCCCATCGACAACACCCCTGAGGAGTAGTGAAGGGCGCACGAAGGAGGAGCGAGGTGGAGAAGGCGGCGGCTAGGGCTCTAAACCCTCTATCTATTTTTTTAATCTATGTTATGTTAATTAAGTTGTAACTGAACTATGTTCGAGATATGGGCTTGTTGGCCCTTTTTATTAAGTTCTATTATTAAGTTTTCTATCTATTCTATTATTATGTTCTTGCTAGTTTGAACTATGTGATCGTGCTATGGGCTTGTTGGCCCTATCTACATATTTTTTGATTGTTTTCTTAGAGAGCTCGCTTTGTTAGTTACCACCTAGTGCATGCAGACACAACGAAATGGCTGAAACTGATAGTAAAAACGATGCTCTAAATCGAGGAGACAAGCGTGCGTGAAGAAAGTAACCAGCAGCAGCAACCGTCACTACAAACGTGGCGGCTGGCGTGCACGAAAGCGGCTCGGTCAATGCATCATGGCGACACGCATCGGTGCATGCATGTGTTGGAAATATGCCCTAGAGGCAATAAAAAAAGTGTTTATTATTATATTTCCTTGTTCATGATAATTTTTTATTGTCCATTCTATAATCGTATTGATTGGAAACACATTACATGTGTGGATAAATAGACAACACTTTGTCCCTAGTATGCCTCTAGTGAACTAGCTCATTGATCAAAGATGGTCAAGGTTTCCTAGCCATTGACATGTGATGTCATTTCATAACGGGATCACATCATTGGGAGAATGATGTGATGGACAAGACCCAAACTATAAACGTAGCATATGATCGTGTCAGTTTATTGCTATTGTTTTCTGCATGTCAAGTATATGTTCCTATGACCATGAGATCATGCAACTCACGGACACTGGATGACTGTCTTGTGTTACCAACGTCGCAACATAACTGGGTGACTATAAAGGTGCTCTACAGGTATCTCTGAGGGTGTGTGTTGGGTTGGCATGGATCAAGATTGGGATTTGTTACTCCGTGTAACGGAGAGGAATCTTAGGGCCCACTCAATAATACAACATCACAATAAGCCTTGCAAGCAATGTGACTAAGTGTTAGTCATGGGATATTTTATTATGGAACAAGTAAAGATACTTGCCGGTAACGGGGTTGAACTAGGTATGGAGATACCGACGATTGAATCTTGGGCAAGTAACATATCGAAGAACAAAGGGAACATCATACGGGGTAAACTGAATCCTTGAGATAGAGGTTCGACTGATAAAGATCTTCATAGAATATGTAGGAACCAATATGGGAATCCAGGTCCCTCTATTGGTTATTGACCGTAGAGGTGTCTCAGTCATATCTACATAGTTCTCGAACCCGCGGGGTTTGCACACTTAAGGTTTGGTGACGTTTCGGTAGTATAGAGTTATGCATGGTGGTGACTGAAGGTTGTTTGGAGTCCCATATGAGATCCTGGACGTCATGAGGAGCTCCAGAATGGTCCATAGGTAAAGATTGATATATAGGAAATCCTATTTTGGTCGCCGGAAAAGTTTCGGGCTCATCGGTAGTGTACCGGGAGTGCCGGTAGTGTATCGGGAGACCATCGGAAGGGGTATATAGACCCAAGAGGCTACATGGGCTGTGGGAGAGTGAATACCAGCCCTTAGTGGGCTGGTGGAAGTCTCACATAAGGCTCATGCAGCTGGGAAGAAAAGCTCAAAGAGAAAAAGGTGGAAAAAGGCAAAAAGACCAAAATAAGGAGGAGTCCTTGTCCTACTAGGATTGGAGGAGGATTCCTTCTCTCCTCCCACTTTGGCCGAAGCCTAGAGGGCTTGGCCCTTGCGCCAAGACTCCTCCTCTCATCCTCTAATATATACTAGAGGTTTTAGGGGTTTTGCACTTGATTTTCAGCCACGTGCTACCCTCTCCTCTAGTGCATAGTTTCTCCTCTAGATCGGTTTTCTGCAGTGCTTAGGCGAAGCCCTATCGGAATTGCTCCACCACCATCACCGCGGCACCGTCACGCTGCCGGAGAACTCGTCTACCTCTCTGCTCCCTCTTGCTGGATCATGAAGGTGGAGAACGTCATCAAGCTTCACGTGTGCTGAACGCGGAGGTGTCGTCTGTTCGGTGCTTGATCGGGGCGGATCATGATTGGATTGCGGGACGCTTGGCGATTTGGATCGCGGGACGCTTGGCGATTTGGATCGCGAAGACATTCGACTACACCAACCGCGTTTCTTAACGCTTCCCTCTTAGCGATCTACAAGGGTACGAAGATCCACTCTCCCTCTTGTAGATGCTCATCACCATGGATAGATCTTGCGTGTGCGTAGGAAAATTTTTTGTTTCCCATGCAACGTTCCCCAGCAGTGGCATCATGAGCTAGGTCTATGTGTACATGAGATCTCGAGTAGAACACAAAGAGTTTGTGGGCATTGATGCTTAGATTGCTTCCTCCCTTGTTCGTGTTTTGGTTCAGCGGTATTGTGGGATGAAGCAGCCCGAAACAACCTTACTCGTACACTTACGAGAGACCAGTTCCACCAACTGACGTGTAACCTCGTTGCACAAAGATGGCTGGCAGGTGCCTGTTTCTCCTAGTTTATTTCGATCGGATTCGACAAAGGCAGTGCTTGAGAAGGTTGAAAAGCAACTTATGTATCACCATTGTGGTTTATGCGTAGGTGAGAATTTTTCTTGCTAGATACTCGTAGCAGCCACGTAAAACATGCAACAACAATTAGAGGACGTCTAACTTGTTTTTGCAGGGTATGTTGGGATGTGATATGGCCAATTACATGATGAGATATATGTGATGTATGAGATGATCATGTGTTGTATAGAATATCACGACTTGCATGTCGATGAGTACGGCAACCGGTAGGAGCCATAGGGTTGTCTTTAATTATTGTATGACCTGCGTGTCAATCATTAAGCGCTATATAATGCTTTACTTTATCGCTAAATGGTAGAAATAGTAATAGAAGCATGATGGGCATGACAACCCCGATGGCGACACGTTGATGGAGATCATGGTGTCGTGCCGGTGATGATGGAGATCATGCCGGTGCTTTCAAGATGGAGATCAAAAGCACAAGTTCATGGCCATATCATGTCACTTATGATTTGCATGTGATGTTAATCCTTTTATGCACCTTGTTTTGCTTAGTACGACGGTAGAATTATAAGGTGATCCCTCACTTAAATTTCAAGATGAATTGTGTTCTCCCTGAGTGTGCACCATTGCGAAAGTTCGTCGTGTCGAGACACCACGTGATGATCGGGTGTCATAGACTCTACGTTCACATACAACGGGTGCAAGCCAGTGTTGCACATGCAGAACACTCGGGTTAAACTTGACGAGCCTAGCATGTATAGACATGGCCTCGGAACACAAGAGACCGAAAGGTCGAACATGAGTCATATAGTAGATATGATCAACATGATGATGTTCACCATTGAAACCACCTCAACTCACATGATGATCGGACTTGAGTTGGTGAATTTGGATCATGTGACACTCAGATGACCTGAGGGATGTCAATTTGAGTGGGAGCTTTAGTAATTTGATTAACTAAACTCATTACCTTGAACAATAGTCTAAGTAACCTTTGCATATTTATGTTGTAGATCAATGTCTCGCGCAGTAGCACCCCTTAATTTTAATGTGTTCCTAGAGAAAGCTAAGTTGAAAGATGATAGAATTAACTTTGTTGACTGGGCCCGTAATCTTAGGATTATCCTCACGGCTTCCCAGAAATCATATGTCCTTGATGCACTGCTTGGTGACCAACCAGAAGACATGTCATCCGAAGACGTTAAGAACGCTTGGGACGCATGTTCTGGAGATTACTCAATAGTTCAGTGTGCAATATTCTATGGCTTAGAATCGGGACTTCAAAGATGTTTTGAACGTCATGGAGCATATGAGATGTTCCAGGAGTTGAAATTTATCTTTCAGAACAATGCCCGGGTCGAGAGGTATGAGACCTCCGATAAGTTCTATGCTTGCAAAATGGAGGAGAACGGGTCTATCAGTGAACATATACTCAGAATGTCTGGGTATTCGAATCGTCTAGTGGAGTTGGGAATTGCCCTTCCGCCAGAGGCGATGACTGACAGAGTTCTTCAATCACTGCCACCTAGTTACAAGAGCTTTGTGATGAACTATAACATGCACGGGATGAACAAGTCAATCGCCGAGCTATTTGCGATGCTAAAAGTCGCTGAGTCTGAAATCCAGAAAGAACATCAAGTGTTGATGGTCAATAAAACCACTAGTTTCAAGGAGAATGGCAAGGGCAAGGGCAAGAAGGGTAAAACCATGAAGGATGGCAAAGCAGTTGCTACTCCTGTAAAGAAGCCCAAGCATGGACCCAAGCCAGAAACTGAGTGCTTTCATTGCAAGGGAACTGGTCACTGGAAGCGGAACTGCCCCAAGTTCCTGTCTGACAAGATGGCGGCCAACGAAAAACAAGGTATATATGAAGTACATGTTATTGATGTGTACCTTACTAGCTCTCGTTGTAGTGCCTGGGTATTTGATACAAGTTCGGTTGCTCACATTTGCAACTCAAAACAGGAACTACGGAATATACGAAGGCTGCCGAAGGATGAAGTGACGATGCGCATGGGAAATGGTTCCAAGGTTGATGTGATTGTCGTCGGCACGCTCTCTCTTCAATTACCATCGGGATTAGTGATGAACCTGAATAATTGTTATTTAGTGCCTGCGTTAAGCATGAACATTATATCTGGATCTTGTTTATTGCGAGACGATTACTCATTTGAATCAAACAATAATGGTTGCTCTATTTATATGAGTAATATCTTTTATGGTCATGCACCCAATGTGAGGGGTTTATTCATATTAAATCTTGATAGTGATGACACACATGTTCATAACATTGATGCCAAAAGATGTAGAGTTGATAATGATAGTACCACTTTCTTGTGGCACTGTCGTATAGGTCATATTGGTGTAAAACGCATGAGGAAGCTCCATGCTGATGGACTTTTGGAGTCACTTGATTTTGAATCACTTGATACATGTGAAGCATGCCTCATGGGCAAGATGACTAAAATGTCGTTCTCCGGAACAATGGAACGGGCAAGTGACTTATTGGAAATCATACATACTGATGTGTGCGTTCCAATGAATGTGACAGCGCGTGGTGGATATCGTTATTTTCTCACCTTCACTAATGACTTAAGTAGATATGGGTATATTTACTTAATGAAACACAAGATGAAACGTTTCAAAAGATCAAGCAATTTCAGAGTAAAGTTGAGAATCATCATAACAAGAAGATTAAATTCATGCGATCTGATTGAGGAGGTGAATATCTGAGTTATGAGTTTGGTAGTCACTTAAGATAGTGTGGAATTGTTTCACAGTTGACACCACCGGGAACTCCACAGCATAATGGTGTGTCCGAACGTCGTAATCGAACCTTATTATATATGGTGCGTTCTATGATGTTTCTTGCTGATTTGCCACTATTGTTTTGGGGTAATGCATTAGAGACAGCTGCATTCACTTTAAATAGGGCACCATCAAAATCCGTTGAGACGACGCCATATGAACTATGGTTTGGCAAGAGGCCAGAGTTGTCATTTCTTCAAGTTTGGGGATGTGATGCTTATGTCAAAAAGCTTCAGCCTAAAAAGATGGAACCCAAGGCGTAGAAATGTGTCTTCATAGGATACCAAAAGAGACAGTCGGGTATACCTTCTATCTCAGATCCAAAGGCAAAGTGTTTGTCGCTACGAACGGAACAGTTCTTGAGAAAGAGTTTCTCTCGAAAGAATTGAGTGGGAGGAAAATAGAGCTTGATGAGGTTATTGAACTGTTACTTCAACCAGAGAGTAGCGCAACATAGAAAGATGTTTTTGTGGAGCCTACGACGGTTGAAGAGGAAGTTACTGATGATGATCACGAAGCTTCGGATCAAGTTACTATTGAACCTCGTAGGTCGACAAGGGCGCGTACTGCTCCTGAGTGGTACGACAACCCTGTCTTGGAGGTCATGTTGTTGGAAAACAATGAACCTACGAGCTATGGAGGAGCGGTGATGGGCCCGGATTCCGAGAATGGTTAGAGGCCATGAAATCCGAGATGGGATCCATGTATGAAAACAAAGTATGGACTTTGGAAGTATTACCTGAAGGGCGAAAGGCCATTCAGAACAAATGGATCTTTAAGAAGAAGACGGACGCGGACGGTAATGTCACCGTCTATAAAGCTCAACTTGTGTCAAAGGGTTTTTCACAAGTTCAAGGAGTTGACTACGATGAGACCTTCTCATCCATAGCGATGCTTAAGTCTGTCAGAATCATGTTGGCAATAGCTTCTTATTTCTACTATGAAATTTGGCAGATGGATGTCAAAACAGCGTTCCTCAACGGTTTCCTTGAGGAAGAGTTGTATATGATGCAACCAGAAGGTTTTGTAGATCCAAAGAATGCTGATGAAGTTTGCAAACTCCAGCGATCCATTTATGGGTTGGTTCAAGCATCTCGGAGTTGGAATAAGCGCTTAGATGAGGTGATCAAAGCATTTGGTTTTATACAAGTTTATGGAGAAGCTTGTATTTACAAGAAAGTGAGTGGGAGCTCTATAGCGTTTCTAATATTATATGTGGATGACATATTACTCATTGGAAACAATATAGAAATATTGGAAAGCGTGAAGGAATATTTGAACAAGACTTTTTCAATGAAGGACCTAGGAGAAGCTGCTTTCATATTAGGCATTAAGATCTATAGATATAGATCGAGACGCTTAATAGCACTTTCACAGAGCACATACCTCGATAAAGTTTTGAAGAAGTTCAAAATGGATCAGTCCAAGAAGGGGTTCTTGCCTGTGTTGCAAGGTGTGAAGTTGAGTAAGACTCAATGCCTAGTGACTACAGAAGATAGAGAAAAGATGAGTGTCATCCCCTATGCTACAGCCATAGGCTCTATCATGTATGCAATGTTGTGCACAAGACCCGATGTCAGCCTTGCCATAAGTATAGCTGGAAGGTTTCAAAGTGATCCTTGAATGGAGCACTGGGCGCCGGTCAAGAATATCCTTTAGTACCTAAAAAGGACTAAGGAAATGTTTCTCGTTTATGGAGGTGATGAAGAGCTCGTCGTAAAGGGTTACATCGATGCAAGCTTTGACACTAATCCGGATGACTCTAAGTCACAAACCGGATACATATTCATTCTCAACAGGGGAGCGGTAAGCTGGTGCAGTTCCAAGCAAAGCGTGGTAGCCGTTTCTACATGCGAAGCGGAATACATCGCAGCCTCGGAGGTGGTGAAGGAAGGTGTTTGGATGAAGCAGTTCATGACAGATCTTGGAGTAGTGCCCAGTGCACTGAATCCAATGACTCTATACTGTGACAACACTAGTGCCATTGCTCTGGCCAAGGAACCAAGGTTTCACAAGAGGACCAGACAAATAAAGCGACGCTTCATCACCATCCGCGATTACATCGAGGAGAAGGACATAAATATTTGCAAAGTGCACATGGATCTGAATGTTGCAGACTCGTTGACTAAACCTCTTCCAAGGGCTAAACATGATCAACACCAGAACTGCATGGGTGTTCGATTCATTACAATGTAAATCACATAGTGATGTGAACTAGATTATTGACTCTAGTGCAAGTGGGAGACTGTTGGAAATATGCCCTAGAGTTAATAAATAAAGTGTTTATTATTATATTTCCTTGTTCATGATAATTGTTTATTGTCCATGCTATAATTGTATTGATTGGAAACACATTACATGTGTGGATAAATAGACAACACTTTGTCCCTAGTATGCCTTAGTGAACTAGCTCATTGATCAAAGATGGTCAAGGTTTCCTAGCCATTGACATGTAATGTCATTTGATAACAGGATCACATCATTAGGAGAATGATGTGATGGACAAGACCCAAACTACAAACGTAGCATATGATCGTGTCAGTTTATTGCTACTGTTTTCTGCATGTCAAGTATATGTTCCTATGACCATGAGATCATGCAACTCACGGACAACGGAGGAGTGCCTTCTGTGTATCAAACGTCGCAACGTAACTGGGTGACTATAAAGGTGCTCTACAGGTATCTCCGAGGGTGTCTGTTGGGTTGGCACGGATCAAGACTGGGATTTGTTACTCCGTGTAACGGAGAGGTATCTCAGGGCCCACTCAATAATACAACATCACAATAAGCCTTGCAAGCAATGTGACTAAGTGTTAGTCATAGGATCTTGTATTATGGAACGAGTAAAGAGACTTTCCGGTAACGAGGTAGAACTAGGTATGGAGATACCGACGATCGAATCTCGGGAAAGTAACATACCGAAGAACAAAGGGAACATCATATGGGATTAACTGAATCCTTGACATAGAGGTTCGACCAATGAAGATCTTCATAGAATATGTAGGAACCAATATGGGCATCCAGGTCCCACTATTGGTTATTGACCGTAGAGGTGTCTCGGTCATGTCTACATAGTTCTCGAATCCGCAGGGTCTGCACACTTAAGGTTTTGTGACGTTTCGGTAGTATAGAGTTATTCATGGTGGTGACCGAAGGTTGTTCGGAGTCCCGGATGAGATCTCGGACGTCATGAGGAGCTGTAGAATGGTGAAGAGGTAAAGATTGATATATAGGAAGTCCTATTTTGGTCGCCGGAAAAGTTTTGGGCTCATCGGTAGGGTACCAGGAGTGCCGGTAGCGTACCGGGAGACCATCGGGAGGGGTATTTCGACCGAAGAGGCTACATGGGCTGTGGGAGTGTGAATACCAGCCCTTAGTGGTCTGGTGGAAGTATCACATAAGTCCCATGTGGCTGGGAAGAAAAGCCCAAAGAGAAAAAGGTGGAAAAAGGCAAAAAGACCAAAATAAGGAGGATTCCTAGTCCTACTAGGATTGGAGGAGGATTCCTCCTCTCGTCCCACTTCAGTCAAAGCCTAGAGGGCTTGGCCCTTGCGCCAAGCCTCTCCTCTCTTCCTCTTATATATACTAGAGGTTTTAGGGGGTTTGCCCATGATTTTCAGCCACGTGCTACCCTCTCCTCTAGTGCATAGTTTCTCCTCTAGATCGGTTTTCTGCAGTGCTTAGGCGAAGCCCTACCAGAATTGCTCCACCACCATTGCCGTGGTGCCGGCATGCTGCCGGAGAAATCGTCTACCTCTCTGCTCCCTCTTGCTGGATCAAGAAGGCGGAGATCGTCATCAAGCTGCACGTGTGCTGAACGCGGAGGTGCCGTCCGTTCGGTGCTTGATCGGGACGGATCGTGATTGGATCGCGGGACGCTGGGCGATTTGGATCGCGAACACGTTCGACTACACCAACCGCGTTTCTTAACGCTTCCCACTTAGCAATCTACAAGGATGCGTAGATACACTCTCCCCCTCATAGATGCTCATCACCATGGATAGATCTTGCGTGTGCGTAGGAAAAAAATTGTTTCCCATGCAACGTTCCCCAACAGCAGGCTCGGTCGGCGCATGCAGGCTCGGTCGACGCATCGTGGTGGCGCGCATCGACCCATCCAGGCAGGCTTGTTGGGTGCATGCATAGCAGGCTTCTGTCGTGGCAGCGCGCGTAGGCGGTTTAATGCGAGGGACGGCCCAACAAAACCATGGCCCAACGAAACCACGATCGAACAGCGACACCGCCCAATGCAGCCCCACTTGTCAGGTCCAACGGGTGACACAGTCCACCACGGCCCCACTATTCAGAGTTAACGATCAAGCCATTGACCCGACGGCAACGTCTATTGTGACCTGTTCTGAGGGTTTCGGGCAAGGAAGTGGGGAAAACGGAGCAAAAGTTAAGAGCGCGGGGATGAATGAGTAGAGCTAAGGAACCACGGGCACAAATGTAAAAATCCCAAATATGAGATGATTGAGTTATTCAATGAATTCCGGTTGAGCAAGTATGTTAAGAATCCCTATGTACCTCCCACTGATCCTTTACATCCCACACACGTACAGGAAATTGATATGCTTCATAATCTTAGAACTGTTAATCTTATCATTAGAGCATTGCCTAGAATTGTGTTTGATCAAATGAGGAATTTTGAATGTGCTTATACTTTGTGGAATGATTTGGAGAAATGATATCCAAATTATTCATTGAGTAATCTTGATGAAATTCTTCATAAATATATTGTCTTTGACAAAATGATACCTAGTGATCCTAAGTTTGATGATTATATATTCGAACTTAGGGACCTCATGTCTGCTGAAAGAGATGTCATCACTATCAACAACATCATTGTTGAATCCATTCGCATTCATAATCTTGAACATTTTCATGATCACAACTCTAACAAATCTCTTGTTTCTTATCATGAGTATTTCCCACTTGATGATGACAATGTGGAACATGGCTACTATGATGAAGATGAATTGTTCGACATCAAGTATGAGAAGACTATGAAGAATATAAGTCTCATGGAAAACTTCAAGGATTACATGTCCGGAGGAAAAGAGTGTATGCTCGAGAGTGGATGCACCGATCACATGACCGGAGATAGACACATGTTTCAAGAGATCACACAAAACCAAGGACCGCAAAAGTATGTGACTTTTGGAGACAACTCCAAGGGTAAGGTACTTGGTTTTGGTAAGGTGGTCATATCTCATGATAGCTCTATTCAAAATGGCATTCTTGTTGAATCCCTTGGCTACAATCTTATTTCTGTATCTAGACTTGCTGACTTTGGTTTTACTCTTCTTTTTACAAAAGTAGATTGCCAAGTGTTTCATCAAGATAATCATATCATGTTCTTTACCGGTTTCTGTAGAGGTGATCTATACATTGTCGATTTCACTAAGAGATCTAAACCCCGCACTTGTCTTATTGCAAAATCTTCTAAAGGTTGGCTTTGGCATAGAAGACTAGGACATGTTGGTATGCGTAATCTAGACAAGGTCATCAAAGGTGATCATATACTTGGTGTTAAAGATGTTATCTTTGACAAAGATAGAATTTGTAGTGCTTGCCAAGATGGAAAACAAGTAGGTGGAAGTCATCGCGTAAAGAATATCAACACTACTAGGATACCACTTGAGTTGCTTCAAATGGATCTTCTTGGTCCCAATGCTTACAAAAGTCTTGATGGAAATTCCTTTGGTCTAGTTATAGTTGATGTTTTTCTATATTTACGTGGGTATTCTTTCTTGATGATATGTCGCAGGTGCAAAAGATCTTCAAGAACTTTGATTGCAAAGCGCAAATCCGGTTTGAAGTGAAGATCAAGTAAGCTCGAATGGACAACAGATCTGAGTTCAAGAACACAAATGTGGATTCTTTTCTTGGCGAAGAAGGGATTTCACATGAGTTCTCGCCTACATACATGCCTCAACAAAATGGAGTTGTTGAGAGGAAGAACCAAAATCTTGTAGAGATGCTAGAACGATGCTCGACGAATACAAGACGCTAAGACACTTTTGGGAAAAAGTCGTGGAAACAACTTGTCATGCTACGAACCGACTCTACCTTCACAAGCTTCTCGGTAAAATCGCATACGAGCTACTCACTGGTAACAAGCCCGAAGTTGGATACTTTCTAGTATTTGGCTCCAAGTGTTACATTCTTGATAACCATCGTTGTTCTAAATTTTTTCCTAAATCTCATGAAGGTTTCCTACTCGGTTACGGATCAAACTCTCACACTTACCATGTCTACAACAACTTCACTCGAAAAGTTGAAGAGATGGTAGATGTGAAGTTTGATGAATCTAATGGTTTGCAACTCAAATAATTGCCAAATGATGTAGGACATAATGAACCTTCGGAAGCTATCCATGACTTGTCCATTGGCAAGATTCGACCCATGGAGGTGAAGGAAAGTACTTCATCAACTCAACTGGAAGCCCCTACTTCACATCAAGGTGAACCTCAACAGGAAATGGAGGCATCCACAAGCGGTACTCGGCAAGATGAAGAGGATAAATAAGTTCATCATGATGATCCATGATACGTATCAATCATATCTACTTTTCCTGACACTTTTGCTCTTGTTTTGGACTCTAATTTGCATGATTTAAACGAAACTAACCCGGACTAACGTTGTTTTCAACAGAACTACCATGGTGTTGTTTTGTGCATAAATAAAGTTCTCGAAACAGAAAAAAACTTTTTGGAGACTTATTTCAGAATATTTGTGAATTATTGGACCCAAAAAGTGTCGAAGAAGGGGGCTACGGTGGGCAGCACCCACCAGGGCGCACCAGCCCCCCTGGGCGCGGCCTGGTGGGTTGTGCTCACCTCGTGGTCCCCTTGAACCTAATTCCAACACTATAAATTTCCATTATTGGAGAGAGAAAATAGGGAGAAAGTTTTATCATATTTCACGAGACGGAGCCGTCGCCACCTCCTGTTCTTCATCGGGAGGCTGGATGTGGAGTCCGTCTAGGGCTTCGGAGAGGGGAATCTTTGGTCTTCGTCATCATAAACCCTCCTTCATCACCAATTACATGATGCTCCCCACCGGGAGTGAGTAATTCCTTTGTAAGCTTGCTGTTCGGTGAAGAGTTGGATGAGATTCATCATGTAATCGAGTTAGTTTTGTTAGGGCTTGATCCCTAGTATCCACTATGTTCTAAGATTGATGTTGCTATGACTTTGCCATGCTTAATGCTTGTCACTAGGGCCCGAGTGCCATGATTTCAGATCTGAACCATTTATGTTATCACCATCATATCTATGTTCTTGATCAGATCTTGCCTAGTCATATGCACCTATCACGTGTTATGACCCGTAAACCCCATAGTGACAATATTTGGGATACTTTCCGGTGATGAACATAATTTGAGGAGTTCATGTATTCACTATGTGTTAATGCTTTGTTCTGGTTCTATTTTAATAGGAGGACTTAATATCCCATAGTTTCCTTATGGACCCCTATGCCATGGGAGGGTAGGACAAAAGATGGCATGCAAGTTCTTTTCCACAATATGTATGATTATTTACGGAATACATGCCTACATTACATTGATGAACTGGAGCTAGTTCTGTGTCGCCCTAGGTTATGACTGTTATATGATGAATATCATCCAACGAATACACCAATCCAGTGCCTACGAGTTTTCCACATATTGTTCTTGCTAAGTTACTACTGTTGTTGTTACTGTTGCACTTGCTACAAAATCACTATTGCTATCGTTACTACTACTATCATTGCTACTACTGCTATCAAACTATCATATTACTATGCTACTGATCACTCTGATGCAGATATTTAATCTCCAAGTGTGGTCGAATTGAAAACTCAACTTCTAATACACTCAAATATTCTTTGGCTCCCCTTTTGTCGAATCTATAAATTTGGGTTGAATACTCTACCCTTGAAAACTATTGCGATCCTCTATACTTCTGGGTTATCAAGACCTTTTTCTGGCGTCGTTGCCGTGGAGCATATATATATTTATTGATTCACTTGGGATTTATATCAATTGATCTCTATGAAGTATTTGAAGGATACTAAAGCCAAGATTTTTCCCTCTACGACGAGGGGAGGTAAGGAACTACCATCTAGCTTTGCACTTGATTCACCTTCGGTTAAGAGTAAGTTTGCAACACCACAAAAAGTTATTAATCCTGATATTCATGATGCTTGTTCTGCTAGGAATGATGCTTATGATGATGCTACTACCACGCTTGATGATAATGTGCCATTAGGAGAATATCTTGATGAACAAATTGATAGAGCTAGAGAAAATGAAATCATTGAAACCGATGAAACTACTGAAACTGATGAGGTATTTGAAACTGATAATTATGAAACACCTATTAGGCCAATATCTCCTAGATTTGAAATGCCTAAGATACCTGAGGGTTATGCTTTGGATGGAGAAGTAGCTAGAGAGATTCTTGTTTGTAAGGATAGAAATGATCTTAAGAAACTATTATGCAAGTATAAAGAAAGACTTTAAATGATAGAATGAAATGTGATACTAAGTTTTCTACTTCACCTACCTTTGTTACCGATAAGGATTTTGAATTATCCGTTGACCTAGAGTTAATTACTTTGGTTGAATCGGATCCTTTTCATGTCTATGAAACTGAAACTGCAGTGACACATCTAACTAAGCTGAATGATATAGTCACCCTATTTGTTCATGATGAGAAAAATCGCTACTATTATATTCTGAAATTATTTCCATTCTCATTAAAGGGTGATTCTAAGATGTGTTACAATATTGTTGCTCCTGGTTGTGTGCGTAGTCCCTAGGATATGATTTGCTACTCTGAAATATATTTTCCTGCTCGTAAGAAATAAGCCGCTTTACAGGAAATATTTAACTTTGTGCAAATTGAAGAAGAGAGTGTCCCACAATCTTGGGGGAAGCTTCTCCAATTGTTCAATTCTTTACCTAATCATCCTCTTAAGAAAAATGAAATACTTGATATCTTCTATAATAGACTAACTGATGCTTCTAGGGACTTCCTAGATAGTTGTGTTGGTTGTGTTTTCTAGGAACGAACTGTTGGACAAGCTGAGGAACTAGTGAATAATATATTGAACAATTATAATGATTGGACTATCCCTGAACCAACACTTGAACACACTCCGAAGAAGAGGGGTATCTTATTTATCAATCTTAAAGATATGCAAGAGGCAAACAAATGTATGAAGGAAAAAGGTATTAAGGTTGAGGATATTAAGAATTTACCACCAATTGAAGAAATACATAGACTTGACACACCACCACCTCCACGGGTAGTAAAGGTAAATTCTTTATTAAAATTTTATGAAAATGATATCCCTTACAATAAACATCCTAGCCAATGCTTATATGGGTTTGAAAATTACATTAGGAAAGACGATCACTTCAACGCAAATGTCCTAAAACCATTGAAATATAATTCTAATATGATTGCTCGCTTGAGTGACTTATTATTTAGAATCAGTATTGATGTTAGAGGTGTAGGAAAACATGGCTCTATGGTTCAAACTCAGTTAGAACAAGATGCTAAATCGCAAAGAGAATTCCTTGAAGAAATGAATATTAATATGAATGATCATGTTGTTAGAAAAAGTGACTAGAGGAGGTAGAATGACGCAAGAACCTCTTTATCCTGAAGGTCACAATAAAACAATTGAAGAAGGCCCTCAAGGAATTAATGTTGATGCACCTAGTCCTTCTAAAAAGAAAAACAAAAAGGAAAATGATAGGACATTTACCTTCACAAGCTTCTCGGTAAAAAGACATACGACCTACTCACCGGTAACAAGCCCCGAGTTGGATACTTTCGAGTATTTGGCTCCAAGTGTTACATTCTTGATAACCATTGTCGTTCTAAATTTGCTCCTAAATCTCATGAAGGTTTCCTACTCGGTTACGGATCAAACTCTCACACTTCCCGTGTCTACAACAACTTCACTCAAAAAGTTCAAGAGACGGTAGATGTGAAGTTTGATGAATCTAATGGTTCGCAACTCAAACAATTGCCAAATCATGTAGGAGATAAGGAACCTTCGGCAGCTATCCATGACTTGTCCATTGGCAAGATTCATCCCATGGAGGTGAAGGAAAGTCCTTCATCAACTCAAGTGGAAGCCCCTACTTCACGTCAAGGCAAACCTCAACACGAAATAGAGGCATCCACAAGCGGTACTCGACAAGATGAAGAGGAGGAAGAAGTTCATCATGATGGTCCATGATAAGTGTCCATAGTATCTACTTTTCCTAACACTTTTTCTCTTGTTTTGGACTCTAATTTTCATGGTTTGAATGGAACTAACCCAGACTGACGTTGTTTTCAGTCGAACTACCATGGTGTTGTTTTTGTGCTGAAATAAAAGTTCTCAGAACGGAATGGAACTTTTTGGAGAATTATTTCAGAATATTTGAGAATTATTGGAGCCAAAAACCACGAGAGAAGGGGGCTAGGGTGGTCAGCACCCACCAGGGCATGCCATCCCCCTGGACGCGGTCTCGTGGATTGTGCTCACCTCGTGGGCCCCCGACTCTAATTCCAGTGCAATAAATTCCCATTACAGGAGGAAAAAATCAGGGAGAAGGTTTTATCGCGTTTCACGAGATGGAGCCGCCGTCACCTCCTGTTCTTCATCGGGAGGCCAATTCTGGAGTCCGTTTGGGGCTCCGAAGAGGGGAATCTTCGGTCTTCATCATCATCAACCCTCCTCATCGCCAATTCCATGATGCTCCCCACCAGGAGTGAGTAATTCCTTTGTAGGCTTGCTGGTTGGTGTGGAGTTGGACGAGATTGATCATGTGATCGAGTTATTTGTGTTAGGGCTTGATCCCTATTATCCACTATGTTCTAAGATAGATGTTGCTATGACTTGGCCATGCTTAATGATTGTCACTAGGACCCAAGTGCCATGATTTCAGATTTGAACCATTTATGTTATTACCATTATATCTATGTTCATGATCCGATCTTGCCTAGTCATATGCACCTATTACGTGTTATGATTCGTAAACCCAATAGTGACAATATTTGGGATACTTTCTGGTGATGATCGGAATTTGAGGAGTTCATGTATTCACTATGTGTTAATGCTTTGTTTTGGCTCTCTATTAAAAGGAGGCCTTAATATCCCTTAGTTTCCTTATGGATCCCGCTACCACAAGAGGGTAGGACAAAATATGCCATGCAAGTTCTTTTTCATAAGCGCGTATGACTATTTCCGGAATACATGCCTACATTACATTGATGAACTGGAGCTAGGTCTGTGTCGCCCTAGGTTACGATTGTTATATGATGAGTATCATCCAACGAATACACTGCTCAAGTGCTGTGACTTTTCCAAATATTGTTCCTGCTAAGTTACTACTATTTTTGTTACTGTTGCACTTGCTAATAAATCACTGTTACTATTGTTACGACTACTATCACTTCTACTAGTGCTATCAAACTATCATATTACTGTGCTATTGATCACTCTGCTGCAGATATTTAATCTCCAGGTGTGGTTGAGTTCACAACTCAACTTCCAATACTCTCAAATTTTCTTTTGCTCCCCTTGTATCGAATCTATAAATTTGGGTTGAATACTCTACCCTTGAAAACTGTTGCGATCCCCGATACTTGTGGGTTATCAATCCACCACAACCACCTTCACCACCACCTCAAGGCAATGACACCTTCAACAAAAATAAAGAAGAAGAAAATGATGAGGAAGCCCCACCATCCAACAAGCAAAAGTTACCCCGAGTTCGAGCAAGAGTGAACAAAAATCATCCTCTAGATCAAATCTTCGGTGACATACAAACCGGGAGGATAAATTGCTCTAAAACTTGATTGTTTAGCTTTTGTGAGCACTACTCATTTATCTCTAGTATTGAGCATTTGATGGTAGAAGCAGCTCTTCATGACCAGGATTGGGTGAATGCTATGCACGTGGAGCTACACAACTTCGAGAGGAATAAAGTGTGGACACTAGTGGAGAAGCCCAAAGACGAGGAAAACGTCATCAGAACCAAATGGGTGTTTCGGAACAAACAAGATGAAGACAGTCAAGTCATACACAAGGCGCGTCTTGTGGCTCAAGGCTACACCCAAGTCGAAGGTATGGACTACGGTGAAACCTATGCCTCGTTGCTAGACTTGAAGCTATCTGCATTCTTCTTGCTTATGCTAATCACCATGATATCACGCTTTACCAAATGGATATTAAAAGTGCGTTTTTAAAATTTGGTAGACATGGAACTAAGAGAATGGCCAATATGAACCAGAAAATATACAAGATGATAGTTATGAAAAATGATAAATATTTGGTTTTCATACATGATGGTTCAGAAGTTCTACCACTAAAAATAGGAATTCAGTTCTTCCAAGTATTTAGAAGTAACTAACATTCTATTGGAAAAATATATGGGCACAGCAACGCGCGCCAACCATGATCTAGTTTGTCCTTAGGACTCAGTGTTGCCGGTCATGTACTAAAAATAATCCACCCATCTATCAGTCAATATGTATGTATGCCTTGTGTGGCGTTCCATCTATGATGGCCTAGATTGAAATGTACATTTAGTTATGCTTGAAGGGTGTGGTATAATTTTCTCTATGTACTCAACATATTTTGTGATAGATGTTCCATAATTTTTCGTGACAAACATCTCTAACTTCCTTGCGTAGTTAGTGATGACGTACTAAAATATACTTGTATTTCATGAAATAGATATGTGAATTTTTTTTTGTATAACTAATAGGAATTGGGGCATCATGATTGTAGATCTATAAATGGTTGTTGGGAACAGCAATTGGAGGGAAATATGACACAGTTGAGTTGTTACTGCAAAAAAGGTGTATCATATCTAATTGTAGTAGGGCGGTGGTTCGTAAAATATACACTTAAGTGGCTTGCCATCCTAATATGTGTCTTTTCTATTTTTGCAACATAAGCTCAGATTCTATCCTAGTCAGACATCGAAGAACATACAATAGCCCTAGCCCAGCAAGTCTGGGTCGCTGCACCCGCATATGTGAGAGAAGAGGGTTGGGGTGAAATTTTCATTTTTCAACACAGATTTGATATATTTTACAGCCTCATTAATGAGACCAAATCGGTGACTATGCCTTTCTAACCATCCAATTATCAAAAATAGTGCCCTTGTGACCAAGATCGTCTATTTGACTCCCGAGCTCATCTACTCCCGTTATTATGAATAGTAAAATAAAAATACTAGAAAAATCAAAATTTTCTTTTGCTTGGAAGATTCTTTGATGCATGAGGTCGGTATGAAATTTCAGCTGATTCAGACATCTGAGTTTGGACCCTTTTTGGTGAGAGCTACTTAGATGTGCAAACGAGCTGAAAACTGGCACGGACCTCATGCACTGAAACATCTTACATGCAACACAAATTCAAATTCGAAAAATTAGTTTTTCTTGAATTTACCATTCGTCGGGTGTAGATGGCTCCGGGCTCATAAATGGATATTCGCCTTCTAGCCATCAAATTATCAATAATAGTGCCCTAATACTATCCAACTATCAACTATAGTCGCATAGGGGTAGATTAACAAGCCAAAGACACTACCGGGCTCTATTCGTTTAAAGCTCGTGAGTGGTTAACACAATACAATGTGTGACGTATAGGATGAGAGTGCGGGTGTATTTTACAAATGACCATGGTAACTAGAGGACGAGGCACGCTAGTTTGTTCCCTTCTATGAGTAGATGGGTTGAAGTCTAAGAAATGTTGCATCTTGCTAAGTTTGAGGAGATGAAATAGGTTTTATTCATTAAAACAACTTTATTAGCTCAAAGATTTACTGTGGAGCACTCATTGAGCTCACCAAAGGATCCATCCCTATATAGTACCCACTTAACCATCCCATCCAACTATTGGTTGGTCTTCTTTTACCTAAAATCTAAAAATTGTTGATGTTCTCGAGCAGCCGCTCTGCCACACACATGCACATGTCTTTTTTTTCTAATGCATGCAGCCGTTGGCATTAAATGTGTCCAAATTAGTCACAATATTTGAAAAATCAAATCCATGTGCATTTATTTTTGGGATTTTCTAAAGTCATATTTTTTTAACTGTGTGGCGAAATTCAAAGTCGTTTCACCATTGGAATCCGTGATGAGATCTTTGAAACTAGAACTCGCATGGGTAGGATGAAAAAAATGATGCCAACTCTGGTGCTATATGATGTAACTCTATTATTGTATGGTGCAACTTTAGTACTACATGGTGCAACTTTTTTCGAACTAATTTTGGAGTTGCATGATCCAACTTCTCACGAGGTTAAAACATAGCAACCATGACAATAACTTCTTTTGTTATGCAACTAGTCTACTGTCTCAACCAACTACCTAGTAGTCGATGTGTAACCCCCTCCCTATTCGTGTATATGTAGTTCTTCACAACTATGAAACCACATATGCTCCCTTGGTGGTTTTGATAATTCATGACAACATACATTGTCTCTTGGACTAATAGTTTTCCTAGCTTATTTCAAATGAAGTCCACACAGAGGATTGACTAAAGGATTGTGTGGAGAACCTCTCCAAGGAAAGGAAGGAATAGAATTGGTCATGCTTCAAGAATGAGGACTCTACATTTTTCATTTTGTGAGAAATCATTTTTGAGTCTATAGGAAAGCCAGTACTATTAAAAGGGGGTGAGGTAAATATGATGATATGGTTGCTCAAGTGCTTAGAAATTAGCCACCAAAAATACTCACCCACTTTCCCACACAAATCTTCTGCCCAAAGCCATAAGTCAAAATAGGTGACACCAACATTTCCCAATCGGATCCACCGAGTTTTACCCTAGACAGAAGCCAAACCAAACCCTACATCTCGGTACAACCAACATTTCGTTCGGTGCAACCAAAACCAATGACCAACTCTCTGTTAGCCATTTTCAAGAATCGGTCCCACCGAGTACTGGACGAACTCTATGTCAACCAATTTCTTAAAATCGGTCCCACCAAGTTTGGGGAATCGGTCTCAACGAGTTTTTGTAACTGCCTAGTTCACCCATATCGATACCACTGAGATTCATATATCGGTCTCACCAAAAATGCCAAAGTTGCCACATTTTGCACTAGTCGGGGCAACCGAGTTTTCACTTCGGTTTCATCGAGTTGGAAAATCATGTTGTAACGGTTAGATTTTTGGCGATGCCTATATATACCCCTCCACCACCTCTCAGTCGCAAGAGAAGCACTATCATGCCCAAGATGCGATCATATCCTTATTTCGGCACGACGGCCTTGACAGGGATAGAAGCGCATCTCGTCGTGTTGCAAGAATGGAAATCATTACGAGTACATGTACAGAAGAGATGAGTATATAGAATTGGCTTACACTCGCCACAAGCTACATCAAAGTCACATCAATATAACAACATACTCAAACATCATATAGAAGAGCAGGGTCCGACTACGGACGAAACCAAACGATAAAATGACACCCATCCTTGCTATCCCAGGCTGCCGCCTGGAACCCATCCTTGATCGATGAAGCAGAAGAAGAAGAACTCCAAACCAAAACAAGCATCACGTTCACGTCAAATCATTGCATTACCTGTACATGTAACTGTTGTTGTAGTAATCTGTGAGCCACAGGGACTTAGCAATCTCATTTCCAAGGGTATCAAGAATATTAAAGCTTGATGGTGAGGTATGGTTAAGTGGTGTGTCTGCAGCAAGCGAATAAGCATTTATTTGAGTGGCTAACTTACGAATACAGAAAGTAAAGTATGGTGGTCTACGCATAATGGACATGAACTAGTAATGATCACTAATTGATCATGAACACCTACTTACGTCAATCATAACCCCACCGTGTCCTCTCTCGGATAAGGACTCACGAGAAGAGAGAGTCACGGTTACGCACATAGTTGGTGTATTTTATTTGAGTTTACTTCAAGTTGGCTATGACCGGATGTTAAACAAAGTATCCAAGTTTGGCACATAACCGCGGGCATGGCTTTTTGAAAGATTTAACCCTGCAAGGGTGCTCCAACTCGTCCATCACAAATTAACCACATGTCGTGGGAATAACCTCGAGCACGGATCTCGTGATCATCCTAGGCAATTCCAAAGGAAATCCGACACCTCGAGATAGCCCGAAGAAGATTAGAGTTCCTCACGCAAGACATTCATGAAAGGTAAAACAAATCTAGCAAGGCCTCCCGACGTGTCGACCATCCTGATAGGAGCCGCGTATCTCGTTCTCAGGACATGGCGGATAAGCTAGTGTAGAGTGGCCTGATAGAAATCACCCAAGTTGCCCTGGGGTGGTCCCGCATAGTGCTCTTGTTTGGACCAACACTCATGAGGAGCACTGGCCCGGGCTTTTGATTAATTATCCGCGGGGTGATCATGCCATATGCAAATTTTAATTGTTATTAAGCAAATAGTACCAATGTTGGGCCTTGCCAGACAAGCTTTATCCTAAAATGAAAATCAAGGGGGTCCCCATAACAACCACGAGCATGTTAGGAGCGCTCAATTATGGAACATAACACCGGTTCACAAGTAACTAGGGCACTACTGGAATCAGACAATTTGCCGTCTGCCAGCTCTTTGCCGTTTGCTAGCACGCAAAGAGTGTCTTTGCCAACAGCTAGCACAAAGCAGACGGCAAAGAGCTGGCAGACGGCAAAGAGGGGCTTTGCCATCTGCTAGCTCTTTGTCGTCCGCTAGCGGACGGCAAAGAGGTGGGTGGGGTCCAGTTGATGGCTGTACTATAACGGCCCACCACCCCACCTCTTTGTCGTCCGCTAGCGGACGGCAAAGAGGTGGATACCTAAACCGCTAACGGCGCACCCCCACACCTCTCATCTCTCTCCCCCGACCCATCTCCCCAGCCCCCACCCCCAACCGCGCCCCCGCACCGGCCGCCGCCCCGCCCCTGTGCTCCCGGCTACCGTCGCGCCCCCGTCGTGCCCCCGCCGCCGGCCCCCCGTCGCGCCCCCGCCGCCGGTCGCGCTCGCGCCCCCACCGCCCGCGCCCACCGCCGGCCCCCATCGCGCCCCCACTGCCCCCAACCCGCCGCCCATGCCCACCTCCGGCCGGACGCCTCCTCGCCCGTGCCCACCGCCGCCCGCCCCCCCCCCCCCCCCCCCCCGCCGGCCGCCGCCTGCGCCCCTCACCCCCACCGCTGACCGCCACCCGCGCCACTCACCCCACCGCTGCCCGCGCCCCTCACCCCCACCGCAGGCCGCCACGGACGCCCCCCTGCCGGCCGCTGCCCCACTCCGGTGAGCCCCCTCCCCCTCTTTTTTCATTTTTTAGGTGTAGTTAGTTAGTTAGTTGTAATTTAGGTGTAGTTAGTTAGTTGTAATTTAGGTGTAGTTAGTTAGTTAGTTGTAATTTAGGTGTAGTTAGTTAGTTAGTTGTAATTTAGGTGTAGTTAGTTAGTTAGAAGAAAAGGACGAGGAGGAGAAGAAAAGAAGAAAAAGAAGAAGGAGAATAAGAAGAAGAGGAGGAGGAGGAGGGGTGCATCGGCGCCGACGTAACCGGGTCAAGGATCGCCGACACGACACCACCGACACCCCGACACCCGACACGACACCCCGACACCCCGACACGGCACCCCGACACCCCGACCCCGACACGACACCCCCTACACCCCGACCCTGACACGACACCCCGACACCTCGACCCCCGACCCCGACACGACACCCCCCACACCCCGACACGACACCCCGACCCCGACACGACACCCCGACACCCTGACACGGCACCCCCGACCACGACACAGCACCCCGACCCCAACACGACACCCTCGACACCCCGACCCCGACACGACACCCCGACCCCGACACGACACACCGACACCCCGACACGGCACCCCGACCCCGACACCCCAAGACCCCAACACAGCACCCCGACCCCGACACCCCGACACGGCACCCCCGACCACGACACAACACCCCGACCTCGACACGACACCCCCGACACCCCGACCCCGACACGACACCCCGACCCCCCGACACGGCACCCCCGACCCCGACACAAGTCATATATTTGTGAATTATGAGTTAGGTCATATATTTTTTGATTTTGTTGTACAGAACATCATATTTATGTTGATCAGGTGGATTTAAATGTGCAGTTGATTCGTCACTGCGAGGGTCTAGTGTTCGACGACCTCCCCGTGTGTTTGACGAGCTCCGCCCCTGCATTCGTGGGTGAGCACAAATGACATCTCCTCCTGCACCCTTCATTTCCTCTATTCCGATCTCCGTGCCGATGAAACTTGCTAGCTATAGGTGTCTTCAATCATCAGTATGCATGACCACAATGCATCTCCCATTTGAAAGGGTTACATCTATAAATATGCATTCATTAGCATGTTTATAACCGTGATTCTTTCGAATTCTCCAACGTTATCCATGGACAGCCTGAGTATGTGTAGATTGGGTTCATTTTCCCATATGCTCTGCTCTAGATCGGATGCAGAATTTTGTCAGTGCCTCCTTGTTGTTCTCCGGGTACACATCCTCTCTGCTTATTGCCGAGATGTGTATCAGGAGAACAGCGGGGAGGTGCTGCCAAAATTGTGTGTCGGATCCGGAGTGGAGCACGGGAAAACAAACCCAATCTCCACATACTCGCGTGGGATTAGGACCTATCTTTACCTACTAGCGTCTAGGTTGCATTGACGTAATGAAACTGACAAACTCTATTAACTTATGAATATGGTTTGCTGAATTATGTATATATTTTGTGTGTGTCGAGTAGCTAGGCAGGATGAGTGATCGTGGGTGGATGTACACCGGTCACACTAGTCAGAAAGACATGACCCATGAATGGTTAACAAAAACCAAGGAGTTTGTGAGAGTCGCATTTGCAAATGGACAGAAAACAACCTGGTGCCCTTGTGTCGATTGCGACAACTGTAAGAAGAAGTCAGAGTTTGAAATGATCAAACACCTGCAGAAGTGGGATTTTACGGCTAATTATACGGTCTGGACATTTCATGGTGAGTCTTCAAAACGTGCCAGAGCTGAGGTGCTTCGTCGTCGCACCGACGAGCATGGTACCGGGATTCAAGACATGGTGCAAGACTTTGATGATGCTCGGGATTTGGACGATGAGATGGAGGAATCTACAAAGGCCTTTTATGAAATGTTGCAGTCTTTAAAACGTCCTCTCCACGAGCACACTGAGCTTTGTCAGCTGGATGCCATCGCGCAAGTAATGGCTCTAAAGGCTCAGTTCAACCTGGGCAGAGAATGCTACGACGCGATGATCACGATATTTGGACGCTTTCTACCCAAAGGCCATGTATTGCCACCAAACCTGTACCAGTTGGACAAAATCCTACGTGCACTTAAGATGCCCTATGAGAAGATAGATGCCTGTGAGAATGGATGTGCCCTATTTAGGCTTGAGTATGCGGGCTTGAACTATTGCCCCATTTGCAATGCTTCCAAGTATGCTCTGGTAGACAACGGTATGGGTGAGAAGAGTCAGACCAAAATCCCCATTAATGTTCTTCGTATCTGCCAATCTTACCAAGACTTCAGCGCCTTTTCATGGTCGAAGAGACGGCTAGAAAGATGACGTGGCATAAATTGGGAAAAAGAACAGAACTGGATGTAGATGGGAATCCGATGTTGGGACACACTTTAGACGCTTTTGCGTGGAAGCACTTCGATGCATTACATAAGGATAAAGCGGCAGATCCAAGGGATCCTCGAGTTGCCATCAGCATGGATGGGTTCAATGTGTATGGTATGACGGCAGCACAATACAGTTGTTGCCCTGTATTTTTCATTCCACTCAATCTCCCCCCGGAGAGATTATGAAAAGAAAGAACATTTTCCTAACATTGATAATTCCAGGGCCCAAATATCCGGCGAAGAATACGAATGTGTACATGCAACCGCTTAAGGATGAATTGCAAGAAGCCTGGGATAATGGGATCAAGACATACGTCGCCGCTACAAAAAACAACTTCAAAATGCATGTGTGGTACATGTACTCGATGCATGACTTGTCGGTGTATGCATTATTCGTTGGCTGGTGTGTGTGCATGGAAGGTTTCTGTGCCTCACATGCAAGGAAGCTCTTCAGTTCTATTGGCTGGAGGCGGGTCGCAAGTTTTCTTGCTTCGACATGCATAGACAGTTCCTGGATCCTGACCACAAGTTCAGAAAAGACAAGAAGAATTTCATCAAAGGTATAGTTGTCAAAAACATTGCACCACCTGCGTTGACAGGCCAACAGATCCTGGATCAGATAAACTCTCTCGAGCCGGATCCAGATCGTCCAGGGTATTTCAAAGGGTATGATACGGAACACGCCTAGACTCACAAGATATGTTCGTGGGATCTGCCTTACTTTAAAGACCTCCTTTACCCACACAACATCGACGTGATGCACACTGAAAAGAATATCGCGGAGGCCCTTTTTGGTACATTGTTCGGCATAGAGGGGAAGTCGAAGGATAATCCTAAGGCTAGAGTTGACCAGGAGGCTCTATGTGATAGACCGTTATAAAACATTCGACAACCGAAAGGAAAGAAGAACCGGAGGAAGCCAAAGGCATGGTTCAATCTTGGAAGGCCATCTATGGGGGAAATGATCTTGTGGGTGAAAATGCAGTTGATGTTCCCCGATGGGTATGCAGCGAATCTAAAGAGGGGAGCGAGTCTTGACAAATTGAAAATATTTGGTCTCAAGAGTCATGATTGGCACATATGGCTTGAGCGGGTAATGCCGGTGATGTTGCGTGGCTTTATCCCTGAGGATGAATGGCTAGTATTGGCAGAGCTGAGCTATTTCTTCCATGCTCTTTGTGCAAAAGAACTATCGCCTGACGTGCTAGACGAACTAGAAGAGTTAGTGTCGGAGTTGATCTACAAATTAGAAAAGATCTTTCCACTGGGCTTCTTTAATCCAATGCAGCATTTGTTTTTGCATCTCCCGACCGAGGAAAAATTGGGGGTCCCGTGCAAAATCGTTGGTGCTTCTCAACTAAGAGGATGCAGAAGACGCTTCGAGCAAAATGTAAAAATGAACATAGAGTTGAAGCATCGATGGCCGAGGCATTCATTACTGAGGAGGCAGCAAACTTTGTGACAGCACACTACACAGCCCAGAATCATCATTTGCATAGTCCAAAGCCTCGGTACAATGGTGGCGACCGTGAGAAAGGTCGATCCAACCTCAGCCTATTCAAAGGGAAGCTCGCACCAGTCGGTGCTTTGAAATCAATAGGGTTGGATGTCGAAGAATGACGGACCATTTTGTTGTATATCTTCAACAACCTAACAGAAGTGCGGTCGTACATCGAGTAAGTTCTCGGTACATTGTTTTGCAACTTCTAATTCCTTTGAAATGCTCTTATTCCCGGATATGTGATACAGTCGATACGTTGCCAAATTCTCGGAAGGAGCGGTGATCCAAAAGGATTCCACCGAAGAGTATGAGCTTCTGGCAAAGCATGGAGGCGGGTATCCCGGTTTCATCTCTTGGTTCAAGCAAACTATAATTTCCATTAATTAGACAATTTCATTTCTTCGCCTAGTTTGCGATTAATGCAACAATCCTTTGGTATTAAACTTGTAGGCTAATGCAGAGTCTATGGACTCCGAATTGAGACAAGTTGCTAATGGTTTTGGCTTTAAGGTCCGTTCATTTGATAAATGCAACATCAACGGGTATCGCTTTCGTACTTTTGGCAAAGAGCTATCTATGTCCGACCGAAAGTCTACAAATTGTTGTGTCTCGGCTATCGGCGAAGGAGTGGTCGAGTATTATGGAAGAGTTGAAGCAATTTATGAACTTACATTCTCTGGTAAAAACCCACCAAACGTCATAGTCTTCAAATGTTATTGGTTCCATCCGAAGGAGACTAGAAGGACTCATGAACATATAGGGCTAGTCAAAATCAAACAAAGAACCCATTTAGATGTTCCTGATGTCTATATTACGGCTCAACAGGCGACCCAAGTTTTCTATCTACCGTGGGCCTACTAAACGGATCCAAATTTGAAAGGTTGGGATGTCGTTTATGATGTGCCGCCACATTTTAGACCACCTCCCCTCAATGAAGATGATTATGAACCTCACATTAACCCAGACACATATGAAGGAGAATTCTTCCAAGAAACACGTGTTTCCAAGAAACCTAATTTCGTTCACTCTTTGTCATTGCAGGTGTTGAGAGATGGTGGGCGGGGGTCGAGAGCGCTCTGAGCCTCCTTCCTCGGCGCGTGCTGGGAGGGGTGCTATTATTCCACCCCAGCAACTCTGGAGAGTGCTGGTACACAGCATGCAGACACCAGCGGGCGCTTCTTCTTCGACTGGGAGAGGTCAGGGGAAGACGAAGAGAGGTGCTAGAGGTAGGAAGGCTGTTGCGCCTTCCTCGCCGCCATCCCAGCTGATTCTCCCGACCACCGGAGTGCTCCATCTCAGGTGGACCCATCTGACTTGGACCCGTCTCGGACTCCGGTCCACGAGGCTCGGGTCAACGAGCCTCGGGTCACCAAGCCTTCGTCCTAGGAGACTCCAGTCCCAGAGTCTTCGTCCTAGGAGACTCGGGTCCTAGAGTCTTCATCCCACGTGACTTCGGAAGCTAGTGGCCATGCTGATGGTGGCGAGGACAATTACTTGTTTCAGGACACCTATAGCGAGGGCGAGCTAGTTGAGGAGGGCAAGAAGGTTTACTAGGGTGGTTGTACAAAGCTGCCTCCCGTGCTGACGACCCGCAAGCAGAGGTGGTTGATTGCGCCTAATGCGGAGAAGTAAGTGCATTTACTCTTTTTTAACCTTTTGCCTTCATGTTTCTTCAAATTAATATCTAATGTGTTGGCCTTGTCATACTGCAGGGGTTGGAAATACGAGCGTGGTGTCCGCAGGCCCAACCAGGTCCTTGGTGTGCTTCTCCGGCACCACTTCCCGGGGAAGGTCCACTTGCCCGGTGAGGGTGAGGCTCCACAGGTAGCACTGACCTGGGAGCTATACAAGGCTGTCTCGGACCCACCGGAGGAGATGGTCGACGGTGTCTTGTGCGAGACGGTGGCTGACATTGTGATCCATCGCTTTTGGGTAATTTCTCCTTTACAGAATTAAAAATCAACAACACCTAGTGATTGTACTAATCAATGTCTAATGTGTTGTCTTGTTTGATTGCAGACCTTCTGCAGGTGTTTTGAGGAAGACGAGGTGAGAGCAGCTGTTGTTCTCGAAGCCGAGTGCAAGAGCCTACTTCAGAACTTACGGCACGAGGCTCGGGTGCAGGCTATTCAAGACTACTACGCCTCGAGTAACATTGAGAGGGCCAAGAAGAAGTGCCGCAAAATTTATCTGAGTAAGGAGAAGTTTATGAAGGTAATTATCTATTCTTAAGGCCTTGTACTTAGTTTCTTTGATTTGATTCATAGGCGTAGCGCTGAAATTTCTCTTGTCTAACTTAGGTGCCCTCGAGATGGTGTGCGGATAGGATGGACTATTGGGAGGCATTGGTGGATGAGTGGTGCTCTCCCGAATGGCTAGCCAAACACAACAAGGCCAAGGAGAAGCATGCCCAAATGAGAGGTATGCCACACCATCAAGGGAGCTCCAACCTGTTTGAGTACGGGGATAACTGGGTATGTGGTTTGCTTCATGATTCATGCAATAATATTTTGTTCACCTCTTTTAGGTGCGAGAACACAAGAAGGAGGTGCCACCTCTATTCGACCTTTGTGCCATGGCCCATACTGCCTCGTACAAGAAGGCCAAGGCATTCTCTGAGGATGACCTCGATCATCCAGAGAGCTTCAGCAACATCTCCTACCACAACAAGCTCGTGAGGTATAGAGATTTTGGGAAGGCGAGGAAAGGGGAGGACTTCAACCCGAGCTAGAGTCCTTTTGATCCAGAGCTCGTGATGATATCTGGTGGTGGGAGGCCCCATGGCTTGATAGCCATTGGGGATGGACTGATACGTTGTCCTAGAACTCTCCCAAAGATCAAGATGTTGGAAATATGCCCTAGAGGCAATAATAAATTAGTTATTATCATATTTCCTTGTTCATGATAATTTTTTATTATCCATGCTATAATTGCATTGATTGGAGACTTAGATGCATGTGTGAATACATAGACAAAACCATGTCCCTAGTATGCCTCTAATAGACTAGCTCGTTGATCAAAGATGGTTAAGGTTTCCTAGCCATGGACATGAGATGTCATTTGATAAACGGGATCACATCATTAGGAGAATGGTGTGATGGAAAAGACCCAAACTACAAACGTAGCATATGATCTTGTCAGTTTATTGCTACCATTTTCTGCATGTCAAGTATATGTTCCTATGACCATGAGATCATGAAACTAGCGGATACCGGAGGAGTGCCTTGTGTGTATCAAACGTCGCAATGTAACTGGGTGACTATAAAGGTGCTCTACAGGTATCTCCGAGGGTGTCTGTTGAGTTGGCATGGATCAAGACTGGAATTTGTTACTCCGTGTGATGGAGAGGTATCTCAGGGCCCACTTGGTAATACAATATCACAATAAGCCTTGCAAGCAATGTGACTAAGTGTTAGTCACGGGATCTTGTATTACGGAACGAGTAAAGAGACGTGCCGGTAACGAGGTTGAACTAGGTATGGAGATACCAACGATAGAATCTCGGGCAAGTAACATACCGAAGAACAAAGGGACCATCATACGGGATTAACTGAATCCTTGACATAGAGGTTCGACCAATGAAGATTTTCGTAGAATATTTAGGAACCAATATGGGCATCCAGGTCCCGCTATTGGTTATTGACCGTAGAGGTGTCTCGGTCATGTCTACATAGTTCTCGAACCCACAGGGTCTGCACACTTAAGGTTTGGTGACATTTTGGTAGTATAGAGTTATGTATGGTGGTGACCAAAGGTTGTTTGGAGTCCCGGATTAGATCCCGGACGTCACGAGGAGCTCCGGAATGGTCTGGAGGTAAAGATTCATATATAGGAAGTTCTGTTTTGGTCGCCGGAAAAGTTTCGGGCTCATCGATAGTGTACCGGGAGTGCCGGTAGTGCACCGGGAGACCATCGGGAGGGGTATTTCGACCCAAGAGGCTCCATGGGATGTGGGAGATTGTTTACCAGCCCTTATTGGGCTGGTGGAAGTCCCACACAAGGCCCATGCGGTTTGGGAAAAAAGGCCCAAAGAGAAAAGGTGGAAAAAGGCAAAAATAGGGTGAATCCTAGTCCTACTAGGATTGGAGGTGGAGTCCACCTCCTCCACCTGGTTCGGCCGACTCCTTGGAGGCTTGTCCCTACTAGAGGTTTTAGGGTTTTTGCACAGAATTTTTAGCCACGTGCTGCCCGTTCCTCTAGTGCATAGTTTCTCCTCTAGATCGGATTTCTCTAGTGCTTAGGTGAAGCCCTGCGGGAATAGCTCCACCACCATCGCCGGAGCGCCGTCATGCTGCCGAAGAACTCTTCTACCTCTCCACTCCCTCTTGGTGGATAAGGAAGGCAGAGATCGTCATCGAGCTGTACGTGTGCTGAACGCAGAGGTGCCGTCCGTTGGGCGCTTGATCGGAAGGACCGTTCGCAGGACGGATCGTGATTAGATCGCAGGACGGATCGTGATGAGTTCACGGGACGGATCGTGATTGGATCGCGGGATGGATCATGATGAGTTCGCGGGATGGATCGTGATTGGATCGCCGGACGGATCATGATGAGATCGCGGGACGCTCGGCGATTTGGATCGCGAAGACATTCGACTACACCGACCGCATTTCTTAACGCTTCCCGTTTAGCGATCTACAAGGGTACGTAGATTCACTCTCCCTCTCGTAGATGCTCATCACCATGGATATACCTGCGTGTGCATTGGAAATTTTTTGTTTCCAATACAATGTTACCCAACAGTGGCATCATGAGCTAGGTCTATGTGTACATGTGATCTCGAGTAGAACACAAAAGGTTTGTGGGCGTTGATACTTAGATTGCTTCCTCCCTTGGTCGGATTTTGGTTCAGCGGTATTGTGAGATGAAGCGGCTCGGACCAACATTACTCGTACGCTTACGAGAGACCGGTTCCCTCGACCGCAACTTGTTGCATAGATGGATTGCGGGTGTCAGTTTCTCTCACTTTAGTTGGATCGGATTTGACAAAGGCGGTCCTTGAGAAGGTTGAAAAGCAACTAGTGTATCACCGTTGTGGTTTTTGCATAGATGAGAATTGTTCTTGCTAGATACCCGTAGCAGCCATGTAAAACATGTAACAACAATTAGAGGACGTCTAGCTTGTTTTTGCAGGGTATGTTGTGATGTGATATGGCCAATTACATGATGTGATATATGTGATGTATGAGATGATCATGTGATGTATAGATTATCAGGACTTGCATGTCGTTGAGTATGGCAACCGGCAGGAGCCATAGGGTTGTCTTTAATTATTGTATGACATGTGTGTCAATCATTAAGCGCTATGTAATGCTTTAATTTATCGCTAAACGGTAGCAATAGTAGTAGAAGCATGTTGGGCGCGACAACCCTGATGGTGACACGTTGATGGAGATCAAGATGATGGAGATCATGGTGTCTTGCCGGTGACGATGGAGATCATGCCGGTGCTTTCTAGATGGAGATCAAAAGCCCAAGTTCATGGCCATATCATGTCACTTATGATTTGCATGAGATGTTAATCCTTTTTATGCACCTTGTTTTGCTTAGGACGACGGTAGCATTATAAGGTAATCCCTCACTTAATTTCAAGATAAATTGTGTTCTCCCCGAGTGTACACCATTGCGAAAGTTCGTCGTGTTGAGACACCTCGTGATGATCGGGTGTGATAGACTCTATATTCACATACAACGGGTGCAAGCCAGTGTTGCACGTGCAGAACACTCGGGTTAAAGTTGACGAGCCTAGCATGTACAGACATGGCCTCGGAATACAAGAGACCGAAAGGTCGAACATGAGTCATATAGTAGATATGATCAACGTAATGATGTTCACCATTGAAGACACCTCAACTCACGTGATGATCGGACTTGAGTTGGTGAACTTGGATCATGTGACACTCAGATGACCTGAGGGATGTCAATTTGAGTGGGAGTTCTTAAGTAATATGATTAATTGAACTCATTATCATGAACATAGTCAGTAGTGTCTTTGCAAATTATGTTGTAGATTACTACCTTGCGATGTAGCTCCCTTGAATTTTTATATGTTCCTAAAGAAATAGAGTTGAAAGATGATGGTAGCAATATTGCGGACTCGGTCCGTGATCTGAGGATTCTCCTCATTTCTGCATAGAAGGCTTATGTCCTTAATGCACCGCTCAGTGCGCCAACCCCTCTAGCGTCGTTTGTAGATGTTGTGAACATCTGACAGGCACGTTCTGATGACTACTTGATAGTTTAGTGTGTCATGCATTACGGCTTAGAATTGAGGCTCCGAAATGTTTTGAACATCACGGAACATATGAGATGTTCTAAGAGCTGAAATTAGGATCTCAGGCTCATGCCCGTGTTGCGAGATATGAGATCTCCAGCAAGATTCTTTGCCTGCAAGATGAAAGAGAATAGCTCAATCATTGAGCATGTGCTCAGATTGTATGGGTGCTACAATCGCTTGAATCGAGTGGGAGTTGATCTTCCAGATAAGATAGTGATTGATATAGTTCTCCAAGTCACTGTCACTAAGCTACTAGAACTTGGTGATGAACTATGAAACGCCAGCGATAGAAATAATGATCCCTGAGCTGTTCGCGATGTTTGACGCCGCGAAGGTAGAAATCAAGAAGGAGCGTCAAGTGTTGATGGTTAGTCAAACCACTAGTTTAGAGAAGGGCAAGAGCAAGGAGGGAAACTTCATGGATAGCAAGTCATTTGCTGCTCCAGTGAAGCAACCCAAAGTCTAACCCAAACCCGAGACTAAGTGCTTCAATTATGAGGAGAACGATCGCTGAAGCAGAACAACCCTAGATACTTGGTAGATAAGAAGGCTGGCAAAGCCGACATAAGTGTATTTGATATACATGTTATTGATGTGTACCTTGCTAGTACTACTAGTAGCACCTGGGTATTGGATACTGGTTTGGTTGCTAAATGTTAGTAACTCAAAATAAAAGCTACAGAATGAACGGAGAACTAGCTAAGTGTGAGGTGACGATGTGTGTTGGAAATGTTTCCAAGGTTGATGTGATCAACATCACACGCTCTCTCTACCTTCGAGATTAGTGACGAACCTAAATAAATGTTATTTGGTGTTTTGCGTTGAGCATGAACGTGATTAGATCATGTTCATTGCAACACGGTTATTCATTGAAGTAAGAGAATAATGGTTATTCTATTTACATGAATAATACCTTCAATGGTCATGCACCAAGTGAGAATGGTTTGTTGAAACTTGATCGTAGTAATACACATGTTCATAACTTTGATGCCAAGAGATATAAAGTTAATAATAATAGTACCACATACTTTTGGCACTGCCGCTAAATGCCATATTGGTATAAAATGCATGAAGAAACTCCATGCTCATGGATCTTTGGACTCATTCGATTTCGAATCGGTTGAGACATGCGAACCATGCCTCTTGGTCAAGATGACTAAGGACCCTATTTTCTGTTTTGATGAAGCGGGCAAGTGATTTATTGGAAATGATACATGTTGATGTATGCAATCCAATGAGTCTTATAGCGTGCGGTGGATATCGTTATTTTCTTACCTTCACTAATGATTTTAGTAGATATAGTGTATATTTGCTTAATGAAACACAAGTCTGAATCGTTTGAAAGGTTCAAGCAAATTCAGAGTGAAGTTTAAGATCATCGTGACAAGAAGATAAAAATGTCTACGATATGATCGTCGAGATGAATATCTGAGTTGCGAGTTTGGCATACAACTTTAGACAATGTGAAAATTGTTTTACAAACTCACGCCACCTGGAACACCATAGTGTGATGGTGTGTCCGAATGTCATAGTCGTGTTCTATTGGATATGGTGCATGCTATGATGTCTCTTATTGTTTTGTTACTATAATTTTGGGGTTATGCATTAGAGACAACTACATTCACTTTAAATAGGGCACCATCTAAATCCGTTGAGATGACACCGTGTGAATTATGGTTTGATAGAAACCTAAGCTGTCATTTCTTAATGTTTGGGGCTGCGACGCTTGTGTGGAAAATGTTTTCACCTAATGAGCTCGAACCCAAAGCAGACAAATGCATCTTCATAGAATACCCAAAGAACAGTTGGGTGAACCTTCTATCTCAGATCCAAGCATAAAATGTTTGTTGCTGAAACTGGGTCCTTTCTCGAGAAAAAGTTTCTCTTGAAATAATTGAGTGGGAGGAGGATAGAACTTAATGAGGTTATTGAACCTTTGTTTGAACCACAGTGTAGCGCAGTGCAGGAAGTTGTTTCTGTGAAGTCTACGTTAGTTGAAGAGGAAGTTAATGATGATGATCATGAAGCTTTGGATCAAGTTACTATCGAACCTCGTAGGTTGACAAGGACATGTACTGCTCCTGAGTGGTGCGGCAACCCTGTCTTAGAGGTCAAGTTGTTGGACAACGATGAACCTACGAACTATGGAGAAGCGATGATGGGCCCGGAAACCAACAAATGGTTAGCGGCCATGAAATCTGAGAAAGGATCCATGTATGAAAACCAAGTATAGACTTTGGTGGACTTGCTCGTTGGACGACAGGTCGTTAAGTACAAATGGATCTTTGAAATGAAGACAAACGTTGATGGTAAATGTCACCATTTGTAAAGCTCGACTTGTTGCAAAGAAGTTTACGACAAGTTCAAAGAGTTGACTACAATAAGACTTTATCACTCCTAGTGATGCTAAAGTCTGTTGAAATTATGTTAGCAGTTTCTTCACTTTCAATTATGAAATCTGGCAGATGGATGTAAAAACATTGTTTCCTTAACGGTTTACTTGAGGAAAGGTTGTATGTGATACAACCAGAAGGTTTTGTCAGTCCTAAGGATGCTAAAAGGTGTGCAAGCTTCAGTGATCCTTTTATAGAGTGAAGCAAGCATCTCGGAGTTGGAATGTACACTTTGATGAGGTGATCAAAGATTTTGAGTCTATACAAAGTTTATGAGAAACTTGTATTTGCAATAAAGTGAGTGGGAGCACCATAGAGTTTCTGATAAGTATATGTGGATGACATATTGCTATTCGGAAATAATGTGGAATTTCTGGAAAGCATAAACGGTTGTTTGAAAAGTGATTTTCAAAGGAAGACCTAAATAAAGCTACCTAATTGTTGAGCATCAAGATCTATAAAGATAGATCAAGATGTTTGCTAAGACTTTCAATGAGTACATACCATGACAAGATTTTGAAAGAGTTCAAAATGGATTAGTCAGAGAGAAGTGTTCTTGCCTGGTTTTTAAGGTGTGAAGTTGAGTGAGACTCAAAGCTCGACCACGACAGAAGAAAGAGAAAGAACGAATGTCGTCCCCTATGCCTTAGCCATAGGCTCTGTATAGTATGCCATGCTGTGTACCGCACCTGTGTGTGCCTTGCCATGAGTCCGTCAAGGGGTACAAGAGTGATCCAGGAGTGGATCACTGGACAGCGGTCAAGATTATCCTTAGTAACTAAAATACTAAGGAGATGTTTCTCGATTATGGAGGTGACAAAAATTTCGTCGTAAAGAGTTACATCGATGCAAGCTTCAACGCCAATCCGGATGACCCGTAGTAGCAATCTAGATACATATAATGGAGCAGCCATTTGGATTAGTACCAAGTGGAGTGTGGTAGCAGTGTTTATGGTTTGACATAGATATTTGCAAAGTACACACGGATCTGAATGTCGCAGACCCGTTGACTATAAGACCTCTCTCACATGCAAAGCATGATCGAGCCCCAGAACTCATTGGGTGTTAGATTCATAACAATGCGAATCACATGGTAATGTGAACAAGATTATTGACTCTAGTGCAAGTGGGAGACTGTTGGAAATATGCCATAGAGGCAACAATAAATTAGTTATTATCATATTTCCGTGTTCATGATAATCGTTTATTATCCATGCTATAAGTGTATTGACCGGAGACTTAGATGCATGTGTGGATACATAGACAAAACCATGTCCCTAGTTTGCCTCTAATAGACTAGCTCGTTGATCAAAGATGGTTAAGGTTTACTAGCCATGGACATGAGATGTCATTTGATAAACGGGAACACATCATTAGGAGAATGGTGTGATGGACAAGACCCAAACTACAAACGTAGCATATGATCGTGTCAGTTTATTGCTACTGTTTTCTCCATGTCAAGTATATGTTCCTATGACAATGAGATCATGCAACTCGCGGATACCAGAGGAGTTCCTTGTGTGTATCCAACGTCGCAACGTAACTGGGTGACTATAAAGGTGCTCTACAGGTATCTCCGAGGGTGTCTGTTGAGTTGGCATGGATCAAGACTGGAATTTGTTACTCCGTGTGACGGAGAGGTATCTCAGGGCCCACTCGACAATACAACATTACAATAAGCCTTGCAAGCAATGTGACTAAGTGTTAGTCATGGGATCTTGTATTACGGAACGTGTAAAGAGACTTGCCGGTAACAAGGTTGAACTAGGTATGGAGATACCGATGATCGAATCTCGGGCAAGTAACATACCGAAGAACAAAGGGAACATCATACGGGGTTAACTGAATCCTTGACATAGAGGTTCGATCAATAAAGATCTTCGTAGAATATGTAGGAACCAATATGGGCATCCAGGTCCCGCTATTGGTTATTGACCGTAGAGGTGTCTCGGTCATGTCTACATAGTTCTCGAACCCACAGGGTCTGCACACTTAAGGTTTGGTGACATTTTGGTAGTATAGAGTTACGTATGGTGGTGACCGAAGGTTGTTTGGAGTCCCGGATGAGATCCCGGACGTCACGAGGAGCTCCGGAATGGTCCGGATGTAAATTTTCATATATAGGAAGTCCTGTTTTGGTCGCCGGAAAAGTTTCGGGCTCATCGGTAGTGTACCGGGAGTGTCGGTAGTGTATCGGGAGACCATCGGGAGGGGTATTTCGACCCAAGAGGCTCCATGGGCTCTGGGAGAGTGTTTATCAGCCCTTAGTGGGCTGGTGGAAGTCCCACACAAGGCCCATGCAGTTTGGGAAAAAAAGGCCCAAAGAGAAAAAGTGGAAAAAGGCAAAAACAGGGTGAATCCTAGTCCTACTAGGATTGGAGGTGGAGTCCACCTCCTCCACCTGGTTCGGCCAACTCCTTGGAGGCTTGGCCCTTGTGCCAAGCCTCCTCCTCTCTTCCTCTTATATATACTAGAGGTTTTAGTGTTGTTCCACGGAATTTTTAGCCACGTGTTGCCCGTTCCTCCAGTGCATAGTTTCTCCTCTAGATCGGATTTCTGCAGTGCTTAGGCGAAGCCCTGTCGGAATAGCTCCACCACCATTGCCGGAGCACCGTCACACTGCCGGAGAACTCTTCTACCTCTCCGCTCCCTCTTGCTGGATCAAGAAGGCGGAGATCGTCATCGAGTTGTACGTGTGCTGAACGCGGAGGTGTCGTCCGTTCGGTGCTAGATCGGAAGGACCGTGATGAGTTCGCGGGACGGATCGTGATTGGATCGCGGGACGGATCGTAATTGGATCGCGGGACAGATCGTGATGAGTTCGCAGGATGGATCGTGATTGGATCGCGGGATGGATCGTGATGACATCGCGGGACGCTCGACGATTTGGATCGCGAAGATGTTCGACTACACCAACCATGTTTCTTAACGCTTCCCGCTTAGCGATCTACAAGGGTATGTAGATTCACTCTCCCTCTCGTAGATGCTGATCACCATCGATAGATCTACGTGTGCATAGGAAAAAATTTGTTTCCCATGCAACATTACCCAACACAAGAAGCACCAAACGAGCTCTGATCCTGAGATAATGCCTCGTCCACGGCCAACGGAGCTCGCCATTGAGGCTAGGGCCCGGGAGCTTCTGGCGGAGGCAAACAAGCAGGCAGCACAGAGGGAGAGGGACATGGAGGAGAGGACGGCTAGGCTATTGGAGGAGGAGAGGAACCGAAACGACGGGTTTCATCGGGCCCTATACGAGCTCCTCGTGGTATGTTTCTCTTGCATATTAGCCAAATCATGCACGTAATGTTCGTTTCATCACTAACTAATATGAATGACTCGTGAAAACAAAATGTGCATACCGTGTGCCAGAACAATGGTCAGACCCCTCCGTCGATGCCCCATATTGCTATAGCACCCACGGTGAGTTTCATTTAAATGGTCATTAGTTACTAGTATTCACATTTGAGTTGCATCATGCTAAGGAGACATTGCAAATGATCTTTGGTGCAGCGTGCCTCCCGACAAGCATCGACCGATCCTACTGCGTCTGCCGCAACCCCGACCGGTCCTTCTACGTCTCACCCTGGCCCAAACCCTACCGGTCATTCACCTTTGTGTTGATGGTAAGTTTTCCCAAGTGTTTTCATTAACAAATGCATACTTAGCTTAAGAAATGACCTACTTAGCTCCAAAATGACCTATACTTAGCTTATTTTCCTCAAAAATGACTTGATATGCTTAGTTAGCTAGAAAATGGTATATTCTACCTAGGATAGCTATAAAATGACCTATACTTAGCATTTTTTCCTCCAAAATGACTTGATATGCTTAGTTAGCTAGAAAATGGCATTACTACCTACTATAGCTCAATAATGATCTATAGCTAGCATAGCTAGTTCATTTATGACATAATTAGCTCACTTAGGTACAAAATGGCATAACTACCTAGGATAGGTCAATAATGATCTATAATTAGCTTAGCTAGTTCATTTATGACATAATATGCTCACTTAGGTAAAAAAAATGGCATAATAACCTTGGTTTAGCTCCAAAATGACCTATACTTAGCTTATTTTCCTCAAAAATACATAACAACCTTACTTACCTCCAAAATGATATATTCTACCTAGGATAGCTATAAAATGACCTATACTTAGCATTTTTTCCCCAAAATGACTTGATATTCTTAGTTAGCTAGAAAATGGCATTACTACCTTGGAGAAGAGGATAGGAGAGGAGAAAAAGAAAGAGAAGATAAATTCTTCTAGTTGTTCTTTTTCTTCTTCTTCTTTTTCTTCTTCTTTTTCTTCTTTTTCTTCTAGCTAGTCTTCTTCTTCTTCTAACTATCATCTTTCCTACTTTGCATATTTGCTATAGATGAGGAAGAGTGCATTGATGGACTGTACTCTTCTACTTCTGCTACCTTTATGTTTATGGAAAACTTATTTTGGATATGTATGTATGGATATGTTGTTGGAAACCATATTGTGTGTTGTTGGAAACTTTTATATATGTTGGACTTGTATGTTGAAACTTATTGTTGGTATATGCTTGTTTCAACTTATTGTTGGTATGCTTGGATATATATGTGATATTGTTGGATATATATGTTTCAAATTGAATGATTTAAAAAAACAGTGGCTATCTATCCACTTTGCCGTTAGCTGGCAGACAACAAAGAGCTTTGCCGTCCGCCAACGGACGGCAAAGTGGCAACATGGCAGCTACCTGTGCAACCTGGTGCTGGCCTAGGTTGGTTCTTTGCCATCCGCTGGCAGACGGCAAAGAACCTTAGGTCTTTGTCGTCTGCTAGCGGACGGCAAAGAACCAACCTAGGCCTGAAGAAAAGGTGTGTTGTCGTCTCTGGCAGATGGCAAAGACCTAAGGTCTTTGTCGTCTGCCAGCGGACGGCAAAGGACGCCATTAAGCCCCCTAACAGAGCTAAGTTTCCATGTGTGTCATCCAGGTCCTTTGCCATCTGCTGGCAGACGGCAAAGATTCAAAGGTCTTTGTCGTCCGCCAGTGGACGGTAAAGCGCCCTTTACCGTGGCTTATTCAGCCGGACGGTTGGTCGTTTGCTGGCGGACGTCAAAGCCTTTGCCGTCTGGGATTCATGTCTTTGCCATCCGGGATGGCTGACGGCAAAGTGCCCAATTCCTGTAGTGGGGCAGTAAGAGTGGAACAAAACACCGAGCAAAAGGCCAAGCCTTCCACCCTTTACCAAGTGTATAAGTGCATTAAATTAAATAGCAATAATATTGCGATAACAAAGAATGTCCATGCTATCACATGGAAGCAATTGCACCTGCGGCTACAAATGCTATAAGAAGGGTTGAGGAAGCGGTAACATAGCCAAACAAAGGTTTGCTAGGAAGGTGGAGGGTTAGAGGCTTTTCATGGCAATGTTGGGAGGCTTGACAAACAAGTGGTAGGTAGCGAGACATAACAATAGGAAAACGAGACATCTAGCATGGAAATGATAGTAGTGGTATCTAGGGAACTTTGTCATCTTTCCTGAGATCACGCTTGGAAGAAGAATGAGTCCATGAAGAAGACGGGCCAACGTAGTCGAACAAATCCTCACACTCCGAACGCTTTTGGAACTCTATCGAGAAGAAGCAAACCGGAAACAACAATCAACACATGGTACACCTCAACATATGCATGATATGATGTGCAAAAAAATGTGATGCATGTCCGGTTTAATATGCAAGGCATGGCATGGCATGGCAAGAACAACAAACAACTACTACATATTAAGTGAAGTTCAATATGCAACAAGTTGCATTGACGAAACTCCACGATCAAATATTTAGTTGAGTCTCGTTTATTTACTCGGCAACATTAAATGTTGTTAAACATGGCAAGAGGTGAAGCAATAACAAACTACATCATCTGGGCATATTAAATGAGACCGGAAACAACTTATAGTATTTCCGAAATGACCCCATATGTTAATTATGAATTTGATACAGATCTGTCCTAACACAATTTTATATTAATTAAACGTGGAAATAGAGTGTGGCATGAGATTCTACACGTTTTTCTAGTCAAGTTACATATGTGGAACATTTTTAACGGAGCTACAGTTCAAAAGTTATTAAATAATTCATATCGACATGGCAATTACGCAAATCAATGCAAACAGCAAGGTTGAACATTTTCATCACATGTGAAATTTGGATATTGTGAAACTACATAAAATTCTAGTCAAGTTTCATATATATATTATTTTCATCCGATGCACGGTTAAAAAGTTATTGATGCATGAAGTTCGGGGTCTAATCTACAAAACTGCAATCTCTGGATAAATAGATAAATTTACTGGAAGGAAGAAACATCCATGGGCCGAAACTGATTGCCAGGCTAAATAGTGGGTGAGTGCTTTATAGAATACGGCGCCCCAGGCGCTGCATAGGCGAACAGGGGGGCTCACCTAGTGGGCTCGGCCCACTCGGTGGAGCTGGCTAGGCCGGCTAGGGCGGCTGGGCCGCGTGCCTCTGATGGCCCATGCGGGCGCTGTGAGCGGGAGGCGGAGGCCTCGTCCTCCTGAGCGACCATGGAGGCGGCCATGGCGGTCAACGGCGATGCGGCTCCGGCGAGAAGGCATGGAGGGCGTCGGGGAAATGGGAACGGGCGGAGGCGGCTGGATCCGAGCGGCTCCGGCCCGGATCTGAGGCGGCGACGCCGAAGTGCGGTGGTCCGGCCGGCGTACCTGCGAGAGAAGAGGAGCTCAGGGTGAGCTCCGGCATGAGGGTAGGAAGGGGAGAAGAAGGAAGGAGAAGGGAAGAGAGAGGAGGGCACCTCGGGGGCGGCCAGGTCCGGCGAGGCAACGGCCTCAGGTGGCTCCTCCGGCGAGGTCCGGCCGGCAGGGAGACGGCAAGGGGCTGCGGAGAGGCGGCAAGCTCGGGAGAGAGCTGCGGGTCGGGACTGCAGGGCTCTATGGTCGCCAGACATGTCCGGGTTGGTCGCCGACATGTCCGGTAGGTGGGATTTTTGGGCGACTCTAAGCCCCAGATTTCAGATCTGAGGGCCAGATTTGGCTGGGGAGATGGGATTTCGGGATCTGGAGGGTTTGGCCTAGTAGGTGGAGTTGGTGAGGGTGGCTGCAATTTGGCAAGGGGAAAACCCTAGTGGAGTGGTAGGCTCTCTCCACGAGGTGGTTTATATAGGGTATGGACTAGGGGGGTTGGACCTCGTCCCTCCGATCGCGATCTGACGACCACGAACAGATGGCAAGCTTGGTTGGGCTACTAGGCTGTGTAGTTGGGCTAGGTGGGGATGAGAGAAAGAATTGTGGCCCGTGGCATGAGTTTTGAAATAACGAAAACATCCGACGAATATCCCGATGACCACACTGCTACGGTTGACCGATGAGGTATCAAATAAACTCGGAATGCTACAAAATTTGACAGGCGGTCTACCTACGCTATAATAAGACCGCACGCCAGGTTTTGACCCAATCCGAGAATATTTTTCATGCGCTTTAAAAACTGGGTTTTTTCTTAACGATGTCGCAGGCACGGGCGTGTGTGGTTGGTCTCGAAAGGTTGACGGCATGAATGGAGAGAACCGGTAGCTACTCACAAATGCAAGTTTTGGAAACAAGTGATGATGCTATGCAGATGATGTGAGTGATGCGATGATGAATGCAACAACCAAACGAACCACATGACAAGAATGGAAACAAAAGGGGAATCTTCTGGAGCGTCGGTCCCGGGCTGTTACAACTCTCCTCCACTACACGAAGATCTCGTCCCGAGATCTAGAATGATAAGGGGAAGAGAAAGATCAAGAGGTAAAACTTAGTTGCTTCTCTGACCAATGAGTGAAACCAATGAAACATGAAGGTTGGAAAGAGATGAAGAACGACATGAGGAACAAGCAAGAATTCACAAGAAATTTCGGTAGCACTTCGGTAGGAAAGAGAGGAAAAATCAGATATGATGGAAAGAAATTGAAAGAGATACACCAAACTTTGGTTGGATTAGAATTCAAACTTCATAAGACAGAAGGATCATGAAAATATTTCACACCACTCCGGTAAATGGACAAGCAAGGGAAGAACATGATCTTAATCAAACTAGATGTGAGTTGAAAAGAGCAACACCGCAATGCCTCCAAAACAAAGAATAGAAGTTAGATCTTTGAAGAGAAGAGAACTAAGAAGAAAATGACATCTTATACCACCATTGAATTTGAAAACCATGGTTGAACGGAGTTATTGAAAACCAACAACGAAAAGAATAGCTTGTTATGGGCTTATGGAAAACATCTCAAATTATGAGGTGACAACCTGCCACAAAAAAAACAATTGATTTCTTGAGACCAACAAGAGATGAATAACTTATTTCACCAAGAAGAGGAGGAGAAAACTTGAATCATTTATGACACCATGATAGCAACAATCCTTAGGAAATGTTTTAGGTGCAATCCAACCCAAGATAACTCTGAGAAAACAAGATGGGTTTACTTATCTTATTCTCGACAATTTCTTTCGAGACTCCTCATAATCAAGGATTTAATAAAACCATCTCAAAAGACAATGGAGAAGGAATTGAACTTAGAAATCCAAGATAAAGAACACGTGTGCACCTCCAACAAGAATCTTGAAGAACACTTCAAGAAAAATTACATCCTTCACAAACCACCATGAAGAAGCATCTTGAAGAACTCCGGACAATGATGATCAAGAATGAAGGTTGGGAAGAATAAGATGGAAGCCCTGCCATGATTTAGAAGAAGCTTCACGAAGAGATACTTGAGAAAACTTGTAACTCCGGAAAAGAAAAAAAGAACCACTTAGAATCAAGAATTAGATATCATGAACAACTCCGAAAGAAGGATTGAAATCACTTGATGAAACAAGAATAAGAATTATGTTATGCTTATCCTTAATCAATTTAAATTTATGACAAGCAATGGATTCGGCACACCACTTATTCTTTTGAAAACGAAAGGAAAGAGAGATAGAGCACAAACTTGCAGAAGTCTTGCACGAGAACACCGATAAGAATTATAAACTAAACAGGATAATACAAATCAATGATATAACATGAGAACGGAGAGATCATGATCCACCTAATGGAAAACTTCACAAGGCACCGGAATAATTGAGATACGAACGAAGAGACAACAATTTAGAAGAATTTGAGAACGAAAGCTGAAGGCTGAGAACGAAGAAATCTTCTGACATGATGGCCTTCGGAGGATCGAGAATGAAAATAACACTAAAATGCACCAGATAGATAAGAATGGAATTGCTCATCATCAAAAACAATTTGAGATGAAGCAACAAGCTGAAACCATGAGTCTTTGGAAGAACGAACAACGATTTAAGAGAAACTCTCCTTCGGTCTTCAATGCTGCGAATGATGACGAGAACAACACCATGGTCACTGAGACACTCCAGAACAATGAATAAGGAATGGTTGAGCCAAAGATGAAAATGATTAGAAACGATCTTCGAGAAGGAATATGACTGATGAAATTCATTCTTACGTCATATTGAAAAGAACTTGAGGACATCTCCGGAAGATTAGAAGAGCCAGGTAAGATCCTAGGGAAAAACATGTGGGTTATGGGCCCACTCCAAGGAAAGTACCATTGAAACAATTGCTTAAAAGAGAGATTGTGCTGGTACAAATTAAGAGCTTGATGATATGAGACCCTTGAAATAATTTGAAAGGATTATGAATGGAAATGAAAGTCTTCTGAGATATCTTCAGCACTCCAGATAGAATAGAGATAAGAATAAGCAAGAGAGGCTTGATAAAGAATTTGAACATGGGAGAGCAAATAGAGAATCAAAATGATATGATGAACACCAAGAACTTTAATTGAATCCACCGGGGAAGAATAACAACAAGAACTAGGAATATGAGGATAGATCTTGAAATTGAAACTCTTGAGAGTCTCCACAAGAAATCACCGGATACAATATGAAGAAATGATAGCGGAAACATTGATGAAGAGAAAAGCACTTGGAAGGGAATTTAATCATTTAATAAAAAGGGCGGGAGGGTGGGAAAAACAAAGACAACTTGGGACAGATGAGACAAACTCCGGAGAAGAATATGAGGATAGATCTTGCAAAAATCGAAGGGGATTGACTTGCCTTGAAAAGAGCACACCGGATGAAAAGAATTGATATCACAACTTGATTGATCAAAAGAATTAGCATTCCCGTAGAAATATGAGAACACTACTTAGCAGAGATATGAAATCACCACTTGACATCGAAGCAACTCGGATTACCATATTTGAAAACAACACAAAGGATGAGGCTTACGAAACAAGCTGGAAACAAATTCATGATAGAGATTTTGTCCGATATTTTCGTGGTAAGGTTCGCACGGGCTCGATCGTACATTGGATTGTCATATTGAAATGATGCCCGAATATGCTCCCTAGGCGTAGCGAACTACAAGGCTTGACGAAGCATAAATTGAGACTGTCCTCTGTAAGAAAGACCGTGAACAAACGAATCCACTCGATGTCGAACCCCAACCTCACATCATGATCTATTGGAAGATAGTTAGGTAACTACTTGAATTCCCACCTAAGAACTCCCAAAACTTTCTTTGTTATGAAATCGGGTGTTGGGGATACAAGGAGGAAAATATCTCACACAACTGACAAACCTACACCCCAATTGTATCCATCCTTCAACACATAACAAGAGGCTTCACAAGTCCATCTAACTCGGATCCTCGAAAGCACAACGATACTAACCATGGAGGTATGCTGGACGCCTCCCCAGTACTGGGTGACTCCGACCTTATCTCACCACGACAAGTATTGAAGCAATTCTGAACACCCTCCATCTTGAGATACTAAGGAAGCTGAATGATAACGATGTGCCAAGAATTCCCTCGAGCTCAACTCCCCGAAAGAAATCAAGTCAGACAGGAGGCACCAAGACAGAACTCCGTCACATCGGGATCATATAGTTTCCAAAATACCCACGTGATCCTAAAAAAATTTGAGCCATAAGAGGAGTAGAATCAAAATTCCTAAGTCGAATACCTCACCAGAGTATAGAATAGGAGTAAAATGAACCTACTCCCCGATATAACTAGACTCAAAATAGTTTTTACTAGACTCGACTCGGCCAACTTCGATCAATCAAGGGGGCTCCTAGGTCGGAACAGGCTCTGATACCAACTTGTCACGCCCAAGATGCGATCGTATCCTTATTTCGGCACGAGGGCCTCGACAGGGATAGAACCGCATCTCGTCGTGTTGCAAGAATGGATATCATTACAAGTACATGTACACAAGAGATGAGTATATGGAATTGGCTTATACTCGCCACAAGCTACATCAGAGTCACATCAATACAACAACATACTCAAACATCATACAGAAGAGCAGGGTCCGACTACGAACGAAATCAAACGATAAAATGACACCCATCCTTGCTATCCCAGGCTGCCGCCTGGAACCCATCCTATATCGATGAAGAAGAAGAAGAAGAACTCCAAACCAAAACAAGCATCATGCTCACGTCAAATCATCGCATTACATGTACCTACAACTGCTGTTGTAGTAATCTGTGACCATAGGGACTCAGCAATCTCATTTCCAAGGATATCAAGAATATTAAAGCTTAATGGGCGAGGTATGGTTAAGTGGTGAGGCTGCAGCAAGCGACTTAGCATTTATTTGAGTGGCTAACTTACGAATATAGAATGTAAAGTATGATGGTCTATGCATAACGGACGTGAACTAGTAATGATCACTAACTGATCATGAACACCTACTTACGTCAATCATAACTCCACCGTGTCCTCTCTCGGATAAGGACTCACGAGAAGAGACAGTCACGGTTACGCACACAGTTGGTGTATTTTATTTGAGTTTACTTCAAGTTTGTTATGACCGGGTGTTAAACAAAGTATCCAAGTTTGCCACATAACCGTGGGCATGGCTTTCCGAAATATTTAACCCTATAGGGGTGCTCCAACTCGTCCATCACAAATTAACCACACGTCATGGGAATAACCTCGACCACGGATCTCGTGATCATCCTAGGCAATTGCAAAGGAAATCCGACGCCTCGAGATAGCCCGAAGAAGACCAGAGTTCCTCATGCAAGACATTCGTGAAAGGTAAAACAAATCCAGCAAGGCCCCCCGACGTGTCGACGATACCGATAGGAGCCGCATATCTCATTCTCAGGACACGACGGATAAGCTAGTGTACGGTGGCCTGATAGAAATCACCCAAGTTGCCGTAGGGTGGCCCCGCACAGTGCTCTATTTTGGACCAACACTCATGAGGAGCACTGGCCCGGGTTTTTGATTAATTATCCGCGGGGTGATCATGCCCTATGCAAATTTTAATTGTTATTAAGCAAATAGTACCAATGTTGGGCCTTGCCAGACAAGCTTTATCCAAAAACAAAAATCAAGGGGGTCCCATAACAACCCCGAGCATGTTAGGAGCGCTCAATTATGGAACATAACACCGGTTCACAAGTAACTAGGGCGACAAGAGTAGAACAAAACACTGAGAAAAAGGCCAAGCCTTCCAACCTTTACCAAGTGTATAAGTGCATTAAATTAAATAGCAACAATATTGCGATAACAAAGAATGTCCATGCTGTCACATGGAAGCAATTGCACCTGCAGCTAGAAACGCTATAAGAAGGACTGAGCAAGCGGTAACATAGCCAAACAAAGGTTTGCTGGGAAGGTGGAGGGTTAGAGGCTTTTCATGGTAATGTTGGGAGGCTTGACAAACAAGTGGTAGGTATCGAGACATAACGATAGGAAAACGAGACATCTAGCATGGCAATGATAGTAGTGGTATCCAGGGAAATGTGTCATCTTTCTTGAGATCTCGCTTCGAAGAAGAATGAGTCCATAAAGAAGACGGGCCAACGTAGTCGAACGAATCCTCACACTTCGAACGCTTTTGGAACTCTATCAAGAAGAAGCAAACCGGAAACAACTATCAACACATGGTACACCTCAACATATGCATGGTATGATGCGCAAACAAATGTGATGCATGTCCAGTTTAATATGCAAGGCATGGCATGGCATGGCAAGAACAACAAACAACTACTACATATTAAGTGAAGTTCAATATGCAACGAGTTGCATATTGACGAAACTCCACAATCAGATATTTAGTTGAGTCTCGTTTATTTACTTGGCAACATTAAATGTTGTTAAACATGGCAAGAGGTGAAGCAATAACAAACTACATCATCTAGGCATATTAAATGAGACCGGAAACAACTTATAGTATTTCCAAAATGACCCCATATGTTAATTATGAATTTGGTACAGACCTATCCTAACACAATTTTATATTTATTAAACATGGAAATAGAGTGTGGCATGAGATTCTGCACGTTTTTCTAGTCAAGTTACATATGTGGAACATTTTAACGGAGCTACGGTTCAAAAGTTATTAAATAATTCATATCGACATGTTAATTACGCAAATCAATGCAAACAGCAAGGTTGAACATTTTCATCACATGTGAAAGTTGGATATTTTGAAACTACATAAAATTCTAGTCAAGTTTCATATATATATTATTTTCATCCGATGCACGGTTAAAAAGTTATTGATGCATGAAGTTCGGGGTCTAATCTACAAAACTGCAATCTCTGGATAATTAGATAAATTCGCTGGAAGGAAGAAAACATCCATGGCCGAAACTGACTGCTGGGCTAAACAGTGGGTGAGCGCTTTATAGAATACGGCGCCCCAGGCGCTGGATAGGCGAACAGGGGGGCTCACCTAGTGGGCGCGGCCCACTCGGTGGAGCTGGCTAGGCCGGCTGGGGCGGCTGGGCCACGTGCCTCTGATGGCCCTTGCAGGCGCTGCGAGCGGGAGGCAGAGGCGTCGTCCTCCTACACGACCATGGAGGCGGCCATGGCGGTCAACGGCGATGCGGCTCCGACGAGAAGGCACGGAGGGTGTCGGGGAAACAGGAACGGGTGGAGGCGGCTGGATCCGGGCGGCTCCGGCCCGGATCTGGGGCGGCGACGCCGGAGTGCGGTGGTCCGGCCAGCGTACCTGCGAGAGAAGAGGAGCTCGAGGTGAGCTCGGGCATGGGGGTAGGAAGGGGAGAAGAAGGAAGGAGAAGGGAAGAGAGAGGAGGCCACCGCGGGGGCGGCTAGGTCCAGCGAGGCGACGGCCTCAGGTGGCTCCTCCGGCGAGCTCCGGCAAGGTCCGGCCGGCGGGGAGACAGCGAGGGGCTGCGGAGAGGTGGCAAGCTCGGGAGCGAGCTGCGGGTCAGGGCTGCTGGGCTCTGTGGTCGCCGGACATGTCCGGGTTGGCCGCCGGACATGTTTGGTAGGTGGGATTTTTTGGCGAATCTAAGTCTTGGATTTTAGATCTGAGGGCCAGATTTGTCTGGGGAGATGAGATTTTGGGATCTGGAGGGTTTGGGCTAGTAGGTGGAGTTGGTGGGGGGTGGCTGCAATTTGGCAAGGGGGAAACCCGAGTGGAGTGGTAGGCTCTCTCCACGAGGTGGTTTATATAGGGTATGGACTAGGGGGTTGGACCTCGTCCCTTTGATCGCGATCTGACGACCACCAACAGATGGCAAGGTTGGTTGGGCTACTGGTCTTTGTAGTTGGGCTAGGTGGGTATGAGAGAAAGAATTATGGCCCATGACATGAGTTTTGAAACATCGAAAACATCCGACAAATATCCCGATGACCACACTGCTACGGTTGACCGACGGGGTATCAAACGAACACGGAATGCGACAAAATTTGGCAGGCGGTCTACCTACACTATAATAAGACCGCGCGCCAGGTTTCGACCCAATCCGAGAATATTTTTCACGCGCTCTAAAAACGGGTTTTTTCTTAACGATGTCGCGGGCGCATGCATGTGTGGTTGGTCTCGAAAGGTTGACAGAACAAACGGAGAGAATCGGCAGCTACTCACGGATGCAAGTTTTCAAAAACAAGTGACGATGATATGCATATGATGCGAATGATGCGATGATGAATGCAACAACCAAACGAATCATGTGACGAGAATGGAAACAAAAGGGGAATCTTCTATAGCATCGATCCCGGGCTGTTACAAGCACTTAGAACATACACCCACTTGTGATATCCAATTTTCTAAGAGAGAACCACCTACCCTTGTGTTGAGGTCAAGATCATCCACTCCAACCATATGGATCTTGATTTATAGCCTCCCCAAGTTGCTTTCCAAGCAATCAATCTCTTCTATCCATGCCAAACCTTTGATAGAGTGATTGAGTGTTGAGGAGACTATCTTTTGAATCACAAGAGCAAGGAGTTCATTGTACTATCACATCTATTACCTTTTAGAGGGTGGTGCCTCCTAAATTGGTTAGGTGTCTTTGGGAAGTCTCCTTCTTCGTGATTGTGGAGATGAACCAAGAGAGTTTCTAAGGGCAAGGAGATCTCCTACTTCATGAAGATCTACCCTGAGTAAGGCTAGTCCTCCTTGGACGTAGGCCATCATGGAATAGACGAGATTGCTACTTCGTGGACCCTTCGTGGGTGGATTCCTCCGTGGATTCTCACAACCGTTACCCTTCGTGGGTTGAAGTCTTCATAAACGTGGACGTACGACAGCACCACCTATCAGAACCATGGGAAAAATCTCCATGTCTGCATATTGTGTTTGATCTTCCTATCTCTACTCTCTTACATATGCTTGTCTTTACTTTTCGCTGCCATACTTGTTAACTCGCATGTGTAGGGTGCACTAGACTTGTTAGAATTGCTAAATCTGTCAACCAATTAACTTGGGAAAAAGTTAGGTTTTTAATTGGTCAAGTAGTCTATTCACCCCCCCCCCTCTAGACATCCCTTCTAGTGATCCCACAAACTGCCACACCCCCTGCCCCACCGGTCCTACCAGCGATATGTACAAATTAATTTGTTGTTTCAGTCAATTGCCTAGTAGTCGATTTTGTAGTTTCAGTTTGTAGGGACAACGGACGGAATTGCACATAGTTTGCTAGACAGTTAGCTAGAAGCAACAAACGAAGTTGCACACTCACGGTCAGGGATAGTTGGATAGTAAATTGTGTTGTGATTAATTAATCACATGTAATTAGGGAGGAATCTCCTCTTACCCAACCGATGTGTGGTTGCACCCGCACGGGCGCCTTTGTCTCCTGGAACCGACGCCTCCTCCGGAACCAACGCCTCTCCCAAAACGTCAGGAATCTCTAGGAGATATATATACTCCCTGTAATCATCGATGACTACCACTCAATGATATTGATTCAAACACATTGCCATGCATGTAGACAACCCGAAAGAGCAAAAAGCAAGAGAGAAAGAAAGGGAGCACCTTGTCGCCGATGAGATGTCGTCCCTCACTTCCTTCTTCGTCCACCTCATCAGTGAGGACAACCTCCGGAGCCACCTCCTTGCCTGTCGCCGACATGCTTCCACTGTACACAGCTTGAGCCACGTTGGGTGTGGCCGTGGTGCCACTAGACGCGGTCAGGGTATCATTGGATGTGGCCATCATGCCATTGGTGGCACCACCCAGGGCGGTTTTCGTGCCCCTGAAGTCGACATGGGTGGCCAGCACGCCGCAGAGGATGCCGCCCAGGGCACTCCCATCGACCTTGGCACCAACGCACATTCCCCCGTCGAACTTGACTCGTGGCTGCTCGTCGGCCTTGCTATATCGATGATGCATGCGCCCACCGCTGGAGAGCTGCCTCCGCCCCCTCCTTTGCCGGTGCACTAGCTGCCATCGTGCATGCCGACGCCTGTTGTGAAGGACGCCAGCCCGAGTCGCCGCCCGCCCGGCTACTTGCCTGTGCCGATGCACACCGAGGTGACCATGGAGGAGGCGCTCGCCTTCATCTTCGCGCGAACCAGCGCCTCCGGCGTCGTGCGCCTTGTTGTAGGGATGGAGGGCATCGGCACCAACACTCCACCTCGGCCGGAGATGGCCATGAGCTCCAGTAGCTGCGCAGAGAGGCACTTTGGCAGCCTCTTCGGGCGTCGTGTCACCGCCATAGATCGCTGACCCGGCCATCGCGCCGGCTCGTGGGATCTGGTGGGCCTTGCTTTCTCCATCGTGCCGCTATAGGGAGGTCCTCGCGACCCCATCGTCATCGTTTCTTTATCGGACGGGGCGAGCTCCTCTGTGTTGCACCGGTGACGCGAGGTGGGGAGGCGCTGGCGACTTCGCTGATGCTAGCGGGCTCTCCTCCCGTCACTGCATTGAGCGGAGGTGGGATCTAGTGGATGGATAGGATTGGGTCTTTGATGCTTATCTGTAACCGCCCTCTCCACTCTCCCTCTCTTATGCGGTGGCTGGAGTGGGCCGGCCAAAGGCTGTGTCGGCCCAAGCCCAGGTGCCCAGCTGCCCCCTCCAGATTTGTTGTTCAACTTTTTCTCCGTTTTAGTTAAATTTAGTACTAATTATTGTATTAGTGCAATGTTAGACTATATCTAGTAATGTTTAGTACCTAGTTTGACTACTTACATTGTAGTCTTGATTCTAGATTTATTCTAGTTAGGACTTATGTAATTAGGTGTGTTTATATTATGCATTCGCTTGATAATATAAATAAAGTATCGGATTTCATCCAGAAAGAATGACATGTTCTATGTGTTTACCGCATATCAAGTTCTCTCGAACATGTTTTTGCCATTGAGATCTGTTGGGAGACGTAGTAGTAAATCAAAATTTTCCTACGTGTTCCCAAGATCTATCTATGGAGAAACCAGCAATGAGTGGGGAGAGATTGCATCTTCATACCTTTGAAGATCGCTAAGCGGAAGTGTTACAAGAACGCGGTTGATGGAGTCGTACTCGCAGCGATTCAGATCGCGGTGGATTCCGATCTAAGCACCGAACAACGGCGCCTCCGCGTTCAACACACGTGTAGCCTGGTGACGTCCCCTACACCTTGATCCAGCAAGGAGGAAGGAGATGTTGGGGAAGGGCTCCAACAGCAGCACGACGGCGTGGTGGTGGTGGAGTAGCAAGGTATTCCGGCAGGGCTTCGCCTAAGCGCTGCGGAGGAGGAAGAAGAGAGGTAGGGCTTTGCCGTGAGAGAGAGAGAGAGTTCAGAACTGTTCTCAAAAGGCCAAAACCTCAAGTATATATAGGAGGAGGGAGAGGGAGGGCTGCCTTGGTCCCTCCTCCAAAGAGGAGGGCTTCGGCCGAAGTGGGGATAGAGTCCACCTCCCACAAGGGAGGTGGATCTCCTCTTTTAAAACCCTTTGCCCTTTATCTCCAGATCTCCAGCCGCATGGGCCTTTCTAGAAGGTCTTGGCCAGACCAATATGGGCTGGCACACCTCCTCTAAGGGCCCACAAAGTCCTATGGTCGTCACACCCCTCCCGGGGGTCCTCCGGCACCCTCCCGGCACTCTTAGTACACTACCGATGAGCCCGAAAACTTTCCGGTGACCAAAACTGGACTTCCTATATATCAATCTTTACCTCCGGACCATTACAGAGCTCCTCGTGACGTCCGGGATCTCATATGGGACTCCGAACAACTTTCGGTAATCATGTATACCATTTCCCTATAACCCTAGCATCATCGAACCTTAAGTGTGTAGACCCTACGGGTTCAGGAGACACGTGGACATGACCGAGACACTTCTCCGGCCAATAACCAACAGCGGGATATGGATACCCATGTTGGCTCCCACATGCTCCACGATGATCTCATTAGATGAACCACGATGTCGGGGATTCAATCAATCCCGTATACAATTCCCTTTGTCGATCGGTATGATACTTGCCTGAGATTCGATCATCGGTATCTCTATACATTGTTCAATCTCGTTACCGGCAAGTCTCTTTACTCGTTCCGTAATACATCATCCCATGGCTAACTCCTTAGTCACATTGAGCTCATTATGATGATGTCTTACCGAGTGGGCCCAGAGATACCTCTCCGTCACACTTTATGACAAATCCTAGTCTCGATTCGTGCCAACCCAACAGACACTTTCGGAGATACCCATAGTGCACCTTTATAGCCACGCAGTTACGCTGTGACATTTGGCACACCCAAAGCATTCCTACGGTATCCGGGATTTGCACAATCTCATGGTCTAAGGAAACGATACTTGACATTGAAAAGCTTTAGCAAACGAACTACACAATCTAGTGCTATGCTTAGGATTGGGTCTTGTCCATCACATCATTCTCCTAATGATGTGATCCCGTTATCAACGACATCCAATGTCCATGGTCATGAAACCGTGACCATCTATTGATCAACGAGCTAGTCAACTAGAGGCTCACTAGGGACATGTTGTGGTCTATGTATTCACACATGTATTATGGTTTCCGGTTAACACAATTATAGCATGAACGATAGACAATTATCATGAACAAGGAAATACAATAATAACCATTTTATTATTGCCTCTAGGGCATATTTCCAACAGTCTCCCACTTGCACTAGAGTCAATAATCTAGTTACATTGTGATGAATCGTACACCCATAGCATTCTGGTGTTGATCATGTTTTGCTCGTGAGAGAGGTTTAGTCAACGGATCTGCGACATTCAGATCTGTATGCACTTTACAAATATCTATATCTCCCTCCTGAATGTAATCACGGATGGAGTTGAAGCGGCGCTTGATGTGTCTTGTCTTCTTGTGAAACCTGGGCTCCTTCGCAAGGGCAATAGCTCCAGTGTTGTCACAGAATAGAGTCATCGGGCCCGACGCACTCGGAATTACTCCTAGGTCGGTGATGAACTCCTTCATCCAGACTCCTTCCTTTGCTGCTTCCGAAGAAGCTATGTACTCTGCTTCACATGTAGATGCCGCCACGACGCTTTGCTTGCTGCTGCACCAACTGACTGCCCTTCCGTTCAAAATATACACGTATCCGGTTTGCGACTTGGAGTCGTCTAGATCTGTGTCGAAGCTAGCATCAACGTAACCCTTTACGACGAGCTCTTCAGCACCTCCATATACGAGAAACATGTCCTTTGTCCTTTTCAGGTACTTCAGGATGTTCTTGGCCGCTGTCCAGTGTTCCGCTCCGGGATCACTTTGGTACCTCCCTACCAAACTTATGGCAAGGTTCACATCAGGTCTGGTACACAGCATGGCATACATAATAGAGCCTATGGCTGAAGCACAGGGGATGACACTCATCTCTTCTCTATCCTTTGCCGTGGTCGGGCATTGAGTCGTACTCAATCTCACACCTTGTAACACAGGCAAGAACCCCTTCTTGGACTGATCCATATTGAACTTCTTCAATATCTTTTCAAGGTATGTGCTTTGTGAAAGACCTATGAGGCGTCTCGATCTATCTCTATAGATCTTAATACCTAATATGTAAGCAGCTTCTCCAAGGTCCTTCATTGAAAAACACTTATTCAAGTAGGCCTTTACACTTTCCAAGAGTTCTATATCATTTCCCATTATCAGTATGTCATCCACATATAATACAAGAAATGCTACAGAGCTCCCACTCACTTTCTTGTAAATACAGGGTTCTCCATAAACCTGTACAAACCCAAACTCTTTAATCACTTCATTAAAGCGAATGTTCCAACTCTGAGATGCTTGCACCAGCCCATAGATGGAGCGCTGGAGCTTGCATACCTTGTTAGCATCTTTAGGATCGACAAAACCTTCCGGCTGCATCATATATAGTTCTTCCTTGAGGAAGCCATTAAGGAATGCCGTTTTGACGTCCATTTGCCAGTTCTCATAATCATAAAATGCGGCAATTGCTAACATGATTCGGACAGACTTCAGCATCGCTACGGGTGAGAAAGTCTCATCGTAGTCAGCTCCTTGAACTTCTCGATAACCCTTAGCGACAAGTCGAGTCATATAGACGGTCACATTACCATCCGCGTCAGTCTTCTTCTTAAAGATCCATTTATTTTCAATGGCTCGCTTATCATCAGGCAAGTCCACCAAAGTCCATACTTTGTTCTCATACATGGATCCTATCTCGGATTTCATGGCTTCAAGCCATTTGTTGGAATCCAGGCCGCCATCGCTTCTTCATAGTTCGAAGGTTCACCGTTGTCTAACAACATGATCTCTAGGACAGGGTTGCCATACCACTCTGGTGCGGAACGTGTCCTAGTGGACCTTCGACGTTCAAAAGTAACTTGATCTGAAGTTTCATGATCATCATCATTAACTTCCTCTCCAGCCGGTGTAGGCTCCACAGAAACAACTTCCTGTGTTGCGCTACTCTCCGGTTCGAGTGGAGGTACAATTACCTCATCAAGTTCTATTTTCCTCCCACTTACTTCTTTCGAGAGAAACTCTTTCTCGAGAAAGGATCCTCTCTTGGCAACAAAGACTTTGCCCTCGGATCGTAGGTAGAAGGTATACCCAATAGTCTCTTTGGGATATCCTATGAAGATGCACTTTTCCGCTTTGGGTTCGAGCTTCTCAGGTTGAAGTTTCTTCACATAAGCATCGCATCCCCAAACTTTTAGAAACGACAGCTTAGGTTTCTTTCCAAACCATAATTCATACGGTGTCGTCTCAACGGATTTTGACGGTGCCCTATTTAAAGTGAATGCGGTAGTCCCTAATGCATATCCCCAAAATGATAGCGGTAAGTCGGTAAGAGACATCATAGATCGTACCATATCTAATAGAGTGCGATTACGATGTTCAGACACACCATTTCGCTGAGGTGTGCCAGGCGGCGTGAGTTGTGAAACAATTCCACATTTCCTTAGGTGCGTGCCAAACTCGTGACTTAAATATTCTCCACCACGATCAGATCGTAGGCACTTTATTTTCCTGTCACGTTGATTCTCTACCTCACTCTGAAATTCCTTGAACCTTTCAAAAGTTTCAGACTTATGTTTCATTAAGTAGACATACACATATCTACTCAAGTCATTAGTGAGGGTGAGAACATAACGGTAGCCACCACGAGCCTCGACACTCATTGGACCGCATACATCGGTATGTATTATTTCCAACAAGTCAGTTGCTTGCTCCATTGTTCCAGAGAACGGAGTCTTAGTCATCTTGCCCATGAGGCATGGTCCGCACGTGTCAAATGATTCGAAATCAAGAGACTCCAAAAGTCCATCAGTATGGAGCTTCTTCATACGTTTGACACCAATATGACCAAGGCGGCAGTGCCACATGTAAGTGGGACTATCGTTATCAACCTTACACTTTTTGGTACTCACACTATGGACATGTGTAACATCACGTTCGAGATTCATCAAAAATAAACCATTAACCAGCGGGGCATGACCATAAAACATTTCTCTCATATAAATAGAACAACCATTATTCTCAGATTTAAATGAGTAGCCATCTCGCATCAAGCGAGATCCAGATACAATGTTCATGCTCAAAGCTGGTACTAAATAACAATTATTAAGGTTTAACACTAATCCCAAAGGTAGATGTAGAGGTAGCGTGCCAACGGCGATCACATCGACCTTGGAACCATTCCCGACGCGCATCGTCACCTCGTCCTTTGCTAGCCTCCGCTTATTCCGCAGCTCCTGCTTGGAGTTACAAATGTGAGCAACTGCACCGGTATCAAATACCCAGGAGCTACTACGAGCGCTGGTTAGGTACACATCAATAACAAGTATATCACATATACCTTTAATGTTGCCGTCCTTCTTATCCGCTAAGTACTTGGGGTAGTTCCGCTTCCAGTGACCGGTACCCTTGTAGTAAAAGCACTCAGTCTCAGGCTTGGGTCCATGCTTGTTCTTCTTCTTCCCGGCAACTTGCTTACCGGGCGCGGCAACAGCTTTGCCGTCCTTCTTGAAGTTCTTCTTACCCTTGCCTTTCTTGAAACTAGTGGTTTTATTTACCATCAACACTTGATGCTCCTTTCTGATCTCGACCTCTGCTGATTTCAGCATCGAGTACAACTCAGGAATGGACTTCTCCATCCCTTGCATGTTGTAGTTCATCACAAAGCTCTTGTAGCTAGGTGGAAGCGAATGGAGGATTCTGTCAATGACCGAGTCATCCGGGAGATTAACTCCCAGCTGAGTCAAGCGGTTGTGTAGCCCAGACATCTTGAGGATGTGCTCACTGACAAAACTATTCTCCTCCATCTTACAGCTGAAGAACTTGTCGGAGACGTCATATCTCTCGACCCGGGCATGAGCTTGGAAAACCAGTTTCAGCTCTTGGAACATCTCATATGCTCCGTGTTGCTCAAAACGCTTTTGGAGCCCCGGTTCTAAACTGTAAAGCATGCCGCACTGAACAATGGAGTAATCATCGCAACGAGAATGCCAAGCATTCGCAACGTCTTGCTCTGCTGGGAGAAGGGGTGGGTCACCTAGTGGTGCATCAAGGACATACAATTTCTTGGAAGCTATGAGGATGATCCTCCAGCCACGGACCCAGTCCGCATAGTTGCTTCCATCATCTTTCAGCTTGGTTTTCTCTAGGAACGCGTTGAAATTGAGTGTGACATTCGCGTTGGCCATTGGATCTACAATATAGATTGTAAAGATAATTTTAGACTAAGTTCATGATAATTAAGTTCACATAATCAAATTATTTGATGAACTCCCACTTAGATAGACATCTCTCTAGTCATCCAAGTGACACATGATCCATGTCAAGTAGCCCGTGTCTGATCATCACGTGAGACGGACTAGTCATCCATGGTGAACATCTCCGTGTTGATCGTATCTTCCATACGACTCATGTTCGACCTTTCGGTCTTCCGTGTTCCGAGGCCATGTCTGTACATGCTAGGCTCGTCAAGTCAACCTAAGTGTTTCGTGTGTGTAAATCTGGCTTACACCCGTTGTATGCGAACGTTAGAACCTATCACACCCGATCATCACGTGGTGCTTCGGAACAACGATCCTTAGCAACGGTGCATAGTTAGGGTGAACACTTCTCTTGAAATTTTAGTGAGAGATCATCTTATTTACTACCGTCGTTCTATGCAAATAAGATGTAAACATGATAAACATCACATGCAATCAATATAGTGACATGATATGGCCAATATCATCTTGCTCCTTTGATCTCCATCTTAGGGGCACCATGATCATCACTGTCACCGGCATGACACCATGATCTCCATCATCGTGTCTTCATGAAGTTGTCTCACCAACTATTACTTCTACTACTATAGCTAACGTTTAGCAATAAAGTAAAGTAATTACATGGCGTTTATGATTGACACACAGGTCATACAATAAAATAAGACAACTCCTATGGCTCCTACCGATTGTCATACTCATCGACATGCAAGTCATGAATCCTATTACAAGAACATGATCAATCTCATACATCATAATGCATCACATCACATCCTTTGGCCATATCACATCACAAGGCATATGCTGCAAAAACAAGTTAGACGTCCTCTAATTTGTAGTTGCAAGTTTTTACGTGGTTGCTATAGGTTACTAGCAAGAACGTTTCTTACCTACGCCAAAACCACAACATGATATGCCAATTGCTATTTACCCTTCATAAGGACCCTTTTCATCGAATCCAGTCCGACTAAGGTGGGAGAGACAGACACCCGCTAGCCACCTTATGCAACAAGTGCATGTCAGGCGGTGGAACCAGTCTCATGTAAGCGTACGTGTAAAGTCGGTCCGGGTCGCTTCATCCCACAATACCGACGAATCAAGATAAGACTAGTAGTGGTAAGCAAATTAACAAAATCGACGCCCACAACTGCTTTGTGTTCTACTCGTGCATAGATTCTACGCATAGACTATGACATCCCAAGTGATGTCCCTACCTTATTTGGCATGTAACCCATTGTATGACCTTGTGATATGAGTTATGAGGTGGTTGATCCTTGTCATTCTTGTGTTGTTCTTGCATTCAATCATTCATGCATCATGGCATCCATCATTTCATCATCATGCCTTCCATGTTTTACATGTGTTTGTGGGTCTTGTGTTGGACCTTGTGTATGTGGTTGGTGCCTTGTGTGGTTTTGGTGTGAGAGTGGTGATATGATTGTGCTTGTCTCCCTCTTCTAACCCTCTTTTTTCTTCTCATCTAAAACCCTCTATTTATGCTTTTATTCCCATGTTATTTACTTGGCAGAATTAAGTTGGTTTAAAAATCTTTTAAAAATGTTCATGAGGGGGCCCTATTAATCTTAGGGATATTGGAGGCATAATTCTTGGTATTTGCACTTGAATTGATTTTGTAAACTACCTAAAACAGGGGCTGTTTTATTAAAATAATTAAATTAACTTGTTGTATAATTCCACCTAATATTTTTATAATCAAGGGTTATTTATTTCTTTCTCAAAACTATTTTGATTTATCCAAGAACCCTTTTCTTTGCTTTGGGCATTTTGTTTGTGGCTGCTTTGGGTTTTAAAAAGAAAGGCTGGATTTAATCCTGTGAACGAGAGAGAGAGGCAGGGGCCGGCCCACTTGGCCCATAGCGCCAGTAACGGGCACCTGCCCCGTCTTCCCCTTTCCGTCAGAGTGCGAGCGAGCAGAGCAGCAGCAGGGAGTGTCGCCGTCGCACCGCCGTTAGCTCAGACGTCGAGGCCTCATATTTAAAGCCTTGGCGTGCGTGCCCCGTGCTAGGGTTTCTTCTTCCTCCCTCCGCCGCCGCTTCTCCTCTTCCCCCTCTTCTTCTTCCTCCTCCTCCACTCCTCTATCGAAGCGCAAGTGAGCTTCAAGTAGGTTCAGAGAGAGAGGTGCTCACCGTCGCCGCGCCTCCGGTGGGGGTTCGTCGCGTCGGAGATGGCCACCGCGTTCCTGTTGGATCCGGCGTTCCATTCCGGGCGCTAGGAGGGACCGGGAGCTCTTCTTCCCCTTCCTCCTCGTCATCAGATCGCCGCCGGAGCTTCTTCCTCTATGCACGAGTCGTCTCCGCCTATCCTTCCCCTTTGTCGACTCCGCTTGTGTCCTAGCATCTCCGCGCAACCCTCGGTGAGCTGCCCGTGCCCGCAGCTCCCTTTCCTTGTCGTAGCTCTCGCCGCCGTCGCCGTAGTGTTCTGTTGGCGCCGCTTGGAAAGCCTGAGCGTGCGCTCGTCGTAGATCCCCCTCAGCGCAAGCTGTGGTGAGGGATGCATTCCCCGTAGATGCAGCTTTCGATTCCACCGCCCCCCTCCGCCAGAGACGCCTTATAGTCGCCGGAACCTTCGCCGCCGTTGTCCTTTCGCCGCCGCTGTGCTCTGCTTCTTTTCTTCAGTTTTGTCAGGTTCGCGTAGCCGGGTGTGTATGAGAGGAATGAGGCCCCTATGCTAGTAAGAATCGATTCGCTAGTGCAGTGGCATCCGGCTCGGGGCAGCGACCAGCAGGTCGTGGGTTCAAACCCCGGCCCGCGCGGTTGTTTCTTCTTTTTTTTATTGGCAGCCTGTGGTGTGCCATGTTCGGATCCGGTGCGAGACCCGGATCCCGTGCGGTGTGTGTGTGTGTGCGTGCGCGCCAGGATCCGCTGTGGTGGCCAGATCCGTGCGCATGTGTGTGCTGCATGTGTGTGTGTGTGTCTTTTGCACACATATGTGTATGTATGTATGCATTTAGTGTATGGATGGGTCTATGTGCTTGTGTTGCACCCACATATGTGAGTGTTAGTGTATGTATGTATGTATGTATGTGTGTGTATATGCACCCTTGTGCATATACCCACATATGTGGTGGTGTGTGTATGTGTGTCTTGCACATACACACATAAGTGCATGTGTGTGCCTAGGGAGTGTAGGTGTGGCATGTGGGTGCCTACACACACATGTGTGTGTTGATATGAGTATGTGTGTGTGTTTCCATACCCACATACATATGTATGTATGTTGCTAAGTAGTGCATGTGTAGATGACCTATATGTGTATGTAGGTAGGTTTGTGGGGTGTGTGTGTGCCTTTGCACATATCCATGTGTAGTGAGTGGTGGTGTATGTGACATGAGCATATACACCCATGAGGTGCATATATCCCATTTCTTGAGGGAATGAATATGAGAGTGTATGCATGGGTTGTATGTGAGTGTTGGTGATGTGTGTATGTTCTACATACACTCATCCATGATCTTGTACTTCCTTGTGTAGTGTCACCTAATACATCATATGAGCATGATTCCAATTCTAGCTAGTTTCCCTAATGTTCTTGATGCTATGCCATGTTAACATGATGCTAGGATTCCATTTAGTAATTTCCAACATGTATCTATGGAGCACTTGTCATTTTAGGCCTTTTGCATTAAGTTACCTTGTGTCATAAGTCATACATGGGAGTAAGGGTCAAATTTCGACCCCCCCCCTTTACTCCCTCGTGTTCCATGAAAGCATATAGGTATGAGTAATTATTTTGGGGTGTTTTCAACCCCTCTATGCACCTGTGAAATCAGATTTGACTTTGGGGCAACTTGGGAAAACTGCATTTTTATACTGTGAACCCCTTTTGTCTTTTTCATATGATTTAATCTATGCATGCTTCCATGATCTTATCAACTAGAGATTGCTTGTCAAAGTTGTTGTGAACATCCCAGTTTTTGTTCTTATTCATGATAAGTTCGCAGATAATTGGGAACCATGCTATTAAGTTGCCTACTTTCTGTTTCTGCCAGGCTGCTGTGAAAATGGCCAAGTCTGGAGAATCTGCTGTTATTAAGTTGCTGTATAGACTGAGTTGTAGCATGAGCTGTGTATGGAATTTGCTCATGCTCAGTGTTAGCTTTTTGAAGTATATGTTACCATCCTCCATCCTGTTAATTTTAATGCCATTTGGAGCTCTCTAGCCTTTTAAACCGGTGCTGTCAATTTGCTACTTTATAAACCCAAATTCCAGAAAACTGGAATTTTCACTAAGTCGCTGAAAAACTGATTCATCATGCCAACTTGTGAGCTCCATTGCATAGACTTGTGTAGCTATTTTGCTGATTGCATAGTTGGATGAAATGATGTGGTGTTGAGTAGAACCTGTTCATGTCTTGTTTGTGGCTGTAGAGTTCCTGTAGCAATAGTGGTGAGCTTTTCAAAATGCTATGTTGCTGTTTTGTGGCAGATTGAATGCTATTTTGTTTTGGTTGTTGTGGGAGCTATACTCCATGGAATTGAGTGATTCTTGAGTCTATTGTGATTGGTTTTTCATCACCTATCCATTGGCTACCTTGTGATGCCAAGAATTAGCCCAGGTCTTAGATGATCTTGTGTTTTGCCTCCGTTTCTTGTCGTGAGCGTATCTCGAGAACCGTAGCTCCGTTTCTCGCGATCTTTATATGCATTTCCATCGATTTTTCATGATGCATCCATAATTGCCATGTTCATGCATGTATAAATATCTTAACATGAGGTTCTGTCCAGATTCATTAATCTACCACCTTTGCATGTGAAACTTGACTAGAATTGGATGACCAAGTTATATTCCTCATTAAAATGATCATGCATCATCTTGGCTGTGCATTGCACCTTGTTTGGTTATTTATTTTCTGTTTCTCTTGGGTAGACGCGAGTGTCGAATCTGAGTTCGAGAAACCTGGAGAGTACCACTACGAGGATCCCGCTACTTGTTCCGCTGAAGAACCAACAGGCAAGATGATCGTACCCGGATTCCAATACTATCTTTGCTTGCTAGTTTCTCGTTCTTATCGTTATAATTGCGCTACCTACCACACGATATCAGCCCCATGTTGCCATGACAGCTTCTAACCTCCACATCCCAGCAAACCGTTGATTGGCTAAGTTACCGCTGCTCAGCCCCTCTTATAGCATTCTTAGTTGCAGGTGCAGGTTGTTCCATGTGATAACATGGATTGGATATCACAATAAATTCTGTTATTTAAATTAATGCACATATATATCTGGTATTGGTGGAAGGCTTGGCCTTTTGCTAAGTGATTTGTTCCGCTCGTACCGTCATTAGATTCTTGTTACCGGTGTTATGTTTTCCATATTTTGCGCTCCTAACACGCTTGGGGTTGTTATGGGGACCCCCTTGTTTATTCGGTTGAGATTAAAACTTGTCTGGCAAGACCCAACATTGGTACTACATTTGCGAATAACTTAATGAACCTGCATAGGGCTTTGCAACCCCGTGGATAATTTAATCAACCCCCCCCCCCCCCGGGCCAGCGCTCCTCATGAGTGTTGGTCCAAATTAGAGCCACTTGCGGGGTCACCTCGGGGAAACTCGAGGGATTTCTATCAGGCCACTGTACGTACTGCTCATCTGTCGTGTCCTGAGAAGGAGATACGCGACTCTCATCGGGTTCGTCGACACGTCGGGTGGTCTTGCTGGATTTGTTTTAACTTTATCGAATGTCTTGCGTGTGGACTCTGACTTTCTTCAGGTTTTCTCGAGGTGTTGGAATTCCTTTTTGGAGTTGCCTATGATGATCGCGAGATCCACGTTCGAGGCAATTCACGCGGAGTGTGGTTATTTGTGATGGACTAGTTGGAGCACCCCTGCAGGGCTAAATCTTTCGGAAAGCCGTGCCCACGGTTATGTGGCAACTTGGATATTTGCTTAACACCCGGTTCTAGCAAACTTGAAGTTAACTCTAAATAAAACACACCAACTCTGTGAGTAACCGTGACTGTCTCTGCTCGTGAATATGATCCGAGAGAGAACACGGTGGGGTTATGACTGACGTAAGCAGGTGTTCAGGATCTCTTAGAGATCATGTTAGAAATCGACCGATTACCGTAGACCACTCAATTTACATTCTTGCTACGTAAGTTAGCCACCATACATGCTTAGAACTGCTACAGACTTAAACATCACCCTTTCCATCCCAAAGCTTATATAGTGTTGGCACCCGGGTTACTTGATGGCTGAGTCCTCTGTGGCTCACAGTTTACCACAACAATTCAGGTACAGGTTCAGATGATTGTGTTCAGGATGATCTTACGCAGCTGCAATGGGAGTATGATGAAGAGAGAGGACGCATGTACGTGACGTATCCGGATGAGTAGAGGACCTGGTCGTGATCTTTGGGATAGCTTGATAGTATCATTTGCAACTTCTTTTATCGTTTGATTTCGTCCGTAGTCGGACTCTGTGTTCAACTTGATGCTATGAACTGAGTGACATTGTAAGTTAGCATGTGGCGAGTGTAAGCCAACTTGTATACTCTTCTCATTTAGTACTGTATGTTGTAATGATACTATTCTTGCTAACAGCAAGATGCGCCTCTATCCCTTGCGAGGCCCCGTGCCTTACATGGATAGGCGCGCATCTTGGGCGTGACATAGACCTAGCTCATGATGCCACTGTTGGGAGACGTAGTAGTAAATCAAAATTTTCTACGTGTCACCAAGATCTATCTATGGAGAAACCAGCAACGAGTGGGGAGAGATTGCATCTTCATACCTTTGAAGATCGCTAAGCGGAAGCGTTAGAAGAACGCGGTTGATGGAGTCATACTCGCAGCGATTCAGATCGCGGTGGATTCCGATCTAAGCGCCGAATAACGGCGCCTCCACGTTCAACACACGTGCAGCCCGGTGACGTCTCCTGCGCCTTGATCCAGCAAGGAGGAAGGAGATGTTGGGGAAGGGCTCCAACAGCAGCACGACGGCATGGTGGTGGTGGAGTAGCAAGGTATTCCAGCAGGGCTTCGCCTAAGCGCTGCGGAGGAGGAAGAAGAGAGGTAGGGCTTTGCCGTGAGAGAGATAGTTCAAAACTGTTCTCAAAAGGCCAAAACCTCAAGTATATATAGGAGGAGGGAGAGGGAGGGCTGCCTTGGTCCCTCCTCCAAATAGGAGGGCTTCGGCCGAAGTGGGGATAGAGTCCACCTCCCACAAGGGAGGTGGATCTCTTTTAAAACCCTTTGCCCTTTATCTCCAGATCTCCAACCGCATGGGCCTTTCTAGAAGGTCTGGTCCAGCCTAATATGGGCTGGCACACCTCCTCTAAGGGCCCACAAAGTCCTATGGTCGTCACACCCCTCCCGGGGGTCCTCCGGCACCCTCCCGACACTCCCGGTACACTACCGATGAGCCCGAAAACTTTCCGGTGACCAAAACTGGACTTCCTATATATCAATCTTTACCTCCGGACCATTTCGGAGCTCCTTGTGACATCCGGGATCTCATCCGGGACTCCGAACAACTTTCGGTAATCACGTATACCATTTCCCTATAACCCTAGCGTCATCGAACCTTAAGTGTGTAGACCCTACGGGTTCGGGAGACACGTGGAAATGACCGAGACACTTCTCCGGCCAATAACCAACAGCAGGATCCGGATACCCATGTTGGCTCCCACATGCTCCACGATGATCTCATCGGATGAACCACGATGTCGGGGATTCAATCAATCCCATATACAATTCCCTTTGTCAATCGGTATGATACTTGCCCGAGATTCGATCGTCGGTATCTCTATACCTTGTTCAATCTCGTTACCGACAAGTATCTTTACTCGTTCCGTAATACAACATCCCGTGGCTAACTCCTTAGTCACATTGAGCTCATTATGATGATGTCTTACCGAGTGGGCCCAAAGATACCTCTCCGTCATACGAAGTGACAAATCCCAGTCTCGATTCGTGCCAACCCAACAGACACTTTCGGAGATACCCGTAGTGCAACTTTATAGCCACCCAGTCACGTTGTGATGTTTGGCACACCCAAATCATTCCTACGGTATCCGGGAGTTGCACAATCTCATGGTCTAAGGAAACGATACTTGACATTGAAAAGCTTTAGCAAATGAACTACATGATCTAGTGCTATGCTTAGGATTGGGTCTTGTCCATCACATCATTCTCCTAATGATGTGATCCCGTTATCAACGACATCCAATGTCCATGGTCATGAAACCGTGACCATCTATTAATCAACGAGCTAGTCAACTAGAGGCTCACTAGGGACATGTTGTGGTCTATGTATTCACACATGTATTATGGTTTCCGGTTAACACAATTATAGCATGAACAATAGACAATTATCATGAACAAGGAAATACAATAATAACCATTTTATTATTGCCTCTAGGTCATATTTCCAACGAGATCATCTTCTCTCGCATATCAAACTTGCAAATTTTTAATATTTCTCCCTCATTATATTTGGAACCACAAGGTAATGAGTTGGGATCTAATGCTCATTTGTGGGTTATCCCCTCTTACTGTGAGGTCTATGCTTCATCAATCTCGATGAGCAATTACCTCCAACATATATTCCACAACCATGATTAAGGTTGAGAATGTGTTATGTTCACACAATTGAGGTTGAGAATGTTTCAAGTTTTCACTTGAGTATCAAATTTTTGCATTCTTATTACACAACCATGATTGTTTTTAATTTACCACCCGTAAATTAATTATCTATGGTTCCCCATGTAGGAAAAGATGGCTACCAAAGAGTTTGAGGAGCTTGCCCTCGAACACAACTACCCTACATGGGCTATGGACATCAACATCAGTCTTACCACCCATGGGATAGCGCGTGCAATACAGCCCCCGGAGACTCCTTTCCCAGCTGGAGACATGCCACTGACAGAACAGCAGAATTATGCTTCTTTATACATCATAAGGCACCATATTCATCCAAATCTCAAGTCTGAGTATTTGCACGAGTTCATAAGATATGTTCCAAACTGGGCTTTTGTGAGAAGGAACATACTAACGGGGAAATGATAGAGAAAAGTTTGTCTACTATGCTCCCTTCAGATAAGATCCTCCAACAGCAATACCATGCCCGTAACTACACTGTCTATTTCGAGCTTATTCACATGTTACTTCAGGCTGAAAAGAATCATGAGCTACTCGCTAAGAATGGCTCTCAGCGCCCAGTTGGGGCACGACCTTTACCTGAAGTTCAACTGAATGTCGTGAATAGACAAAATTTAATGGTACCTTTCAAGGTAAACATTCCAATTTCAAGCACAAGCGAAAGCGCAATGGGAACAGAAAATTCAGAAACCTGGGCAAGGGAAAAGGCACTGCCACGCCCAAGTTTGATAAATACAAGATTTACAACCAGTGTGGATGCTACACACATTCTACTGAAAAGTGCACAATTCCCAAGCATCTGGTTATGTTGTACCAGCAATCTCAGGGACGCAAAGCACCTCAAGGGAAAAGGCTTGAAGCCAACTTCAACCTTCATCCGCATAGCGCAAATGGAACTAGTGGTTTGCACGATGTTCCTCCTGGACCGAGCAACGCCATGATTCCTTATCCGCTTGAGGAACCTCCTGAAATGGAGGACATGTTGCTTGAGTACACCTCAAACAATGTGTTTGGCGACTTCGACTAGTCCCTCAATCTCCTTAGTGATTTACTTAATTATATCCATTTGTGATGATTGTAATAAGAACATAAGTTTGTTGTTGTCTTTATTTTATATTGTATCAGAACATTTGATATAATAAGATTGTATTATATGTATTAACATAAGGTTTTCTTATTGAAAATTCTTTTGTTTTATATAGTTTTCTACGGGGACAATCCGATGGAAGGGGAATTATGCCTTGTGGACAGTGGTACGACAAACTCCATACTGAGGGAGATGAAAGATTTCAAAACTCTAAAAAAGATGAATGAAGATATTCTAACTATCGCTGGAGATATAGTGATGGTTGGTGCTGGACGTGCCATATTCACCCTCCCAAGTGGTAGATAAGTGATGATTGAGGATGCTTTATTGTATCCCGACTCATCATGTACCCTGATCAGTTGTCGAGATATCCGTAAAAATGGTATTCATATTGAAACCCATGAAGACAACAAAGAGGAGTATCTACTCATTACTAAAGATCACGGATATGGCAAAAAGGTACATGAGAAAATTCCTTGTCTATCATGTGGTTTGTACTATATGTACATCAAACCTGTGGAACATGTTTCATACAAAGTAATTTTTTAGAATGCTAAACATTCCAAACCTGGCATGATCGCCTAGGCCATCCTAGAATCGGGATGATGAGAAAAATTACAAGAAATTTCATTGGTCATAATTTTCTTGAGTCAAAATTTAATCAATCTTCTGATTTTGTGTGCACATCTTGTGCCATGGGAAAGCTAATTTTGGGGCCCTCGCACCTCAAAATACAAGCTGAACCACTTCAGTTCCTCGAATGTATCCAAGGAGACATTTTTGGTCCCATTCAACCATTATCTGGACCTCTAAAGTATTTCATGGTTCTGATTGACGCATCTACATGATGGTCACATGTGTGTCTTCTATCCACACAAAACAATGCATTTGACAAGATCATGAGGCAAGTAATTAAGTTGCAAGCCCATTATCCAGAAAGTCGAATTAAGTCAATTCGAATGGCCAATTTCCTTAGAATTGTGCTCACGTGCTTTCAATGATTATTGGATGGCTTTGGGGATTGAAGTTCAGCACTCTGTTCCATATATCCATACACGAAATGGTTTGCCTTAAGCATTGATTAAGAGGATTAAACTCATTGCAAGACCTTTGTTGACGAATTGCAACTTGCCAACCTCTTGTTGGGGTCACGCTACTGACTTGATACAATTGAGGCCAACTGCATATCACAGTTCTTCCCCTCTGGAATTGGTATGTGGAAATCCTCCTAGCATTTTCCAACTGCGTAAGTTCAGATGTGCTGCATACATCCCGATATCACCATCGCATCAGACATCTATGGGCCCACACATGAAGTTTGGGATCTATGTGGGGTACAAATCGTCGTCGATTATCAAGTACCTGGAACCCCTTACTAGGGATATGTTCACAGCCCGTCACGCTAATTGCATATTCAATGAGAAACATTTTCCAACATTAGGGGGAGATTTCAAGTACCAAAAAGAATGCCGAAAATTGATTGGAATGATCTTGCCATTTCATCCTCTGATCCACGTACCCATGAGACCGAACTTCAAGTTTAGAAGATCATTAATTTGCAACATATTGCAAATAATCTGCCGCATTCATTTACTGGTCTGAAAGGTGTTACAAAATCCTTAAATCCAGCCAGAAACATGCCAGAAAGAGTGGAGGTGCCAATAAAAACCACTCAACTCCATGTTCATAAAAAGAGGGGGAGTAGTACGGCCTTTGACCTGGAGCAAGCTTCTAGCAAGCAGCAAAGAAAATCAAGGAGAAAAACCTTGGAGTCAGTAAATGCAAGTCAACTCAACATTGACAAACACGTGATGGGTAGTATACACCCAGTGGAAGGGCAACCTCCACAAGCCAGCTCCAGTGTGCACAAACTGGCTGGAACATCAGAACACCCGGACTCAAACGTATTGGAAAATCATGAAGAGTCTCTAGGGGTGCAGGAAATTTCCATCAACTATGTTGATTCTGGAGAATCATTTGACTGTAAGACTACGACTATCGACATATATTTTGCTGAAAAGATTGCAGATACTCTTCTCACTGATCATGATCCAAGGTCTATCGTTGAGTGCCAAAGGCGCTTTGATGGGCCTAAATGTAAGGGTGCAATCCAAGAAGAAATTGCCTCACTTAACAAAAGAAAGGTAATCACTGAAGCAATACCTACACCTCCCAATGTTTCCCTGTGGGATTCAAATGGGTTTTTCTCCGAAAACGGAATCGGAACTATGAGATGGTGAGATATAAAGCAAGGCTCATTGCACAAAGGTTTCGCGCAGAAACCTGGCATTGATTTCAATGAAACATACTCTCTAGTGATGAGTGGAACCACTTTCCGATATCTTATATCTTTTGCGATGCAAAACCGTCTATCCATGCAGTTGATGGACATCATGACTGCATATCTTTATGGGTTACTAGATTCAGACATATATATGAAGGTTCCTAACGGAATATCTGTCCCGAATAAAAGTGCAAAACACAACATGTACTGTGTAAAGTTGAATGTCATTATATGGCTTAAGGCAGTCGGGAAGTATGTGGTACAACCGACTCAATGAGTTCCTTCTTCAGAAAGGTTACTCCAATAGCATTGATTGCCCATGTGTTTTCATCAAGAAGTCCTCTACATGATTTTGCATCATTTCTGTGTACGTTGATGATCTCAACATCATCGGCAACACATCAGACATTGATGAAGCACGCAATCATCTAAAGATGTAATTTGAGATGAATGATTTGGGTAAAACCAATTTTGCTTAGGTATTCAACTTGAGCACCTTCCCTTAGGAATCATGGTACACCAAGTTGCCTATATCCAGGAAATATTGGAGAAATTCAATATGGACAAATCCTATCCATATAAAACTCCTATGGTGGTTTGATCTCTAGACGTAGAGAAAGATCCGTTCAGTCCAAGGGATGATGGAGAAGAGGTGTTGGGACCTGAAGTTCCATACCTCAGTGTTGTTGGAGCGCTTATGTATCTCGCAAATTGCACAAGACTTGATATTGCATTTGTAGTAAATCTACTTGCTAGACATAGCGTAGCTCCCACCAAACGGCATTGGTCTGGAGTGAAGAATATATTTTGATATCTCCAAGGCACAAAGGATCATGGCCTATTCTTCCAGTTCCAAAGAAATCAGGCTCTGATATGATTGGATATGCAGATGCCAGCTATTTGTATGATCCCCATAATACCAGATCACAGACCGGCTTTATGTTCCTACATGGTGGTGCTGCTATATCATGGAAGTCTTCAAAACAGAATCTAGTGGCGACATCTACCAATCATTCTGAAATAATTTGATTATTTGAAGCATCATGTGAATGTGTATGGCTTTGCAGAATGATAAACCATATACAACAGTCATGTGGAATTGGTTCGATAGAATCACCCATCATTATCTATGAGGATAATGCGGCCTGTGTTGCACAGATGCATACAAGATACATCAAAAGTAATATCACTAAGCATATTTCTCCTAAGTGGTTTTACCCCATAATCTTTAGAAAAGCGGGGAAATAGGCATCTTGCAAGTCAAATCATGTGATAACCTTGCTGATTTATTTACCAAGTCTCTACCAAATTCTATATTCCAGAAATATGTTCATGGAATTGGCAGCGACGACTTAGGGACTTGCAGGTCTCACGAGGAGTCTCTTCTCGAGATATCCTTGTTTGAGATATCATATTATTCTATCTCTTTGTGAGTTTATGTTTCAGGTTCTCATCAACGATTTCATGAAGAACTTTTGGAGAAGAATCCTTTGATATGATAGCACTACCCGGACAATCGTGAGATAATTCGATATGGTCAAGCGTAGATTAATGGGAGTGTTGTGATTAATTAAACACATGTAATTAGGGAGGAATCTCCTCTTGTACAACCGACGTGCGGTTGCACCCACACGGGCACCTCTGTCTCCTGGAATCGGCGCCTCCTCCAGAACCGACACCTCTCCCAGAACGTCAGGACTCTCCAGGAGATATATATATATACTCCTTGTAATCATCGATGACTGCCACTCAATGATATTGATTCAAACAAACTATACATCATGTGGAAAGTGAAAAATTGTGTATAGACAAGGCGCTAAAGTTGCACATCTCATTAGCTGGAGTGGGTGGGACAGAGTGCTAGCAGGAAAAACTATACATCCATGGGGTATGGAGAAAGTTGCATATCGACTATTAGGTAGTTGGTCGGGTAAGTATCTGAAGTTGCGCATCCATTACTAGGTAGTTGACCGCGACAACAAACAGTGAAAACTGCACTTCCATGGGAGAGGAAACAAGTTGCACATTGACTACTAGACAATTGGTCGGGACAGCAAACGAAGTTGCACATCTCACTTGGTAATGGGTAGTTGGGGCGAGGTGCCATCAGTGAAAATTGCACGTTCATGGTTAGGGAGAAAGTTGCACATCAACTATCAGGTAGTTACGCATCAACTAATAGGTAGTTGCACATAACATGGACAAAATTGCACAAAAAAATCATCAAAACATACCCATGCAGGCTAGTTCTAAAGAGCACGTCTCGAGGATTCCAACTACGAAAGAAAATCTTTATTCTGATGTTTGGTTGAAAAGTTATAGCTTTTTTAACTAATTAAAATCCAAATTTAATACGTTCACACATGTTCATATGAGAGATTTTGTAATTTTCTCCGAACAAGCTGCATGGTCTTTGGCTTTTCCCTGCTAAAGACAAAATATTTTGTTTGAACCAGGAAAAGAAGGTTGTCATGGTGTGTCATCAAGCTAGGGCGGTAGGGCACATTTTAGAGCTTATTGAGCCAAGAGGTTGAATCTCAAAAAATAAAACATCGAGCCATGATCGCTACTAGACTATTTGCATTCCCTGGCTCCTCTACACAATACAAAACAACAAAGGACATGGAACCAGGCCAATTCCTAGATGTGGAATGTTTTTAGAGTAGAACGAGAGAGACACAGACAAATGTAAAGTGAATCGTTCTTCTCATTGATGATGGAATTACACATATATATAGCCCTCGAAGGGGTGCGTCCGAAGAGACACGAGGCAACCGCCACGGTTAGAAAAAGTAGGGATTAATAGGATTAATTAAATCCAAACACTCCCCCTAATCCATGCTTGTTAGTGTAAGTATCATCATCTTGAAGAAACTCCTCCAAAAACCCTATGGGAAAAATATGAGGAGATAGGTGTTTGATATGTTGCTAAAACTCCTTCAAACCCAGTGGGAAAGTTAAGGAGAAAATGATGCAGCATATAATGGTTATTGTCTCTTTTAACTCAATACGAGAAAACTCATAGAGTTTAGAGAACAATAAATATGTCGTAAATACTTTCTTAAAAAATGGTGGGGAAAATAGAAAATATGACATATGATCTTGTGTTGATATTACCTCATTAAAAACCTTTATGAGAACCTATAAAGTAAACTCATAAAGGGAAAAGAGTATAATATGATGCATTGAACAGGAATAATTCAGGAAGATACTCCCCCTGATTCTTGCAAAATTCGAAGCCGTCACATACCAATTCCATGAACACAATTCTGGAATGTAAAAGTTGGTAGAGACTTCATGAATAAATCAGTCACATGATTTAACTTGCAAGGGATGCAATATAGTGATATTGCTTATTATGTAACCTGTTTGCATCCGGGCAACACAAGAGATATTATCGTTTAGATAATGGTTGGTGGATGTAGCCATGAGGTCTGTTTTGAAGACTCCTCATGAGAGGGCTACCACACCTAGTAGGAACACTAAGCTTGTCTATGATCTGACATAGTGGGGATCTGATCGATTTATCCAATGGTATCGGTGTTCACATTTCTGTGAAACTGAAAAACCAGGACAAGATGTTTGATGCCTTGGAGATATCGAAAGATATTCTTGAGTACCAACCAATTGTGTTTGGTGGCTCCAATGGCATTATGGAATGTTGAGTCCCAATATCTCATTTCCATCATCTCTTGGTCTAAATAGATATTTCTCTACGTCTAGAGAATGAACTACCATGAAAGTTATGGATGGATAAGATTTGTCCACAATGAATTTCTCCAATATTTTTGAATATAGACAACATAGTATACCATAATGTATGAATGAAGGTGCTCAAGTTGTAGTAACGAGCGGTATTTTGGTTTACCCAAATCCTTCATTAAACTCCGGCATTTAGATGATTACATGTGTCGTCATTGCAGACACACAAACATGGACAATCATCATTGTAGGAGTAATCCTTGTGTATAAGGAACTCACTACGTCGGTTGTACCGTATGTACCGACAACAATAAGTCTTATGGTGACTTATTGATTTTACACAATGTATGTTGCGTTCTGCATTTCGATTCAGAAGTGAGATTACATCGGGAATCAATCATATATGCCTGAATCTAGTGGTCCACGTGGATATGTGATCACTACATTTATCAACTGCAGAGATAGATGATTTTGTACTGCCAATGATATAAGTTATCGGAAAGAGATTCCACCTCTCGAGAATAGTTGGGTATCTGCGTGAACCCTTATGCTACAATACTTGCTCTATGTTTCACCACCTTGTTGTTCTCGATTCTGTTTCCGGAAGAAAATTGGTGTAGGTATTGCTTATGAATACCTTCCCATTATTGAGCAAGATCATTTCTACCTAGATTATACCCTTTGCTTGAGTTCAGTCCGAGTGTTGTTCACACTTTGCCATGGCCATGGTCTTTGGATATGAATCACTTGAAAGGTTTTTGCAATCTAGTTGAGAAATATATGTCAACAATTGTAGACTTCCAGTTATTTGTTCCTCCAGAATCTATATATCAATATATAGTTGATGGAAATATCGTTACCCATGGTGACTGCTCGCAATTTCCCAATGCGATTGAGTCGGGTATTCCGATGTCCCGGTCATTGTGTGCACTATGACCTGGGTTGGTGGATGTTTCCCATCCACTGGGTGTATACTACCCGTTAGGTGTCTGTCAACATGAAGTTGACTTGCATTTACTGATTCACGGGCCTTGATATCCTTGCTTGCGAGAAGCTGGATCCAGATGTACTTCTGCCATACATCTCCCCCTGTTGCTTTGAACGGGGAGTGGAGTGGATTTTGTTGGTACCTCCACTCTTTCAGGCGTACTTTTGCAGGATTTTAGGATTGTGTGACACCTTTATAGTCAGTAAATGAATCTGGCAAGTTATTTGCAACGTGTTGCAAATCTTCTGAACACATGGTTCAGATCTTTGAGTACGTGGATTTGAGGCAGAAATGTGTTGAACATTCCACTAATTTCCTGGCATTCTTCATGGTACTTGAATTCTCCCCCTAATGCCTGGAAATATTCCTCATTGAATCAGCATACTGGCCTTGAATAACTCCCCATGTGAGGGGCTTGAGATATTGGCGGAAATACAGTTATTCCTCACATAGATCCCAACTATATGTTGAGGGGCCAATGATGTATGACAGGTGGTGATATCGGTATGCAACCGAATTACCGCGGATGGGAAATACTTCGTAGATTTCCACGTATCAAAGATAGAGGGGAATAATATTATGCAGTTTGGTCATGAGCGTGTAAGACAGCATGACTCCAACGTAAAGTTGGTAACTTGCAATTCCAAAGTAAAGATAATGCAATGAGCTTAACTCTTTCGATAAATGATTCTACCAAACCATTTTCAGTCTAGACATTACGACAAATTGCTAAACGTCAATCCAAGGGCCATAGAGAAGGCACTCAAGGAGAATTCTGCAATGTTATCCATTCGATTTGCTTGAAATCGATGTCGGGATAATGAGCCATTGGTTCCATGTGAATAAAGCACACACTTAAGACCATCGTGAAGATATGTCCTTTAGAACCATGGAATATCTGAATAGTCTAGTCAATGGATGGGAAGAGCCACTTACCTCAACTTGATGCATTCAAGGAGTCTGAGTGGTTCAGCTTAGACTTTAAGGTGTGCGAGCCTTAAAATTAGCTTCCCTGTGTCACATGTAGTGCACATAAAATCCAAATATTGTTAGAATCTAGCATCATAATAATCATGAACTATTGGAATTGCTGATAGTTTCGATTTCAACCCAATGTCTCGATGACCAAGGCGAGTATGCCAAGTTTTCCATGTACAAGACATTTTGGAAAACTATCATGGGCGCAACATGTGCTACAGGTTTTGTAGTATGTGCAGTACAATCCAGGTGATACATAGAGAATGTGCTTTCCATATCCGTTGCATATGGTAAAGAGAAGTTATTTCTCTTTGTTGTCATGATAAATTTCGCTATGGAAACTATTTTGACAGATACCTCTATAGTTTAGTAGGATACAAGTTAAATCTGGGAAGCAATAAAGCATCCCGTCGTTACTCGAGTACCTACAGTGATAGTAAATATGACTCGAGTTGAGCCAACAAATAATTCAAGAAAGTGGAGACCTTTCTCTCATGAGAGTGGAAACCTTGGACTTCCCTAAGTATAGAGTTTGTATTGCATATGTCCACAAGGCACATATCATCTTTCATCGGATTGACTCCCGTAGAAATCTATATATAGACATGAAGATTCTCAATATGAAAATCATTGCCAAATATATAGAATACATACAAATGTATTTGTACAAAAGTGCTGATACAATATATTGTTATATACAATATTAGATGACAACAATAATTATGATGTTGTTACAACATCATAAATGGACATTAATTATATTGACCACTCAGGAGATTGAAAGACTATTCATAGTCTCCAAACATGTCGGTTGAGGCATATTCAACCATCACATTCTCCGTGCCCATAGGGTCCCGTCACAGCTGGTGATGTCGGATTGAAGGTTGAAGTAAGATTCAAACATTTGCCCTTGAGGTTCATTGTATCCCAGGAATTGCTAAGATAGAATAACCAGATGCTGAGATCTGGATTTAATGCCTTATGATATATAAGACACAATTTTTCTGTTAGCGGTGTGATCCTGACTAGAGGTGCATCCAGGATTGCACACATTATCCCACGAGACACAAGAGCAATCATGATGTCCATGGCCCAGATAGGTCAGTGGTGGCCATTGAGAGCGAGTGACTCAAATTCTATAGCCATATGTTACCGCTATGGGTAAACCATAGATAATCAATTTACGGTCAGTAAATTGAAGACCATCATGGTTGATGTTGTAATGAACTTAGCAAAATCAATGGGTTTTCAAGAAGTTATCTTGAAACCATTAGTGTGAATTGCAAATTGCTAAGTATGACACCTTGAAGATAATCTCCAAAATGGACTAGATCTCGCAGCACTAGGGAGTATAATCTGATGAAATCAGTAGATGCTCACTCGTAATGCCTTATGTCATGACTTAGTAAAATGTGTGGGAGAGCACATTGTAAAGCAATCATAATGTCAAAACAATAAAATGTAGACTTTATCAGTAGTGGTGATAACCTGCAAAGCAGTAGATCTACACACTACCTTGTGATCCCAAAACATCAATTTGAAAAACAACACTTCAAATTTTGCATCTTTATTTGCAAGAAATTAAATCTCAATCGCAAATAGATGTATTAATCTCGACATGTGTTGAACATGAAAATAAATACATCATAGAAATATTCCGGAATACCTCATATTCAACGGAGAAACATTATCGTAGAGATACTGAATTTATCTTTGCAAGAGATTAAAAATCTCAAATACAAATAAACGTAATTAATCTCGACACGTGAGAAACGTGGAAATATATTACGTCAACTTAAGATCTAGAGTACATTCCGTGCTCAACATATATACACTACTATTGTAATGAATAGTAATGATGTTGCAAACTTGATGTTCAAGTGCAAAACTTGAATTATATAGAACTCAAATTAAATGAGATGATCTTGTATCAAGTTGCAAGATAATTCAGCAAAGTGAATTAATATTTTACGAGAGAAAATTAATCTCAATCGCAATAAGATTGTTTCGCGAGAAGAAAATCTCAATCGTAAATCAGTACTCTAAAGGTACTGAATTTATTTGCAAGAGATAAAAAATATATCAATTGCAAATAATAGATGCAATTAATCTCAACATGTAAAAAGTACGTAGAAATATATCGCACCACACTTTATTCTGGAATACAAAGGAGTACTCAACAGAAATACAGTATTAAAGTTAAAATGCTGTAATTAGCCAGCCCGTTGGTGGCCCCATACACCCCATGGATAAGGTTGTACGTAGGGAGAGCAGTTAAGGAAGAAAATTCCCCACTGGCTCGATCCCGTTCGTCCCGAACATGTAGGCGGCGGCCGGGCGCGGGGCGCGGCGCGGCGCGGTCGGGCGCGAGCGGCGGCCGGGCGCGGGCGGGCGGGGCTAGCCACGTCCTGGTGCGGCTGGGCGCGTCCACGGCTTGGCGCGGGCGGCGGGGCCAGCCACGGCCTGGTGCGGCCGGGCGCGTCCACGGCTTGGCGCGTGTGTGCGTCCCGGCGCTGCGAGCCGAGGGACTCGCCGGCGCTGAGGCCTGCCGCGTGCTGGAAGCAGTGGCAACAGGCTGATGGGGGCCGCCTCCACGCATTGGAGAAGTCGTGCTGCCCATCGTCCGATGTTGAGAACATAGCGATTGAAAAAGATGCATACCGTTCTTCATTGAGGCGTTCGATCCTTTTGCCTGTTCTTTCTGAATCGAGTTCGCTCTGGATCGAGTTCACTCTGTAGGCTTTCGCTGCCTCGAGTGCTACCGGTCTGCGCCAAATGCAAGACGAGGGCCGCTTCGTTTGTCGAGGAGCGTCGCTGCGGTCGCCGCCGCTGCTCTTCGGGACTTTGCCGGCCTCTGTCTTCCGTCGTTCCGTGTCGCCCCTGAGGCTAATGGTGGCTCTGCCGAGAGCGTGCTGATAACATGTTATAGTAGAACGAGAGAGACAAAGATCAATGTAAAGTGAATCGTTCTTCTCATTAATGATGGAATTACACATATATAATTCCAAAGGGATACGCTTCAAAAAGGACACGAGGCAACCATCACGGTTAGAAAAAGTAGAAATTAATAGGATTAATTAAAGACTGTTTCTATTCCCCTAGCACGGTAGGCCAGGGCATTAGTGCTCCACCATTGACATTAATTGATTATTAGTATTATCTCCGTCGCAATTTAGAAAGCATGCACATGTACCTAGATCGTCAATTTGACCAACTTAATAAAAGACATATATTACAAAAAAATTATCATTAAAAACTTTAGATGTTCTATTTTCTAATGATATAATTTTTATGTTAAACAATATATTTTATATAAGTTAATTGACACCTAGATACACGTGGTGCCTTCTAAACTGTGACGAAGATAGTAATAATTAGTCCTAATTACTATTAAGAGATACCCAGTTTCAAAAAGAAATAACAAGGAGATAACAAATTTCATGTTCCCTCTCGTTCCCAAAAAATGAAAAACGTAATTTTAGGTTGCACAAAGAAAAGAAAAAGGCAACAGAATTTTGTGTGCCCTTGCATCCCAAAAGAATAAAAAACATAACTTAGGTTCCACAAAAGAAAAAGAAACATGATTCATATGATTTGCTTAATGAATTGCAAAGTTGTGTCTATTTGTGTGGTCCCAAATTAATGCTCAATTTTGTGATTATTTTAGTTGCCACTTACTTTAAGGAAATCAAAATTCAAAGCAACAAATTAATCATATAATCCCAATGCCCACCTACTTTAAATTCACAGTTCCAAGCAAGGTGCATACAAGTTCACAGAGTTCACAGAAAACGAAGAGGGTCATACAAGTTCACTTTAGTTCACTTGTTACTAGCTGGTGCAATGGGAGTCTACCAAAATAAAGTACAAGTTGACTTGTGAGAATTCACAGAACCATGAGGATCATACAAGTTCACTTGTCACTAGCTGACTAGCTGGTGCAATGAGAGTCTACCAAAATAAAGTACAAATTGACTTGTTAGCAAAAAATAGTGGGGAACGGCATCAGAGAGTGAGAGCACAGCATCTTGTACTGATTACTTCCTTTTGATCCATGGTTTCCTCTTGATCAATGACACGTGTAGCAGAGACCACATGCCTAATTCGGACAGGTTTCATGCTCTTCCTGGGTGTTTTCTCAGCCTGAACCTCCACTGCTGTGATCCATAACGTATTCTGGGGGTCACGATACTTGATTTGCAAACCTATATATACAAAGAACATTAGAGGTGATGGCATCTTTCATGAAATGCGTGTGTGTGAGAGAGAGAGAGGGAGAGAGAGCGAGGGAGAGAGAGAGAGAGAGAGGGAGGTTGAGAGAGAGAGAGAGAGAGAGAGAGAGATTCACCTTGCACCACCCAAAACAAGATGGCACCGGAGTTGACATCTTTGCCAGCATAATCCAAAGACATTCTTTCAGTCTTCCACTTTTCACTCTCCCAATAGAGTGGCAAAAATATTGGGATGCCTAGGTACACACAATGATCTTCGCAGAGTAGTTCATAAGCAGCAAGCCCTTTTCCTGAGCATGTGTAGATAAAACCATCCACAAATACACATTTGTCATTTAGAAAGCGGTATCTAGACATATCCCTTGGCAGGTATTTTCCCCATGGAGCCCAAGACATAACAAGATGCCATTTCTTGGCATCCAGGTCAAAGTGAAGACAAGAACATGTGAGAGTGTCACAGACTATAAAGGAATTATCACTCAAAACTACATATCCCGACAGCTTGACCTTCCTGTCAAGAATATTAGAGTGATCTGTCACGCAGCGCACCCATGAGTTGGATCCAGGAGGATAAACAAGGTGGGCCTTACGGTAAACTTGGAGAGTTTCAGTAAGAGCAAGAGTTGTCCTACCAACTTGGATAACCATGACAAAAGGATCAATAGGAGAAACAGACCGCCGTGCAAGGAAATCAAAATGCTCACATCTGGTGTCCAGGCTAAGCACATCCATGCCATCTTTTAGGAATGAGACAGCATATAGTTTTGAGTCAAGGAGAAAAAACTGCCTCTGACCACAATCATCTCCATGTATAGTATAATGTGGTTTCAGAGGAGTGGCTATTCCTGACCTTGGACTCAGATCTGGACTCAGATCCATGAGACTTGTTTTATAGATAAATGATTGTGAACCAGCTTGGCAGATGATAAACAAGAGCTCATTGTCCATATGTGGCTTCACATATGGAGGGAGAGGAAGTGGCGGGAGATGATGCCTGCATGCAAGAAGGAAAATATGTCATGCACAAGAAACTTGAAATAAAATATCTAAGCTAAGCTCAAGCTTGCGGAACAAGACCTGCAAGGATTGCAAGGATGATGAAGCACTTTCTCTTCATGGACTTCCTATGCATCATGAACTTCATGGACTTCAGGCAGCACCTTGTCATCCTTATACTCTCTAAGTGATCGATTAGTGGACACAAGATTAATATCAATTTGTAAGCAAGATGTCCAAAATGAATGCATGGATTAATGGTCAAAATGAAAACATGGCTTTAGTGGATGGAAAAACTTACTGGAGAAAGGAGAATTCAAATTTATTGATGTCTTTCATGGGCAACATGTCCACCCGGCGGGAGGTGGAGTGCAGGACCTTGATATGGTAGGGGTGAATACCAAGCTGGAAGGTGGTGATAATGGCGTGTAGGTGGTCCGACCAGCATGGTAGCCCCACACTCATCGAGACAGAGCACATGACCCCAGAGCCCAGATGGGTGAGTAAGCCAAGGGCTCTGCTTCTGCTAACATAAGGAAATCTAAAATCCAGAGGGGGATCCATCTTCAGACTTCCCTCTTCATATCCCAGCTTGTATGCATAGATTGCATTTTTGCGGAGCGTGTAGACGGCATTGCTTTCTTGTGCATAGAAGCCACGGCCAAGGATAGGGACGTAGTCCTTTGCCTCCGAGGTGTGGGTTACCTTGGTCCAACCCAAGTCAGGGGAAGAACAATTGAAAGTGAAGAAAAGGCCGTTCTGGAGGGAGATCAGGATGAGGGTGCCCCCCTCACGGCCATGGCCAGGGAGCACCGCGTAGCCCTGGAGGAAGTCACGACCCCATATGCTGGGGTGGTAGGGCTCGAATTTGCAATGTTGGACCAAGGGGATCCCGACCTGCTCCCAACGTTGTGCAGCTGCGCCATCTTCCTCTTCAATGATCAGGCGTTGTACTCGGAGACTGAAACTCGTGGCGGAACAGTAGGTAGCCGACACGGCCCACATGTGGCCGTCGGCCGAGATGGGCATGCACCGGCCACGCATGCTTGGATCCAGCGGGGGAAGCGGTACTTCGGCCGGCAGCTCCTCCTCGGCCGGCAGCTGCAGCTGCAGACCGTCGGTTTGCGCATTCTCGACCAGCTGCAGGAGGCAGAGCGAGCGGCCGTCAGGAGCCAGGGCTGCGCTGGCGCTCGAGCTGCAACCCTGCCGCTTCTTGAGGTCGTGGAAGATCTCGAGCGTGTCGTCGCTCTGACCTAAGATTCGCCCGGATCTCGCCACGCGAAAACGGTGGAAGCGTAGGACACCGCTTATGACGCCGACGAGCAGCAACCAGGCGGGGCTCTCGTCCGCGTTGGAGGGGATGTCGACGAAATCATTGCCGAATTTGACCTCAATGAAGGGGTTGGAGCGGTTAGGATAGGAGTGCTCCCCCTCCCTCTCCTCCGCCGCCCCCATCTTCCCATCCGCTTTCCCCTCCGCCGCCCCCATCTTCCCTCCGCTTTCCCCTCCTCAGCCGCCGCCATCTGCGGGTTAGGGTTAGGCCGTTAGGGATTTGGGGACAAGTTGTTTCGAGAAAAAGCCACGGGTACTTGCTTGGTGCTGCAATATGAACGGTGCTACCACCAGGCACACCAGTTGGGCCAGCCCAACTTTTGCTGCTGGATTTTAGAGTCTCGGGAATATACTAAGCAATCATGTCCGTGTATTGCAATGGAATTTATTTTTACCTCATATACACATTCTCTCGAGACATCAGTAAATATTTTGAAATCTTGCGCAATGTCACATGAACAACAACATGATAACTGGTGTTGCAAAAAACATAGAAATGTGATAAATTTTTAAGTGTACTTAAGGTGTTCTTAATTTATTAGATAATAAAAACATCTACCTAGTTGCAGGTATCTAGTTATGCATTTGTTGTCGTTCCTCCTCAGTGATGTCCATATTTGTAATTATGATGAAAATAGCAACGTATATTTTATTTATTAATGATAGCATATATATAAAAATATTATTTTTGTTTTGCCGATATATGTGTTTGCATTTGTAGTCCAATTGAAGTCTTAATTTATTTGTAAACATATTAGACAGCTACATCATAAACAGTCAATTTGTAAGGGCATGCATACCAAATATTCTACGTTGCGGCGTATGGGTATGCTTACTAGTTCTTAAGAAAAACATTATGAAAACAATTTACAACAATAAGAAAAATCAAAGTTAATCCATTGGTTTACGTAAAGCTTGTATGAGCAACATTGTGAACTTTTATACATCAGAAATACTTTCTGTATACACGTTTAATATTTTCCAATTTCATGGTCAACATTTTTCAAAACATATTTAGTTTTGATGCCTATTTTTTATACACATTTTACATTTTTGTGTACATCAGGAACATTTTTATATACACGTTTGACATTCTCTAAATACATGTAACATTTTTGAAAACTTATATTTTTTATGTCTACTTTGTTCCATACACATTGTATTTTTTGTATACATTTTGATGTCTACTTTTTTGTATACACATTCTATATTTTTTGTATACATCAGGAACATTTTTTATATGCACGTTTGACATTGTCCAAATACATAATTAATATTTTTGAAAACTTATATTTTTATATGTCTACTTTGTTCTGTATATGTTGTATTTTTGTATACATTTTAATTATACATCGGAAACATTTTTCTATGCACATTAAAATAAAATAAATGCATGATCAGCATTTTTCAAAGAAAAAAATTATATTATTTTTTGAATATAGAAAAATAGACATTGTTGAAGGCTGTGCTTGGCCGGCACAGTCTACGAGAGAGTGTGTTGGGCCGTCGGTACTAATAGATGAAAGGGGAAGGGAAAAGGGGTGAATGGGGGATCAAACCTGGGTCTCCAAGGTGGAAACACAAGCATCCAAGTAGTTGGGATGGCTACACACCTATGATTCATCGAGGGATCACTACCTATTGAATAAAAAAGAATGACTGACTTATAAAGAAAAAACGAATCATTTTTTCCACTTACCAATGGCATAGGGGGGCAATTCATGCGAACTCTAGAGGTAAATTCCACGACAGGCGACCAGAAGCCCTCCTTCATTTATTATTAGGTAGAGATTTGATTATTTGAGTCATCTCGTAATGAGGGTTTCTCGTGCCGTCGTCGCTGTCACCATCTGAGAAATTTAGGTCTCCTCGCCTCCGGCTATCGTCTTGGCGCTGAGAGGTGGGGGCCTTGGATCTTCAATACATCTATGTTTTTCGTCAACGCCTAGTGATCATCATAGTTTTGTGAGAATAAATTTCCTCCCGTTCTTTTGGTGGTGCCATAAGGTTATAGCGTTTCTTGTCCTCGTCGATCCACAGATCTAATGTGTTTATGTTGTTATGACAGGCTTTTTTGTTGGTTTGATTCTTTGTGGACGTGAAATCTTTTATGGACAACATGGTGAAGATAAAGTGATACGACCTGCACTTCTAGGGGGTCATCCCAAACCCAAGTACGTTCATCGATCAAGGTTTTCCTTTTTGGATGGGTAACTCAAGGCGCTTACAAAAACCATTATTCAGCATGTTCGTGCGGGTGAAAGTGACAACGTCGTTGCTCCAGTCCAATTGCAGCCACATTACCGAAGTCTTTGGAGTATTTCTCCGAACAAAGATTGATACCGCAAAGAAGGTGTTTTCAATAATTTCATTGTAATTGTTAGTTATAGGAGTTACTTTCTATTTTCTTGGATCTTAGGTACAAATCGGTGTACCTGTAGTTATTATGAGTATGAATAAAGTTACAGGTATTTTCTAAAAAAGGGAATAATTTCTTTTAAATGAGGGTCTCGGGAAATTTTACCCTCCCACCTGCCAGATTTTAATGGGGCATATATGTTGGGAAACATAGTAGAAAACAAGAAAATCGCCCTATGACCACCCAGGAACAATATGAAGATGCATATAGGGTTCAGATCAACGATCCTTACCGACTCCGGAGTGCAGCAGAAGTAGACAAGTCGATGTAGATCGTACATTGAGTCCCTCAAACCGTCGATGATGATCCCGCGAACTTCCAACGAACAATCCCTCGAACACAAGACCGAAAGCACGACCTCTCTACTTGGTTGCAAGTGTACTGTGTTCACGATCCGGCAGCGCTTCGCCGTCCAGAGCTAATCGTTGTCGGAGAATTAGAGGGAGGAGATTAGAACCACATTGGGCTACTTCTTTTTTGAGGGAAGGCTATCATGGCTATCTTTATTGATTTAACATAGGCATTACATCGTTCACAAGCGAAGAGATCAGAACAACCCGGGGGCTCATCTGTCCAGTTTAAAGAGGTCTTATTACAATAAGAAAAGTTAGCTAGCACATATGCTGGAATTTGATCTAAGTATGGGCCATCCCAATAGCAATTTTAAAATCCTAGAGGCCCACTAAGCCCATTCGTGCAAGGCAAGAGGTTTGACAAAAGTTTAGTCCCACATTGCTAGTTGAGTAGGAGTTGGAACTTCTTATAAGGGAGGATGTTTCTCCACATGTATGAGCATGAGAACAAGAGGGACATACACGCGCGCTCCTCCTCCGTCGCCCGCATCACCACGCCTCGTCACGACGCGCCGTGGGTTGCGGTAATGAGCCGATGTCTAAATTTTTGCCACGCAGGACTGATACACGAAAGGTCACTCAGGAGCTGAAAGGCTTTGCCATACTGGAGATTGAATACGAACGTTGCACCCTTCGGCTGCTGCCTTTTTGTTTTCGTCTCCCTCTTTTGCTTCGCCTCCCATCGCTGCCTATTCGCCTCCTTCTCCTGTGCCTATAAAAGGGAGGCCGCTACTCTCCAGAGAGACACACCAGAACTTCCTCTTCCTCATGCCCTCTAGTTCCAAACCCTGAGTTGCTGCAAGGTTCTTCCCCATCCCGACTTGCGGCATGCACCGCAGGTTGGGACAGTAGGCCTCCGAAACCCCACCACTTTGAGTCCTGTATGGGAGAAGGGTGATAAGGTTTTTGGGGAGCGCTCTGCGTGACTACTGGCCTCTTCATCACGGACATCGACGATCACTTCCCAAATGACGACTTCTTCCCCGACGTCAACAACCTCTTCGACGACATGGCCGGTGACGATGTCAATGCCAACCCTGCTGCTGCCATCGCTCAGTACGTATTCATGTTTTCCATGTTCGAGATTTTTCTAGAAAATACTTGGCCTAGTTTCTATTCTACATATGTTTCGGTATAGTTCACATATTCACGTAATATTCACCTACTATCCTTTAGTTTCCCTGATAAGTTTTGTTCCTCTTATTATGGCATACTCTCCTCTAAGTCGCATGACTAGTGTTGCCTCTTTTACTATGATCTTGTTTTATCAACTATTTATTTGTTTAAATCATTCGGTAAATTGCTCATATTTCCAACAATCCAAAAACTTATAATAGGCAATTTACCCCGAGTGGTTTTTCTGCTTCCATGAGGCCTCCTATGTTTGAGGGTGTGCACTATAAGAGGTGGCGTGTGAGGGCTGTTCTATGGTTTCAAATCATGAGCTGCTATGATGCTACTCTTGGCAAACCTGAAGGAGATCTTAATCCTCAAGAGGAACATGTTTTTTAGTAAAAGGATATCTTGTTTAAGGCAGCTCTTTTGAGTGTTCTTGGTGAGGATGTAGTTGATGCTTATGCGTCAATTGACAATGGAAAATATATGTGGGATGCACTCGAGGCCAAGTTTGGGGTCTCGGATGCCGGCACTGAGTTGTATATCATGAAACAATTCTATGACTACAAGATGACTGATAAGCGCTCCGTGGTTGAGCAAGCTCACGAGATACAGTTGTTTGCTAGAGAACTTGAGCACTTCAATTGTATGTTACCGGACAAGTTTGTTGCCGGAGGTATCATTACTAAGCTCTCTCCCTCGTGGAGGAACTTTTCTACCTCTCTAAAGCATAAGAGACATGAGTTTTCCATTCCGGATCTCATTGGTACTCTTGATGTGGAAGAAAAGGCAAGAGCAAAAGACATACGTGCTCGAGGTATTGAGGGAGGTTCTAGTGCCAATCTAGTACAGAAGAAAAACTTCCAGCCCCACAATTTCAAGAACAAGGGCAAGTTTGACGTCAAGGGAAAGTTTGATGGGAAGAACAAGGCTTCGCAACACACCAACTTCAAGAAGAAGACTGACAAGAAGAAAGGTGTATGTCATGTCCGCGGAGATCCTGATCATTGGGCCCCTAGCTGCCCTAACAGTTATGACAAGCGTCAACACGGGAAAGGCGACAAGATCGCCAATGTTTTCATTGGTGATGATGAGATGAAGGATGTTGGGTATGGTATACTTCCCACTATTCTCTGAGTATGTCTTTCTCCTGATTGGTTGATTGACACGGGTGCTAATGTGCATGTATGCGGTGATATTTCCATGTTTTCTTCTTATCAGGCTACAGGAACTCCTTCTACGTTGATGGGCAACGGTTCAAGTGCTTCTGTTTGTGGTGTTGGCACAATCGATCTGAAGTTTACTTCGGGGAAGATCGTGCGACTGAAGAACTTGCATTGTGTCCCCTCCGTCAATAAATTTTTTGTTAGTGGATCTCTTCTGTGTAGAGATGGATACAAGCTTGTCTTTGAGTCCAATTAATTTGTAATATCCAAGTATGGAACTTTTGTTGGCAAAGGTTATGGGTCAGGAGGCTTGTCCAGACTATCTCTGTCAGATGTTTGTAATAAAGTTGTTCATCATGTTTGCAACAATAGTGAATCAAATGTCATGGCATTCACGTCTCTGTCATGTTAATTTCGGTTGTATGACGCGTCTAGCCAAGTTGAACTTAATCCCCAACTTCACTGTTGTCAAGGGATCTAAGTGTCAAGTTTGTGTGCAAGCTAATTAACCTCGTAAATCTCATACAACTGCGGAAACAAGAAATCTTGTGCCACTAGAACTCATATATTCATATCGCTGTGAAATGAATGGTGTTTTGACAAAATGTGGATAGAAATATTTCATGACATTAATTGATGACTCCACTAGATATTGTCATGTGTATCTTTTGAAATCAAAAGATGGGGCTTTGAAATTTTTCAAGAACTATAAAGCTGAAGTGGAAAACCAACTTGATCGGAAAATCAAGAGGCTTAGGTCCGATCATGGTGGAGAGTATTTTTCTATCGAATTTGATTCTTTTTGTGCGGAGCACGGAATAATCCATGAGAGTACGCCTCCCTATTCACCTCAGTCAAATGGGGTAGCCGAAAGAAAGAATCGTACTCTAACTGATTTGGTTAACTCCATGTTAGACACATCGGGTCTCTCTAAGGCATGGTGGGGGAGGCGATATTGACTGCATGTCATGTCCTAAATAGAGTTTCCACAAAGAACAAAGAGATAACTCCATTAGAGGAATGGGAGAAGAAAAGGTTAAAACTCTCTTACCTGGGGCTGCTTGGCAAAAGTGAATATACCAATTCCAAAGAAGCGAAAGCTTGGACCAAAAATAGTGGATTGTGTTTTCCTGGGGTATGCTTTTCATAGCATTGGTTATAGATTCTTGATTGTAAAACCTGAAGTATCGGACATGCACGTCGATACAATCATGGAATCGAATGATGCGACTTTCTTTGAAGATACCTTTCCCATGAAGGATATGGGTATCTTGTCAAATCAAGAGTTGCCTAGTTCATCGAGTCAAGATGTAGTTGAAATTTCTGAACCTATCATTTCGACACGACATCTTGAAGATCCCGTGGAGGACAATGATGAGACTCCTAAAAGGAGCAAGAGATAGAGGACTGCAAAGTCCTTTGGTGATGATTTTCTTGTATATCTCATAGACGACACTCCCTGTTCTATTTCAGAGGCCTATGCATCTGAAGACGCTGACTATTGGAAGGAAGCGGTCCGTAGTGAGATGGATTCCATCTTGGCAAATGAAACTTGGGAGATAACAGATCGACCTTATGGGTGCAAACATATAGGGTGCAAATGGGTATTCAAGAAAAAGCTTAGGCCTGGTGGTACTATTGAGAAGTATAAGGCACGACTCGTGGCGAAGGGTTTTACCCAAAAGGAAGGTGAAGACTTATTTGATACTTATTCACCTGTGGCTTGACTGGCCGCTATTTTACTTTCACTAGCTGCCTCACATGGTCTTCTCGTTCATCAAATGGATGTTAATATTGCTTTCCTGAATGGGGAGTTGGACAAGGAAATTTACATGGAACAACCTGATGGGTTTATAGTGGACGGTCAGGAAGGAAAAGTGTGCAGATTGTTGAAGTCTTTGTATGGACTCAAACAAGCACCTAAGCAGTGGCATGAGAAGTTTGAAAGAACTTTAACAACTGCATGCTTTGTTGTAAATGAAGCTGACTAATGTGTATACTATTGCCATGGTGGGGGCGAGGGAGTTATCCTTTGCCTATATGTTGACGACATACTGATTTTCAGAACAAATCTGAACGTTATCGAGGAGGTCAAGAATTTCCTATCTCATTGTTTCGAGATGAAGGATTTAGGAGTAGCGGATGTTATTCTAAATATCAAGCTACTGAGAGATGATGATGGTGGGATTACATTGCTTCAATCTCACTATGTGGAAAAGATCTTGAGTCGCTTTGGTTATAGTGACTGCAAGCCCTCTCCAACACCTTATGATGCTAGCGTGTTACTTCGAAGAATCGAAGAACCGCTAGATATCAATTGAAATACTCTAAAATTATTGGCTCACTTATGTACTTAGCTAGTACCACGAGACCTGACATCTCTTTGCGGTTAGCAAACTGAGTCTATTTGTCTCAAAACTAGGAGATGATCATTGGAAAGCTCTAGAAAGAGTTATGTGATATTTGAAGGGCACTACGAGCTATGGAATTCACTACACTGGGTACCCAAAGGTGCTTGAAGGGTATAGTGACTCAAACTGGATCTCTGATGCTAATGAGATAAAGGCCATGAGCAGATATGTATTCACTCATGGTGGTGGTGGTGTTTCTTGGTAGTCTTGCAAGCAGACCATCTTAATGAGGTCAACAATGGAAGCAGAACTCACGACACTAGATACAGCTACGGTCGAAGCAGATTGGCTTCGTCGGCTCTTGAATGACTTACCGGTTGTGGAGAAACCTACGCCAGGTGTTCTTATGAACTGCGACAATCAAACCGTGATCGCCAAAGTTAGTAGTTCAAGGGATAACATGAAGTCATCAAGACATGTTTAGAGAAGGTTAAAATCCATCAGAAAAATGAGAAACTCCGGAGCTATTACATTGGATTATATCCAAACGTCTAAAAATCTAGCAGATCCTTTTACCAAGGGTCTATCACGGAATGTGATAGATAATGCTTCAAAGGAGATGGGTATGAGACCCACAACATGAGTTGTTCACAGTGGTAACCTATTCTATGTGATCGGAGATCCCATGAATTAGATGTGGAAGACAAGCTGTTGGTCAACTGAGAAGAAAGTATCCTTACTACTAATAATACCACTCCATGAAGATGCAATACTTTCCTAATATGCATGGCAGTTTGATATATATCTTCATGTGTTCTAAGTGGCTTATTTAAGCAGAGATGTTGTCCTGCATAACATCTTTTGAAGAACACACCTATATGAGTCTGATTGTTAACGTTGCAATCTATGAGAGTAGGATGCTCTGTAGTAAACTCATGAAAGGCCTCGGAGTATGACGCATAAGCTCCACCCGCGGGGAAGTCCCACGACAGCCTAGTATCGGTCAAGGCTTTGTGTGAAGCTAGATTCGTAGAAAACTTGCAGTTCAAGGCATAGTCCACTGTTCAAGTTGCTTACTAGTGTAGCATAGAGTTCTAGGTGGAAGTTCAACTTAACAGCCTCCACTGCAGTACCGGTGTATAAACAGTGTTTTGGAACCAAAGGCAATTTTTTGTGTGCCTCTTGGATCTGGTGGGGGGTTGCTGGAATTTGATCTAAGTATGGGCCAGCCCAATAGCAATTTTCAGAATTCCTAATAAAATCCCATAGGCCCACTGAGCCCATTCGTGCAAGGCAAGAGGTGTGACAAAAGTTTAGTCCCACATTGCTAGTTGAGTAGGAGTTGGACCTCCTTATAAGGGAGGATGTTTCCCCACATGTATGAGCATGAGAACAAGAGGGACATACACGCGCGCTCCTCCTCCATCGCCCGCATCGCCACGCCACACCACACCATGCCTTGTCACTACGCGTTGCATGTTGTGGGAATGAGCCGAGCCGATGTTTAAATTTTTGCCACGCACAACTGGTACATGAAAGGTCACTCGGGAGCTGAAAGGCTTTGTTGTAGTGGATATTGAATACGAACCCTACACCCTTCGGCTGCTGCCTTTTCGTTTTCGTCTCCCTATTTTGCTTCGCCTCCCATCGCTGCCTATTCGCCTCCTTCTCTTGTGCCTATAAAAGGGATGTCACTCCTCTCCAGAGACACACACCGGCACTTCCTCTTCCTCACGCCTCGAGTTCCAAACCCTGAGTTGCTGCAAGGTTCTTCCCCATCCCGGCTTGCGACGTGCACCGCAAGTTGGGATAGTAGGCCTCCGAAACCCCACCACTTTGAGTCCTATACGGGAGAAGGGTGATAAGGTTTTTGGGGAGCGCTCTGCACGGCTACTGGCTTCTTCAGCACGGACGTCGACGGTCACTTCCCAAACGATGACTTCTTCCCCGACGTCAACAACCTCTTCGACGACATGGCTAGTGACGACGTCAACGCCAACCCTGCTGCTGCCACCGCTCAGTACGTATTCATGTTTTCCATGTTCGAGATTTTGCTAGAAATACTTGGTCTAGTTTCTATTCTACGTATGTTTCGGTATAGTTCACATGTTCACGTAATATTCACCTACTATCCTTTAGTTTCCCTGATAAGTTTTGTTCCTCTTATTGTGGCATACACTCCTCTAAGTCGCATGACTAGTGTTGCCTCTTTTACTATGATCTTGTTTATCAACTGTTTATTTCGTTTAAATCATTCGGTAAATTGCTCATACTTCCAACAACATGCGCTGCTTGATTGGAAGAACGAAAAGAATGCTTAAAGACAACCTTACCTATTAAAGAAGAAACATCCACACATTCCGCGAAAATTGCTGCTACAGCATCCCACTATCTTGATTGGCCATTACAAAAGTTTATGACGTTTAAGGAATCTGATTCCGCCTCCACACGAGGAAACCCTGGGGAGTTTGCAAACACTAGACCATCACACATCGCCATTGCTTCAGCCATCATTGCATCTGCAACATGAGGTATATATTTGCGTTGTGCTGCTAAAAAGTTCCCTTTATCATCTCTAATTACAGTTGCCGAAGCTCCTGCACTTTCATCTGCAAAATAGGCCGCATCAACATTTACCTTTATGAACCTCAGGTCTGGTTTCGTCCACTTCATCTCTGTGTTAGCCTTTTGTTTGTGATTAGCTTCATGATAATTACTAGCAATTGCCAGGATGGACATATGCCACCACGTGGGATGTGGTGGTCTACCATCATGAGTGAGCTCACGTCTTATCCACCATACCAACTGCCCACCATAAGAGCTTGTTTGACAGTAATATTTGGTTTCAGTGACAAGGGTAAATCTGGTGTAAGGAGTAGATATTCTAGTATAACTGACCCTGAGCGATCAATCAACTTTGCTTCCTCAATCTTTCCTGCAATGCCTAGGCGTTCCTAGAGGTGCTTGGCATGGCAACAATCAAATAGTAGGTGAAGGACATCTTCCGCATCTTGATGACATATAGGACATGCACCATTAGTTCCAATATGACGGTTCATGAGTATGGACTTTAGCAGAATAATACCATGTAGAGCACTCCATCAAAAAAATTTAATTTTACATGGGACCTTTTGTTTCCATAGTGTACTCCATACCGTCGGAGTTCTTGAGCCTCCAGGTCACGCCATCATAGTTGCATGTGCCTGGAAAGATCGTACCCATTGTACTTTCTATGTTGGTTTCATAGAGAAAACCCCTTTGTGATAAGGGTGCCATGCGATAAAGTCCTCGAAAGCCCCATAGTTGAGGGGAATTTGGAAGATCATGCCTACATCAACCGATATGAATATAGATCTGATCAGTTCCTCGCCCCAAAATCCAGTCACAGGGTCAATTAGATCATGAACTCGTGATATCAGAGTTTGCCCCCGGTTTGATAAAACTCTCCTGTCTAGACTAGACGGTATCTAGGGGCCGCTCCAGATGTTGATCCTCTCACCGGTACCAACCCTCTAGATATACCCTAACTTAACAATTTCAAGACCTTTCATAATGCCCTGCCACATAAATGAAGTACCACTCTTCAGGGTAGCTTGTAATAGACTTTCATTAGGGAAGTATTTAGCTTTCAATACTCTTGCACAAAGGTTATCCGGGTTAGTGATCAACCGCCAAACTTGCTTTGAGAGCATGACAAGATTAAAAGAATAGAGATCTCCGAACCCCATACCCCCTCACTTTTTAGTTAGCAAAGCTTCCACCATGTATAATAGTGCATTCTTTTGTGTTCCTCATCATCGGCCAACCAATTGATCTATCAAATCAGTTATCTCCTTGCATAGGCCCTTGGGTAGGCTGAAAACAGACATCGCAAAGACTGGGATAGCCTGGGCTACATATTTAAGTAATATCTCTCCCCCCTAATAGACAATTGTTTATCCATCCATCCCTTTAGTTTTTCTTTTATTCTATCATTAAAATGCCTAAAGCAGTCACTCCTATTTGCACCAACCATAGCGGGTAGCCCAAGATACTTATTTGATAATGCCTCAGTATCAATGTGTAACTCCTGTCATATTTCAGTCCTAGAAGTTGCAGGTGTAATAGGACCGAAAAATATATTAGATTTATCCAAACTCACCAATTGTCTCGAGCTTTCACAATAGGCATCTAGAACATGTTGTAAGGAAGCTGCATTTAAAACGTCTGCTTTCATGAGAATCAGAGAATCATCAGCGAATACAAGGTGTGATACTAATGGTGCATTTCTGCACACTCTAATTCCCTCTATGCCACCAGCTTCTTCTTCAAACTACAAAAAACTAGAAAGACCTTCTACACAAAGGAGAAAAAGGTAAGGCGAGAGTGGACCCCCTGCCTAATACCCCTAGTCAGGATGAAAATATTTGTCTCCTGAGAGTTAAACCTTGTTTTGTATCTAACAGAGCAAACACAAGCCATTATCATTTCAATCCATTGTTCATGAAAACCCAATTTCACCATCATATCATGCAAAAAGGACCATTCCACCCTGTCATATGCCTTGTGCATGTCCAATTTAACCACACATAGTCCAGTCTGACCAGCCCTCTTGTTCTTTATTTTATGCACACATTCATAAGCTATAAGGATATTATCCATGATCATCCTTCCAGGAACAAATGCACTTTGGGTAGGGGAGATAATCTCAGGCAATGTATTTTTCAACCAAAGTGCAAGCATTTTAGAGATGATTTTATAAAGAACATTACACAAGCTTATGGGACAGAATTGAGTTACCAGTTCTGGACTGTCAATCTTGGGTATCATGACAATAGTTGTGTCATTACATTAATTCGGGATTTGTCTTGAATTAATAGCAAATCGCACCTCATGAGTGATCTCATCTCCTAGTATTTGCCAATATTTCTTAAAAAATATTGCATGTAGTTCGTCAGGCCCCGGAGCCTTTAAATCTCCAATGCTAAACACTGTTTTTTTAACATCATCCGTTGAGAATGGTGCCATCAAGAAATCATACATCTGCTTGGTTACTTTGCATTTAAACTTTTGTAAAAGATTTGGATTTGTATGTTGCACCTCTAAAGTAAACATATGAGTAAAATAATTCTGAATGTGAGTGTTTAATTCCGGCATACCTTCAAGACAGTTCCCTGCTTCATCTTTCAGTTTTTTGACGTAGTTCCTTTTCCTCCTTGCCGAGGCGAAGGCCTGAAAAAACGATGTGTTACGGTTGCCACTCGTAAGCCATGTCACCCATGACCTCTGCCTTGTTTGAATCTCCTCCAACTCTAGCAAGTACTCAATCAATTCGGTCGATTCCCTTCTCTTTACGTCACTGTCATCGTTCATAGGACCAGCCATGACTCTCTCAAGATCACGTTGGACCTTGAGCAACCTCTTTTTTGTTTCTTAAGGACACGCTGGTCCAAATCGTGGAACATTGCATGCATTTTATTGACCTTCACATAAATACTTGTAGCATTAGGATCAACACCTACATTTGTCCAAGCATCAAGAACAATACCATTAAAGCTTTCTTCCCGCAACCATCTTGCCTCGAAACGCTTGACCTGTTAATTATTTCCTCCCACGTGATTCTGAGAAAAATAGTCTCTATCCACACATAGGGGCCGATGATCAGAGTGATTATATTCCAAAATTTGTAAGGCTGCATCAAGGAATAAGACCGACCAACCATCATTGGCTAGTCCCCTGTCTAGTCTTTCATGTATTCCGCCTCTATGCCATGTGAAGGTATCATCAATATACCCCATGTCATGCAAGTCATTTATTAAAAGCATGCATGTACTGGATTGGTCTTGGATTTCCACCCTCTTTCTCATGTAGATATTGGATCTCATTTAGATCACCAATCAGCAACCACGGTAAGTTGTTGATATGATGCAACTATCGCATACAACTCCACGTCATATGTTTATTTTCCCATATAAACTCATCATACATCCCAGTCAAGCACCAACTGACATTATTACTTTCTTCAATTCTTACATCAATGAACATAGAGTCTAATGCTAATCTATGAACTTTAACATTATTTTTCCATAACAGCAGTAAACCTCCTCTCCTTCCATCACCGGGACAAACAAACTTCTGGTCCATCTTGAGCCTTTGACGTTGACACTCAGCCGGATAACTGTCAAGGTGTGCCTCCGACAAAAACATCACCTTGGGGTCACATCTTCGCTGGATATCCAGCAAAGCACGCACTGGCGGGGCATTCCCATGCCCTCGGCAATTCCAACTTAATATCCTCATTACGTTCAGTTCCTCCGAACAAATCATACAAACTGTTCTAAGAAACATGTCGTAGTTGCAATGCGGAGGGACAAATAGTATTTGACAAAGCAAGGACCATAAACCGATCACAACACCTTGGAGTGGAGCTATGCCGGGACAAAAAACTAGCACCGCGGAGCGAGCGCTGGGATCTAAACAACGCAACCATCAAATCCTTTGAAATAGCCGGGAGCAACGCATTATCAGTAGCTAGGCTGTAGCTGGGAACAATGCATCAATGCATCAGCCAGGAGCAACACATCCATGCATGAACGCATCACATCTCCTTCTCTCATGAGGTCATCAAAGTAATTGCATGAAGATGCCCATGACCCGTAACACAAGATCAACGGTCGCCGCCGGCGGCGGCGATCAAAACCTAGATTGCTATTCCTTCCTGCTTCAAGCCTTATGTGGTAGAACCACATTGGTATTCTAATTATGAGGATTAGAGAAACTAGGTCTAGCTCTAATTAGTCGACTAGGACCAACTAGAACTAGAACTAGCTGAACTATAGGAGGCTCCGAAACTTGTGTGTCTCCAAAGACAAAATCCTCTAGTATATATAGGTTCCAAGGGGAGGAAGGGGCTGCCCACCAAGGATGGAAAGGCCCTCCTTGGGGTGCCAGCCAGGGAAGGAGGATTTGGACTCCTCCCCCACACCAATTCGCCCCCTGAAAGAGCATGGTGCCCCAATGTTTGGTTTTGGTAATTGATGAGAATCCCTATGGAGTAATATTGCCTTGAGTTATATTTGAAGGGTTTGTCCATAGGCTTTGCTAGAAGACCATTTGTTGTTTTCAAGGTTACTATAAGAAGATTATGTGATGACCAAGGTGTTATTCCATGGATATCCAAAGTTTGGTCATAGAAAAGACAATATACAAGGTTGATGAAGACTAAGTCAAAGAGTGAATCAAGGGGGGCTCTTAGGTGAGTAGCTTGATCGTATCGTTCGTAGAAAGCTCAACCATTGCACCCTTGCATCATCTTTTTTGGTTCTTATTTGGCGTTTCTCTATGTGATTTTTAGAGCTTATTGCCATCTTCATGACAAGCTCGAGTTCATCAAAAACGAAGTTCATATGCATCTTCTATGATGTTTTGCATGTTGGAGTTTTTGCGAGTTCTTCATGTTGGAAATATGTCGTAGAGGCAATAATATTGTATTATTATATTTACATATTCATAATTAAGGGTTATATTATATGCTATAACTACTATGATCCTAGAATATGCGATTTAGTGGAAAACTCATATGCACATGTGGAATGATAAATGGTTAAATAGAGATTCCCGATCCTGCCTCTAAGACTGGATCAAGTGTTGTTGATGATCACGTTTTCTAGATCCTAGGATGTCGTTAAGTGTATCTATGATCCTAAACAACATTGAGATTATGACGATAGAAGAATGATCATATTGGATTGACCCAAATACATGTTTGTTATACTTTGAGATTATATCGTCTGAAATCAATGGTTATAACAAGGAGTATCTTAGTCACTTCTGACTGTATGATGCAATTTGGGTTTTCTCAAACGTCATCTATAACTAGGTGATCATAATGACAACTTACATGTTAATCAAAAAGTTTGACAAGGGACTAGATAGCTCGAGAGTGGGATTGGCTCCTCCGATGATGGGAAGATATTCTAAGGGACCTCTTGGTGTGACGACATCCATCATCGTCTGGCCAGACACATGTGACTATGTCACGGGGATGCTAGAACTATCAACGAGAAAGAAGAACAAAACCGATAACGAGAATAACGATATAGTGAGCATGAGAGTGACTCAAGAGGATACAGATGATTCTCGGGTTTTGCAATTATCGCGAAGCAAAGGGAATGGCATATGATAACCAAAGGTTCACTCCAATATCATTCTTGTACTCATAGGGATCAATATGGATGTTCACGGTTCCGCTATCGGTCACTAAACGAAGGAGTTTTCGTTCATGTCTATGAGTTACTAAACCTACGGGTTCACAAGCTTAAGGTAATCATGATCTGTTGAGTTTTTGTAGGACGAGAGTATCGAGGGTTTATTTGTGGATTTTATTCATTAATATTCAGAATAGTTTCGAGAGGATCCGGAAGCATCCCGGGGTCATCGAAAGGGTTTCGGGGAAGTATCAGGTAATACCGGGTATTACTGATAAATATATATAGGTGGAGATTATTTCCGGGGATGTTGAATTATATATAAAATGGTCTGAAATTATTTAGAACAAATTTATAATGGACACGTCTGGCGGGTGGTCGTTGGGCCGCTAGAGCTTGGGAGCCGCCGGCAAGAAAATGAAATTTCCTTCCCCCCGTTCCCAGAAAGGAAAGTTTCCTTCCGACCCCAAAAATCCGCCAAACAAACAAAAAACAAGACCGGGCCGCTATCATCTGATAGCCCCACTACCACCCAGGACTTCCATGCCCCCCTCACCCACACTTCCTCCTCCACAAAATAAAGGGGATCCCAGCCTGGATCCAAAACCTACAAAGCTGTCATGGCAAAGCAACCAAGGTGAAAATTTTGGCAAGAACTGAAGTGGTAAGAAGAGGCAGGAGAGAAGAATAACAGTCAGTATCCATCAGGTAAGTTCGTTCTGACCTTAACATCCTCCCTTATTCACATTCCCCTTCCCCTTTTCATCTGGATCTCCCACCAATCTTATCCATAGTTGGAGGGAGTAGCAACATGAAACAAAAAAGGAGAAACCTAATGTTTGTGTAATAAAACACTATTCTGTGCAACTAGAGCCTATAGCAAAACCAACATTTTCCTGGATGTGTGCAGATAGACACAAGGGAGTAGTTTGCAGATAGCAAAATAGACTAGATGATGTCTGTGCAAATAGAAAATAGATATTTGTGCAACGAACACATGAATCCAAGCCATCTTTTCCTGCAATGTGTGCAACAAACAACCCAGACTAGAAAGATGGACTGCATGTATTTTTTATACAAAAAGAAACACATATTTGTGCAACTAAGCGTGGGTGCAAGCCATTTTTTATGGAATGTGTGCAACAAACAGCCGAGACTAGAAAGATGGACTCCAATCAAGCATGGATCCTACACAACTATATGTGCAAACTAAGCATGGATCCTAGACAACTTTTTCCGCAATGTGTGCAACCAACAAACACAGACTGGAAGAATTGACTGGGTGTGTTGTCAATGCAAATCTAACCATATATTTATGCAAATAAACATCGATAGAAACCAAACTTTTCCTGCAATGTGTGCAACCAACAAACATAGACTAGAAAAATAGACTGAATGTGCTCTCTGTGCAAATATGAACATATATTTGTGCAACTAAACATGGATCCAAAGCCAACTTCTGCTGCAAATGTTGTGGAGCAAACAACCCAGATTAGAAAAAGCACAAAAACGATAGTAAAAACCGAGCATACATAGTCTTTTCTCACGCAAATTGCAATAGGGGAAATATGTTCCATATACTAAAGTAAAACAAAAAAAATGAAATTATATTTCCTATCAGCTGAATCTTCTTTCTAATTCCAATATGAGTGTATAAGAATTGTAGCATGAAATTATGTGCAAGGACCCAGACCCTGTCGTCGTGGCAACGCAAAATGCGCCAGCGGCAATCGGGGACAACACTATGGCAACAACAACTGGAGCGGCGGCAGCAGTGGCGGCGATGGGACCTCCACCACACCCCTTGCAAGACAACCTCGTCCGACGCCCCTAGGGTGATAATCCCGGAAGGCGCGTGATATGTCTCCAATGTATCTATAATTTTTGACTGTTCCATGCTATTATATTATCTGTTTTGGATGTTTTATATGCATTAATATGCTATTTTATATTATTTTTGGGACTAACCTATTAATCTAGAGCCTAGTGCTAGTTTCTGATTTTTCCTTGATTTTGAGTATTGCAGATAAGGAATATTAAACAGAGTCCAAACGGAATAAAATCTTTGGAATAATTTTTCTTGGACCAGAAGCAACTCAGAAGACTTGGAGATGAAGTTGGGAGAGCCGTCGTGTGGCCACAAGCCACAAGGGCACGCACAGGGGGTAGGTCGCGCCCCTGGCTTGTGGGCCCATGGCAGCTCCCCTAACCCTATTTCTTGGCCTATAAATTCACAAATATTCCCTGTATACCAGAGGGAGCCATGAAAACACTTTTTCGCCACCAGTTGCCTCGGTTCTCGTGAGATCCAATCTTGGAGCCTTTTTCGGTAATCTGCCGGAGGGGGATTTGATCACGGAGGGCATCTACATCAACTCCATTGCCCCTTTGATGATGCGTGAGTAGTTCACCACAGACCTTCGGGTCCATAGCTAGTAGCTAGATGGATTCTTGTTTCTTTTTTCTCTTCAATACCATGTTCATCATGATCTTCATCGAGATCTATCCGATGTAATACTCTTTTGCGGTGTGTTGGTCGAGATCCGATGAATTGTGGGTTTATGTTCAGATTATCTATGAATATTATTTGAGTCTTTTCTGAATTCTTATATGCATGATGTCATATCTTTGCAAGTCTCTTTGAGTTATTGGTTTGGTTTGGCCAACTAGATTGGTAATTCTTGCAATGGGAGAAGTGCTTAGTTTTGGGTTCAATCTTGCGGTGTCCTCACCCAGTGACATAGTAGGGGTAGCGAGGCACGTATTGTATTGTTTCCATCAAGGATAAAAAGATGGGGTTTTCATCATATTGCTTGAGTTTATCCCTGTACATCATGTCATCTTACCTAATGCGTTACTCTGTTCTTCATGAACTTAATACTCTAGATGCAGGCAGGAGTTGATCGATGTGTGGAGTAATAGTAGTAGATGCAGAATTGTTTCGGTCTACTTGACACGGACGTGATGCCTATATGCATAATCATTGCCTTGGATATCTTCATAATTATTCGCTTTTCTATCAATTGCTCGACAGTAATTTGTTCACCCACCGTAATACTTGCCATCATGAGAGAAGCCTCTAGTGAAATCTATGGCCCCCGGGTCTACTTTCCATAATATATATTCAGATCTATAAACCAAAAATACCAAAAATACTTTGCTGCAATTTATTTACCTTTTACTTTCTGTTCTCGTTTACATCTATCTCTATCGGATCTAATCCTCGCAAATAGCCGTGAAGGGATTGACAACCCCTTTATAGCATTGGGTGTAAGAGTTTGATTGTTTGTGTAGGTGCATCCATTGGTAACTTGCGTGTTCCTCCTACTGGATTGATACCTTGGTTCTCAACAACCGAGGGAAATACTTATCTACTTCGCTACATCACCCTTTCCTCTTCAAGGGGAAACCAACGCAAGCTCAAGAGGTAGTAGCGCGTAGACAAGTCCCCCGTGCGTCACTCCCATGACGCGTAAGGCCAAGCTCATTGTCAGCCTCTTGGAGAAGATGGATGGTGCACGACAGGATGGGGGAGCGCTCTTCCTGACACTGTCAAGAGCAAGAGATCCACTCACGCCTCACACCATGCCATGCCCAAGACCACGGAGGAAGTTGTGGCATAGACCCATCTGTTGCCAAACTTCCCACCTACGCCAGAGAAGATGGAGGACTGAAGGGTGGCCATACAAAGCCTGCTGAGCTTCATGAACTGCTACAAGCCGAACAGGGCGGGTCCATCGCGCGCACGCCATGCGGCTTCCGCGAGGCCCACCACCACCAGACGCAACATCGGCAGGACTCACACGGTGCAGTCTCCCCCATAAAAGCAGCAACCTTCTCGCGGGACTGACGTGCAGGACAAAGTGTCCTACAAATCGACGGATCCGTGATAACAACGGGATCAGCGCCAAGTCATGAATGACAGGTGTAAGGAGGATGCACATGCCACCATCGAGAGGCGACGGGGGACGCGTTAATGATCGAACAACCATGCGAACCCAGCCATTAATGATCCTGCGCTAGGGGTGCCCGACAACCTACCTTAAGAGGTAGGTTACCTAGTGTTAACCCATGAGCTGCAGAAGTCCGCTGGCCCTGCAGGAGAGCCTTAAATCTTGAACTACCCGATAAATACGATGACAAGATCAGCCCATCTGAGTTGCTCCGCATCTACACCATCGTCATGTAGGCCGCCGGGGGATGCGATGAGAAAGTATTCACCAACTACTTCCCGCTAGCGCTCAAGCCAAACGTGAGGAGTTGCCTGATGAACTTGCCAGAAGGGTCCATTCACTAGTAGAAAACAGACCTTTCATCTGGAGCATTAGTCCCGGTCGGGTTTTGAACCAGCACTAATGTGCCCATTAGTCCCGGTTCATGACGGGCATCATTAGTGCCACTTCATTATGGACCTTTAGTCCCGGTTCGTGCCACGAATCGGGACTAAAGGTGTGGTGGAAGGCTGGCGTCAGCCTGGGGCCCCACGGTAACCTTTAGTCCCGGTTCGTGGCTCCAACCGCGACTATAGGCTAACCTTTAGTCACGGTTGGACCCACCAACCATGACTAAAGGTCCCCTATATGAACCATTCGGCCAGCCTGAGCTCTCTGTCCTTCCCCTTTCCTCTCCACTCTGGTTCTTCCTCTCTTCCCCAAGCTCATCCTCCATTTTTGCCAAAATTTGTCAAGATTTGGAGGCACCCCATCCATCCAAGTGTTCACAAAGGTTAACAACTTTGTCCTTTCATCTCTCATTGCTAGATTAGCTCTTGCAATGCTCTATAAGTATAGTGATTTGTGGGTTTTAGTTTGGGAGTATTTATATGTGGTAGTTTATTTGATTTATGCAATTTGAGCTCAAATTAACTTCTTACTTTGCATTTGTAGGTGTGGTTTACTTACTGCCTTCCCATCCCCGTCCTAACCACGGTCGATCGCCCACACTGTCCCGTCGCCAGCACCACCTTGGTGAGCCTATTGTTCTTATCCTTTTTATAAAAAAAATCATGTTTGTAAGATTTAGTTAGTTACTTGTATAGTTTTCTTACCTATATGTTTGTTTGTTATGTATAGTGGCATGGTTTTGATATCCGTCCCCGTCGGCCCTTGTCCAGTTTATGATTCAGATGTGGTATATACTCTCTTTTATAACTATTTGTTGCATTTCATGTTTATGACAGTTATGCCCATCAAGTTGACATAGATATTTTTATCTAGGAGGTATGTCAACCGGAAATTCCAACCGACATAGATATTCTTGTCAAGAAGTTAAATTTAGTTGAAAAATAAAACGAGTATTTGAGAGAAAAATTGAAAAGAGTTGAAGAACAGAAGATGAAACTGGAGTTGTATGTTTCCGATGTCGTCGATGATCACAAGATCAAGATGGATGCAATGCGCTTGAATATTAGAAAATTTAAAAGATATGCCATTGATAGTGAGGCTTGGTATCACTATGTTGTTCGATCAATTGTTACCTTAGTTGCGATGTTGATCGCATTTGTTGTTGCATTTAAATGCTTTAGCTAGAGAGTTTGTATGTTGTTTTATGAGAACAAGTGTGTCTGAACTTTATGTATGAACTTTGGTCTTTTTAGTGTTGTGTAATGAAGATGAGTCTACAATAGATGTACGACGACCGATGCTCTCCCCAGTTCATTAATGGCGTGCATATTTTTCTGGTTGCGGCTGAGGCAAACAAGCGGGTGGATGGTTTTATGTATTGTCCATGCGCTGGTTGTAAGAATGATCGAAATTAGTCTAACTCAAGAATCATTCACGTCCACCTATTTGAGTCCGATTTCATGTCCGGCTATAACTGTTGGACCAAGCACGGAGAAAAAGGGGTCCTAATGGAAGAGAATGAAGAAGAAGAGGATGATGACAGCTATCCTAGCCATGGGTTCCATGAATACAATGGTACAACAATGGGGGAAGAAGCTGAGCCGGCAATGCGGAAAGGAGCTGAAGAAGAGGCATTAGATGAGCCCGCTGATGATCTTGGTCGGGCCATTGCTGATGCAAAGAGAAACTGCACAAGTGAAAAGGAGAAGCTGAAGTTGCAGCGCATGTTAGAGGATCATAAAAAAAGGTTGTACCCAAATTGCGAAGATGACAAGAAAAAGCTGGGTACCACACTGGAATCGCTGCAATGGAAGGCAGAGAATGGTGTATGTGACAAGGCATTTGAAAAGTTGCTGATAATGTTAAAGAAGAAGCTACCAAAGGACAACGAATTTCCCGAGAGTACGTATGAAGCAAAGAAGGCCATCTTCCCTCTAGGATTAGAGGTGGAGAAGATACATGCGTGCCCTAATGACTACATCCTCTACCGCGGTGAGTACAAGGATTTGCATGCATGCCCGGTATGATGTGCATTGCGCTATAAGATCGTCCACGATGATCCTGGTGATGTTGAGGGCGAGCGCCCCAGGAAGAAGATTCCTGCCAAGGTGATGTGGTATTCCCCTATAATACCACGGTTGAAACGTTTGTTCCAAAACAAAGATCATGCCAAGTTGATACGATGGCACAACGAAGACCGTAAGAAAGACGGGAAGTTGAGAGTACTCGCCGACGAATCGCAGTGGAGAAAAATCGAGAGAAAGTGGAAGGACTTTGCAAAGGATGCAAGGAACATATGTTTTGGTTTAAGTGCAGATGGCATTAATCTTTTTGGGGAGCAGAACAACAATCATAGCACATGGCATGTGACTCTATGTATCTATAACCTTCCTCCTTTATTGTGCATGAAGCGGAAGTTCATTATGATGCCAATGCTCATCCAAGGCCCCAAGCAACCCGACAACGACATTGATGTGTACCTAAGGTCATTAGTTGAAGAACTTTTACAGTTGTGGAATGGAAAAGGTGTACGTGCGTGGGATGCGAAAGAACATGAGGAATTTGACCTACATGAGTTGCTATTTGTAACCATCAATGATTGGCCTGCTCTCAGTAACCTTTCAGGATAGACAAACAAGGGATACCACGCATGCATGCATGCATTGTTTAGATGATACCGACAGTATATATTTGGATAAATGTAAGAAGAATGTGTATCTGGGGCATCGTCGATTTCTTCAAAGCAGGCATCCCGTAAGAAAGAAAGGCAAGCATTTCAAAGGTGAGGCAGATCGCCGGAAGAAGCCTCGCCACCGTACTGGTGATGATATACTTGATATGGTCAAGGATTTAAAAGTAATCTTTGGAAAGGGTCCTGGCTCACAATTTGTTCTGAATGATGCTGACAAACGCGCACCCATGTGGAAGAAGAAATCTATATTTTGGGACCTACCCTATTGGAAAGACCTCGAGGTCTGCTCTGCAATCGATGTGATGCATGTGATGAAGAATCTTTGCGTGAACCTGCTAGGCTTCTTGGGCGTGTATGGTAATACAAAAGATACGCCGGAGGCATGGGGGTCATGCCAGCTATGCTCTTACCAAAAAAGAGAAGGAAATCTTCTTCGAATGCCTGCTCAATATGTAGGTCCCGTCCAGCTTCTCGTCGAATATAAAGGGAATAATAAATATGGCGGAGAAAAATTTCCAGAACCTAAAGTCTCATGACTGCCACGTGATTATGACGCAACTACTTCCGGTTGCATTGAGGGGGTTTCTATCGGAAAATGTTCGATTAGCCATTGTGAAGCTATGTGCATTCCTGAATGCAATCTCTCAAAAGGTAATCGATCCAGAAATCCTACCAAGGTTAGAGAATGATTTGGTGCAATGTCTTGTTAGTTTCGAGTTGGTGTTCCCACCATCCTTCTTCAATATCATGACGCACGTCCTAGTTCACCTAGTCGAGAAGATTGCCATTCTGGGTCCTGTATTTCTACACAATATGTCCCCCTTTAAGAGGTTCATGGGCCAGAAGGAAGCATCTCCAAGGGCCATGAAACAGAGGAGGTCATTGAGTTTTGTGTTGACTTTATTCCTGACATTAAGCCGATAGGTGTTCCTGAATCGCGACATGAGGGCGGCTAGGTGGAAAAGGCACGCTAGGAAAGAATTCACTAATATGCCGGGACGGGCATTCTTTGGCGCAAGCACACTACACAGTTCTACAAAGTTCCGCCTTGGTGGCTCCGTATATCGAGCAACACAAGAATATTCTACGCTCCAAACACCCGGAGCAGTCTGACGACTGGATTACACATGAACAAACGGTGACTTTCGCTGGTTGGTTGCAGACACGTCTCATGCATGACGACACTGTTGAAGATGACATGTACTTGCTGTCCAAGTCACCATCTTCGACTCTATTAACTTTCAAAGGGTACGAGATAAATGGGAATACATTTTACACGATCGCCCAAGATAAAAAGAGTGCCAACCAAAACAGTGGTGTCTGCTTTGATGCAGTAAGCAACAATGGGCCAAATGACACATATTATGGTTACATAGAGGAGATATGGGAACTTGACTATGGACTTGGTTTGAAGGTCCCTTTGTTTCGGTGCAAATGGGTCAATCTGATAGGAGGCAGGGTAAAGGAAGACCCGCAATACGGAATGACAACAGTGGATCTCAACAATCTTGGGTACGCAGACGAACCATTCGTCCTAGCCAATGATGTGGCACATGTTTTCTATGTGAAGGACATGTCTACCAAGCCAAGAAAAAGAAAACATAAGGAAGTGAATACATCATACAATGAGCCAAAGCGCCACAAAGTTCTTTTAGGGAAAAGAAACATCGTGGGAGTGGAGGACAAGACATACATGTCAAAAGATTATGAAAAGTTTCATGAAATTGCTCCCTTCACAGTGAATGTTGACCCGAGCATCAAGTTAAACGATGAAGATTGTCCATGGTTACGACACAAAGGGACAAAAACGAAGACAAAGTTTTATACCCAAAGATCCCACTCTGGGATGTGACCGGCTTCTCTAGTTAGTTTCTGGACTTATATATCTAGAAAGTCCCACTTCGGACAAACCAGAGGGAATCTTTGTAATAGTAGTGTACTTATGTGTTTTGTGCGTTCAGTATGCACCATTCGAAGCCAGACCATCAATTTTCAACCCTTTCTGACTTCAGTTGCTATTTTTCATGCACTTACAGATTTTTTAAGCTAAATGACCCTAAAATTGAAAATCACTACAAATGAACTCTAAAAAGGTTGAAAGTTGGCATGGTATCATCATTGCACCCACATAGCATGTTATAAAAAGTTGAGAGGGTTACGGCAAAAACTGGATGCACTTCGTGCACAAAACGGACAATCTCTCTCGAAGTATCAAGGTTTCAGACGAAAACTCATCTGTTACAAAAGGTATTTCATTTTTTTGAACTTATTTGAACTGCAGACTCTTTTTGTGTGTTAAAAATGAACCATTCAAAGCCACATCATCAATTTTCAATCCTTTCTGAATTCATCTGTTATTTTTCATGCATTTACTGATTTTTCAAAGCTAAATGACCCTGAAATTGAAAAGCACTACAAATGAACCCTGAAAAGGTTGAAAGTTGGAATGGTATCATCATTTCACCCACATAGCATGTGCTAAAAAGTTGAGAGGGTTACGACTAAAACTGGGCGCACTTCGTGTACAAAATGGGCAATCTCTTTCGAAGTATCAGGGTTTCAAACGAAAACTTGTGTGTTACAAAGGCATTTCATTTTTGTAAACTTATTTCAACTCCAGACTTTTAGTACGTTCAGTATGCACCATTCAAAGCCACGCCATCAATTTTCAACCCTTTCTGACTTCATTTGCTATTTTTCATGCATTTACTGATTTTTTTAGCTAAATAACCCTAAAATTGACAAGCACTACAAATGAAATCTGAAAAGGTTGAAAGTTGGCATGGTATCATCATTTCACCCACATAGCATGTGCTAAAAAGTTGAGAGGTTTACGGCAAAAACTAGACGCACTTCGTGTACAAAATGGACAATCTCTTTCGAGGTATCAAGCTTTCGAACGAAAAATCATCTGTTATAAAGTCATTTCATTTTTTAAATAACCTAAGAATTAACAAATTGAATATAATGATAAAACACACTAATATTAAACAGCAGAAAAAAGAATCACGAAAAAATCTATTTTTCAAGTAAAGTTATTCACAAACTAGTGATTCACACAAATTTCAAATAATTCAAATTTAAACTATTCAAATTTGAAAACTATTAGCACTAATAGAAAGTTTACAATTTGTTTTACCTAAAGCAAAAAGATTCACAAAGAAACTCTAAATAAAGCAAAAAAACAACTCATAAACAAAAGAAAATAAATAAAGCAGAAAATAAAAAAATAAAAAATATATTTAAAAAGACCGCCTATTGGGCCGCCATGACTTGCATACGACTAGAAACCCAACCTCTAGGTGGGCCAGGATGCAGGCCCGTACGGCCTAGTAGGCCCACATGGCGGATAGAGGTGCGGTAGGCCGAGAAGGCCTGCATTAGAGAGGAGCTCGACACGGTAGCCGCGGCGGGGCTTATAAACCGGTGCGAGCTCCTCTCGACTAGCGAGGTGGGACTAAACATTCACGCCGCCCCGCGCTTGGCACACAACCCTTTAGTCGCGGTTGGTGCCACCAACCGCGACTAAAGGTGAATTTCATCCAACCCAAGCGTCGGGAAGCCAGACCTTTAGTCGCGGTTGGTGACTCCAACCGTGACTAAAGGGGGTCGCGGTTGGAACAACCAACCGCGACTAAAGGGTCATCTATATATACAACACTTACGAAATTTTTCCCAAATCAACCTTTCGTCCCGTCCGCGCGCCCCTGCCCCTCGACGTCGCCATGCGTCCGTCCGCGCCCTGTCGCACCGCGCCACCAGGCTGCCGTCGTACGCGCCTACCCTGACGCTGTCTCGCCTCCCCCGACGCCGAAGCTCGGTACCGCCCCCACCGCCGGCCGCCCGCGCCTCCTCGCCGATCCCCGACCCCGAATGCGCCCTCCTCGCCGATCCCTGGGCCGCCCGTGCCCGCTCCTCCCTGAGCTCCTCACTGTGCTGTCTTCCCCGACGCCGTCGCCGCCCCCGACTTGCCTCGCCTCGTCGTCGCCCCGCTGTGAGCTCCTTTCCTCCCTCTCCTCCTCACCCTCGCCCCCTGTCGCCATGGCCGCCCCTCCCCGAGCCCACACACACATTTTCTTAATTAGTTAGATGTTTTATATGTATTTTTGTATGTTTTAGTATATATGTATATCAATTTTGACATTTTTCAAAAGAATTTTGACATTTTTGATATTTGAGGAATTAATTAATTAGTATAATGTATGTATAGAAATTTTGAGAAATTTTGACATTTGATCCAATGTATAGAAATTAGTGTATATATATGTACGTATACAATGTATAGAAAAAAGTTGAGGGATTTTGACATTTGATCCAATATATGTATAGCAATTAGTATATGTATGTATACAATGTATCGAAAACATTTGAGAAATGTTGACAAAGCATAGAAAAAATTGCATAGAAAAAAGTTTGCAATGTATTTGCAAAATCAAGTTAAAAAGAATTACAAAAATCACAATCAAGCATTTTTTTAAATCTGCATAGAATTTTTTCACGACGTGAAAGATGCCAGGCCCAAATTCTCGTCGTCAACTCGTTCGCGACGACGTTCTGCTTCAGAGGCGCCATGTCCGGGACTGGGCTCCACCGGGCTGGCACTGGGAGGTGCTACCTTCAGGGGCGCGCATCTTGGTGAGGAACCCGGGTCCCGTCGTTGACCCGGAGCTTCTTTGGTGGTGTTCACGTGGGCCACTTTCGGTGCGAAGGCAGCCGACCCCATCGGAGGTGGTACGTCGCCGTGTCAGGGAGGAGGACGAGCAAGTCCGTTGCTAAGTGGATGCGTTGGACGTCACATTCTCCAATACCTGGCAGGTTCTTCAGGGATCTCACCCGAGCTATGATCATGTCATAGTTCCTTCTCTTTGAGTGTTCACCGCCTACGCCGCTAGACGTCAACTACATCTGTATTAGTGATATTATATAATACTAGGACACATGCCCATCCGTTGCAACGGGAAAAAGCATACCATATGTTTCTACTATAATTTGTACGGCTCAAGACGCTCTACTGATCTACGTGCTCTATTTCAACATTGTTGTCTCACCCATGTCACAACATATATTTTTTTTGCCCTCATCAATAGTGGTTGCGGTGTTCACCTGATTAAAATACATTTAAATGTAGTAAACCCTAAAGTGATAAGCTCGGACAGACACAACACATCTGTCATTGAACAAAATCAACAACACAATACATTCCCGGTCCAACGCTATCATCAGTGTGCCACCCTCTCCTCCAACATCTTCTTCCCGTTCAGCTCGTCGCATACCTTCGTGACGAACGGAACATATTTGTCACTTGATCAGTCTGTAAATAGACGCTTGTGTCGATGGACTTGTACAACTTCAAATCCATTTTAAGCTGATTATTTTCCTAATCTAATCAACCGACCATATTGATCGTTTGAACTCTTAATTAATCAAACCACTCGCTCATGTTCTATCATGGAGAAAAGAGAAACTGAATTTTGCATGTCTAATTAATTTCATGATCTAATCAACTCACCACTTTAATTGTTATAAATATTAATAATCAAACCGCTCACTAATGACTATTGCCTAGAAAAAGAGAAAGCAGAGCGTGCACATATATAATTCACCTGAGCTTAAATGGAGCAAAACCTTCTATTTTTCAAATGTGTTAGCTAGTCAACTTGTCTATCCACTTCCATTGTCGCGTGAGATTGAAAGTTCGAATCCCGAGCAATACACTCTTTTTATGCGGTTTATACGAAGCCCAACCCGGACGAGCGCCAAGCTTCAAATAGGGAATTCCATTTTTATGTACGTCTCGTTTCATTTTTCTCACAAATTCAAAAAATCTTCAGCATTTCAAAACGTATTCATGTTTCCAAAATGTTTTTAAAATATTGACGGTTTTTGAAACTTTAAAAAATGATCATGTTTTCAAAATTTGTTGAAAAATCAAAAAATACTCATGGTTACCAAATTTGTTCAGAATTTCATAAAATATTCCCGGTTCAAAATTGTTCACAACTTAAAAAATATTTAAAAATGTCAAAACAAGTTTGTTGTTTCAAAGTTCGTTCATGTTTCTAAAAAATTGTCAAATAGTCAAATTTGGTTCTTGTTTTCCAAAAAAATATTCGTGGTTTTTCAATTTTATGTTTTCGAAATGTGAAAAAAATTCCTAAATTTGTTTGGGCTTTTCAAAAAATATCCGTGTTTTTTCACATTTTCTGTTTCCAAAAGTTGTTTGAAATTTCCAAACTTTCTTCATGATTTTGGAAAAATGTTCACGCTTTTAGAATAATGGAGTTCTAAAAAATATATCCAGAAAAATGGGCCGGTTTGGTTCATCAGTTTGCTGCTGCACTTCTTCTGTTATTATGTTTTCTAATGGTAAGGAAAAACGAAAAGTCATCAGCTCAACCGGCAATCATCAACCATGCAAGATCTTTAGGTTATGAGTTCGACCTTGCACCATTGCACATATATTTTTGATTTATTTACTCACACACACTTGCTGTTATTGGGCAAGCCCATTTGTGCCGCTCATGTGCAATTGTTTTATTTATATGTTCGCACGCGCTTGTTGCGATTGGGTCGACTCATTTGGGATGCTCCTGTGCGAAACGACAAGGCCTAATAATTCAGGCAAAAAAAATTCATAAGAAGGGCTCATGGACGATGTACGGGACGGATGAAAAACAACCGATGGACCAAAACAAGTGGAGAAACGCTTCGTCCTTTAATATTAGGTAGAGATCTTCGAGATGTATTCGTGATAATATTCGAGATGTATTCGAAATTATATCCGATAATATTCGAGACGATTTATTCGAGATTATATTCGATGATGCATATTATATAAATTATTCGAGATGCATATTATGTATTATGATTTAATTTTTTCCTTATTGATTGCATGCATTCTAATTTGAATACTAAATTGTTTTATCTTTTTTGGGTTAGTTAAATAAAATCTATGGACAATACCGGCAGAGAAGGAGAAGAGGCTCTATTCGACATCATACGCTCTACGAGACCAGAGCATGAACCTGAAGATGATGACGGCTCGCAATATCTAAACAATTCCGGTGAGGGTTGTATGTTTGATGAAGACGAACGAATAGATGAAGTCGACAACGATGTTGACGAAGAAAATGTTCTTCAAATAACAAAGACCGACGAGGTATATTTATTATATAAGCCATCTGGTGATCATTACATGCCTTAATTGAGTTGTATATGTATTAACGAATCGATCTTTCTTCTTTTGGACCATGGCGTAAAGTTCAACATCGATTCCATCAAAACATCAACTGACGAATCGCTTGAACCTAAGAAAAATGCGACCAAGTTCAAGAATCAATGCGGAGTTATTATCAGGGACCAAATCTCGATCTCCGTTCAAGAATGGAAAAAGCCAGCAAAGGGAGATCGAGAAGGAGTTATTTTTGTCGACAAAAGAGCAAAAGATGTGCTTTGGACCGAGTTGATGAGACATTTCACACTACCAAATAATTTGACAGATGCAGATCTGAAGAAAGTCAGAAACCATGCTCTTAAAAAGATGGCGATCACATTGAACACCTTCAAGAAAAATGCATGAGCTGCGTACGTCAAAGCAAACAAGAAGACTCCAAAATTCGAGGGAGCGCTGGTGAAGGCAAAAGATCACTGAGACAATTTCGTGAAGTTCAAGGAATCGGAACTAGCTAAGGAACGGTCGAAAAAAACAAGATTAATGCTGCGAAAAAGAAGTGGCACCATACTCTGGGGCCAGGTGGCTACCAGACGACCTTGCCTAAGTGGGATCAATCCGAACAAGAGATGGTTAGTGCAGGGGTCACTCCAGTTACACTAAGCTGGCCCCCCAGGTGTAGCACATGGTTTTATGCACATGGGGGAAGTTGGACCCAGAGACAGGGGATATTATGGTGAAGGCAAGTCTTAAAGGAGTGAGAGACGAAATACTAATGAAAATAGAAGAAGCTCAAATGGAGGTGTTCACGCCCAACAAAGAGAACGACGAGCTTACACGCGCCCTGAAGAATCCCGAACACCTGGGAAGAACATGAGGGAAAGGCGTTGTTCCATGGTTTGAGGGGTTTGCGGGTTCGAACGACGACTACAGAATTCATGCGAGAAAGAAGATGCAGGAGGAGCGGAAGAAGGAGGAAGCACTCCGCCTTGAAGGCCTAGAATCAAGGCACCTGGAGTTGGAATCCAGACTTAGGCGGCAGCAGGAGCAGATCGACTCACTCAGCCAGGAAAGGGCATCTCAGCGACAACATGAGCAGATCGATCCAGCATTGGATACCATCGTCCCATATATGCCGAGAAGCAGCGTGGGTTCCGCCCCGGCCGATATCGATGATGATGCACTGCTAGCTAGCTATCCCGTGGATGATATCAAAGACATGACTAACTGTGAGCTACACATGAAAGTGAAGAAATTATCCATGAAAGTGGCAGACTACTATGTTTTAGCAAATCCCCCAGAAGCAACCTTCCATTGCAATCCCATTCCAGCTGGCTATGCTCGTGTCGGGGTTGATGAAGTGATGTCAGGATATCACGAGCTACAACTTGACATTCTTGGAGGTGACGAGGAGAGAACACTAGGAAAGGCCATACATCATATCATTCTATGGAAAAAGGATTGCATCGTCTTTCCAAGGCCACCGACTCCTCCTCCTCCAAGTCCGCTGCCGCGTCAGTCGACTCCTCCTCCTCCAAGTCTGACACCACATCAGCCTCCTCCTCCTCCAAGTCCAGCACATCATCAGCCAACTCCTCCTCCTCCAAGTCCGGCACCGCGTCAGCCGACTCCTCCTCCAAGTCCGGCATGACATTAGCATTCTCCGTCGACTCAGCGTGCTCCATCGCCTAAGCAACATCGGAAGAGAGAGGCCGCAGCTACGACGACTAGTGGTACAACAGGCAAGAAATTCAAATATGGTCCAAGCCTCAAGCCTCTTCTGAAGTTGCCTTACCACCACACTGTGGAGGAACTCGACAGCATAGTGGATGCCAAAGTGAAGGCCCATTTTGGACCGAAACCGCCATAGCCGCCAAAGGAGAAAGTATGTGAGCATGTCTCACAACTCTTTATTGATATGGTTCAACCGGCTGTCAATCAGAAGGACTGCGACTATGTGCGTTTTATCAAGAAGTCATATCGTGCAGGACAAAAGGAGTCGAGCTCGAGCTCAAGACAATGAGTTGGCAAAAAGCAGGAAAACTGTTCCCTAGCTGGGAGAACAAGTAGTTCAATCGATCCCCCCGCTCATTGTACAAACTCCTGTGAGTACCGTCGGTCGGCTAGGAGTAACCGACGATCATATAAGGCAGACTAAAGAGGTTGGTGTCACTGTTGAACAACTCCTAGGCCTTGAGGAAATCGTCGGGCTTAAAGAGGAGGAAGTAAAATATCAATATGCTTGTGGCAAACCTCTGGTCAAGACTGAAGATGTCAAGCTTCTACCAACGAGATTATATAATTTGCATACGTGGTACATGCAAATAACAGCAACTACCAATACAGAGTCCCTCATGGTGAGAGTCAAGGAGAGGCATTACTTCCATAAAAAATATTTGTGGATTCATTAGTCAGAGTTGTTTCAGTTATTCAATCAAGACGCACTCGACAAATCTTTAGTTAGTTGCTATTGTTTGTAAGTGATTTCTTTCTGTAATTTAAGTCTCTAGCTAGCTGTGCTCTCGTTCATTACTTGTAATTATCCTCACTATATTCGTTTCTATGGTATTATGCAGAATGAAGATGTATGAAATGAAACAAGCTGGACGCTATGACATTGGGTTCATTGACCCAAATAAGGTTAATCAGGCGATATGGGAAACTCAATATTCTAGAAAAGACACAGAGAAATCCCTGCTATATTTTTTGAAGCATCTAAACACCCAACCAGAAATACTACTTCCTTACAACTTCGGGTGAGTGTTACTATATATATCTTGTACTACAAATTCTAGTTTTTGATTACTAGATGTTAATAAGTGTAGTTGATGAGTTATGCACATGTCCGCTTAATTATACAAAACGTGTGCGCATGCAGTTACCACTGGATCTTGTTAATCATTGAAGTTGACAAGGGAAAAGTTGAAATACTGGACTCACTATATAAGGATCCATCCGAATACGCAATCGTGAGGGGGATGGTTGACAAGTAATTTCAATCATTATTGCACTATTTCGGCCTCTTTAATTACTTCATTTCCTGGTATCAACTAGTTAATAACTCCTTTATCCATTTTCTTTGCCGGCGGGCAGGGCTTGGGCCAACTTCATCAAACAAGTCCCAGGTGACTGGGCACAACAGCTGAAATGGGTGCAACCCAAGGTAATTAAGTAGTACTATCTAGATATGTCCATGCATCTCTTTAATTCTAGTTTCAATACCATTATCATGCTTGATTAATTATTACCTGATTGAATTTTATTCTCGTAAAGTGCATGAGGCAGGAGCAGGGGAATAGTTTATGCGCATACTACGTTTGCGAGAACATTCGCATGATGACGTCTGAAAGGAGCAGAGATGAAAGAAATATGTGGGTACGTTTGCCAAAACACTATCCATCATTTTTTATCATGATCTAGCTAATATATATATACACACAACTAATATATTCATCTTGATCTCCTTCTTATAGCTAACGGAGATGCGGGGCCAGCTCCTACCAGAGGCTCGGGTACGAGCAATTCAAGAGGAAATAACTGGATTTCTGGTCGACTAGGTCATAGATCTCAAAGGAGAATACCATTACAAGATCAAGAAGTAATGCCTGCATATGTAATGATTCTCAAATTGTAGGAGAAATTATATATATATATATATATATATATATATGTATGTATGTATGTATGTGAATGGTCGTCGTACGAGCAATTCAATGAGATATGATCGGTTCTATGAAAAATTCTATTTATATATATGCACAACATGTGTACAATATGTTCTAGCGTAATATATGTTTGAAATGAAAATTAATTAAATGGAAAATACAAAATTAAAAGGAAAATTAAACCGTAATTAATTCATAAACCTGTAAAGGATTAAAGGAAAAATAAAACAAAATAAAAAAACTATATACTTTTAGTCCCGGTTGGTGTTACCAACCGGGACTAAAGGTCCCTCAGCCCACAGCACCGGCAGATACCACGTGGTGGGCCTTTGGTGTCGGGCCGTGTTGAACCGGGACTAAAGAGGTTGGGCTTTAGTCCCCACCCTTTAGTGTTGGTTTGAGAAATGGCACTAAAGGCCCTTACGAACCGCGACAATAAGCCGATTCTGCACTAGTGATTTCCTCTTGGGCTAATCTGTGCAACCAGTTCGTTGGTGCCTACCATGAGGGCCACAAACTCCTAGGGTAGCCCAGTGATCCGAATGTGCTTCCCCACAGAGATGGTGAATCCCTCTACAAGTACATCCAGAGGTTCAGCCACGTACATCATAACAACCCCGACATCCATCCTGTCGTGGTGATTGCCGTATTCCATACAAACATGCGCAACCGGCAGATGCATGAAAAAATGAGCATCAACAAGGTGTGGGATGTTGCCGAGCTTTGTGCTTTGGTTGATAAGTATGCGCATGCTGAAGAAGAAAGAAGACTCCCCAAAGACGATGCTGGTGCAGAAGTCGACTCTGACGATGACGAAGATGCGTCTGCCTCCAAGAAAAAGGGCTGGAAGCGCAACCGAAAGTGCAAAGTCAAGGCAGTCATGGCTGTCGAAGGTACCGGAAACTCCAACACCGGCAAGAAGGCCAAGTCCGAAGGAACATGAAAGGAGGTTGCTATCTGCTCCAGAGACGACGAGGCCTAATACGTCTCCAACATATCTATAATTTTTGGTTGTTCCATGTTGATATATTACCATTTTAGGATATTTTTGGGGTCTTTATTTACCAATTTATAATATTTTTGACCACTAACCTATTGACCCGGTGACCAGTGCCAGTTGCTGTTTTCTACGTGTTTTTTTACTTTTTAGGTTTACATTACAAACGAAGTCCAATTGCCACGAAACTTTTTGATGTTTTTTTCTGGACCAAAAGAAGACCTGGAAGCTTCGGAAGGAGGCCGGGGGACGCACGAGGGCCGCACAAGCCAACAGGGCGTGCCCCAGGGGCCGCCCTGATGGCTTGTGCCTCCCTCGAGCGTCTCCCGACGCCCCTCTCTGGCCTATAAATTTTCTTTCACCATAAAAATAACAGAGGCAGCCCCGAACCCCATTTTCTGCCGCCACAAGTCTCTATTCCGTCGTGAGGCCATCTGGAGCTCCGTTTCGACACCCAGCCGGAGGGGGGTTCGATCACGAAGGGCCTTTACATCAACCTTGCTGCCCTAATGATGATGTGTGAGTAGTTCACCACAGAACTATGGGTCCATAGCTAGTACCTAGATGGCAATCTCTCTCTCTTTTGATCTTCAATACAATGGTCATTGCACTTCACTTTGATCTATCTGATGTAATCCTATTGTGCAGTGTGTTTGTTGGGATCCAATGAATTGTGGGTTTATGTTTAGATTATTCATAAAAAGTATTTGTGATATCTTTGATATATTATGTCTCTTAATTGCATGATCATTATAGCTTCATAATACTCTCCGATTTATTGATGTGCTTTGGCCAAGCAGATTGATATTTCATTGGTGGGAGTGGTGCATTGTGGTAGGTTCAACATGATGAGTTTCTATATCTGAGTGACATTGTAGGGGACAAGATGCATATTTGTGTTGTTTCTACTAAGGATAAAATGATGGGTTTCATTCATATTGCTTGAATTCACTTTGTCTACATCATGTCATCGTTCTCCATGCATTACTCTGTCCTACTTAATACTCTAGATGCATGTTGGATAGCGGTCGATGAGTGGAGTAATAGTAATAGGTGTAGGCAGGAGTTGACCTATTTGTTTATGGATGTGATGTCTATGTACACATGATCATTATATGAAAATCGCATACTATCCTCTTTTCTATCAATTGCCCAACAGTAATTTGTTACCCACCGTATGTTGCCTACATGAGAGATGCCGCTAGGGAAAACTATGGCCCTCGGGTATATTCACTTATAAATTTACAAATGCTACTATTACCTTTCTGCCTTTATTTACTTTCTATTTTATTTTGCAATTTAAAATTATCTACAATTATCTACAGAACTCATTTGCTTGCAAATAACAAGATCAAGGGGATTGGCAACCCTCTTCCCCGCGTTGGGTGCAAGTTGTTTGTTCATTTGTGTGCAGCCACTGAAGACGATTGAGGATTGATGTTCTTATTGGTTTGAACCTTAGTTTCATTATTGAGGGAAATACTTACCCATTTTGTGCTGCAACAACCCGTTCCTCTTCATGAAAAACCCAACGCGGATCACAAGTATCAAGGCCGCGGCAGGAGAAAAGGCTGGTAGGCCATACTTCAAGATCCACCTCACCAAGAGCCATGCCATCACCGAATGTTGCCAAGTAGAACAACTTGCAGAGAAGCAGAAGAAAGAGTAAGAAATGCATGACAAGGAGAAGGGCCAAGATGGTGCAGGTGGCTCCAGCAAGAAGAACCATTGTGGCCGCCGCGGCAAGGCCAAGCAGTAGAAGGAGAAACCTACTAGGGGCCGAGACAATAAGTCTGATGACGAGGACGAGGATGATGACAGAGATGAAGAGGGATTGGATGGCCAAGAATTCCAGAAGGTTGTGGATGCTATGTGTCTACGGAGGCGCATTTTTGCATTCCACCCACCGGCAGCTCAAGCGGTGGGCCCATGAAATCAACGCAGCTCAGCCAACGGCAGAGGCAAGAAAACCCCTCAAATGGTCCAACACCCCCATCATTGTCGATGCTGAGGACCACCCTGACCGTATCACTGCTGTCGGGTGTATGCTGTTGTTGGTATTTCCAACAATCAACAACCTCAATGTCACGAAGATGTTGGTCAATAGTGGGGCCGGTCTGAATCTGATATCACTCAACGTGATCAAACGCCTGCAGATTCCAGATTCGGATGTCAAACCAACAGGGTCGTTCCAAGGGGTCAACCCGAGAAGATCTCAGCCCAAGTGGAAGATAACTCTGCCGGTCACATTTGGTAGCGAGCTTAACTTTAGGATAGAGAGGGTCGTCTTTGATTTCACAAAGATGTCACTGCCATACAATGGAAGTTTAGGCCGACCGACGCTGGCAAAGTTCATGGCGGCATCCCGCCACACCTACAACACACTCAAGATGCTAGGGCTGATTAGCATCATCACCATCCACGCCCGTCGATGATTTACCAGAGATCTCTGCCACGAGAAAAAAGAAAAACAAAGTGACCATTCCAAGAAGAAGCAAGTGGATGCATGGGAGGATGGCGAGGGCGGCACTTTCACTATAAGTGCCACCCTCGATAGTAAATAGGAAAGTGCACTCGTCTCCTTCCTGCAAGCGAATGTCGATGTGTTTGCTTGCCAACCATCTAACATCCCCGGTGTTCCAAGGAAGGTTATCAAGAACCACCTTGCCATTTGTCCTCATATGCATGCCTCATCAAGCAGAAGGTCCGGAAGCAAGCCCTGGAGCAGCAAGAGTTTATTATCGTAGAGATCAAGAAACTGGAAGCACCAAGCCTGATCAGAGGTGTGATCCACCAAACCTAGTTGGCGAACCCTATGGTGGTGTGTAAGGCGAACGGGAAGTGGAGAGTTTGCATCAACTTCACTGATGTCAATAAGGCTTGCCCGAAGGACCCTTTCCCATTGCCATGCATTGATCTGATAATGGACTCAATTTCCGGTTGTGATCTGTTCTCTTTCCTTGACGCCTACTTTGGCTACCACCTGATCTTCATGGACAAGGAGGATGTAGAGAAAACAACATTGATTACCCCTTGCGACATGTACTACTTTAAGTGCATGCCATTTGGGCTGAAGAGTGCTGGTTCAACATTTGCAAGGGACATCCAGATTGGTTTTGGGGCACAGCTACATAGAAATGTGGGACATACATGGAAGACATGGTAGTCAAGGCCAAGGATAAGGCCACACTGATTCAAGACCTAGAAGAAACTTTTGCAAACTTGCGCAAGATCAACTTGAAGCTTAGCCCCAAGAAGTGCGTGTTCGGAGTCCCATCCGACAAGCTCTTCGGGTTCTTTGTGTCACAGCGTGGGGTACAAGCCAACCCCACCAAGATTGAGGAAATTCAACAGTTGGAGGAACCGAAGCGCATAAAGCACGTGCACGGCTTGGCGGGCTGCATTCCCACCCTCAGCAGGTTCATTTCCAAATCGGCAGAGCACGCCTTGTCGTTTTTCAAAATCCTGAAGAAGGCATGCCCAATGACATGGACTCCAAAATTAGAGGCATTGCTGCAAGATTTAAAGAAATACATGTCCTAACGCCGATCCTAGTCATGCCTAAACTAGAAGAACCGTTGATGCTGTATTTGGTGACAACGAACCAAGTGGTTAGCGCTGCGTTGGTGGCGGAGAGGGAAGCTGAGGAGGATGAGGAGTCAACCCCTAAACTGGTAAACGACAAACCAGAGTCAGCCCCGGCAAGCCAAGGAGCCGACAACACAAGCACAATGCAAGAGGCAGAGCAGCAGGTTGTGCAAAAGAAGAAGATGGTGCATTGACTAGTGTATTTTGTCAGCTCTCTCCTGCAGGGGGCTAGGTCAAGGTACTTTGGGGGTGCAGAAACTGCTTTTTGGCCTTCTCATGGCCTCCCGGAAGCTGCACCACTACTTCCAAGCACATCACATCATTTTCGCCACTCGCTTTCCGTTGCAACGCATCCTGAGGAATCCAGACGTAACCGACAAGATTGTCGAGTGGGTGTTGGAGCTAGCTAATTTTGATGTGAGCTTTGAAAGCACAACAACCATACAGAGCAGAGCCCTGGTAGAGTTCATTATGGAGTGGACGCCAATGCAAGACGAAGAAAACCTAGAAACCGTCTTCCATGGCAAGGAAATACCTCAAGAATGGATCATGTACTTTGACGAAGCTTTTTCACTTCAAGTTGCTGGTGCCGTAGTACTGCTTGTCGCCCCCACCGGAGAGCAGCTCAAGTATGTGATCCAGATGCATTTTTCTAAGGAAGCATCAACTAACAACACGACTGAGTACGAAGGGTTACTTGCTGGATTGCGGATAGCAACTGACCTTGGTATCAGGAAATTGATAGTCCGAGGAGACTCACAGCTTGTTGTACGCAAAGTGGAGATGGTGATGTTGAATATGTTGATAAAAAATGGCCTTCCCAATATGAGAGGGTTGTTGGTGATGACGATGGCTTCAATTTCCCCCTCCGGGAGGGAAGTTCCCCGGGAGGAATCGCTCCGCTGGAGAGCAAAAGTGCTCCTGCCCAAGTTCCGCCTCGAGGCAGTGACGCTTCGTCCCGAAAGTCCTCCTATAAATTTTTCTAGGTTTTTTGGGACTATATACTAGAAGATGGGCTCCGGAGGTGGGCATGGGTGCTCACCCTCCACCAGGGTGTAGGTAGGGGGGCAGGCGCGCCCTGGTGGAGGGTGGCCATCCGGTGGCCCCCCTCCGGTAGTTATTTGCTCCAAAAAATTATTTAATATATAAAAGTTCTCCGTGAATTTTTAGCTTCATCGGAGTTGTGCATAATAGGTATCTCTGACATGCTTTTTCGGGGTGCTGAATTCCGGTTGCTGGCATTCTCCCTCTTGATGTAAATCTTGCAAATCTATTATATATAAAAAGTGCTTGATGGGTTGATGGGTTAATCAGAAAAAAGATAAATAAGCTAGAAATTACCATGATAATTAGAAACATCTGGTTGTTGATTTGGTGGACCCATAACTTAAAAAGACACAATTAACGGATTAGATCTAAAAAACGCTCCATCTCAAAAAAAAACTACAGCTATCCTAAGCCTATACGTACTTAATTAATCGATTATCAAATCTATGAGCCTTCTTCCTAAAAAGAAAAAAAACCTGCAGAAAAAAATTGTAGCTTAGCCTGTACGTTAGATCAAACACACACACAAAAAAAAACTACAGCTATCCTTAGACCATATGTACGTAACTAATACACTATATTATTAGATCCAAGAACGCTCCATCTCAATCAAAAAGAAAAAAAACTATAGCTATCCTTAGCTTTGTACGTGCGGCTCAATCCTAAAATAAAGATTACATGCAGTTTAATTTTATTTATTTTTACATGAAAGCATTAAATGTTTCACGATTTTAACCATTGTCCAGCCCCCACTCCCTCAAAAAAAAAGATTGATCACGTCCAATAAAAAGCTGATCAGCCTCCAAGCCATTCGAGAAGAAACAAATGACCAGCCTCCACGTAAAAAAAACTCCATCAGTCCCAACTCCAATCAAGTTTGCTTCAAGTACATGTAGAAAAAAGTATCAACTTTAAGTCTATTCAAGCTAGCTTCTCATATATGTAAAAAAAATGTAAAATGGATCGACACCACTCCCTACGAATTGATCGATCAACCCTAAAGATAGGTTAGCCAGGTAAAACAAAAGATTAATCAACCCATAGTCCTTTCAAGCCAGCTTCACGTACATGTAAAAAAACAGCTTTAGCTTCACATACATGTTAATAAATAAAATAGCTTCACCTGTTTCCATCCACTAGAGCCCATCCATGAGCTTGCTTTGGCTTTCCATGCGGCTCGCGCGGTCATTGGGCTTCAATTCATGAAAAGGATGACACTGTGTATTGTTGGGATATCTCCAAGTTGGAGAACTTGCAGAATATCTGAATGACACTGCCGGCAACTAATGTGCTACACGCTCCCACACAACATGAGATAAGAAACATGATATCTGGTCGTTTAATAGCTAACCAGTAAAATATCATCATACCCTTGCTATATCAGGATCATTGTACAAGGTTTCCAAGCGAGACGACAGAGAAAAAAATTCAAGCCTACAGAAAGTTCAACTAATTGAAATATTTGGATGAGGAGCAGATGAGGCAGTGTGCGTGTGGATGGGTTGTTGATGTAAATGGTAGCTTCGGGGATGGAATTTTGTAAGAAGAATATGCGTTGCCCTCCATATGATGAATTGATCGAAGGGGATATAATTGATCTGAGGAAAGTTATTGTTGGACATATGTGGGTAATTCTTTCTGTTCCACGCATATGGCCACAATGTAGCGCACACATACATTATTACTGATGACTTGGCATGCCGGGATGATAATTATGGCTACTACATTAAGACAAGCTCGGGTCGCAACCAGGACATGTCCTATTGTTACCCGTAGTAGGGAACAAGGATGAACCGGAAAGTTAAAGAAAGATAGAAAACATGATTTACGTAGCTGCCATCCCCTATGTCCTTGACCACACGTAGCAGCCTTCACAATGATTCTCCGCATCAATGTTGCCGGTGTTGCTTCGGGATCTGTGGTCTCTTCGATGTCGCCTAGCTACAAAAAAACTATCAACTTCCGATCTCCTTTTGTAGAAACAAAACCTACGTTCAAGGCATCAATTCACGATCTCCTTCTCCATGGTCCCAACCACTATTCTCACTCCATGTTCGAGCCTTCGATCCACTAGCTTCATCGCCCTTGGCTGCCAGGTTGTTGCCTTCGGACATACAAGCCTACGATCCACCAACTTCCTCGATATTGGCGGCAAGGTTCTTGCCACCAGAGTAGGCACATCGGGAGGTATTGGATGCTGCATCAGTACATGTATATGGTGGGCAATAGTTGTTGTAATATTACAATGATGGTGGTGGCACTGAGTACACGCCTTCTAGGCATGAGGTGGGTGACATTTGATTAGGTTCCTTGCATTTATTTATAATAAAATATATATGTACCAACAACTTTAGAGTAATAATTGGTGAAAATAGTTCATTGGTTTCAAACATTTACACATATATATTATTCCATATCGGAGTCGCCAAGCTTTTTATATAGTGCGACCAATAGTAAGAGCATATGCACATTGTTATGTTTTATATGTAGAATGCAATCAAACATGTTTTTTACTCAACTATTAAATCTTAACGAGTCTTTGGGAGTTTGTTTAAAATTAATAGTTTTACGGGGCGGGGGGGGGGGGGGGGGGCTAACACTGCCAATGCTGCCAAAACCAAAAATAAGTGGAGGGAACATAAGAAAATTAACACTACGCATTTGTATTTCACCTTCATAACTTACTATCATCATTTTTCACATGGCCATAAGTCAATTGAGTGAAGATCAAAAGCGGCCATCTTACAGGGTGGTACAAAAACATAAACTAGAAGGTTAGTCACTAACAAAAACTAGAATAATTAATTTATTAGTTCAACTTTAGGGTGGAAAAAAGGGGAAGTGAGACTTGCATATCAAAAAATTAGACATATCTCTGCCTAAACATGTGTTTACACATGGAACTGTACGTAGCATTCTCAAGAGTTGCACTAGAGGGATGGACTAGGGGTAATAGTATATAAATAATTATCTAAAGGCATGGAAAAACTTCTAGAATAATTCCATGAAAAACTGATATGCTATAACCTTTCTTCGAAATAATAACTAACATAACAATAATAACATGATATGGCAGGACGAATATGGTCTACTGATATGGAGAAGTAATGGAAATGTGGATCTGTATTTGATGGAAACAACTCATTCAAACCTAATATCGATGCTCTATATTATCTGATATTTAAGGATCATTGCATAGTTAAAAGCTTGAATATTAATAGGGGTATGGGGGTAACTCCCAATGTTAATCCCAAGCATGAATAAAGTGGATAGGCATAATGAAATTAATATTTTCACTACATTAACTATATCGGTTCAACAGTACAAACATGGGAAAAGGATAAGATGAAGGGGGGGGGGGGTATAACGTGAACATTTAAGGGAAAAAGTTTGACCTACTGGCGGCAGATGGCAACTACTATGGAGGATGAAGACGCCGTGTTAGTTGGCTTTGATTCTCATTAATATCAATGTGTCTTCTGGAGGATGAACTTAGCCTAGATCCAAACTGGCTATGGGAGATGAGATCCATGCCCACAAGGCCACAATGAATCAACAACAACATCGAAGTTGCTCTTTGTGCAGCTGGACATCACCCGACAACATCAATCTAGGAGTCAATGGAGAAAGGGAGGGTGTCTTTCCTCTGTGAGTGGATGGGCATCAACCGGCAACTGCAACCTGGGAGTCAATGGATAAACGAAGCAAAGGAGAAATGGTACAAAGAGGATATGGCAAGACCAACCTTTGTGTGAAGGCGTGGACTGTGGAGTGTGCAAGATGCCTGAATGCTTTGTGCATTTGCGTGAGCCTGGTGGGATAAAAGCCCAACTAATAATTGAAGCACAAAACTATTATATGACTACAAATAGCACAAATAATCAGCTATAAATTGTTCTAATAAAATCATCTATGAACTACAAAAAACACCAATGAATAATGTACATCATCTAGGGAAAAAAGTATAGTGCATATACATATTTTTAGCATAAATTATGTAATTTTTGATGATGCAAACTTTTATAAAAAGATCCATGCTAACATATACTTCATGGGAATATGAACGAAAACATACAATCGTTACAAAATCAGCCATACTTACTCAATTTTTATGAATATGATACTTCTTGGGAAAATATTATATTCTAAAAACAAGATACTTTAATAAGCCAGGATTGTCAAGCAAACCAGACACAATGTACACATCACTGCAACCACATTAGGAAAACTCGTGGATTCAAGACGTAACACTAAAAAAGTTCAGCAACAACAAAACCTCTAGATATTTCCTTGAAACATTAAAGGAGTAACTCTTATATAGCCTTAAAATCGCCATTTAGTGACCAGCCCAAAGCACTGTTAAATATGAACTTATTTCAACCAAACTATATTAAATACTAGCCCGCACGAAGAGCGGGCCACTTTGCTAGTTATGAGAGAAAAGGCATTAGAATTACTTCCCAAAGCATTATTATGCATAATTTTTTTTATAAATAATAGTAATAAAACATGATGCAAAATGGATGTATCAACTCCCCCAAGCTTAGACCTCGCTTGTCCTCAAGCAAAAGCCGATATCGAAGAACATGCACACATAGTTTGAGAGAGAGGTGTCGATAAAAACAAAATAAGACATCGAAGCATCATGCTTATTATTATAACAACAACAAAACTAACATAAAATTTCTCATATAACTTTTATTTCATAGCAGTATCATATAACTTCTTATGAGCAAGTAACAACTCATCACAACATGGAAGTATAAAGCATAAACCTTATTGGAAACCAACAAACTATGTTCTCAGTCAACTTTGCAACTACAATTCATCATATTTTCAGGAAGGGTCTCATGTAGGAGCCTTTTTGCAAGTCCACATATTTGACCATCATTTAATATTCTATGATTGCTAACTCTCATAGCGTACCCATGGACAAAAAGTTTCAACCGGACACATAGAAAGATAGGGGCTTATAGTTTGCCTCCCAAGGGCGATGTCAACAATAATAAATCATGCTTACCCATATCCAACTGGTCATATGTGCCTATATCTTTCCTCACCACATGATGCTTGCCAAAGGAGAAAAATAAAAAGGAATATAGAAGAATACTTTGACTCTTGCATGAAAGTAAGTACATAAAAATAAGAGATAGGCCCTTCACAAGGGAATAGGTTGTCATGCGCTTTTTAGTTTGTATGCCAAATCCCTTAGCGCAAAAGAACGTCACGTTGCATTGCCTCTTGTGATAGCAACCTTTATTATGCAGTCCGTCGCTTTTTATTACTTTGCCATCACAAGTTCGTGCAACGCTCAATTTTCTCTTACACTAATTGATCAAACACTTTTTAGAAGCAATTGCCTTGATGCACCAATGACAACTTACTTGAAAGATCTTATTCAATCCATAGGTAGGTATGGTGGACTCTCAAACATGAGTTTGGGTTTTGGGTTTTTGGATGCACAAGTAGTATCTCTACTTAGTGCAGAGTTTTTGGATAGCAAAGATATTGGGAAAGCACCACATGTTAAAGGATCTATGACAATATAACTTGTATGTGAATATGAACTAGCATAAATCATTACGTTGTCTTCCTTGTCCAACGTCAACAATTTTGGCATATAATATTTAATGGGGGCTCACGATCACAAAAGATGTCCATGATAGTATATTTTTGCATGTGAATCTTCTCTTCCCTAACTAATTCTTTCATGAGTTGCATCATTGACTAATGCTATGTTTGCCAATCTCCAATAAATTTTACCACTTATACTTCTCTTTATTATGATGTCATTACTCACCATAAGATTAGCATATAATCTTTTCTCATTTATTTTCTTTTATCAAGATTGCAACAAGAAATTAAAAGGGACAAGAGCTCAAACTAAACTTTATTATATAACTCTCACTCGATTACATAGATGGATAGATCATGAAACTAGCACTCGAAGATAGATCATACTACAGTTTTATTCAACTAGATCATGAAAAGGCTAAGGATCAAAAATAGAAAGCAAAAAAGGTAAAAGTGATGGTGATATGATATCGGGGAACCTCCCCCTAGCTTGGCTCAAGCTAAGGGGAGTGCCCATACCCGTGTACTCAGATCTCCTTTGGTGGTGGTGATGATGAAGGTGGTGGCGATGAAACGGTAGTAGGTTTATCCTTCGGCTTCCAGGGCAAGGGTTCACCATCAAAAGTTGAGGCACGAGTCCCTGGAGTCCTGCAAAAACTTGATTTTGGATATCATAAATCTGACTCTGCAGAAAGTTGATTTGCTCGTTGAACTTGAAGATGATGTCTTTCATGACTAGCCATCCACCATGTGATCATGGGTAAATTCTGTGACCTTGGAGTGATTGACACTAAGTCCACACTCCACCATCCCTTTGCACTTGAAGGCGTCTTGTTCCACCGCACGCAGCCTAACCTCAACACTTCCAATCCTCTTGGGCACCTAAACATCCCGGATGTGGAGAACCCCCTAACGCATCTCAATGGTTTGAGGGTGCTTCATCACCTCAGGCAGATACGGGCCGATAACCTTCTCGAAGAGATTGTCCTTGGGAGAGCTTGAGGAAGAAATGGGTATTTAGATGTGACAAGAAAACAACACGAAACAAGTATAGAAGGAAATCTCACGATGCGGTGGTCAAAATAGTCAAGGGTATATAAAGAGAATTTTATTTCCCGGAAACCAAGAAAACGAAAGGAAAACAGAGTCGGGAAGGTTGCCGAGGTGGGCACGCTCCACCAGGGCGCGCTAGGGATGGCAACCGTGCCCTGGTACTCCATGCCCTCCTTAGTTACCTTTCGGTTTATTTTTTATTTCCTAAAATTCATAAATATTTCAAAACTGATAAAAAAATTGCGGATTTTTTTGGAGATTGTTTACTCACCGTATCATGTACCTCTTTATTTTCATGATTCTGGAGTGTTCCGGAAGGTTTCTTTTATGTGCTCCTCCGGTGTCATGGTTTGGATACAATTGCTTTCAACATTAATAGGCGTACTAGAGATATAGTGTTTAATTCTTTGTCCATTGACCACCTTCGGATTGGTACCTTCGGCATTATTAATATTAATAACTCCGGAGCGATAAACCTCTTCGATAACGTAGGGTCCTTCCCATTTGGAGAGAAGTTTTCCTGCAAAAAATCTGAAACGAGAATTGTACAAAAGAACATATTCTCCAATTTTGAATTCTCGCTTTTGGATTCTTTTTTATGTCATATTTTAACTTTTTATTTAAATAACTTGGCATTTTCATAAGCTTGGGTTCTCCATTCATCTAATGAGCAAATATCAAATAACCTCTTTTCACCGGCAAGTCTGAACTCATAGTTTAGTTCTTTGATTGCCCAAAATACTTTATGTTCTAATTCTAGAGGCAAATGACAAGCTTTCCCATAGACCATCTTATATGGAGACATACCCATAGGATTTTTATAAGTAGTTCTATAGGCCCAAGCATCATCTAATTTCTTAGATCAATTATTTCAAGACCTATTGACAATCTTTTGTAATATCTATTTTATTTCTCTATTGCTAAGTTCAACTTGACAACTAGATTGAGAATGATAGGGTGATGCAATTCTATGTTTAAAATCATATTTAGAAAACATCTTACAGAAAGCACCATGAATAAAGTGTGAACCACCATCAATCATTAGATATCTAGGGACTCCAAACCTTGGGAAAATAACTTCTCTAAGCATTTTAATGGAAGTGTGATGATAGAGATACTAGTTGGAATAGATTCTACCCACTTAGTGACATAATCAACAACAACCAAAATTATAGTGTACCTATTAGAGAAAGGAAAAGGTCCCATATAATAAAAAACCCAAACATCAAATGGTTCAACAACAAGTGAATAGTTCATAGGCATTTCTTGATGCTTACCGATATTACCAATTCTTTGACATTCATCACAAGACGAAACAAACTTACGGGCATCCTTGAAGAGAGTAGGCCAATAAAAACCAGATTGTAATACCTTATGAGCAGTTCTATCTCCAGCATGATGTCCTTCATAAGCTTCGGAATGACATTTCCATAGGATTTGTTCATTTTCATGCTCAGGTACACAACGTCTAATAATACCATCTACTCCTTTATAAAGATGTGGGTCATCCCAAAAGTAATGTCTTAAGTCATAGAAGAATTTATTTTCTTTTGTTGGTATGTGAAACTAGGTGGAATATATTTAGCAACAATGTAATTAGCATAGTCAACATACCATGGAGTGTTTTGAGAGACATTTATTGCAGCTAGTTGTTCATCGGGAAAACTATCATCAATAGGTAGTGGGTCATCAAGAATATTTTCTAACCTAGACAAGTTATCAGCTATGGGGTTCTCAGCTCCCTTCCTATCAATGATATGTAAATCAAATTCCTGAAGCAAGAGAACCCACCTAATGAGTCTAGGTTTAGCATCTTTATTTTCCATAAGATATTTATAGCAGCATGATCAGTGTGAACAATAACTTTGGAATCAACAATGTAAGGTCTGAATTTATCACAAGCAAACACAACTGCTAAAAATTCTTTTTCAGTAGTGGCATAATTTCTTTGGGCATTGTCTAGAGTTTTGCTAGCATAATGGATACCATTTATTTTCTTATCAACTCTTTGTCCTAGAACAGCTACCAACAACATAATCACTAGCATCACACATAATTTCAAATGGCAAGTTTCAATCTAGTGGTTGAACAATAGGTGCAGTGGTTAAGGCTTTATTTAGTGTTTCAAAGGCTTCCATGCAATCATCATAAAAAAAAGGGAATATCCTTTTGTAAAAGATTAGTAAGAGTCCTAGAAATTTTTGAGAAGTCTTTAATAAACCTCCTATAAAAACCAGTGTGACCAAGGAAACTTCGAATACCTTTGATATCTTTAGGACATGGCATTTTCTCAATTGCATCAACTTTAGCTTGATCCACCTCAATACCTAGTTCGGAGATCTTATGCCCCAAGACAATACCTTCATTAACCATAAAGTGGTACTTCTCCCAATTCAAGACGATATTAGTTTGTTCATATCACTGCAAAACTTGATCAAGGTTGCTTAAGCAATCATCAAAAGAAGTTCCATAAACAGAAAAGTCATCAATGAAAACCTCCACAATCTTTTCACAAAAATCAGAGAATATAGTAGTCATAAATCTTTGAAAGGTAGCAGGTGCATTGCATAAACCAAAAGGCATACGTCTATAAGCAAAGGTTCCAAAAGGACAAGTAAAGGTGGTTTTCTGTTGATCAGATTGTGACACAGGTATTTGAGAGAAACCAAAATATCCATCTAGGAAATAAAAGTGTGTGTCCTTAGATAATCTTTCAAGCATTTGATCAATAAAGACAAGGGGTAATGATCTTTCCTAGTAGCTTTATTTAATTTTCTAAAATCAATTACCATCCTATATGCAATAACAATTCTTTGCAGAATGAACTCATTTTTTTCATTGGGAACAACAGTGATACCTCCTTTCTTAGGGATACAATGAACAGGACTCGCCCATCTACTATTAGCTATTGGATAGATTATACCTACTTCCAGAAGCTTTAATATTTCAGTTCTTACCACTTCTTTCATCTTGGGATTCAATCGTCGTTGGTGATCAACAACTGGTTTAGCACCAGGTTCCATATTAATCTTGTCCTGACATAGCGTGGGACTAATTCCCTTAAGATCATCAAGAGTATATCCAATAGCATCCCGATGCTTCCTTGGAATTTTCAATAATCTTTCTTCTTTATATTCTGAAAGTTTAGCACTAATAATAACAAGATTTATCGTTTTTCTCATCAAGGTAAGCATATTTCAAAGTGTCAGGCAATTGTTCAAGTTCAAACACATGATTAGCTTTAGGTGGAGGAGGACCTCGAAGAGTTTCAATGGGCAAATTGAGTTCCAATAAAGGTTTTTGTTCAAAGAAAAGTTTATCTATTTCATTTCTTTCACGAAAGTGCAAATCATTTTCATGGTCTAGCAAATATTGTATTAGTGGATCGGTAGGAGGACCGGCAATGGAAGCAAGACCAATTATTTCATCCTTACTAGGTAATTCTCTATCATGAGGTTGTCTACTAAACTTGGAAAAATTAAACTCATGAGACACATCACCAAACTCAACACTGACAAATTCTTTTTGACAATCTATCTTAGCATTAACAGTGTTCAAGAAAGGTCTACCAAAGATAATGGGACGAAACTCATCTTGTGGGGAACCAAGAACTATAAAATCATTAGGATATTTTCTTTTCCCACGCAATACTTCAACATATCTAACAATCCCAAGTGGTGTGATAGTGTCTCTATTAGCAAGTTTAATAGTAACATCAATGTCTTCTATTTCAGCAGGTGATATGTCATTCATAATTTCTTGATATAAGGTAAAAGGAATAGCACTCACACTAGCACCCAAATCACATAAGCCATGATAACAATGATCTCCTATTTTGACTGAGACAACAGGAAAGCCAACTACGGGTCTATGTTTGTATTTTTCATCGAGTTTAGCAGTTCTAGTAGCTTCATCATAGAAGTAAATGACACGCCCATCAATATTTTCTACCAAGAGATCTTTAACCATAGCAACACTAGGTTCTACTTTAATTTGTTCATAGGGATTAGGTGCTCTAATATTACTTTTGTGAACCACAGTTGGTACCTTAGCATGTTCCTTTATCCTAACAGGGAAAGGTGATTTCTCAATATAAGAAGTAGGCACAACTGGATCAACATTGTAAATAATAGTTTCTTGTTTAGCAATGACCTTTTTTAGGTAGATCAACATGAGCAACAAATGATTCACGAAAAGAGGCTACTATCTCAGAGTCAAGTCCATATTTAGTGCTAAACTTCTGAAAAGCATCGGTATTCATAAAAGATTTGACACAATCAAATTCAAGCTTTATACCTGACTCATTAACTTCGTCGAGTTCCCAATCTTCAAACTTGCATTTAATTCTTACCAAGAGATCCCACTTGAATTAAATAGTCTTCTTCATAAAGAACCAGTACAAGAAGTATCGAGCATGGTTTGATCATTATGAGAAAGTTGAGCATAAATTTTTTGAATGATAGCTTCTCTCGGGATATCATGATTGGGGCATGAATATAACATTGACTTAAGCCTCCCCCAATCTAGAGCGATAATTTCTCCTTCATGAGGCCAAAAATTATATATATAATTCCGATCAAGATGAACTAGATACATCGGATAAAACTTTTGGTGGAATTCCAATTTCAATCGATTCCAGCAGGCCCGTACCGTGGGCATGTGTAGGGTGTGCGCATGCATAAGGCCCCCAAATCTGTGGGGCCCCAGATTTGCATGTACTTAGTACTAGGATTTTTAGTAATTAGCATATATATTGTAAACCATATTGGATAATGCCACAACATGCTAGTGGGGCCCCACAATGAATTCCCATTAACTCAACTAACCCCTAAATTGCGTTTCCAAGAGTACTTGGCAGTGTGACTGCACGAGCACAAATTAATTATTGAGCTCTCTACTCACACACTTCTCTCTCTTTTTTCCTCTTCGTCTTCTTCATAATGCAACCATTGTTCCTGTTCCTCTTCCCCAGATCCTAAATCAACCTCCTGTTCTTCACCAGCCAACGTTCCGCTCTGAATCCCCCACTCCCAACGATCAATTCTTCATGATTTCCCCAACTATTTATTTGGTTGGTGTTCTATTCATCTCAGCACCTAAAAATCAGTCTTTCACTCAACCTCCTTCGTTTCAGTTGCCGCCTTGCAGGCCCTGCAACCTACGTGTGTCATAATCAAGTGGAGACTGAATCCCTTAAGGCCCTGCTCGTCGCAGAGATTCGAGCGCTCGGCAGGCTAGATGAGGCTACGAGCTATGAGTTCTTGGACGCCAAAGAAACACGCGTCTCCTCCCCCTAATCTGCTTCTCACATCAATCGAAAACAGGTTGTTTCATTCCTTTAATCCTTTTTGACTGCAAGTTCAGTTTTTAGTTCCTGATATCTATCGCTTAGTTTATTTTCTGCAATGTCATCTATAATTAGAAAGTGTCGGTCATGATATGAAAAACATTAGAAAAAGAAAAAGATACTCGATGAATCTCTGAAGGGTGGTCTTGATAAGTTTCTTGTTAAAGAACAAAACTTTTTTTCATCGTCATTTGCTATTCCAAGGGCCCATTTTCTGATTTTGCACCGGCCCTCCATTATTTCTGGTACGACCCTGGATTCCAATTCCATGATCCAATATCATCACATAGCCTATACCATGTCAATGCCATTCCTTTCAAAGATAAAGGATAAACCTGCAAGCTTAAATAGTCCACAAATTTCTTCCACATGGATTATGTGCATATCATGATGTTCTGTTCCATCTCCTGCATAAGGACTAGCTAGCAGTTTTTCTAACATACCCGAAGGAATTTCATAACCAATATTTTCAGTGAGTGTTGTAGGTTGAGGGGCAACTAATTGTGGTTCCAGTCGAGGTGAAGATACCCCGAACAAACCCCTCAAAGGGTTACTTACCGATTTCTACTTACCAAGAGCGCTTCACTCCCCGACAACGACGCCACAAAAGAGTCTTGATGACCTACAACTATAGGGGATCAATCGTAGTCCTTTCTATAAGTAAGAGTGTCGAACCCAATGATGAGCAGAAGGATATGATAAGCGGTTTTCAGCATAGTAATTTCTACAAGCACTGAAATTGGAAGTAGCAAGTGTTTTGATAGCAAGGCTGTTGGAAATATGCCCTAGAGGCATAATAAATTGGTTATTATTATATTTCCTTGTTCGTGATAATCGTTTATTATCCATGCTATAATTGTATTGATTGGAAACTCAAATAGATGTGTGGGTACATAGACAACACTGTGTCCCTAGTATGCCTCTAGCTAACTAGTTCGTTGATCAAAGATGGTCAAGGTTTCCTAGCCATAGACATGAGATGTATTTTGATAACAGGATCACATCATTAGGAGAATGATGTGATGGACAAGACCCAAACTATAAACATAGCATATGATCGTGTCAGTTTATTGCTATAGTTTTCTACATGTCAAGTATCTGTTCCTATGACCATGAGATCATGCAACCCACTCACACCGGAGGAGTACCTTGTGTGTATCAAACATTGCAACGTAACTGGGTGACTATAAAGGTGATCTACAGGTATCTCCGAGGGTGTATATTGGGTTGGCATGGATTAAGTCTGGGATTTGTTACTCCGTGTGATAGAGAGGTATCTCAGAGCCCACTTGGTAATACAACATCACAATAAGCCTTGCAAGCAATGTGACTAAGTGTTAGCCACGAGATCTTGTATTATGGAATGAGTAAAGAGACTTGATGATAACGTGATTGAACTAGGTATAGAGATACCGACGATCGAATCTCGGGCAAGTAACATACCTATGAACAAAGGGAATAACATACGATATTAACTGAATCCTTGACATAGAGGTTCAACCGATAAAGATCTTCATAGAAAATGTAGGAACCAATATGGGCATTCAGGTCCCGCTATTGGTTATTGACCGTAGAGGTGTCTTGGTCATGTCTGCATAGTTCTCGAACCCGTAGGGTCTCCACACTTAAGGTTCAGTGACGTTTCGGTAGGATAGAGTTATGTATGGTGCTGACAGAAGATTGTTTGGAGTCCCAGATGAGATCCTGGACGTCACGAGGTGTTCCTGAATGGTCCGGAGATGAATATTTATATATAGTAAGTTGGTGTTTGGACTTCGGAAAAGTTTTGGGCATTACCCGTAGTGTACCGGAAGTGACAAATGCGTTCCGGGGGTCCACCAAGTGGGCCCATGACCCCCTAAGGGGACCACATGGGCTATAGGGTGGCACACCAGCCCCTGGTGGTCTGGGAGGCCAGCCCAAAGGGCCCATGCGGCTGAAAGGTGGAAAGTCCAAAGGTGGAGGAGGTTTCCAAGTGGGAGAAGGAGTCCTACTCCTACTACGATTGGAGGAGGACTCCTCCTCTCCACCTTCGGCCGCAGCAAGGGATGGTCCCTTGGGGGCCAAGCCTCCTCCTTGCCTCCTCCTATATATACTAGAGGTATTGAGGGTTTTTCAACACGGAAAATCAGCCACGTGCTACCCTTTACCTCTATATCGTAGTTCTTCCTGTAGATTGTTTCAGCGGTGCTTAGGCGAAGCCCTGCTCGAATAGTTCCACCACCATCACCGCCATGCCGCCGCGCTGTCGGAGAACTCATCTACCTCTCCAATCCCTATTGCTAAATCAAAAATGCGGAGATCATCATCGAGTTGTACGTGTGCTGAAAGCGGAGGTGTTAGTGCATCTAGTGCCCCTTAGTGATTTTGGTGTATTGAAGACTTATAGGTTAAGGCACTAATGTGTTTAAGAGTATACATAGGCTCTATAAGTCGATGAGGAGTTTGACATATTCGGAGATTATCGACCCCTAAAAATGTATGTCTTCAAGTGAAGACTTTGCTGAAGACTTTCTGAAGACTTTGGTGAAGACTTCAGAATCACTTCAGTTTCCTGCCACCCATTGAAGTCATCAAGAGTACACTTTCATCAGTTGAAGGGAAAGGCAAGTCTGTTATTGATGAAGGAACATGTCCCTTGGATGGACAGTTTCACAAGGCCGCTTCCTTCTCCACAAATGATGACACTGCTACACAAGACTCTGATGCAAAGGCCTCAGCTCCCAAAGAGTGTGCCCCTCGATTGATGACTGATCGCGAACTTCTTATAAGTCTTCATCAGAAGGTCGATCGCAATCATAAGTGGGTAAAGCGTCAACTTGGGTATATTGTGCAGAATATGACTGTGACGCAGAACACTGTCAAGAGGAACCACTCCTATGCTCATGAAAACCTCAAGCGCTCTTGGGCTGTGCTAAATCACATCATGTCTTCTGAAGAAATGGATGAGCTGAACTTTGAAGAATATCCTGACTTCGCTCGCTGTCCTCAGAAGAAGTTCAAGAAAGTCCAAGTTCCTCTGATGGTCACCAGTTCATATTCTTCATCTCGCGAGCGCGATGAAGATGAAGACATTGACGATACTGTTGCTGGCCCTGCATCAACAATCGACCCGGACAATGCTGGCGCTCCTTCTTCACCAACAAGATGAAATTCCTCATGGGGCATTAGTCATCACTTTTTCTTCCCTTTTGGTCTTCGATGACAAAGGGGGAGAAAATTTGAGTTAGTCTTCAAGCGGGTCTACATATATATGGGTTGTTTTTTTTTTAAGTTACAACTCTCGCTCTTCTGAAGTTTTTGGTTATTGAGTTGTAAACTTAAGTCCGATGGTGGTCTGAGACTTTTGAACTATTTCCTCAAATACCTTAATGCATGCATGCTGAATTTCGTCAGGCACCATTTTCCTCATGCATTTCAAATTCTTCATTTCATATGTTCAAATGCATGTATGAATTACAAGATATAGGGGGAGTTCTCCATGTTTTGAACCTGCCATGTGCATTTGCAGTCCAAAGCAAATTCCTCAAATATGCACATCTTCAGGGGGAGTTCTTCTATATCTTCCAATAAAATTCCTCAAAATCTATACTTTCACTTCATATGTTTATTCCCGTTGAAAACTTAACCTATTTGTCATCAATCACCAAAAAGGGGGAGATTGTTAGTGCATCTAGTGCCCCTTAGTGATTTTCATGTATTGAAGACTTATAGGTTAAGGCACTAATGTGTTTGTGAGTATACACAGGCTCTATAAGTCGATGAGGAGTTTGATATATTCGGAGATTATCGACCCCTAAAAATGTATGTCTTCAAGTGAAGACTTTGCTGAAGACTTTGGTGAAGACTTTGGGAAGACTTTGAAAATGAAGAAGTTGGTGTGACCTTGAAGATATGAAAGAGGAATTTGAAGCGTGAAGACTTTTGTTCTCGTATTTTCATTTCCTTTATTTGAGTCATAGGAAACACCGCAGTCTTAAAGGGGGCCGAGGTAATACTAAGGAAAATTTCCAACTGATGCTCAACTCCAAAATCCTCAACCCATACAATTCTTCGAGTGAAGCCTTTGGAAATCTCTTACGGTTCAGACAAGTTTTTCAGTGACAGAGACGAAGGTCTTCTGGTCTCTGAGGAAATTGATCTGACTGAGGAGTTAGGATTTCGCTAGTGCGAATTGCCTACAAGTGAGGATCATGATAAGCTGAGGACTTTCATAGCTCGAAATTCCGACCGTTGCTGTGCTTAGCGCGAGCTGTCCCTAATCGTTCTTATCCACATAATGGTCATATCATTGGGGGCATTTATGTCTTATCATGTCAGGTTGCACCCTGGCTATAAATAGTCGACCCTCACAACCACTAGCTGGTTGGCTGCTCCGAGAGAGAACTGACACTTGTCATTTGAGAGCAACCCATCCTCTGAGGACTTTGAGAGAAAATCATCAGTGAGGAAAAACCCACAAACCAAACCACAAAACCCATAGTGATTGAGCATCATTGAAGAAATTCCTGTGTGGAACTGACGCTTGTTACCTTTGAGGACTGTGCATCCTCCAGACGGTTAGGCGTCATGGTCTAGTGCTCCAGCAGTCAATTGGGGACCACGAAGTGACCTTGGTCTAGAGCATCCAGCAGTAAATTGTGGATCACCAGGTGACCAGTTTGTGAGGGTTTTGGAAGTCTACCCTGAAGACTTACCACGAGTGTTGGGCGAGGACTGTGTGACCTTAGCTCAAGGAGAATACGGTAAGGACTGTGTGTCCTAGGACCGTGTGTCCTCTGGTTTAAATACCAGGCCGCTCCAAACCAGACGTACGACTGTCACAACAGTTGGAACTGGGTCATCAAACCATTGTCTTCATCGAGCTACCTGGTTCTATTTCCTCAACCTCCTTATTCCTCATAAACCTGTTGATGAAATTGATTGTCACTGTTTGAAGAATTTGACTGAAGACTTTCGCAAATTCCTCACCTCAAATTCTTCAAGTTGCCTTGTTCATCACTGCTTATCCTTTATCACGCTATTCACTGTTCGTGCATGTTTCATTTCATCATGATGACTAAGCTGATACTATGCTCCTCATGCACCTGAGTACTTATTCCGCTGCTAGTTATTCATCACATTTCAAATTCCTCAAAATTGAAATTCCTCAACAGATGAATTTGTAAAATTCGCCTATTCACCCCCCTATAGTCGATATAACGCACTTTCAATTGGTAACAGAGTAGGTACTCCCTCGCTCTGTGTGATTTTGGTTTAACCACCTGGAGTTTTAGTTATGTCGACTGCAGGTATGATCAAGGTTTCTGTGGGCTGTCCTACCTTCGATGGGATGGACTACCCCTACTGGAAGAACAAGATGCGTATGCACCTTGAAGCTATTGACAATGATCTCTGGTATATTGTGGAAAATGGTGTGCCCTCTGTCACTCCCACTGTCACTGCTGCTGATGTGAAGAGATTCAAGCAACTCGATTCTCAAGCGAAGAATATCATCTGTGGCCATCTGAGCAAAGGTCAGTATGGCAGAGTTAGCGCTTTGGAGTCTGCTAAGCTTATCTAGGATAGGCTGTCCAAAGTCAACGAAGGTGTTTCCACTCAACGTGACTCTCGTGTTGATGTTCTTCGCAATCTCTTCAACCGCATCAAGAGGCTTGACAATGAAAATTTTCAGCAAACATTTGATCGCCTCATTGATATATCAAATGAACTTCAAGCACTGGGTGCCACCAATATCACTGACCATGAAGTGGTGAAGAAACTGCTACAATCTCTCGATTCCTCATTTGATACTCTGGTTTTGATGATCCAAGAACATGGAGACTATAAAGCTCTTGATCCTGCTGATATTCTTGAGAGACTCAATACTCATGAATTCCAACAAGCTGAAAAGAGAGACCTCTATGGGCCAAGCTATGGAAGATCTCATGTTCTGAAGGCAAAAGCAATTTCCTCATGAGAAGAAGAAGATTCTGACAGCAGCCTTGGTTATCCCGAAGAACTAAGTCAGGAACTAGCTATGCTTGTGAAGAAATTCCAGAAGTTCTCAAGAAGAGGTGGATTTGGAAAGTCATCAAAAAGTGGCATAAGGAAATCAGATTCCTCAGAAGATTACAAAAAGAGAACATGTCATCGTTGCAAGAAGCCTGGCCACTTTATCTCTGATTGTCCTCTCGGAAAAAGACTCAAAGAAGAAGAAGAAATACAAGGATGATAGTTCTGATGACTCGAAGAAATAGAAGAAATCTTCAAAGTCCTCATCTGCAAAGTCCTCATCTTCAAAGTCCTCAAAGCACAAGAAGAATGGTTCCAGAAAGGCTCGAGCATTCATCGGCAAGGAAATGGATTCTGAGGAAGAATCTGAAGAATATGAAGAAGATGAAGAATCTGAGGAGGAATCAAAATCTAGTGTCGCTAGCCTTGCTCTCGCTACCGCCTTTGTCAGCAAGTCTATCTTCAATGATGAAGAATACAACTACTCCAACGACTCTGACGTCAGCAATGATTATTATGCTCCCACTTATTTCTTCATGGCAAAAAGCTCAAGGGTACACAAACATCATTCCTCATCTGAATCAAGTGAAGGTGAATCTGATGAATATGTGAAACCTAGCTATGCTAAACTTGTTAAAATTGCCACTAAGCAACAAAGTGCACTTGAAAAGCTTCAGAAAATGCTAGACAAAAAGTGATGATCTGTTAAACCGTGAAGTGGATCGGACTCAAACTCTGTCTGTTGATCTTAAAAGTCTTTAGACAAAGTATGATAACCTATAGAGTCATCATAACGACCTCTTAGCTGATCATGAGAAGCTTTCTTATGGATTTCTTCAAGGAAAGAAAGATCTTGAGAAACCGAGGGTGTCACATGAGGATCTCCAAAGGGAAAATGATTCCTTACTGGCTCAACAGATCAGTACCGCTCAGGAAGATTTCATTCCACCTTGTTTGAAATGCATCGAACGTGAAACTGGTAATTCTTCACCTGAATGTTCAAGTGCTTCTATTGCTGCAATTTCTTCAACTATTCCCGTGGTCTTAAATTCCTCATCTGAGGATACCTCTAGTATCACTGATGAAAATGCAGGGTTGAAGGAATTGTATGTGACAGGCATGTACAAAAGTCTCAAAGGGCATCAAACCCTTTGCGATGTCCTCAAAAGCAGATACTGAACAGGAACCCTAGGAAAGAGGGTATTGCCTTTTATCGAGGAAACTCAACGCTGATGGATCCTATTGGACACCTGAGCAGTACCCCAAAACCTCATGGGTTGCTGCAAAAGGATCTCCTGTAGATCCATCCACTTTATCTGGCTTTACTTGTGAAACTTCATATTCCTCTGATGAGTCACTTGACTCCAATTACAGATTCTTCAAAAATCAGAGAAGTGAAGTATTTGCTAGATATGTTGGAACTAACTGCAGGAACAGTTCTCCTATGAAGAAAATCTGGGTTCCCAAGAACTACCTACAAAATCTTCAAGTGAATGTCCTCACGACACCACTCATGAAGAATCGGAACCCCAGATCAAATTCCTCAAGTGAATCAAAGTCCTCACTTGGACCAAATTCCTCAAATGGTCAAAATCATCGTTCTCGTGCTAATGGCTCTGTTCTGCAGGGAAAACCTAAGAGTTATGAATATGTGCATTATTCTTCAAATCATTATGTTCATAAGTCCTCGAAGAATTTCTCTGCTTATTCATTTGAGTACTCTAATCCTCACCCTGTGAAACGAAGCTCACTTGCTTCAATGCCTCCCTTCTCACATGGTGCTCGCAGAATGATGAACTCTTTGCCACCCCTCCAGATGTGGGTGGTGAAGAAAACAAACTGACATCTTATGCAGGGTCAGGTCTCCAAATGAATTTGAACATCTGATGAATTTGCTGGAGACCTGAGGAAATGCTTGAAAGGACGCAAGCTAACCATAATGAAATGAATTCTTCATTTCTCACGTCCTCACTCTACTTGCTTACTATCTTATGTGATGAAATTCTGTGTGATGAAATTGATATCATATTCTTCACTCTAAAGCATATGAGTTCGTAAGTTGTACTAATTCATCTGCAGGATGATACTCTAAAAGCTACTGAGTGGGTTCTCGATAGTGGATGCACAAACCACATGACGGGTGACAAGAATCTATTAATGAATTTGCTACTCACACCATCTCCTTTGAAGCATATCACCTATGCAGACAAAGGAAAAAGCAAGGTATTGGGACTTGGTAAGGTTGCTATCTCAAAGGACGGAACCATGGACAAGGTGATGCTTGTTGAATCCCTCGGGTTCAACCTTATGTTTGTCTCAATGCTTTGTGATCTTGATATGGTTGTCGTATTTGGAAAATATCGTTGTGTTGTCATCATGGAATCTGACAATTCCAAAGTCTTTGAAGGCTTTAGGAGAGGAGACTTGTATATTGTTGATTTCTCTACAGGTCCTCAACCTGCCACTTGCTTACTTGCAAAGTCTTCAGAAGGCTGGCTGTGGCATCGACGACTTGGACATGCTGGTATGAGGAATCTGCACACACTCGTGAAGAAAAAGCACGTCATTGGCATTGAGGGTGTCAAATTCCTCAAGGACCACCTTTGTGGTGCATGTGAATCTGGGAAGATGACCAGAGCCAAGCATCCCTCGAAGACAATCATGACCACTACGCGTCCTTTTGAATTGCTTCATATGGATCTCTTTGGTCCCACTCACTACTCCGTACTAACAAATTCTTCAAGTTTGTATGGATTTGTCATTGTTGATGATTACTCTCGTTACACATGGGTGCATATCATTCTGTACAAAAATGAAGTGCAGAATGTCTTCAGACGATTTGCTTCAAGGGCCTCCACCAACTTTGGCGTCAAGATCAAGCATATCAGGAGTGATAATGCGACTGAATTCAAGAACACTAACCTTGATGAATATCTTGATGAACTTGGTATTGCTCATGAGTTATCTGCTCCTTACACTCCTCAGCAGAATGGCATCATGGAGCGCAAGAACAGGACTCTTGTTGAGATGGCTCGAACCATGCTTGACGAATACAAAACCCCTCATCGCTTCTGGCCTAAAGCAATTGATACTGCATGCCACATCATCAACAGGGTATATCTTCACAAATTCCTCAAGAAGACTTCATATGAGCTCATGACAAGCAAGAAACCCAATGTAAGTTATCTCAAAGTCTTCGGTGCAAAATGCTGGATCAGAGATCCTCACCATAGTTCTAAGTTTGCACCGAAAGCACATGAAGGTTTTATGCTTGGTTATGGAAAGGACTCGCACACCTACAAAGTCTTCAACACCTACCATCACAAGGTGGTTGAAACTGTAGATGTGCGGTTCGATGAAACTAATGGCTCGCAAAGAGAGCACCTGCCTTCTGTGTTAGATGAACAATCTCCTGAGGAATCCATCAAGCTGAAGGCAGCTGAAGATGTCATACCCACCGAGGAAATCATTCCAACAAATGAAGACTCTCATGCTGATATACCTGAAGAAAATGGTGCTGATGAAACTCCTCAGCCTTGTCAACCTGCTCATCCAAGAGTAGCAAATGAAGTGCAGGTTGACAAAATCATCGATGACATCAATGCACCAGGTCCTCTCACACGCTCAAAAGCTTCACATCTAACTAACTTTTGTGGGCACTTTGCCTTTGTCTCTATCTTAGAGCCCACCAAAGTTGATGAAGCATTCAAGGAGCGCGAATGGATTCAAGCTATGCAAGAGGAATTGCATCAGTTTAAGCTCAACAACGTGTGGGAACTTGTCAAGCGGCCAGATCCTCGCAAGCATAACATCATAGGTACCAAGTGGATCTACCGCAACAAGCAAGATGAAAATGGTCTTGTGGTGATGAATAAGGCTCGACTTGTAGCTCAAGGCTATACACAGGTTGAGGGAATTGACTTTGATGAAACTTTTGCACCTGTTGCTAGACTTGAAGATATTCACATATTACTGGCTTACGCTAACCATCATAATATCATCTTATATCAAATGGATGTGAAAAGTGCATTCCTCAATGGTAAGATTGAGGAAGAAGTATATGTTGCTCAACCCCCAGGTTTTGAAGATCCTAAGCATCTTGAGAAAGTCTTCAGACTAAACAAGGCCCTCTATGGCCTCAAGTAGGCCCCTCGGGAGTGGTATGACACTCTGAAGGAATTCCTCATGAAGAAAGGCTTCAAACCCGGTTCACTCGACCCTACTCTTTTCACGAAATCCTATGACAATGAACTGTTCATATGCCAAATATATGTTGATGATATTATCTTTGGATGTACTGACAAACATTACAGTGATGAATTTGCCTATATGATGAGTGAAGAATATCAAATGTCTATGATGGGAGAGTTGAAATTCTTCTTAGGTCTTCAAATTCGTCAGCAAGACAATGGCATCTTCATCTCACAAGAGAAATACCTCAAAGATGTTCTGAGGAAATTCGACATGCAATATTGCAAAGGCGTCAAAACTCCAATGCCTTCAAAAGGCCATCTCTGCATTGATGAAAATGGTAAAGATTTAGATCAGAAGGTATACCGCTCCATGATCGGATCCTTATTGTACCTATGTGCATCTAGGCCTGATATAATGCTAAGTGTCTGCATGTGTGCTCGATTCCAAGCAACACCGAAGGAATCACACCATAAGGCTGTGAAACATATTCTTCGATACTTAGCTCACACACCAACACTTGGATTGTGGTATCCCAAGGGCTCAAATCTTCACCTCGTCGGATACTCTGATGCTGACTATGCTGGAGATCGTGTGGATCGCGAGTCAACCTCAGGCACATGTCATTTCCTCGGATGATCCTTAGTCTGTTGGTCCTTGAAGAAGCAGAACTGTGTTTCACTCTCTACTGCAGAAGCTAAGTACATTGCTGCTGGCTCGTGTTGTGCTCAGTTACTATGGATGAAGCAAACCCTCAAGGACTACGACATCAAGCTGAAGAATGTGCCTCTTTACTGCGACAACGAGAGTGCCATCAAGATTGCGTACAACCCAGTTCAGCACTCCAAGACCAAGGACATCCAGATTTGTCATCACTTTCTTCAAGATCATGTACTCAAGGGCGACATCTCCATCAATCACATTCCTACTGAAGAACAACTGGCCAATATCTTCACAAAGCCCTTGGATGAAAAGAGGTTTTGCAAGTTGCGATGTGAGCTAAATATCTTAGAATCTTCGAATGTTCTTTGATGAAGAACACACATCCTAACACGTATGCAAAATTGATGACTTAGATGTGCAACACACGAAGTAACATTTTTCTTCAATCAATGAAGAATAACTCTCTAAGTGTGAAGAAATTAACGAAGAATTTGATTCTCAGAACTCTACGACAATTGTAAGCGGTGTCTGAAATCATCATTCTTATACGGTGGCTTACGCCACCAACCAAAAGTTGAAATTCTTCAAAATTGAGCACTGTTGCAAATTCTTCAAATTATCAAATTCCTCAAGTTTTCAAATTCATCAACTTTTCAAATTCTTCAAAACTTTTGAGACTCATATTCTTCATTGACTATATATATATATATATATATATATATATATATATATTTGAGTTTTTCAATGTCCTCAACAACATTCACTTATTGCTAATTCTTCAAGTTGATTTTCATCTAAGTGAATGTGATCGGACCCTTTCCCCTTCTATGCTAAACTCAACCCAGTCTGTTCACAAATTCCTCATATGCGTTCTACTTTGAAACTTGTTCAAAGTCTTCACTGTGTCCTTGACAGCTGAAGAATCTGTGAACAAAAACATTGAAATCTTCACTACCAAAATTTTCGGCGGTTCCCGCTCAAACTGTTCCGATTCCCGCGCCTGGATAACCCATGATCCTCCACAATCTTCACTACCCAGATCGTGGGTGACACCTGTCGCGTGGAGAGCATGGGTCAGGGGTAATCCTGTCCAAAATCTTCGGGAGGATCAGTTTTCACTTCCTCTATAAATGCCCCCTTCCCATCAACTATGCTCGGTTACTCCGCATCTCATCTCTCTCCCGAGCTCCAACCTAGCGCCGCCGCTAAAGTCATCGTCGCCGGTGAGGAAGAGCTTGGCTGCCTCAACCTTGTCGTTGTCGTACTCGCATCGGCCGCATAAATCTTCATTCCGCCGCCGCTGTAGCTGTCTCCTTCTACCAAGCTAGGGCGTGGGAGATCTAAACGGGCGAACTTCCTCATTTCATCTCTGTGTTCGTTGTGTTCTTCACCAGGGTAATTAAAATTTATTTTTACTGCCCCTGTTTGATCCTCAACTACAACTACTATTCCTCAATAGGTGTTTATACGTTATAAATCAAATACACAAGCACCTTACATCTCCTCATACTTGATACTTGATGATTTTCCCTAAGTAATGACTTTCTTCAAGATTCCGTAATTGTGCGAATTCTCAAATTTGCACAACTCTGGAACCTAAGGCTAAAGAACACTTATTAAAATTCCTCAAGACATCCATGGTCAAATTCCTCACACCTATCTCTCTTAAAATTTCTGAGAACTCATATGACCTCTTCAAATTCTTCGCACCTATACTCTGTTCACAGGTACAAAATGTCCGCTGATGAATCACTAGGTTCTCATCAACTTAACTCATTTGCAACGCTACTTGAAGAAAAACTGTGTACCTCTTCAGAATCTTCAAGAGTTCATATTCGTCAAGTGAAGAAAATGTCTGATGGAAAGAAACCTCAGAAAGGAGGGAAAAAGCCAGATGTGCACACTGCATTTGAGATCCCTGAGGATCTGTATGATGAATATTGCACACCTAACGAACAAACTCATGGAAAGGAGACGACCAAGCAGAGGAAGATCCGTCTACAAAAGATTGAGAGGAGATGGGCCAAAGAATGGAGAGAATATCATTATGTAACTCCAAAATACATGATGAAATTCGCTGTGAAACCACCTTGCAGCAGGCGTCCTCTTGCTCCTAATCAAATTGCTGATCCTACTAGCCTCAAAACTGGTGAGGACTTTCCTGACATGTGGGAAAAGCAACAAGCCAAGTTGGCAAGGAAAGCCAAAGAGGCAGTGAAGAAATTCAACGAGGATTCTGTTGCTGCTACCTCTGCCGGAGCTTTTGCTAGTGCTCCGAGGAAAATGGGAAAGAAATCTGCTCTGAAGATTGGTTCTTCAACATCAGAATCCTCAGTGCAAATTCCTCAAGGTCAAAGGCCCCAGCCCAGAAAACCTTCAACACCTGGAACTGTTGCTGCTCAGTCATCCGCAACAGCCAAAAAGTCCTCAACCCCAGTGCATCTGGCAACATGCAAAAGGACTGAGGGTTTCACCATAGTTCCGAAGCTCACTGCAAGCCCCTCCACAACTGCAAAGTCTTCAACCAGTCCCTCTGCGCTTAAACTGAAGAAGACAGCTAGACGAGGTCAAGGACCAAGTCATCACACCAGCAAGGCTCTGGTTACAGTCCCCTCATGTTCTAAGGACAATGATAGTGATGATGATGAAGAATTGGTAGAAATCACCAGACAGAGTCAGCACAGGGCTACTAGAGCAAAGGGTAGCTCTGTTCCTCTCATGCTGGATCCCAAGATGATCCTCAACTTCATTGATATATGGCACGAGGACCTGAGCACTCCACTTTCCTCACTAAATCTGCCTCCTGAAGTGGATCATGTCCTCTGAAGAACAATGGAAGAGAGAGCAAGCTCAGAGAGCTAAGAGGAACAAGACTCGCAAAGAAAAATTTCTGCGTGAAAATGTGATGAATTTGACCCCAAATCAACTCGTCATAGTTCAGTCCGAGATTCGCACTCTCTCTCTGGATCAACAAAAATATGATGCTGAATGGAAGGGCACCAAGGTCATACTTGTCAGGGCTGCTCAAGCAGTTGTAAAGGATCACAACACCAGGGTTGCAGCTCGATCGCAACCACAAAAGACTCAGTCTGAAGAAATTGCTCAGACTGAAGATGAAATTCCTCAGGCTGCTCATGAAAATGCTCAGACTGAAGAAACTGCTGAAGAAAATGCTTTTGCACCAGAAGCAACTGCTAGTGCTGCTGAGGAAACTCAGACCACTAAAGAACATGTCTGCACAACCTCCAATGTTGTGCCTGAAGAATCTGATAGGCCAACTAGAGAATCCGCTGTGCCTGAAGAAACTGAACCACCCAGGGCGGCTGCATCAGTCGTTCCTGAAGAAACTACTACTGTTGAGGAAAATTCCCTCAAAAGAAAAGCATCAACTTCTGAAGCCCCTGTGTTGAAGAAGTTGAAAACTTTGACAAGTTCCTTAGCAACACCACTTGATGCAACTCCAATTTCCTCTGCACCAGCCTATGCTATTGTGCCAATTGGGGAAGCATATGACATTCCTCAAGAAGAAGAGAATCATTCGGCTGCTTCCTCAGAGCCTCTTGATGAGGAAATTGTCATTGATGACACTGCATCAACTCGCAAGGTATCATCACCCCATCTTCTGCTAACTGCTGGCGCTGAAGAAATTGATGAAGAAGTTGACATTGGTGACACTACTCCTGTCATCAATGATGAATATTGGGAATCTGCACATCCCAATTCACCTGTGGCAACTCCCCTGATGTTGATTCCTTAGTCACCTGCACAAACTGAGGAAATACCTGAAGATTCTGAACACCTGTACCTTCTAGACCCTGAAGAAATTCCAACTGCAACAGCTGAGGAAATTGATGCTCTGGCCACTACTGAGGAACCATCTCTTCAAGTCACTCAGACTGCTGTTCCTTCCATGCCAACGGAGATCAAGGGGCATACACGTACAAATCTTCAATCCAAGCCAAGACTACCTCTCAAAGGCTCTGTTCGTCCCAAATTCCTCAAGACCAATTTCTTCGATGAAGACATGTTCCTCTCTGGACCAAACCCCTATGACTCTAAAAGGGCTGGTCGCAACAGGTTCTGGACTGCCACTCAACTGAATTACTATGCTTCAGTCCTCTATGAGAAGAAGAAAGTCTTCAAGCACCATCAGATTCCTCACGCGGACATGGAAAGTCTTCCATCATTTACTCCTATGCTTGAAGTTCTATATGATGCTGGACTTCTTCCATTTTGTGTTGACATCTGCGATTGGAATGAGGAAATCATCCTTCAATTTTATGCCACGTTGCATATCAGTGGAGATTCCTCAGACATCAACTCTTGGATATTGGACTGGATGACTGGCACAACACACTTCACTGCTCAAGCCTCTGAATTGCCCAGTCCAAATTCCCTCAGAAGAAGCCCGCAAGTTGTTTGATGAACCTCCTCTACCCAATCAACTGATGAATGTGCTGATGAAGACATTGCCATCTTGAAAGCCTCAACGCCAACTCTTCTTAGTGAAGGATCTGCTCTATGTGCCTCGCACAGTCTATCGCATATTGACAAACACACTATGTCCTCAGAAGGGTCACAACTCTGAAGAAGAAGAAGTTGAAGGAATCATGAAGAATATGCTCTTCAACGTCATCCATGGTATTCCCATTAACTTGCATGATTTCTTCATGAGGACTTTGGCCAGTGCTGCTATCGCTCCATTTGAGCAGAAGCCATATGCACCCTGGATTATGAAATTCATCAGGGATAAGTCCTCAGTGCACTACAAAGCTGATTTCCAGAATCACTTCAGTTTCCTGCCACCCATTGAAGTCATCAAGAGTACACTTTCATCAGTTGAAGGGAAAGGCAAGTCTGTTATTGATGAAGGAACACGTCCCCTGGATGGACAGTTTTACAAGGCCGCTTCCTTCTCCACAAATGATGACACTGCTACACAAGACTCTGATGCAAAGGCCTCAGCTCCCAAAGAGTGTGCCCCTCGATTGATGACTGACCGCAAACTTCTTATAAGTCTTCATCCGAAGGTCGATCGCAATCATAAGTGGGTAAAGCGTCAACTTGGGTATATTGTGCAGAATATGACTGTGACGCAGAACACTGTCAAGAGGAACCACTACTATGCTCATGAAAACCTCAAGCGCTCTTGGGCTGTGCTAAATCACATCATGTCTTCTGAAGAAATGGATGAGCTGAACTTTGAAGAATATCCTGACTTCGCTCGCTGTCCTAAGAAGAAGTTCAAGAAAGTCCAAGTTCCACTGATGGTCACCAGTTCATATTCTTCATCTCGTGAGTGCGATGAAGATGAAGACATTGACGATACTGTTGCTGGCCCTGCATCAACAATCGACCCCGACAACGCTGGTGCTCCTTCTTCACCAACAAGATGAAATTCCTCATGGGGCGTTAGTCATCACTTTTTCTTCCCTTTTGGTCTTCGATGACAAAGGGGGAGAAAATTTGAGTTAGTCTTCAAGCGGGTGTACATATATATGGGGTATTTTTGTTTAAGTTACAACTCTCGCTCTTCTGAAGTTTTTGGTTATTGAGTTGTAAACTTAAGTCCGATGGTGGTCTGACACTTTTGAACTATTTCCTCGCATGTTTATTTCCTCAAATACCTTAATGCATGCATGCTGAATTTCGTCAGACACCATTTTCCTCACGCATTTCAAATTCTTCATTTCATATGTTCAAATGCATGTATGAATTACAAGATATAGGGGGAGTTCTCCATGTTTTGAACCTGCCATGTGCATTTGCAGTCCAAAGCAAATTCCTCAAATATGCACATCTTCAGGAGGAGTTCTTCTATATCTTGCAATCAAATTCCTCAAAATCTATACTTTCACTTCATATGTTTATTCCCGTTGAAAACTTAACCTATTTGTCATCAATCACCAAAAAGGGGGAGATTGTTAGTGCATCTAGTGCCCCTTAGTGATTTTGGTGTATTGAAGACTTATAGGTTAAGGCACTAATGTTTTTGTGAGTATACACAAGCTCTATAAGTCGATGAGGAGTTTGATATATTCGGAGATTATCGACCCCTAAAAATGTATGTCTTCAAGTGAAGACTTTGCTGAAGACTTTGGTGAAGACTTTGTGAAGACTTTGAAAATGAAGAAGTTGGTGTGACCTTGAAGATATGAAAGAGGAATATGAAGCATGAAGACTTTTGTTCTCGTAGTTTCATTTCCTTTATTTGAGTCATAGGAAACACCGCACTGTTAAAGGGGCCCGAGGTAATACTAAGGAAAATTTCCAACTGATGCTCAACTCCAAAATCCTCAACCCATACAATTCTTCGAGTGAAGCCTTTGGAAATCTCTTACGGTTCAAACAAGTTTTTCAGTGACAGAGATAAAGGTCTTCTGGTCTCTGAGGAAATTGATCTGACTGAGGAGTTAGAATTTCGCCAGTGCAAATTGCCTACAAGTGAGGACCAACCGTTGCTGTGCTTAGCGCGAGCTGTCCCCAATCGTTCTTATCCACATAACGGTCATATCATTGGGGGCATTTATGTCTTATCATGTTAGGTTGCACCCTGGCTATAAATAGCTGACCCCCACAACCACTAGCTGGTTGGCTGCTCCGAGAGAGAACTGACACTTGTCATTTGAGAGCAACCCATCCTCTGAGGACTTTGAGAGAAAAGCATCAGTGAGGAAAAACCCACAAACCAAACCACAAAACCCATAGTGATTGAGCATCACTGAAGAAATTCCTGTGTGGAACCGACGCTTGTTACCTGTGAGGACTGTGCATCCTCCAGACGGTTAGGCGTCATGGTCTAGTGCTCCTGCAGTCAATTGGGGACCACGAAGTGACCTTGGTCTAGAGCATCCAGCAGTAAATTGTGGATCGCCGGGTGACCAGTTTGTGAGGGTTTTGGCAGTCTACCCTGAAGACTTACCACGAGTGTTGGGCGAGGACTGTGTGACCTTAGCTCAAGGAGAATATGGTAAGGACTGTGTGTCCTAGGACCGTGTGTCCTCTGGTTTAAATACCAGGCCGCTCCAAACCAGACGTACGACTGTCACAACAGTTGGAACTGGGTCATCAAACCATTGTCTTCATCGAGCTACCTGGTTCTATTTCCTCAACCTCCTTATTCCTCATAAACCTGTTGATGAAATGGATTGTCACTTGCATGTCAATGAGTACGACAACCGACAGGAGCCATAGGGTTGTCTTTAATTATTTCCACCGTTTGTGCTTCACTTTATCACTGTGAGTTAACAATAGTCGTGGAAGAAATAGTAGGCGCGACAACCCCGATGGCAACACGTTGATGGAGATCAAGATGATGGAGATCATGGTATCATGCCGGTGACGATGGAGTGTTGGAAATATGCCCTAGAGGCAATAATAAAATGGTTATTATTATACTTCCTTGTTCATGATAACCGCTTATTATCCATGCTATAATTGTATTGATTATAAACACATTGCATGTGTGGATACGTAGACAATACCATGTCCCTAGTATGCCTCTAGTAGACTAGCTCGTTGATCAAAGATGGTCAAGGTTTCATAGCCATTGACATGAGATGTCATTTGATAACGGGATCACATCATTAGGAGAATGATGTGATGGATAGGACCCAAACTATAAACGTAGCATTTGATAGTGTCAGTTTATTGCTATAGTTTTCTGCATGTCAAGTATCTGTTCCTATGACCATGAGATCATGCAACTCACTGACACTGGAGGAGTGACTTATGTGTATCAAATGTCGCAACGTAACTGGGTGACTATAAAGGTGCTCTACAGGTATCTTCGAGAGTGTCTGTTGAGTGGGCATGGATCAAGACTGGGATTTGTTACTCCGTGTGACGGAGAGGTATGTGAGGGCCCACTCGGTAATACAACATCACAACAAGCCTTGCAGGCAATGTGACTAAGTGTTAGCCACAAGATCTTGTATTACGGAATGAGTAAAGGGACTTTCTGGTAATGAGGTTGAACTAGGTATCCAGATACCGACGATCGTATCTTGGGCAAGTAACATACCGTAGAACAAAGGGAACACCATACGGGATTAACTGAATCCTTGACATACAGGTTCGACCGATAAAGATCTTGGTAGAATATGTAGGAACCAATATGGGTATCCAGGTCCCGCTATTGGTTATTGACTGTAGAGGTATCTCGGTCATGTGTACATAGTTCTCGAAGCCACATGGTCTGCACACTTAAGGTGTGTGACGTTTCGATAGTATAGAGTTATGTATTTCGGGCTCATCGGTAGTGTACCGGGAGTGCCGGGAGGGTGCTAGGGGACCATCGGGAGGGGGTATTTTGACCCAAGAGGCTACATGGTGTGTGGGAAGAGGTATACCAGACCTTAGTGGGCTGGACTAAGTCCCACAAGAGGCCCATACGTCTGGGAGGAGAAGTCCAAAATGAAAAAGGTGGAAAAGGAGTTTTCCAAGTGGGAGAGAAGGAGTCCTAATCCTACTAGGATTGGAGGAGGACTCCTCCTTGTCCCACTTCGGCAGACGCAAGGGCTGGCCCCTTGAGGGCCAAGTCTCCTCCCTCCCTCCTCCTATATATACTAGAGGTTTGAGGATATTTTGAGACAGAAAAACAGCCACGTGCTACCTCTCCTCTAGTTCATAGTTTCTCCTCTAGATTGGTTTCAGCGGTGCTTAGGCGAAGGCTTGCTGTAATAGCTCCACCACCATCGCTGCAACACCGTCGCACTGTCGGAGAACTCGTCTACCTCTCCGCTCCCTCTTGCTGGATCAAGAAGGCGGAGATTGTCATCAAGCTATACGTGTGCTGAACGCGGAGGTGCCGTCCGTTCGATGCTAGATCAGGACGGATCGTGATTGGATCGCGGGACGCTCAGCGATTTGGATCCCGAAGACGTTTGACTACATCAACCGCGTTTCTTAATGCTTCCCTCTTAGAGATCTACAAGGGTGTGTAGATCCACTCTCCCTCTCATAGATGCTCCTAACCATGCATAGATCTCGCGTGTGCATAGGAAACTTTTTGTTTCCCATGCAACGTTCCCCAACAGTGGCATCATGAGCTAGGTCTATGTGTAGATGAGATCTCAAGTAGAAGACAAAAGAGTTTGTGGGCGTTGATGCTTAGATTGTGGTATTGTGGGATGAAGCGACTCGGCCAACCTTACTCGTACGCTTATGAGAGACCAGTTCCATCGACTAACGTGTATCTTCGTTGCACAAAGATGGCTGGCGGGTGTCTATTTCTCCTACTTTAGTTGGATCTTATTCGACAAAGGCGGTCCTTGATTAGTGTCACACCCTATGTTTGTAGAACATTGTTATGTTTTGGTTTATAAAATTTGGAGCCAACTAAAACTTTTTCATAGTGCTTGTGCTTGTTTGTTATGTTGTTTGCTTGATTGATGATTGTGTTATATGGCACTCCTAGATTCTATTCCACTTCATCCTCATCTTTCTTGTCTGAAACCTCTGGCCTAATGATCATGCCATGTGAATAGTGCCCAACACTATTTTTGTCAAATTTTGTTTTAACTAAAAATGATTTATTTAATTTAAGATTCCAAACCCCCCTGAAATGAGGTTTGCACTGCAAGTCTTCAAATTGGGTGGATCCTTATTTCCCAAAAGCTTTATTTCAAACATACTATATATATGACTTCTGAAAACCACCAAATATTATTTTTAAATATTATTTTCGCATTTTATTTAAAGGCTTTTTATTAAGGCCAGAAATGGGTTTTCCTAGGGAAAAATTATTTAAATGCTTTAAAAATATTTGATAAACTTTAGCGAAACTCACTAGACATATATTTTCCATATATATGAGTTTCAAAACAAGGGCATGATTAGATCATATGCAAAACCCCTCAAAACCGTTTCTGTTCAAATCAAACTTTTGAAATATTTCTATAAGAAATATTCTCAATAAATTCTAGGAAAATTCCAGCAAGTCAACACTATCATAGGTAATGATCTTGAAAAGTTTCATCTCAATCCAAGTTGGTTTGGTTCATTAAACCATCCCAAAGCCATTCATGTCCAGAATCAAATTTGAGCAACTTTACATTGTGAAGTGTCTCCCCTTGGCCTCTATCTTTTTGGTCATTCTCTAATGGCCAAATAGTGATGATACACTAAGTGGTGCATCAAGGGTAAAAGCCTAGCATCATTAGATCTACAGAAATCTGATTCTGCTAAATTCTAGGGTTTATCAAATTTCCATTGTCAACTTTTTCCTCTTGAGCTCAAACTTGGTGAATCCTCTCATTTGTACCTAGCCTTTGACCCTGGTAAGTATCTCAGTAAGGTGGTAAAGTTTCCTTGCCTAAATCACTACCAAACACTTTCTGGTGAATTGGTAAAACTATCTTTTCCCCACCTTATCCTTTTACCCTTGGTCCCAGCTTTTTACCACAGCGTCTAGTAAGTGCCTTGCACCTCCAGTAACTCTCCCTGGGCAAGGCACCTCAAGTAAGTGGGGTAAATTCCTCATTTTACCCCCTGGATAGGAGTTTTTCCTCTCTCCCTGTCACGCCCAAGATGCGCGCCTATCCATTTTAAGACACGAGGGCCTCGCAAGGGATAGAGGCGCATCTTGCCGTTAGCAAGTATAGTATCATCACATCATACAATACTGAAAAGATGGGCATACAAGATTGGCTTACACTCGCCACATGCTAAATTACAATCCACACAGAGTTCAAATCATCATGAAGAAGACAGGGTCCGGCTACGGACGAAATCAAACGATAAAAACAGATGCAAATGATACTATCTCGCTATCCCAAAGATCACGACCATGGTCCTCTACTCATCCGGATAAGTCACGTACATCCTGCCTCTTTCCTCATCATATTCCCACTGGAGCTGGGTAAGATCGTCTTGCACGTACTCATCTGTACCTGTACCTGGAGGGTTGTAGTAATCTGTGAGCCACAAGGACTCATCAATCAAGTGCCCAGGTACCGAGACTATTCAAGCTTAAAGGTTGGGATGTGGTAAGTGTTTAGTTTGCAGCAGCACTAGCGTATATGGTGGCTAACTTACGCAACATGAAAAGTAAATATGAGTGGCCTACGATGAACGATCGAATCTAGTATGATCTCTATGAGATCCTAAACACTTACTTACTCAATCATAACCCCACCGTGTTCTCTCTTGGATCATGTTCACGAGCAGAGACGATCATGGTTACTCACATAGTTGGTGTATTTTAATAAGAGTTTACTTCAAGTTTACTATAACCGGGTGTTAAACAAATATCCAAGTTGCCACATAACCGTGGACACGTCTTCTCGAAAATAACCACACTCCGCGGGAATAGCCTCGACCATGGACCTCGTGGTCATCATAGGTAATTCCAAAGGAATTCCAACACCTCGAGAAAACCCGAAGAAAGTCAGACTCCACACGCAAGACACTCTATAAAGCTAAAACCAATCTAGCAAGACCACCCGACGTGTCGACGAACCCGATAAGAGCCGCGTATCTCGTTCTCAGGACACGACAGATAAACGACACATACGAAGGCCTGATACAAATCTCCCAAGTTGCTCTGGGTTGGCCCCGCACAGTGCTCTAGTTTGGACCAACACTCATGAGGAGCACTGGCTTGGGGGTTGATTAATTATCCACGAGTTTCCAAGACCCTATGCAAATTTTATTAAGTTGTTAAGCAAATGTAGTACCAATGTTGGGTCTTGCCAGACAAGTTTTAATCTCAACCGAATAAACAAGGGGGTCCCCATAACAACCCCGAGCGTGTTAGGAGCTCAAAATATGGAAAACATAACACCGGTAACAAGAATCTATGGCGGTAACAGCGGAACAAAACACTTAGCAAAAGGCCAAGCCTTCCACCAATACCAAGATATATATATGTGCATTAAATTAAATAATAGATAAATATTGTGATAACCAAATCCATGTTATCACATGGAACAACCTGCACCTACAATTAAGAACACTATAAGAGGGCTGAGTAGCGGTAACTTAGCCAATCAAAGGTTTGCTAGGATGTGGAGGGTTACAGGCTTTCATGGCATTTAGGAGGCTGATATTCAAGTGGTAGGTAGCTCAATTGTAAATATAAGAGCGAGAAACTAGCAAGCAAAAATAGTTTCGGGATCCGGGTACGATCATCTTGCCTATTGGTTGTTCAGCGAAACAAGTAGCGGGATCCTCGTAGTGGTACTCTCCTGGGTCCTCGTACTCAGTATCAGCACTCGCATCTACCCAAGATAAACAGCAACAATAAACATCCAACCAAGGTGCAATGCACAACCAAGACGATGCATGATTCATTTAAGAAGAATTAACATGGCAATCCAAAACTCGTCATGTTTCACATGCAAAGTTTGTTTATTAATGAATCTGGACAGAACCTGATGTTGAGTTATTTAAACATGCAAGAACATGTAAAATATGGATGCATCATGCAAAATCGATAGAAATGCATATAAAGAACGCAAGAAACAGAGTTACGGTTCTCACGATACGCTCACGACAAGGTACGAAGGCAAAACACAAGACAACCAAGCCATGGGCTAATTCTTGGCATTCCAAGGTAGCCAATGGTTAGGTAATGAATAACCAACCACAATAGACTCAAAAATCAATCAATTCCATGGAGTATAGCTCCCAAAGGTCACAAATTAATAAAACAACAAATCTGCCACAAAAAAGCAACATAGCAACTTACACAGCCCACAAATTGAGCTACAGGAATCCTACAGCCACAAACAAGATACTGGCAGAATCTACATAACAAATGCATCAGCTTATCCAACTACACAAACTGCATAGGATGCACACATCAATAAGCATGAAGTTATCAAGTTGGCATGATGAAACAGTTTTCTGGGACTTAGTGAAAATTCCAGTTTTCTGGAATCTGAGTTAATAAAGTAGCAACTTGACATCAGTAGTTAAATATGTTAGAGGCCACCACTTTGCATGAAAATTAATAGGATGATATTAGAAAACATCTTCTCCAAAACACTAGCACTAAGCATGCTCAAATTCTCCAGACATCACAAGATACCATCCACTCTACATGGCATAAAAATAACAACAGATTCTCAGACTTAGTAGTTTTTAGCATGCTGAAACAGAAACGTTAAGTTGGCTACTTAACAGCATGGTTCCCACTTATATGGGTGATTCTCACATTAAAAAAATACCATGGCATACTAGATATAAAACACTAGCACTTCCTAGCTAGTTGGCACATGCCCCAAAGCAAGCAAGGATTAAATCATGCAAAAATGACAAAGTGGCACCTCAGCAGAAATGACAGTTTTATGAACTTGCTCAAAAGTGAAATCTGAAAGTTCCAATGGACTCATTGGCTCTTTCTTGCCCAAAATCATGTGTCACACCCTTATGCTCATGTGAAACAACATGGCACAAGCAAGATAGCAAAACTACCACCTATTCACATAAGTGGATCATACTCTAATTTGAACATGAGCAAAGATGATCCAAGAAGATTGGGAACATAGCTGGAGATGGAAATGAGCTTAACAAATACCACATGCATATAATCAACAAGGGGTGAGTCAAGTGGGAAACCCACTAGTCACGCACACACACGTCCACTCCACACCACACACTCAACAAGGCACACACACACATGCTCCATATGTCTAAGGGCATATGAGCACAAGCTCACTCATGACCATACCACCCAAGAGGGGGGGGGTGTCATACACACACTTACTCACAAGGACCAATATGAGCAATGCATAAGGCACTCACACCACTCACATGCACAAGTGCACATGGCACATGGCACATATACTCACATACACACAAGCTCATGTGTGGGTGGGTGTTCCTACACACATATGCACACATATATGCAAAAGGCATATATGCATAGGCATATGCATATGATACACACACACACACCCTCACCCACATGCACATACATATACACTTGCACACATGCATATGTATGCATCATCTAGGTGGCACATACACACACAAACATACATACATCTCCCACTGACGTGGGGACGACCCCGGGGTAACCTCAAGCGCCCCTTTTCCCCCGCCTCCTAAACGCGACCAAAGGGCGGACCGCCTCCCTCTGCAGGCCGGCTACGCCCTGTCGGAGGTGGTCTGCCGGCTGCCCCCAGCCAGCTGGGCATTCGATACCGTCGGCAGGGCGTGCGTGGCAACAGTGGCCCCCATCCCGTCGAGGGTCAGTGCCGGTATGGTTACAACGAAGGCGTCAGGGCCTCTGACCCTGGCGGATGGCGACCGGGCTTCCAACAGCGCCGGCATGCCTTCAACCACTCCGTCACCTGCCCCAGCGTGGCTACAGGGTGGCCGGCCGTACCGCTGACCCCGGCTGGCCGCCGCAAGACGACGCCGCAAAGGGCGGCCCGTGCCGCGATGTGACCGGCATTGGGACCCGCCTCACGGGTCCACCGGTGCCTGACAGGACCTACCGGCGACAAGACCCCACGGCCGGGCCCCCGCAGCTAGCTAGAGAGGCTGCCGGCTAGGGCCCCCCTTTGACCTTCTATTTGTATTGTATTCCGGGGGGTTGGCCTATAAAACCCCCCGGGCCACCTCCATGCAGGGGACGATCGATCAACTGCTCTCTGAGAGTCCCCTCCACATCCACTCCACGCACACGGACGTAGAGAGGTGGAAGAGCAGGCTAGCTCCTTCTTCCTCCTCGATCCATACAGCTCAAGGAGCACCATTGTAACCCGACCATTGTATCAACTAGACCGAGCAGGACTAGGGGTATTACCTCCCACGGAGGGCCCCGAACTTGGGTACATCGTGTGTCAGCCACCGCTTGTGCCTAATCCCGCTCCCAGAGCCCGCCAGCGGCCTTCAACCCCTCTCGATAAGCCTACCTATGGCATTTGCCATGACGAAACCACAACAGTTGGCGCCCACCATGGGGCCGTCCACGGCGCCGGCCGGAGTCACGCTCTGGGCGGGACCCTTCATCGCCTCCCCCGACCACCTCGCGTCTGGGCAGAACCGCGTGCTCGTGGGGCTTGCTCCGGCGAGCCTTGCGGGCAGTGCGGCCGGCATCTCTGATGGGTGCCTCGGCCGCGACCTAGCGCCCGACGTCGCCGCGCTCGCCGGGCGGTTCGGCAAGTTGAGCCTCGCCAAAGAACCAGAGGCCGACGAGTACCCTAGTCAGGTGGTCGACTACACTGACCCGCCCTCGTCCGTGGGCACGCTCGCCATGGGCGAGGCCATCGGCCCCCACACCCACGTGGGAGTGATGGTCACCGTCTCCTCCACCACTTCGGGCCGTGTGCGAGCGGTCGAGGCCGACGCAGCCGCCGCTCGCGCCGGCACCTCCGACCCACTCACCGCCACCCTCGGGGTCTGGGTACTCCTATCGCTACGACGGCGGACCTGGTCGCCACCAGAGCCGAGCTGGAGGCGGCCCGTCGCCTGCTATTCGAAGAAGCCAGCGCCCTCGTTGCCGAGCGGCGCCGGATGGAGGCCGCACAGCGGGAATACAAATCCGCGTACGGTCTCACCCCCGGCTGGCGACGAGCCCAGCCGGCGTGGTGCTATGCGAGAGCGTGGCCGCGTGGTTGCAGAAATCCTTGGCGGCCGTTTCCCCATCTACGACACCCCGGCGGCCAACCTGGGCGCCGCCAAGGTTGCCTACAAGGATTTGGCGACCTTGGAGGGCGAGGAGAGGGTCGCGCGAGAGCAGCACATCAAGGACCTCATCGACACCGCCAACGCACAACAGGTCGTCCTCACCCCCGGTGGAGCCATCTCCGAGTTTCCCCGTCCCGAGGGCGAGGACACTGTGGCCGCTGACCGCCGGCCGGCTCAGCACTCCAGCACCCCTCGTCCCTCCAGCCGGAACACCCGGGGGAGCAACCCTGAATGCGCCCCGTCACGCGGAAACAAGCAGCCGGCTGTGAAGAGCCGACACAGCAACAATCCAGCTGGCAGCCACCGCCACGACGAGGCGCTGGCTGGCGGCAGCCGGCGCACCCGCGAGCATACTCCGCCCCCGTGGCAGGAACCCGCGCGGTCCATCCGGCCGGCCGTCCGCCCCGAGCTCGCTGCTCGGCTCGGGCCCCGCGTCCCCCACAACGACAACAACGCGCGGCTCCGTCTTGACCGGCTGGCACAGTCGGCTCTCCTCGAGGAGGAGGGCTCGATTGGTCCGGCCTGCTTCGGTCCATGAATCCGCAACGAGCCTTTTCCACCCGGCTTTACGCTCCCCCGCGACACCCCGAAGTATACCGGGGCCGCCAAGCCGGAGGACTGGCTGATCGACTACACCACCGCCGTTGGCATCGCCAGGGGGAACAAGCGCGTAGCCGTCCGCTATGTCCCTCTCATGCTGATCGGCTCGGCCCGCATCTGGCTGAACAGCCTGGCTGTCGGCAACATCAACACCTGGATGGACTTCGAGGAGGCTTTCATCCGCAACTTCACCGGAACCTACAAACGGCCTAGCCGGCCCCGCGAGCTGTCTCCGTGCGTCCAGGGGCCAGACGAGCCCCTCCGCGATTACCTCACGCGCTGGACCGAGCTCCGCAACTTCTGCGAAGGAGTACACGAGGTACATGCCATCTAGTACTTCATTGAGGGCTGCTACGATGGCACCCCCTCAAGCACAAGCTCCTGTGCTTTGAGCCAACCTCCTTGGCGGACCTGATGTCCAAAGCAGACAAATACGCCATGGATGACTCCTCGACGAGGATGAAGGCTAAGGCACTAGCCAAGCCGGCTACGCCCCCCGCCGCGCCGCGGGCGGCGGTCGACAACCGGCAGCCGCAGAACGGGAAGCGCAAGAACGACCAGCCCGATTCCCACTACGGGAGCCGGCAGGTCGCCTTCATCGAGGGGGAGCAGCCGGCTGGCTAGGCCTTCGGTCAGCGCCAGCGCACCGGCAAGGCCGCCTGGCAGCCCAAGCTGACTTTCGAGAAAATGCTTGACCTCCCCTGCAAAAACCACTCTGACGCCAAGCCGTCCACGCACACACTCCGGTAGTGCAGCTTCTCGCAGCGATTGGCTCTGGGTGATGGCCTCCCGGCTTCCCCCGCGTAGCGGACCCCCGCACCGGTGCCGGCCCCGGCTCGGCCCCCGGTCTGGCTTAGGCGGACCCGGCTCCGGCTCGAGGCGACGGCCGGCTACACGATCGGTTCCCCGAACACGACGACTACTACTCGTCTTCACCAGCAAAGAGACGGACAAGCACGCCTAGCGTCGGCTCCACCGTGAGGTGAATGCCACTATGCCCGCAACTCCCCAGTTCATGTATTGGTCCGAGAAGCCGATCACCTAGAGCCGGGCGGACCACCCGGCCGTGATGCCGAACCGCGGCAGCTACGCCCTCGTCCTCAACCCCACCATCGCCTCCGAGAAGCGCTCGTGCCGCTTCTCGCGGGTTTTGATCGATGGAGACAGCAACATCAACATCCTCTACCTCGACACCCTGCTCAAGCTAGGACTCAAGGTGGAGGACCTGAAAACAAGCCGGACCATTTTCCACGGCATCGTGCCAAGAAAGTCCTGTACCCCCGTCGGCAAGATCAAGCTCGACGTCCTCTTCGGCGACGCCGGTCATTTCCGCCACGAGCTGATTTTGTTCGAGGTAGTGGACCTCGACAGTCCCTACCACACATTGCTCGGCAGACCCGTTCTCTTCAAGTTCATGGCGATCCCCCACTACACCTACCTCAAGCTCAAGATGCCGGGACCCAAGGGCATCATCGCCATCGCCGGCAAGTACCAAATGTCAATGGCGTGCGCGCGAGATGGCAGCCGTCTGGCCGAGGCCCTGGAGATAGCCGAAGAGAAGTGGCAACTCGACCGGCTGGTGGTCCTCACCTCCACCCAACTGGCCGTACCGGCACCTCCGTCCCAGTCCGTCGGCGAAGGCTCGTTCCAGCCATCCAAGGACACCAGGCAGGTGCCACTCGATCCGGCCAACCCCGCCCAGTGCGTGACCATCGGCTCCCGCCTCGACAGCAAATAGGAAAGCGAGCTCGTCGACTTCCTCCATGAGAATCGGGACATCTTTGCATGGTCCCCCAAGGACATGCCGGGTGTTCTGAGGAAGTTCGCCGAGTAGAAGCTACACGTTCGGCCGGATGCGAAGCCGGTCAAGCAAGCCCTGCGCCGTTTCTTCGAGGAGAAGCGGCGTACTATAGGAGAAGAAATCGCCTGGCTGCTCGCAGCCGGCTTCATCATGGAGTTGTTTCATCCGGACTGGCTGGCCAACCCAGTCCTGGTGCTGAAGAAAAACAAGACCTGGCACATGTGTATCGACTACACGAGCCTGAACAAGGCATGCCCCAAGGACCCGTTCGCCCTGCCGCGGATTGACCAAGTCATTGACTCCACGACCGGCTGCAATCTGCTGTCTTTCCTGGACGCCTACTCCGGCTACCACCAGATAAAGCTGGACCCAGCCGACCGGCTCAAGACCTCCTTCATCACCCCTTACGGGGCCTACTGCTACATCACCATGTCCTTCGTCCTGAAAAACGCATGCGCTACTTTCCAGCGTTGCATGCAGAAGTGCCTCCTGCCTCAGATAGGCAGGAACGTCCACGTCTACGTGGACGACATCATTGTCAAATCCAAGAAGCACTTTAGCCTCCTCGACGACCTCCGGGAGACGTTCGCCAACTTGCGCGAATACAAGATCACGCTCAACCCAGAGAAGTGTGTCTTCGGCGTCCCAGCCGGCCAGCTCTTGGGTTTCTTCGTGTCCGCCCGCGACATCGAAGCTAACCCTGAGAAGATCCGGGCGATTGAGCGCATGCCCAAGCCGGTCCGGCTCCATGACGTCCAGAAGTTCACCGGCTGCCTCGCTTCCCTCATATGGTTTGTCAGCTGGTTGGGCGAAAAGGCCTTGCCTCTCTACGGGCTCCTACGCAAGTCGGCCCTAGTCGAGCCAGGCCAAGACCTCTCAAAGAAGTCGGCCCTGTTCGACTGGCCCGACGAGGCAGACGCGGCATTATGTGACCTCAAGCGAGCTCTCACCAGCACGCCCATCCTGGCCGCGCCGGCTAGCAAGGAGCCGCTGCTCGCCTATATTGCGGCGACCACGCGCGTCGTCATCGTCGTCCCGGTGGTGTGCGGCCGGAGGAAGGCAAGGAACTGTCGATGCAACGTCCCGTCTACTACCTCAGCGAGGTCCTCTCCGCCTCCAAGCAAAACTACCCCCACTACCAGAAGATGTGCTACGGCATGTACTTCCCCGCCTAGAAGCTGAAGCAATACTTCCAGGAGCACGTCATCACCATCGTGAGCACAGCGCCGCTGGGCGAAATCATGGCCGCCCGCGACGCCACCGGCTGGATTGCCAAATGGGCCATCGCCCTGGCCGACTACGAAATACGGTACGAGCCACGCACCGCCATCAAGTCCCAGGCAATGGCCGACTTCCTCGTCGATTTGGCCGAAACCCAGTTCGTGCCGCCTTCGCCCGACTCCACGCATTGGCGCATGCACTTCGACGGCTCGAAGAAGCGAGCTGGCCTAGGAGCCGGCATCGTCGTGTCGTCCCCCAGAGGAGACCAGCTCCGCTAAACCCTCCAGATCCACTTTGCCGCCTCCAACAACGTGGCCGAATATGAGGCCCTCATCCATGGCCTCCGGTTCGCCAAGGAGATCGGCATCCAGCGCATCATTTGCTTCGGTGACTCTGACCTCGTGGTGCACCAGGTCTTTGGAGAATGGGACGCCAGGGACGACAACATGGCCAGCTATCGTTTCCTCATCCAGCAACTCACCGGCTCCTTCGAGGGTTGTGAGTTCCACCACATCCCCCGTGCGGATAACAAGGAGGCGGACGCGCTGGCCAAGATCGGCTCCACCCGGCAGGCCATCCCAGCCGGCGTCTCCCTCGAGCGGCTGATGAAGCCCTCGATCAAGCCCTCTCCCGAATCGGAGTCCATCTTCGTGCCGGCAAATGCGGCCGGCACCCCGATGGAACCAGCCGCCCAACCGGCCCCACCGGCTGCGACAGCTCTATCGGCTCCGCTAACACCAGCCGCCGGTCCGGCGCCGTCCGCCATAGGAATTGAGCCGGCCATGCCTACGCGCGCCGGCACCGGCCTCATCGTCGTCATGACGATGGTTAATGATCCCACCGCCGTCTCGCTCCCGGGGGCTTGTAGGCCGGTCCCGGGGACGGGCGAGCCGGTCCCGGGGGCTGGGCTGGCCCCTGTCTTGGCTCCCTCATGGGCCCAGCCCATCTTGGCGTTCCTCCAGCGCGGCGAGCTCCCCTTCAACGAGGACACCGCAAGGCAAGTTCAACACCGGGCCCCGGCCTACAGCATCATCAACCACGAGTTGGTTCATCGCAGCTCCACCGATGTCTTCCAACGCTGCGTCGAGCCGGAGAAAGGGCAAGAAATCCTCCTCGACATCCACCAGGGCGAGTGCGGGCATCATGCCGCCTCCAGGTCCCTGGTGGCCAAAGCATTCCGTCATAGTTTTTACTGTCCGACTGCTCTGGAGGCGGCCAAGGAGCTGGTTGACAAGTGCGAGGGCTGCTAGCGCTTCAGCACGCAGAGCCATCTTCCGGCTAGCGCCCTCGAGACCATCTCCCTTTCATGGCCCTTCGCCGTCTGGGGGCTGGATATGGTGGGACCGTTCAAAACTGCACGAGGCGGCATGACACACTTGTTGGTAGTCGTTGACAAATTCACCAAGTGGATCGAGGCCCGGCCAATCAAGAAACTAGACGGCCCCACGGCCGTCCGGTTCATCGAAGACATCACGGTACGCTACGACGTCCCCCACAGCATCATCACCGACAACGGCACGAACTTCACCAAGGGCGTGCTAGCACGTTTCTGCTCGAGGCGGGGCATCCGGCTCGACCTGGTGTCCGTCGCCCACCCGCAGTCAAACGGCCAGGTCAAGAGGGCGAACGGCCTGCTCTTGTCCGTCATCAAGCCCCGGCTTGTAACACCACTGGTCTGGTTGGCCGACTGTTGGGTCGAAGAGCTGCCGGCTGTCCTTTGGAGCCTCCGAACCACGCCCAACCGGTCGACCGGCTACACTCCGTTCTTTCTCATCTACGGGTCCGAGGCGATCATCCCAACCGACATCGAATTCGATTCGCCTCGGGTCACCATGTACACCGAGAAGGACGCTAAGGAGGTAAGGGAAGACGGCGTCGACCTCCTCGAGGAGGCCCCCGCGCTGGCCTTGAGCTGGACGGCCATCTACTAGCAGAAGCTCCAGCATTATCACAGCAAGCGGATCCGACCGCTCTCCTTCTGCGAAGGAGACTTGGTGCTCAAGCGGATCCAGCAAACCGCCGGACAGCACAAGCTCAGAAGCTCAGAAGCTCAGAGCCCCATGGGAGGGCCCGTTCATCGTCAGCTGGGCGCTGCGCAACAACGCGTACTATCTAATAGACGCTCAGAAGCCGCAGAAATGCAAGAGAGACGCCTCCGGCGAGGAGACGGAGCGCCCGTGGAATGCGGCGCTCCTAGGCCCTTTTTATTGCTAAAAACCATTGTATGTATCCTCCCTCTTTTGGGCATATAAACGCAGCGGCGGCCCCCAAGCCGATGCTGGAGGCACGCCATTTTCGATTCCTACAAAGTTCTGTTGTCTAAAGGCACGTCAATCGGGTTCGGCTCTCGGGCCCGGGGGCTCGCCCGGCTGCCCACCAAGGCGGACAAATAATGTGAGCAAGCAGCCCTTTGCCTCCCCTTCCCTAACCAGCTACAGACCGGCCCCCCTGCTGTCCGGCTGAAGGGACCACGGGGTACGAAGGAACTTCTCACACGAAGGTCAGCCGATGCGCGCGTCAGCCGGACTGGCCTAGCCGAGCTATGTTAATCTTAGTAACCAGCCTCTACTGGCTCAACCTAGCCCTAGCCGGTTGACTCTAGGAGCCTGCTATTTTTCCTAAGGATGAAGCCCCGTCCCTGTCCCAGACCGGTTCCCGGCTGGCCGACAGGCGGGGTAGAAGCCGTAAGGAATCCTGGCACGCAAACACAAGTCAAAAGGCAAAGGGTGAAAAAAGAGCCGGCACGCACATTCTTTCTAGGACAAATAGCACAAGTTCATATAAAAGGCCCACGGCCACGAGTTCATTACATATACACCCCTAGTGGGTGGAATTCCAGTCTAAAAACAGAAATGTAGGAAAGAAAAGTCCTAAGCTATGGTAGCATCAGGCCGGCCTTCCTCCAAGTCCTAACGCTGCTGGAGCCGGCGGTGCTCACGCCTTGGGAGCCGGCAGCGCGGGCGCCTTCGAAGCCGGCACCTACGGGGTGGCCGAGCTAGAAGCCTCCGCAGCCGGAGTCGGCCCGGACTCGGCGTATTCATCGGTGTCGGAGCCTTCATCGGCCGTCTCGGTGGCGCTCCCATCCAGGTCGTCTAGGGCGAGCTCGTACTGGTCCTTCGGGACCACCACGCCGTCCGCCCCGCGCTCCGGGACGTACTCGTCCCACGTGGCGAAGGACACGAGATCGCTCGCCCTCACCAGCATCTCGTCGGCCACCGCCTCCAGCTCCGAGTTGGCGCTAGGGCACTGGGCCGCGAGCAAGCCCAAGTCCAGCTCGGGGTACCACGATTTGGCGATGCGGAGCTCCATGCCCGCGCCGGCTCGTGCCACGGAGGCCCTCAGGCGTTCACGCACGCCGTCCCGAACTCCAACCACCTCGACAGCCAGTTCATGGAGATCGGCTCCACCGCGTCGGGCCAGAGCGTGCGAACCAGCGTCATGCCGGCCGCTTGGAGCCGCTTCAGGGCGCGGACCACCTCCGACAGGCGCGCCTCAGCGGCGATCCCCACCTCGTCCAGGGTCCAGGGGGTCAGCGGTCCGACGACCTCTCCTTGCGCCCACCGGGCCTCATGGTCGGCTTCGACGGCCGCCTCCTCGACCTCCTGTGTGCCAGGGAAGAGCCCTAAGAAGAGGGTGGGGGATGAGTGGGGAGGCAAACCAAAAAACTAAGAAGGAAGAGCAAGGAGGCGGAAACTTACTGTGCAGCATGTGGTCAACCTCGTGCCCCTACTCATGTAACCGCACCTCCCTGGCAGACCACTCCTGGCACCGGCGCTCATGCTCGTCCCGGGCCGCCTGCGCGTCCTTGGCCGCCTTGGCCAAGGCGACATCCTTGGCTTCGTGCTCCTCGTGGAGCGCCTTCTCCCACCCCTCCGCCTCCCGCCGGAGGGCCGCCTCTTGGTCCGCTAGCGCTCGATGATGGGCCGCCTCGCGGCCCTCTCGCTCCGCCTTCGCCCGGTCCGCCTCCCCACGGAGCCGGTCACCCTCCGTCGTCAGGAGTTACCGCTCCTCGTAAAGACGCACCACCTGGCGCCGGAGGCAGACCGTCTCAGCATGGGTGGCTGCATAAGACACGGGAGTCAGAAAGGATTCAGCCCACCTCCGGGGAAGCCGGCCTGATCCCCGGGGGCTACACCCAGTGGGTGCGCTTGCATGCCCGCACTGGAAGATCGCAAGACGCTCGCAAGGGAAACATACCTCGCAGGTCCGTGGACACGACGGCGAGCTGGTTCTCAGCTCCCCGGTACAACCCCAGCAGGGTGTTGTACGCTGCCACCCGGCGGTGGTGCGCTGCCTGCAAAACAAGAACTTTAGACTCGACCCGCCTGCGCCTTAGCCGGCTCGAGCCTCAGGGTCTACACCCAGTGGGTGCACCAGCGTATCCCCACTGGAAAAGACGGAAGAATGCAAGTAAAGGGAAGAAGGAAAGAAGACTCACCGCGACCGCCCGCTCCAAACTCACCAGCCGGTCGCTGGCGGCCTGAGCATCTTGCGTCGCCTGGGCGTGGGCCGCCGCAAACGCTTCCATGGCGGCTGCCACCGCCGCTCCGAGGGCGCTCGATGACCCGTGAGAAGACGGGCTCCCAGTCGTTGCCCAGGTCTGTTGCGCCGACCCCTGTCTGCAGGTTCTCCCTCATCGGAGACCTTGAGGCGACCGGCCCCTCCTGTTGCCGCCGCGCAGGGGGCCGCCGTCGACGCACTCGAGGCAACCGTTTTCACGGCCATCACGGATCCCCCTCCGGCACCCCACCTCCGGCTGCTCCGGGCTAACTCTTCGTCGACGCCGGCGCCTCCGGAGCCAGCGCCTCAGAAACCGGCACAACCGGTGGTGGTGCCTCCGGAGCCGGTAGCTCCGGCCTCGGCGGCACGGCGTCGGCGATTGCCCGGGCGGTGTCGCGGCCTGTTGCCGCCTCACCCCTCGCGACCGTCGCACTCGCCTCCGCCCTTCGCCCGGAGCCATGCTAGCTCTTCGGTCTTCTCCTGGCCACAGGGGAAGGGCTCCCAAGCTCCGCCCGCGGTCTCCCCGCCGTTTCCTTGGAGGAGGGGGAACGACTCCCACGCTCCGCCAGCGGCCTCCCCGGTGGCTCCCCCTTGCCTCTTTGCCGCCTCCTCCCAGGGGCGGAGCTCCTGGACATGCCGCTCCTGCTCGGCCGCCTCGAAGTCGAGCCACGCCTGGCACTCCCTCTCTTCGGCCATCGTCGGCGGTGCCGCCCTCTCCGTCCCGCCACCCGGTGTCCTCCCCAGGGCGCGCGCATCCCTGGTCACGAAGAAATAAGAGACTGGTGGGGGAGGAAAACCGGAAAACCAAGATGGAGGAGAGCATGTACTTACCTGGCGACGACGGGGATCGCCCTCCTCACGGGTCCTGCTTGGACGACCTTATGTTTCTTGCCGCCGCCTCTGCGGCTGCCGCCCGGCTGCGCGGTCGCCACATGCTTGAGCACCGGCTTGGTGGCAGCCGGCCCCTTCCCCTTGTCGCCCGCGCCCGGGCCTCCCTGGCTGGAGCCGCTGCCAGCTCGAGGTTGCCGCCTCCACGGCGTCGTGACCTCGTCCTCCGAAGCCTCGGGCTTCTTCGGGGCCTCGACTACGCGCGTCGGGGGAGGGGACTCTCCCGTCGACTCGGCCTCTTCGGCCCCGTTCGTCTCCGTCTGTGTGTCAGCGGCACCAGACGCTCCGGCTCGCTCGGAGTCGACTGGCTCCACGTCGTCGACGTCCTCGACCTCCTCGGGATCCGACTCCGCCATGTCGGGGGCCGGCTCCCCGTAGTTCTGCAGCAGAGGGAAGAGCTGCGGGCGGGCCGAGCGGCTCACGGTTAGACCAAGGGGAGGGATATCACCTCTAAAAAAAGATGGAGTGGGTACCGACTTGTCACTTACCCGTGGTGCCGGGCAGCTACAGCTGTACGGGGTTTTCCCCCATTGCCACTCTCCCTCCGCCATCTACACCATCGAAATGGCGTCCACCCTCCTCGCCACTTAGGACGGCTTCATCTCCTTGGTGGAGAGCCTGCAGGGGTCGTGGCGTCCTCCCATTTGGCAGATGAGGTGTGGCTAGCTCTGCAGCGGCTGCACCCGGTGCGCCACCATCGTGGCCAACAGGTCCATGGCCTTCAGCCCCTCTGACCCGGTCATCACGAGCAGGCGCTCACAGAGCCGGTCCACCGTCTCGGGCGTTGGAGACACAACCGCTCGTCAGTTCAGTATCACGGTCGGCGGATGGTTGGCGAAGTCCCCGAGGCTGATGTAGTCCTCCTCTGGCTTCGCGTTCTTCACGTAGAAGAACCCCCGCTGCCATCGCTTCACCAACTCATGTAGCGGGAGCTTCGGGAAGCCGGTTCCCTTCCGAATGTGGATCAGGGCGCCCCCGCAGGCGGTCATCACCATCTGCTTTGTCGCCGGGTCCTTCGCCGTCTGCCTTTTAAGGAAGAAGAGCCGACACCAGAGGTCAAGCCTCGGTGCGACTCCCAAGTATCCCTCGCAGAGGGTGACGAACGCCGCCAGCTGTAGGACGGCATTGGGGGCAAGGTGGTGTGGCTGCAGGCCGAACCGCGTCAGGAACCGGCGGAAGAATGCGCTCGTCGGCAGCCCGAGCCCGCGGAGGAAGTGGTCGGCAAAGACGACCACTTCGCCCTCCCGCGGGGCCGGGGAGTTCTCTAACCCGGCCAGGCGCGCCATCAAGTGCTCCTCCACCGGGAGCTTGCAGCGGTGGCGGAGGTGCTCGATGAAGGTCTTGTCCACATCACTGCCGTCCTAGGTGCCCTTGCCTGCCATGGTCGCCGAGGGGGCATGCGGTCGCGTCGACGGCATGGCTCGTCCTCGTGCTTCGGTCTCTCTCTCTCTCTCTCGCGCGCGCACGCGTGTGCGCGCGGCGGGGGGAGGGAGGGGACGAAGGCAATGCGGCGGCAAGAGGGGGAGCGAACGGGCCATTTTGCCTCCCCCTTCTCGACATTTATACCCCGCGCGGGCGATCGTGGGGGCCGGATTCACTGCGCATGCCCCCCACTATTCCCGCGGTGCGCGGGGTGGACATCGTGGCGTTCGGGAATGCCAACCGTCCGCCCCGCAATGTAAAGGATCCCTGCGCACGGGCCGAGGCTGCGGCCGTGGGAGGCCCCGCCCCGTTGTCCGGTCTCTTCCGCCGCGTGGCACGTCTCCCCATCTGGGCGGGGAGCCCGAGGCGGCGCACGAAGCATCGTCCGGTTGTGGAGCCAGCCATCGCTCTCCGATTCAGTTCGACTTTCAAGCCCGCCTGCAGCACAAGAATGATCTTCAAGCCGGCGAGGACCGCCGCAGCCCGTCGGCGGGTCCTCCCCGGCTTCGGGGACTACTGACGGGGGGATGACCCCGGGGTAACCTCAAGCGCCCCTTTTCCCCCCACCTCCTAAACGCGACCAAAGGGCGGGCCGCCTCCCTCTGCAGGCCGGCTATGCCCTGTTGGAGGTGGTCCACTGGCTGCCCCCAGCCGGCTGGGCATTGGATACCGTCGGCAGGGCATGTGTGGCAACAGTGGCCCCCATCCCGTCGAGGGTTAGTGTCCCTATGGCTACAGTGAAGGCGTCAGGGCCTCTGACCCTAGTGGATGGTGACCGGGCTTCCAACAATGCTGGCATGCCTTCAACCACTCTGTCACCTGCCCCGGCGTGGCTACAGGGTGGCCGGCCGTACTGCTGACCCCGGCCGGCCGCCGCAAGACGACACCGCAAGGGGCGGCCCGTGCCGCGATGTGATCGGCATCGGGACCCGCCTCACGGGTCCCGCCGGTGCCTAACGGGACCCTTTAGCCGGCGGGACGTACCAGCGACAAGACCCCACGACCGGGCCCCCGCAGTCGGCTAGAGAGGCTGCCGGCTGGGGCTCCCCTTTGACCTTCTATTTGTATTGTACTCCAGGGGGTTGGCCTATAAAACCCCCCGGGCCACCTCCATGCAGGGGACGATCGATCAACTGCTCTTTGAGAGTCCCCTCCACATCCACTCCACGCACACGCACGTAGAGAGGCAGAAAAGCAGGCTAGCTCCTTCTTCCTCCTCGATCCATACAGCTCAAGGAGCACCATTGTAACCCGACCATTGTCTCAACTAGACCGAGCAGGACTAGGGGTATTACCTCCCACGGAGGGCCCCGAACCTGGGTACATCGTGTGTCAGCATCCGCTGGTGCCTAATCCCGCTCCCGGAGCCTGCCGGCGTCCTTCAACCCCTCTCGATAAGCCTACCTATGGCATCTACCATGACGAAACCACGACACCCACCTATGTGTATGCATCACACCATGTGACACATACACACACACTACAAGCAACAGAAAAAAAAGAAATCAAATCCCTACACATACATACATACACACATGTATACAAAAGAGCGTCCTAGCACCAGGGATGGATCGCGGGCGATGGAGGCTTGCTCCACACCATCTCCGCCAATGATGAGGACCGTCGGAGGCGCGAAGACGACGGCGACCTCCCGCTCTCTAAGATCCCCTGCTTACTGAAACCTTACCAGAAGGGGAAAGATGAGAGGAGGAGGAGGAGGAAGAAGAAGTAGGGGAGAAGGGGAGCAGCGGCGGCGAGAAGGAAGAAGAACCCTAGGGCTACATGCTCTTATAAAGGGGGGGGGCTCGTTGTGCGTGAGCCTTGACGGCGATGGTGTCGGCTCCCCGTGCTCTCACCTCTCTGAACCTGCTAACGGAGGAGGACGAGAGCAGGTAGCCATCAGCTACCTGTTGGGCTGAGTGGGCCGGGAGGGCATAGCCCACACGCACACACTCCCTCAAAAACAATAAACGAGAAAGCTATTTTTCTTTAAAAGCACCACAGAAAAAGAAAAAAAACCCAGGGATGAAATAGAGGAGTTTTTGGGCAAACAAAAATACCTTTGCAAAGAAAATAATATGCCCCATTTAATAAATATATTAAGTTGAGTTATAGGGCCAGTAATTACAAATATTTTTTAAAACATGCAGCCCCTGTTATTTAAAGCACAAAAGCAAACCAACTTGAAGCATCAAAACAACCACACTCACAATCCATAAGACATATAGGGCTACCTCTTTAACATTTTTAAATAATTTAAATGGCAACTTAAATCTGATAATAAAATAACATGGGAATTAAGTAATCTGATGGGGTTTTGTTGATGAAAAGAAAAGAGAGGGGAAGAAGGAGGAGATTGCACACATGAGCTTCACCCACACACAAACCAAACCAAAACACTCATATACAAACCAAACCAAAACACTCACATCCAAGACATGATGGATGCATGATGCATGATGCATGAATGCAAGAACAAGACATGGATGACAAGTTGCAAAACATCATTAAACTCATGGCACAAGGTTCATACAATAGGTTACATGCCAAATAAGGTAGGGGCAACACTTGGGCTGTCACAACTCTCCACACTACAAGAGGATCTCGACCCGAGATCTAGGAACGAAAGAAATCCGGAAATTCGGAACGGAGAAGGTCCTCACGTTCCCAATTAGCTTCTTTGTCGGAATGATGAGACCACTTCACCTTGAGGAACTTGATGGACTTGTTGCGAGTCTTACGCTCAGTTTCTTCAAGAATTGCAACTGGATGCTCACGATAAGAGAGGTCTTCTTGGAGATCAATGTCTTGGAGGTCAATGGTTCACTCAGGAGTCTTGAAGCATTTCCGGAGCTGAGAAACATGGAAGACATCATGCACATTTACGAAATTTGGAGGAAGCTCTAGTTGATATGTAAGACCACCTCTCTTGCCAACAACTTTGAAAGGACCAACAAAATGAGGAGCTATCTTCCCTTTAATTCCAAACCGCCGAGTGCCCTTCATGGGAGAGACTCTGAGATAGACTAGATCACCCACTTCAAAGGAAACATCCCGATGTTTGTTATCGTAATAACTCTTCTGTCGGGACTGAGCTGCTTTGAGGTTCTCGCGAATGACATGGCACATTTCTTCTGCTTCAGTGATCATGTCATTGCCCAATATCTGACGCTCACCGGTTTCAGACCAGTTAAGCAGGGTATGACACTTTCTGCCATAGAGAATCTCAAAAGGGGCCTTGCCTGAGCTAGCTTGAAACATATTGTTGTATGATAATTCAGCATATGGAAGGCAGTCTGCCCACTTCATGCCGAACGAAATCACCCAGGCTCTGAACATATCCTCAAGATCTGATTGACTCTCTCAACTTGACCACTTGTTTGCGGATGGAACGCAGTGCTGAAACGGATCTTGGTACCCATAGCAGTCTGGAAGGACTCCCAAAACTTTAAAGTAAAGAGAGTTCCACAGTCAGAAGAGATGAGCTGAGGAATACCATGCAAAGATACTATCCTTGACGTATACAACTCTGCAAGGTGAGCTGCCGAGATAGATTCTTTGACTGGTAGGAAATGAGCAACTTTTGACAGCTTGTCGATAACCACAAAGATGGCATCGTTGCCTCTCTTAGACTTGGGAAACCCAGTGATGAAATCCATCTCCACATTATCAAATTTCTACTCTGTGATAGACAAAGGCTGAAGAAGACCTGCTGGACATTGATGTTCCGCCTTCACTCTGCGACAAACATGAAACTCGTTCACGAACTGAGCAATTTCACGTTTCATGCAAGTCCACTACAAGGTTTGCTTGAGATCCTGATACATCTTTGAACTGCCTGGATGAATGGATAGAAGAGAATTGTGTGCTTCATCCATGATAAACTTTTTGAGATCACCTTTTGGAACCACAAGACGGTCCTCAAAGAACAAGGTATCTTTGTCATCAACGCGAAAGCACTTATACTTCGGAATGCTCTTGGCCACACCTTTCTTCACTTTCTTCACCATAGCGTCAAGAAGCTGCGCTTGGCGAACCTGATCTTTGAGAGTTGGAGAGACTTGAAGATTTGCAAGAAATCCTTGCGGAACCATCTGAAGGTTGAGCTTGCGGAAGGCTTTACAAAGCTCGGATTAAAGAGGCTTCAAGATGAGACTATTGCAGTACGCCTTACGGCTGAGCGCATCTGCAATGACATTTGCTTTCTCAGGAGTATACTCAATGCTTGGATTGAAGTCCTCAAGCATTTCCACCCAACGAGACTGCCGAAGATTGAGATTTGGTTGAGTGAAAATGTACTTCAAGCACTTATGATCGGCGTACACCTCAACTGGTCTACCCAACAACAAATGCCTCCAAGTCATTAGAGCATGCACAACTGCCGCCAACTCAAGATCATGAGTGGGGTAGTTCTTCTCGGCAGGCTTCACATGACGTGAGGTATAAGCAACAATCTTCTTATCTTGCATGAGAACACCACCAAGACCTTGGAGAGAAGCATCACAGAAAACTTGGAAAGGCTTAGACTGCTCGGGAGGAACAAGAACTGGAGCTGAAGTCAGTCTGTGCTCTAGCGTATTGAACGCCACATCACACTCAGGAGACCAAACATACTTGACACTCTTATGGAGGAGATTGGACAGAGGCTTAGCAATTTGAGAGAAGTTCTCCACAAATCTTCTGCAATAACTGGCAAGCCCGAGGAAACTCCGAAGTTGCTTCACATTCTGAGGAGGTTCCCACTTCAAGATTGCCTGAACTTTCTCAGGTTGCACTTTAATTCCCTCGGCAGAGATGACATGCCCAAGGTACACCACTTCATTGAGCCAAAACTCACACTTGGAAAACTTGGCATAGAATCGATGCTCTGTTAACTTGTCAAGCACAAGGCGGAGATGCTCTTCATGCTCTTCTTTTGTCTCCGAGAACACAAGGATGTCATCTAGATAGACCAAGACAAACTCATTCTTGAAAGGAGAGAAAATGAAATTCATCATTCTTGAAAAGGTTGGAGGGGCATTCGCAAGACCAAACGACATGACGGTGTACTCATAAGAACCAAAACTCGTCTTGAAAGCGGTCTTAGGAAAGTCTTCTTCGCGAATGCAAATCTGATGATAACCCGTGCGAAGATCAAGCTTCGAAAAAACCTTGGAACCTTTCAGTTGTTCAAAAAACTCATTGATGTTGGGAAGTGTGTACTTGTTTCTGATTGTCTTCTTTCTTCAATGGATGGTAGTCAACACAAAGATGATCCGTGCCATCTTTCTTCTTGACAAACAAAACACCACAAGCCCATGGAGAAGAACTTGGTCTGATCAGACCCAGACGTTCTTGCTCGTCTAGCTGCTTCTTCAACTCTTTCAGCTTTCGGGGCCAAGTTTATACGGGTGCTTGCAGACCGGTTCAGTTCCGGGCTCGAGATCAATCACGAACTCGACTGGCCGCTGTGGAGGCATTCCTGCAATTCTTCTAGAAAGAAATCTTCATACTCACAAACCACCGGAATTTGAGAAATCGCCAAGATTTCACCCTTCTCATTAAGAGCAAAGAGACAAATTGTGTCATCGCGAGTCGCGAAAATAATCACGTCTTCTGAAGGATGAGTCAGCTTGACTTCTTTTGCTTTGCAATCAATATGAGCCTTATTCATAGCCAGGAAGTCCATGCCCAAAATGAGATCAATATCGTAATTCCCGAGAACAATTGGAGAAGCCAGAAAAGAATAATTGCCCAACTTGATAGAAACATCCGGAACCACCTTGTTAGCGCTCATGAGAGTGCTGGGCGAAACAACACGCAAAGCCTTACTCAAATATTCAGAATCAAAATCATGCTTGATGAAGAATGCTTTAGACATGAATGAATGCGATGCTCCCGAATCGAACAAAACTTTTGCAGGAAAATTATTAACTAAGATATTACCCATGATCACTTGAGAAGAATCCTCAGCCTCTACTGCATTCACCATATTCACTCTTGCGGTCTTGGGATTATGCTTCACCAAAGCATTGCTTGGAGGCTTGACAGGAGGAGGAGGCGGAAGACGCCGCTGGTTGCACTTGTTTGCATAGTGGCCCTTCTGACCACACTTGTGACAACTCACCTTAGAAAGCGGACAAACATTGCCTAGAGGAGGAACAAGAGCTCCCTTGGACGCCTGGGGTCTCTGCTGGAATCCTGGGTTGGGTTGGTGAGAAGAACCACAACCACCAAACTGCTTCTGTTGCTGAGAAGGACGAAATGGAGGAGGATTTGGCACCCAATACTTCTGCTGCTTGGGAACCATCTGAGAGCCAGAAGAAGAATAATATGAATCCCTTGAATGCTTCTTTGAGTTCTCCAACTTGAGATGAGTTACCTCGACCTTCAAAGCCATGTTATAGAACTGATCAAACTCATGAGGCTCTTGAAGAACTAGTCCTCGCAAAAGCTCATCCTTGAGACCACCTCTGAACTGATAGATCATAGCCTTGTCATCTGGAACATCTTGCTTAGCATAACGGGCTAGATTCTGGAACTCGACGTTGTACTGATAGACATAATTGCTTCCCTGCTTCAGGTGCCTGAACTTCTCACGCATCTCCTCGACAAAGCTTGTCGGAATGTAATGAGCCCTGAAGTCACGACGGAAATCGTCCGAAGTAGCAACGCGATCGCCCCTGGAATCCTTGTACTGCTGCCACCAATCAGCTGCTTGACCCTTGAGCTATAACGATGCAAATCTGACAAAGTCCTCTAGCCTGACATTGCTGCACTCAAAATGCTTACTCATATCACAAAGCCAATCATCAGCATCAAGAGATTGCTCACAACAGGTTAAAGACTTGGGCTGGTTGGCAAGGAACTAATTGAGTGTCACAAACTAAAGCTGACCCTCCTCCCTTTCTTGCAACAGCCTGAGCAACGTCTAAGTGTTCGCATTGGTTGCAGCCATCACAACTTGCCAAGCTTCTGGAGGAGGAGGCGGAGGTGGTGGCGGCGGGGGTGGTGGTGGAACATCAGTCTGCTCCTCACCACGACCCGGATTGTTGCGAGTTGGTGGAGCCATCCTTAAGATGGACAAAACACATCAGCACCTCATTGAAAGATGAAACAGAGCTGAATCAAAAGCTTGAAGGAAATTGAACAAATAACAACACAACCTTCCTACTGAAAAATTAGTAAGAATGCTTCTTCGGTTAATGATAACATCATCAGAAATTAGAAGCCACTTGCAATAACACAAAAGTATTGAGCTAAGCGCTCGGAACAAATGTATATGCCCACATACATCTGAAGAAGATGTTCCTAGATAACTACAAGATTTCCCACCTAAGAACTTCCGAAAACTTTCTGGTTATGCAATCCGGTGTGGGGGATACAAGGAGGAAATATCTCACACAACTAACAATCCTACACCCCTACTGTATCCATCCTTCAACACATAACCAGAGGCTCTTGCAAATTCATCTAAATCAAATCCTCGAACTCACAACAATACTAAACTATGGTGGTACCCCGGACGCCTCCGCAGTACTGGGTGACTCCGACCTTATCTCACCACGATAAGTTTTGAAGTAATTCCGAACACTCTCCGTCCCGAGATATCAAGGAAGCTGAATGATAACGATGTGCCAACATTCCTTAGATCTCGACTCCCCAGAAGAAATCAAGTCAGACAGGAGGCACCAAGACAGAACCCTGTCTCATCGGCATCATATAGACTCCAAAATACCCGCGTGATCCTAATTTTTTTCCAGCGAAAAGAGGAGTAGAATCAAAAATTCGTAAGTCAAATACCTCACCAGAGCATAGAAGAGGAGTAAAAATAATCCTACTCTCTGATATAACTAGACTCAAATCAGTTTTACTAGACTTGACTCGGCCAAGTTCGATCAAGCAAAGGCTCCTATGGTCGTATGGCTCTGAATACCAACTTGTCACGCCCAAGATGCGTGCCTATCCATTTTAAGACACGTATGGCTCTGATGTTGAGTTATTTAAACGTGAATGAACATGGAAAATATGGATTCATCATGCAAAATCGATAGAAATGCATACAAAGAACGCAAGAAACGGAGTTACGGTTCTCACGATACGCTCACGACAAGGTACGAAGGCAAAACACAAGACAACCAAGACATGGGCTAATTCTTGGCATTCCAAGGTGGCCACTGGTTAGAAAATGAAAAACCAACCACAATAGACTCAAAAATCAATCAATTCCATGGAGTATAGCTCCCACAAGTCACAAATTAATAAAACAACAAATCTGCCACAAAACAGCAACATAGCAACTTACACAGCCCACAACTTGAGCTACAGGAATTCTAAAGCCACAAACAAGATACTGACAGAATCAACATAACAAATGCATCAACTTATCCAACTACACAAACTGCATAGGATGCACACATCAATAAGCATGAAGTTATCAAGTTGGCATGATGAAACAGTTTTCTGGGACTTAGTGAAAATTCCAGTTTTCTGGAATCTGAGTTAATAAAGTAGCAAGTTGACATCAGTAGTTAAATATGTTAGAGGCCACCTCTTTGCATGAAAATTAACAGGATGATAGTAGACAACATCTACTCCAAAACTCTAGCACTGAGCATGCTCAAATTCACCAGACATCACAAGATACCATCCACTCTACATGGCATAAAAATAACAGCAGATTCTCAGCCTCAGTAGTTTTTAGCATGCTGAAACAGAAACATTAAGTTGGCTACTTAACAGCATGGTTCCCACTTATATGGGTGATTCTCAGGTTAAATAAAAATACCATGGCATACTAGATATAAAATACTAGCACTTCCTAGTTGGCACATGCCCCAAAGCAAGCAAGGATCAAATCATGCAAAAATGACAAAGTGGCACCTCAACAGAAATGAAAGTTTTATGAACTTGCTCAAAAGTGAAATCTGAAATTTCCAATGGATTCATTGGCTCTTTCTACCCCAAAATCATGTGTCACACTCATATGTTCATGTGAAACAACAAGGCACAAGCAAGATAGCAAAACTACCACCTATTCACATAAGTGGATCATAGTCTAATTTGAACATGAGCAAAGATGATCCAAGCAGATTGGTAACTTAGCTAGAGATGGAAATGAGCTTAACAAATACCACATGCATATAGTCAACAAGGGGTGAGTCAAGTGGGAAACCCACTAGTCACCCACACACACATCCACTCCACACCGCACACTCAACAAGGCACACACACACATGCTCCATATGTCTAAAGGCATATGAGCACAAGGTCACTCATGACCATACCACCCAAGGGGGGGGGGTGTCATACACACACTTACTCACAAGCACCAATATGCACAATGCATAAGGAATTCACACCACTCACATGCACAAGTGCACATGGCACATATACTCACATACACACAAGCTCATGTGTGGGTGGGTGTTCCTACACACATATGCACACATATATGCACAAGGTATATATGCATAGGCATATGCATATGATACACACAAACACACCCTCACCCACATGCACATATATACACTTGCGCACATGCATATGTATGCATCATCTAGGTGACACATACACACACACATACATACATCTCCCACCTATGTGTATGCATCACACCATGTGACACATACACACACACACTACAAGCAATAGAAAAAAAGGAATCAAATCCCTACACATACATACATACACACATGTATACAAAAGAGAAAAAAAATAAAACAAAGCAAAAGAAACTGAAACTGAAACTTAAGAGGGAGGGGGAACCGCAGCTCTAATACACGCGCACACACACTAACGAAACTGAAACTGCACACACCAACTCTGACAGAGACGGAGTCAGCAAACTCCAGCGACGGCGGGTCTACCAGGCACCTCTGGCGAGGGGAAACGGTGCAGGAGGGCAGCTGCACCTACAGGGGTCCCATTCCCGCCCCTGGACGGGATCTACGAGAGGAAGGAGAGGCACAAGCTCCAAGCTTGTCCGACCCTGGCGACGGCGTGAGCAGAGCGACAGCACGGCGGCGACCACGAGCTCGACGGCAACTACGCGAGGCAAGGGAGGAAGAGGAGACGCAGATGCTCACCGAGGGGCGACGATGCTGCGCTCGAAGCAGGGAAGAAGAGGCGCGGTGCAGCGGCGAAGGGGAGGAAGACCGGCGATGAAGAGGAAGAAGACGACCTCCTGGAGCCACCTAGCATCGGGGATGGATCGCGGGCGATGGTGGCTTGCTCCACGCCATCTCCGCCGATGACGAGGCCCGCCGGAGGCGCGAAGACGACGGCGACCTCCCGCTCTCTGAAATCCCCTGCTTACTGAAACCTTACCGGAAGGGGGAAGATGAGCGGAGGAGGAGGAAGAAGAAGGAGGGGAGAAGGGGAGCGGTGGCGATGAGAAGGAAGAAAAACCCTAGGGCTATGCGCTCTTATAAGGGGGGGGGCTCGACGTGCGTGAGCCCTGATGGCGACGGCGTCGGCTCCCCACGCTCTAACCTCTCTGAGCCTACTAACGGAGGAGGACAAGAGCAGGTAGCCGTCAGCTACTTGCTGGGCTGAGTGGGCCGGGTGGGCACAACCCACATTCACACACTCCCTCAAAAACAATAAACCAGAAAGCTATTTTTCTTTTAAAAGCACCACAGAAAAAAACCCAGGGATGAAATAGAGGAGTTTTTGGGCAAACAAAAATACCTTTGCAGAGAAAATAATATGGCCCATTTAATAAATATATTAAGTTGCATTATAGGGCTAGTAATTACAAATATTTTTTAAAATATGCAGCCCCTATTATTTAAAGCACAAAAGCAAACCAACTTCAAACATCAAAACAACCACACTCACAATCGATAAGACATATAGGGCTACCTCTTTAACATTTTTAAATAATTTAAATGGCAACTTAAATCTGATTATAAAATAACATGGGAATTAAGTAATATGATGGGGTTTTGTTGATGAAAAGAAAAGAGAGGGGAAGAAGGAGGAGATTGCACAGATGAGCTTCACCCACACACAAACCAAACCAAAACACTCATATACAAAACAATCCAAAACACTCACATCCAAGACAAGACATGATGGATGCATGATGCATGATGCATGAATGCAAGAACAAGACATGGATGACAAGTTGCAAAACATCATTAAACTCATGGCACGAGGTTCATACAATAGGTTACATGCCAAAAAGGGGAGGGCAACACTTGGGCTGTCACACTCCTGTCACTTTTTCTTCTCTCCTAAGCCATCCCGCAGCATCCAACGCCCTACCCTTTGTTGTAAAAACCCCTAGATCCCCCCTAGGCATAGCTGACCACGCAGAATACGCCGTTGGTGGGCCGTGGCATGCCAAACGCTCGCTTTGGAGCGTGCTATAGTGCCGACCGGCAGTGTAGCCATCGCCCACTGCATGGCTCCGGCAGCCTCGGGCCTCCCCCGCGTGCCACTTGGTCCCTCTCAGTGTCCGCGCCACGCCACCCTTGTCGATCCCTCCTCTCTCTCCCTCCTCCGACCTCCTCTCGCACGCGCTGCGGCCGCCCGAACTAGCCAACCGCGGGGCTTGCACGCAATCGCTCCCCTGCCCCTCTCTCCTCTCCCTCTGGTCATGGGCGACGCCCAGGAACGCCGCAGACCTATTCTCTCTCCCCCAAGCCCTCCAGCGAACGCCATGACCTTGCCAGCGCACAAACCCCCGGTGGACTCGCGTCCCCCTATAAAGGCCCCTGCTCGAGCCCTCTCTCCCCTCTGGACCCTCTCTCCCCTCTGGAGCCTCTCTCCCTCTCCCAATAGAACTCTCGTGACCAGCCCCCCTCGTTCTAAGGCGCGAGCACCTGGGATCGACCGGAGCATCGCCACGGCGTCGCCACCGTCGATCTCTGGGTAGCAAGCCTCTATAGCCCTCCTTCCACTTTGACTGCTCCTCCCTGATCGCTCTGACTCGATTCCCCCTTGTTCCCGTCCTCTTTGCAGCTCGGAGAGGCCCTTGGTGATCACTCCCGAAGCTGCCTCCGCCGCGGGTGCTCGCTGCCGGTGACTCCGTCCACCTCCGGTGCTCCCTCCACCTGTAAGGGACCGACGACTCGACCCCGAGCCCATCCCTGCTCTCGCCTGCCTCCGTCGTGCCCTGCGCTGCCTCCGGTGAGCTCTTCCCCTTCCTGTCCCGAGGTGGGAGAAGGAACCGACAGGGGGTCCCACCTGTTGGCCTCTCACCTCTCCCCTCGTGCGCTCTTTCTCTCGCTAGCCACTGGGCCCCGCACGTCAGGTTTGAATCCTGACGCGCGCGAGGGCACCAGCGTGCCTGGCCTGGTTGGCCTAGGCCGGCCCAGCAATTGGGTGCCTCAGGCCCAGGGCACAATGCCTTTTTCCCCTTCTCTTTTTCTGTTTCACTTCCAAAAATCCCACAGAAATAAATATTTATCTTATGACAATATTTCTTCCACCAAAAATCTTAGAATATTCTATAGAATTTAATAGTGCCATTTATAAAAATGTTTGAAAATATTTTTAGTACCATTTTATTTTAAAACCTATATTTAGGCACCTTTTTGCCGCTGTTATTTGATTTCTAAAATGTTTTCACAACAAAACTCTAGGAGAATATTTTTAGTATGACATTTAGTATTTATCAGAGTAGGTTAACATTTTTGGTAGTAGTTTGAGTGCTCTATTTTGTGTGATTGCTTATTTTTATCGCTTTATTTCGCGACGATGGATTATGCAGTTGATGAAGAAGTTGGACCCGAAGACCCCGAAGACTTTGTTGAGCCAGGCAAGCAGCCCTTTGACCATGTTAAGAAACTTTTTCATGCATGTCATATAGCACTTGTTGATTCGATGAAATGATCATGATGAGGTGTTCCCCCTTCAGTGGGATACCTTCGTTACCTTTAGCGTTGAGACTTGCATCGTGCATGACCCTACCACCTTATGAGGGTTGTGCGAGTGGGAGTAGTTAGGTTGCTAATAGATGCTACGGAAATGGGATGGTACTTATGCATAGTGATGGGAAGAAAAGTAATGATTTCAAAGACTTTTTCGAAAACCCCATCGGGTGCCACTAATGCCCGAGGGAGAAGATGGTTAGATGGGTGACCACTTGAGAAAGAAGTGGTGTGCCGGGAAAAGAGAGTGATGTGGTTTTCGAAAACGGATTGGTCTAACTTGCGACCATTACTCCAACCTTACATGCGCAACCATGATACCCCTTATGGGACGGGGCTTTGTTGATTACCTTGGTGGGTACTGGCAAGGAACCCGCATTACTAGTGGTGGGAGTGGTGTGGTCACTCTTGATATGGGGGCGTACAGGAATGGACGATCATGCGCTATCTTTACAAGCACCGGGCACACCGTTGGTCCCCTCATGATTGGTACGATCTGGAGCAAGGCTCGTGTGATGTACATCGTGAGGGCTTGGTACCAATCGAGTGGACTATTTGTTTAGTATCGCCAGGGGAAAGGCATTGTTTGGGTGCTTACCTCGGGTATGTTACATACCGTGACTCGTGGATGACACAGAAGTTCCCCGAGTCATGTGGGTAAAGTGTGCAACCTCTGCAGAGTGTAAAACTATTCGAATAGCCATGTACACGGTCAAGGACAGTTGGATGACCACTCTTGTGCTACGTCCAAATGTTTTTACAATGGGTGTGTGGGTGTGTTGGAGACACAGATGGTACTTGAACTAAGTCCGATGACTTAGCATGGGAAGTGACCTAAGTCTGATGACTTAGCATGATGAATGAACACAGGGTGTTCAACCTCTACTTATGCTGATATCTGTAACTTGTTCATATGGACATCTGCTAATTGTTGATGCATGATCACTAGTTACTTGATCATCACATTTGCATTAAAATTAGCTTTCCGCAAAATCACCTACTTAGTGTTATATCATGCATCATTGCTACCTTGTTCCACAACTTGGGTTGCTTGCGAGTACATTCAAAGTACTCATTGGCTTGCCACTGGTTATTTAATTGGCCAGACATGGAAGAACAGGAGTATGTTGAAGAGTTCGTTGCAGACGAACATGCGAACTAGGACGCTTCCTAGTCAGAATGCCTGTATGTTAAGGCAGATGGCATGGGTTCACGCTTTCAACCAAGATTTCCGCTGGTTGTTCTTTTTAAGTGTTTGGCCCCTGTAGCCCTATCTATGTAAGACTAAGACCTTCGTGGTTATTATTTGTGTAAGACGTAAGTGTGGATGTAAGACTCTTGTTATTCAGCTTTTGTGTTTTTAGTGAGTATTGATCTCTGGGATCACTGTACACGTGCATTCGGTGATCTCGACTTATGAGTCAGGGTCCCCATAGAGCTGGTATTAGAGCCATCCCGACTGTAGGAAGCCTTTAGTTAGCATGGACGTTAGTTAGGATAAAACCGACTTTCAAAACTACACCTAGCATTTGTACTTAGGAATTCTACACTATTTACCTCTTCTCATCTTCACACAACACTCTGCTGACTCTCCTCCTTTCAAGCCTTCGTAGATGGCCGTCGTACCCGAAGCCTTCCTGACATCCGGCTTTCCCTTACTCCTTGGTGATAGCCTGGAGAAGTGCCAGTTTTACCAACCACCCATTTTCCTCTACCACGAGCACTGGGTCGATGCCGTCACAAAGGAGTACCACGTAGATGTCGTCGTGAAGGCAAACGACTCCCGGCCAGTTGTTTCTTTAAAGGACCACGGATGGAGACCATGATGTTTGCCGTCGAGACAGCTGCACGCAAGGCACTCCTGCACCTTCGAGACATCATTCCAGAGATGGCTGACGAGCCAGCTACTTGCTACCTTCCCTTCAGGAAGGATGACTTTGGCGAGAGTTGGATGCTGATTCCGACCAAGGAAGATGGCACACCACTCAGGTTCCAGACCTACTTCAGCCTCTCTGCCGATAGTCTGGTTCATAACTTGATGAAGGAGTCCGTGAAGCTCCGTGAGGAACTTCACCACACCTGAGAACTACTTTGGCAAGCCAAGACAAAGCCAGACAAGATCAAGAAGGATGGAAACCCTCGAGGGACGACCAGCTGTCGCTTATCGAGGAGGAGTACCCCAGCTAGTAATGCACCTACGCGTAGTCATCGCATGAGTGCGAAGGAGTACTATGAGCTCTTCACCGACCCGCCTGCAAAGCATCATCGGGATGGACCTCCTCATTCCCCGACGCCTTCGACCGGGAACGATGCCCGTTCAGATGATGAACAAGAGGAAGACCCAGAGGAGCGTGACTACGAGACCGAGCACTCCACCACCTGAGTCCGAGAACCCCTAGGGTAGGATCATTTATATATCCCTCATGTGAAGTCGAGTCCATGTAATGGTTCATATGAAACCATGTGTGCTTGTTTTTTGTTTTGTTGTTTGTGTTCCGATGCAAGTCGCGCTTTTGCCTTAGGCAACATGTAAGCGACTCCATCGTCTATCTTAATATAAGTTGGTCTTTCAACCTTTGTTTTAACACACTTGCACTTGACCGCCCCCTTAGGCGCGCTTTTCCGTTATTGCTTATCCTCTTGTCAATCCCAGTTGTTTGACTTGGCTGCTACAAACAGGATGGTGAATGCTACCCGCAATAGTGCCTTCACCAACCCTGAAGCCAGCAACAGGGAGCTGGTGGGGCTGCTCACGCTGGAGGACACCAGGAGCAGCCACAAGGCGACATTCCCCCGCCACCAGCTCCACCGGAGAACATGACCATAGCTTAGTTTCTCCAAGTTCTTTGGGAGGAGCGCCAAGCCAACAATGCTGCTATCCAGCAGATGGCTCAGGCCCTCGTTAACAACCAGCAGCAAGGCAGGAACGGTAATGGCCGCTCCATGCTGTTAGAGTTCATGAGGAACTCACCCCCAACCTTCACCGAGACTGCTGCACTATTGGATGCTGATGACTGGATCTGCACCATCGAGGACCTCCTTCCATTGGTCAACTGCAATGAGGATCGTGAGAAGGTGCTTTATGCCTCTCACTGCCTCGGAGGTACTGCCCGAGCTTGGTGGGAAGGATTCAAGGTCATGCAAGGAGAACGTGTGATCACATGGAATGACTTCAAGGAAGGATTCTGCACTGCCCATATTCCTTCTGGGATCATGGCTATCAAGAAGAGAGAATTCCGAGCGCTGAAGCAAGGAAGTGGCTCTGTCAAGGAGTACCTGCAGACGTTCAACCTGCTGTCAAGGTATGCACCTAAAGATGTCAGCACGGAGGCTGCCAAGAAGGAGCGCTTCATGGAAGGACTCCAACAGGTCCGCAGTATCAGCTCATCATCTACGACTGTCACACTTTCTTTGACTTAGTTAACAAGGCCCTCAAGCTGGAAGACAAGCATGCTGCCATCGATGACACTCACAAGCGCAAGATGATCAGCAAGGGAAGCTCAAGCAACCAAAAGCCTCGCCCCTGGCAGCCAGCCCTAGCCAAGCCAACCTATCAGCCGCAGCAGGCTAGACCTCCTGCACCTCGTCCGAGCTACCAGCCACAGCAGTACGCCAATCCCAGGCCAGCCTACAATAACAACCCCAAAAACAACAACGGTGGCAGAAACTTCAACAACCACCCTGGGCAAGTCGCTTGCTTTGGATGTGGCTAGCCAGGACACATCTCTAGGTTATGTCCCAATAAGAAGCCAGATGCACCGCGCCCCAATGCGCCAGTTCAAGGTCAAGCCCATGGAGCACCACCAAGGAACCCCGCTCCCCGCAACCAGCCCAACAATGGCAAGGGTCGTGTGAATCACGTCACCGCAGGGCAAGCCCAGGAAGACCCGAACGTAATACTAGGTATGTTCCTCATCAACTCAACCCCAGCAATAGTATTGTTTGATTATGGAGCTTCGCATTCTTTTGTTACCCAAAAGTTTGCAATAGAGAGTGGCATGAAGCCTACACCCCTGGGTAGCCGTATCTTGATACAAACCCCAGGATCAGTTATGAAGTCTAGGATAGGTTGTAAGGGAGTTGAGATTAACATCAACAGGGTAGACTTCCAAGCCGATCTTATCATCCTGAAGTCGGAAGGCTTGGATGTGATCCTAGGCATGGACTGGTTGACCAAGCACCAAGTCTTGTTAGACTGTGCCAAGAGGATTGTCACCATGACCAATAGCTAAGGAGTGGAAGTCAAGTATGTTCCCAACCCTGCCTCCACTCAAGCCCCTCAGGCTAACTGCCTATCGGGAGTTGAGTTGGATCAAGTGGCAGTGGTATGTGAGTACCCGGATGTGTTTCCTGATGAGCTGCCCGGAATGCCTCTTGGCCGCACATCGAGTTCATCATTGAGCTTATGCCCGGATCAAGGCCCATCTAGAAGAAGTCCTACAAGATGGGATTCGAAGAGTTGGCTGAGTTGAAGAAGCAACTAGCAGAGCAACTCAGAAAAGGATTTATTCGCCCTAGTGACTCTCCTTGGGGATCGCCTGTTCTATTTGTGTCAAAGAGGGACAGAACTATTAGACTTTGTGTCAATCACCGTTCTCTCAATGAGGTCACGATAAATAACAAGTACCCACTCCCCAAGATTGAAGACCTGTTTGATCAGTTGAATGGAGCCAAGGTGTTCTCCAAGATCGACCTCAGGTCTGGGTACTATCAGCTGAAGATCAGACCCCAAGACATTCCGAAGACGCCATTTGTAACCCGGTATGGCCTGTATGAATACACGGTCATGTCATTCGGGTTAACCAATGCCCCTGCCTACTTCATGTACCTCATGAATAAAGTCTTCATGGAGTACTTGGACAAGTTCGTTGTTGTCTTCATTGATGACATACTCGTCTTCTCCAAGTCTAAAGAAGAACAAGAGGAACACTTGAGATTGGTCCTAGAAAAGCTTGGACATCACCATCTTTATGCCAAGTTCAGTAAGTGTGAATTCTGGCCGCACGAAGTTGGATTCTTGGGTCATGTGTTGATTGCAGAAGGATTATGAGTGGATCCTGCCAAGATTGAAGCCGTGACCGAGTGGCAAACCCCAACCACCGTGAAGGAAGTCAGGAGCTTCCTCAAACTCATGGGATATTTCCGCAAGTTTGTGGAAGGGTTCTCAAGCATTGCCCAACCCATGACCCAGCTTTTGAATAAGGACAAGAAGTTCGAGTGGACAACTAAGTGCGAGGAAAGCTTCCAGGAGCTCAAGAAGAGATTGACCACAACCCCAGTTTTGGCCACCCTTGATATTCACAAGGAGTTTGTGATTTATTGTGATGCATCAAGAACCGGACTTGGAGGTGTTCTGATGCAAGATGGCAGAGTTCTAGCATATCTGTCCAGACAGCTACGCCCGCATGAAGAGAACTACACCACTCATGATCTCGAGTTGGCAGCTGTGGTTCATGCCTTGAAGACATGGCAACATTACCTTCTGGGGAAGCGATGTGAGATATTCACAGACCACAAGAGTTTGAAGTATATGTTCACTCAAAGGGAGTTGAACATGAGGCAGCGAACATGGTTGGAATTCATCAAGGATTACGTCCTCAGTGTTCAGTACCACCCCGGAAAGGCCAATGTGGTAGCAGATGCCTTGAGCAGAAAGGCTTGCTCCTTGAATGCTATGATTAAGGAAAGGCTACCTGCCTTGTATGAAGAGCTTGAGAGCTTCGGCTTGGAACTGGTTACACCAGGATTCCTCGCCAACCTCGAAGCAATGCCTACCTTGATGGAAGATATTAAGGAAGCTCAGAAGGGACACGGGAGCATTGAGGGCATCAAGAGGAAGATCAAGGCAGGCAAGGCCCCAGGATTCTCAGTGGATGAACAAGGAGTTGTATGTTTCGGGAATTGCATCTGCATACCCAAGAAAGAGGAGCTCAAGAACCTGATGATGCAAGAAGCTCATGACACTCCATACTCCATCCACCCTATAGGAACCAAGATGTATCAAGACCTCAGGGCAAGATTCTGGTGGCATGGCATGAAACGGGAGATAGGCACGTTCGTGGCTAAGTGTGACATATGCCAGAGGGTCAAGGCTGAGCATCAGCGACCCGCTGGACTACTGTAGCCCCTCAAAGTTCCTGAATTAAAGTGGGATAAAGTCGGGATGGATTTCATCACTGGTTTGCCGAGGTCAAGCAAAGGACATGATTCCATTTGGGTCATTGTCGACCACCTGACCAAGGTAGCCCACTTCATTCCTGTCAAGACGACCTACAGTGGGAACTAGTTGGCCAACCTCTACATTAACCAGATTGTGAACCTCCACGGGGTTCCTAAGGAGATTGTGTTGGACTGAGGAACCCAGTTTACCTCAAGATTCTGGAATAGGTTCCAAGAAGCATTGGGAACCAAGCTCTCCTTTAACACTGCATTTCACCCTCAGACCGGTGGGCAAATAGAGCGAGTAAATCAGATACTTGAAGACATGCTCCGAGCTTGTGTTTTAGCATATAGAGCCAAGTGGGAAGATTGCCTACCATTTGCGGAGTTCTCCGACAACAAAAGCTTTCAGTCGAGTCTTCAGATGGCACCATTTGAGGTGTTGCATGGACGCATGTGTCGTGCTCCCCTCAACTGGTCAGAGATCGGAGAAGGATTAGTTTTTGGGCCACACATCCTCCATGAAGCCGAAGAGCAAGTTCAACTTGTCCGAGAACGCCTTGAGACCGCCAAGACTAGGCAGAAGAGCTACGCCGACTCTCACCGTCGAGACATGAGTTTTCGTGTTGGGACCATGTTTACCTACGAGTCATGCCTCTCAAAGGGAACAAGCGTTACCATGTCAAAGGGAAGCTCGCACCAAGATTCATTGGCCCCTTCAAGATCACCGACAGGCGAGGAGAAGTTGCATATCAGCTAGAGTTACCTTCCGAGCTGTCAGATGTGCACAACGTCTTTCACGCGTCACAGCTCCGGAAGTGTCTGCAAGTTCCCAACCGCCCGACCTCTACAAGGATATCAACCATCAAGCCATCGATCTTCAGCCAGATCTCACTTATCGTGAGAGGCCAATTCGCATTTTGGATGAAGCCGAGCGCTGCACCTGAAGCCGCACCATCAAGTACTTCAAGGTCCAGTGGAGCAACTACACTGAAGCTGAAGCAACCTAGGAGCATGAAGATTATCTTAGATTGGAGTTCCCGCATCTTTTTAGCGCTTAGCCTAGGAATCTCGAGGATGAGATTCTTGTAAGGGGGGAAGGTCTGTCACACCCTACGTTTGTAGCACATTGTTATGTTTGGGTTTATAAAATTTGGAGCCAACTAATTTTTTTTCATAGTGCTTGTGCTTGTTTGTTATGTTGTTTACTTGCTTGATGATTGTGTTATATGGCACTCCTAGATTCTATTCCACTTCATCCTCATCTTTCTTGTCCCAAACCTCTGGCCTAATGATCATGCCATGTGAATAGTGCCCAACACTATTTTTATCAAATTTTATTTTAACTAAAAATGATTTGTTTAATTTAAGTTTGCAAAACCCCCTGAAATGAGGTTTGCACTTCAAGTCTTCAAATTGGGTGGATCCTTCTTTCCCAAAAGCTTTATTTCAAACCAACTATATATATGACTTCCCAAAACCACCAAATATTATTTTTAAAGATTATTTTCACATTTTATTTAAAGGCATTTTATTAAGGCCAGAAATGGGTTTTCCTAGGGAAAAATATTTAAATGCTTTAAAAAATATTTGAGAAAATTTGGGGAAACTCAGTAGACATATATTTTACATATATATGAGTTTCAACACAAGGTAATGATAAGATCATAGGCAAAACCCCTCAAAACCCTTTCTATTCAAATCAAACTTTTGAAATATTTCTATAATAAATATTTTCAATAAATTCCAGGAAAATTCTAGCAAGTCAACACTATCATAGGTGATGATCTTGCAAAGTTTAATCTCAATCCAAGTTGGTTTGGTTCATCAAACGATCCCAAAACCATTCCTGTCCAGAATCAAATTTGAGCAAATTTACATTGTGAAGTGTCTCCCCTTGGCCTCTAACTTTGTGGACATGCTCTAATGGCCAAATAGTGATGAAACAATAAGTGGTGCATCAAGGGTAAAAGCCTAGCATCATTGGATCTACAGAAATCTGATTTTGCTAAATTCTAGGGTTTATCAAATTTCCATTGTCTGCTTTTTTCTCTTGAGATCAAACTTGGTGAATCCTCTCATTTGTACCTAGCCTTTGACCCTGGTAAGTATCTCAGTAAGGTGGTAAAGTTTCCTTGCCCAAATCACTACCAAACACCTTCTGGTGAATTGGTAAAACCATCTTTTCCCCACCTTATCCTTTTACCCTTGGCCCCAGCTTTTTTCCACAACCTCTGGTAAGTGCGTTGCACCTCCACTAACTCTCCCTAGGCAAGGCACCTCAAGTAAGTGGGGTAAATTCCTCATTTTACCCCCTAGATAGGACTTTTTCCTCTCTCCCTCTCACTTTTTCTTGTCTCCTAAGGCATCCCGCAGCATCCAATGCCCTACCCTTTGTTGTAAAAAACCCTAGATCCCCCTAGGCATAGCCGGCCGCGCAGAAGACGCTGTTGGCATGCCAAATGCACGCTATAGTGCCGACAGGCGCTGTAGCCATCGCCCACTGCACGACTCCGACAGCCTCGGGCCTCCCCCGTGCGCCACTTGGTCCTTCTCGGCGTCCGCGCCACGCCACCCCTGTCGGCCCCTCCTCTCTCTCCCTCCTCCGACCTCCTCTCGCATGCTCTACGGCCGCCCGAACCGGCCAACCGCGCGGTTCGCACGCAAGCGCTCTCCCTCCCCTCTCTCCTCTCCCTCTGGTTGTGGGAGACGCCCAGGAACACCGCATACCTATTCTCTCCCCCCCAAGCCCTCCTACGAATGCCACGACCTCGCCGGCACACGAACCCTCGATGGACTCGCGTCCCCCTATAAAGGGCCCTCCCCAAGCCCTCTCTCCCCTCTGGACCCTTTCTCCCTCTCCCAATAGAACTCCCATGACTAGTCCCCCTTGTTCTAAGGCTCGAGCACCTGGGAGCTCGCATTACTAGTGGCGGGAGTGGCGTGGTCACTCTTGATACGGGGTCGTACCGGAATGGATGATCATGTGCTGTGTTTACAGGCATTGGGCACACCGTTGGTCCCCTCATGAATGGTACGATCTGGTGCGAGGCTCGTGTGATGTACATAGTGAGGGCTGGGTACCAATCGAGTGGACTCTTTGTTTAGTATCGACAGTGGAAAGGCATTGTTCGGGTGCTTACCTCGGGTATGTTACATAACACGAGTCGTGGATGACACGGAAGTTCCCCGAGTCTTGTGGGTAAAGTGTGCAACCTCTGCAGAGTGTAAAACTATTCGAATAGCCGTGTCCACGGTCAAGGATAGTTGGATGACTACTCTTGTGCTACATCCATATGTTTTTACAACGGGTATGTGGGTGTGTTGGAGACACAAATGGTACTTGAACTAAGTCCGATGACTTAGCATGGGAAGTGACCTAAGTCCGATGACTTAGCATGATGAATGAACACAAGGTGTTCAACCTCTACTTATGTTGATATATGTAACTTGTTCATATGGATATCTGCTAATTGTTGATGCATGCTCACTAGTTACTTGATCATGACATTTGCATTCAAATTAGCTTTCCGCAAAATCACCTACTTAGTGCTATATCATGCATCATTGCTACCTTGTTCCACAACTTGGGTTGCTTGCGAGTACATTCAAAGTACTCATTGGCTTGCCACTGGTTATTTAATTGGCCAGACATGGAAGAGCAAGAGTATGTTGAAGAGTTCGTTGGAGACGAACATGCGAACTAGGACGCTTCCCAGTCAGAATGCCTATAGGTTAAGGCAGATGGCATGGGTTCACGCTTTCGACCAAGATTTCTGCTGCTTATTCTATTTTAAGTGTTTGGCCCGTGTGGCCCTACCTATGTAAGACTAAGACTTTCGTGGTCATTATTTGTGTAAGACGTTAAGTGTGGATGTAAGACTCTTGTTATTCAGCTTCCGTGTGTTCAGTGAGCATTGGTCTCTGGGATCACTGTACATGTGCATTCGGTGATCTCGACTTATGAGTTGGGGTCCCCACAAGAAGGTTGAAAAGCAACTTATGTATCACCGTTGTGGTTTTGCGCAGGTGATAATTGTTCTTGCTAGATACCCGTAGCAGCCACGTAAAACGTGCAACAACAATTAGAGGACGTCTAACTTATTTTTGCAGGGTATGTTGTGATCTAATATGGCCAATTACATGATGACCAGAGGGATGTCAATTTGAGTGATCAGACTTTAGTAATTTGATTAACTATACTCATTATCCTGAACAATAGTCTTAGTAACCTTTGCTTATTTATGTTGTAGAGAAGTGGCTCGCGCAATAGCACCCCTGAATTTTAATGCGTTCCTAGAGAAAGCTAAGTTGAAATATGATGGAAGTAACTTTATGGACTGGGCCCGTAATCTCAAGATTATCCTCATGGCTTCCTAGAAGGCTTATGTCCTTGATGCACCGCTTGGTGACGCACCTGCTCCTGTGTCATCTGAAGACGTTAAGAATGCTTGGGAGGCACGTTCTGGAGATTACTTTATAGTTCAATGTGCAATGTTGTATGGCTTAGAACCAAGACTTCAAAGACATTTTGAACGTCATGGGGCATATGAGATGTTCCAAGAGTTGGAGTTTATCTTTATGAAGAATGCCCGGATCGAGAGGTATGATACCTCCGATAAGTTCTATGATTGCAAGATGGAGGAGAACGGGTCTATTGCAAATATACCGAGAATGTTTGGGTATTCGACCCGTCTGGCGGAGTTAGGAATGCCCCTTCTGCCGGAGGCGATCACTGACAGAGTTCTTCAATCATTGCCACCTAGCTACAAGAGCTTTGTGATGAACTATAACTTGCACGGGATGAACAAGTCAGTCGTCGAGCTGTTTGCGATGCTAAAAGCCGCTGAGTCTGAAATCCAGAAAGAACATCAAATGTTGATGGTCAATGAAACCACTAGTTTCAAGAAGAATGGCAAGGGCAAGAAGGGTAACTCCAAGAAGTGTGGCAAAGCAGTTGCCCATCTCGTGAAGAAACCCAAGGCTAGACCCAAGCCAGAAACTGAGTGCTTTCATTGCAAGGGAACTGGTCACTTCAAGCGGAACTGCCCCAAGTATTTGACTGACAAGAAGGCGGCCAACAACAAACAAGGTATATATGATATACATGTTATTGATGTGTACCTTACCAACTCTTGTTGTAGTGCCTGGGTATTTGATACCGGTTCGGTTGCTCACATTTGCAACTCCGAGCAGGAACTACGGAATAGACGACGGCTGGCGAAGGATGAAGTGAGGATGCGCGTGGGAAATGGTTCCAAGCTTGATGTGATCGTCGTCGGCACGCTCTCTCTTTGATTACCATCGGGATTAGTGATGAACCTGAATAATTGTTATTTAGTGCCTGCGTTAAGCATGAACATTATATCTGGATCTTGTTTATTGTGAGACGGTTACTCATTTAAATCAGAGAATAATGGTTGTTCTATTTATATGAGTAATATCTTTTATGGTCATGCACCCAATGTGAGGGGTTTATTCATGCTGAATCTTGATAGTGATGATGTACATGTTCATAACATTGATGCCAAAAGATGTAGAGTTGATAGTGATAGTACCACTTTCTTGTGGCACTGCCGTTAGGGTCATATTGGTGTAAAATGCATGAAGAAGCTCCATGCTGATGGACTTTTGGAGTCACTTGATTTTGAATCACTTGACACATGTGAACCATGCCTCATGGGCAAGATGACTAAAATGTCATTCTCTGGAACAATGGAACAGGCGCGTGACTTGTTGGAAATCATACATACTGATGTGTGCGGTCCGAGGAGCATTGAGGCGCGCAGTAGATATCGTTATTTTCTCACCTTCATTGATGACTTAAGTAGATATGGGTATATTTAGTTAGTGAAGCACAAGTCTGAAACATTTGAAAAGTTCAAGAAATTTCAGAGTGAAGTTGAGAATCATCGTAACAAGAAGATTAAATTCCTGCAATCTGATTTAAGTGAGGGGGAGTGTCATCATTTTCTCACGACAGATTCCATGGGTAGGCTTATCATGGGTGGTTAGGGCTGGAGGATGCCGACGGGCTCCGGGAGTAGGATTAGGTACAAGCGATGGTGACACGCGATGTACCCAGGTTCAGGACCCTCCTGGGGAGGTAATACCCCTAGTCCTGCTTGGTCTAGTTTGATGGATGGTGTGTTTACAAGGTTGCTCCTAGAGCTGTGTCTAGAGGAGGAAGAGGGAGCAGTCGGCTCGCCTTCCTCCGCTATGGAGTGTGAGAGAGCGTGGGAAGTATCCCGTGGGAGTGCGTCTCAGACTTCTCCTCTCTGTTGCATGGGGGGTTTGGAGGGTTTTATAGGCCAACCCCCTGGCTTACAATATTCCTGAGGTGTACAAGTGGGGGGCCCGGGCTGTTAGCCTCTCCGGCTGACCAGGGGGTCCCGCCCTTCATGCCATCTCGTCGCCTGTAGGGTCCACCGGCTATGCGGTCCCATTGCCCGCTGGGGCCCACCAGCCGGCTCCACGATTGGCTCTCACCCACCTGCAACGACACGAGCTGCCCGGGTGGCGTCGTCTAGTGCCAGCCGGCCGAAGTCTTCGGTATGGCTAGCTGCACTATAGCCATGCCGGGATAGGTAATCGAGTGGGCGGGGGCATGCCGACACTATTCCCCCGCATAGTCAAGGTCGCCAAGATCAGTGACCCGAACGGCCGAACAGTAGCCACACGCGCCCGTGCGTCAGCGACCATTGTGGCTACAATGGCGCCTGTCGTAGTGGTCACGTCGTGTCGTCGTACCTGCACGCAAAGGGACGAGACGTTGCTTGTCCGCCCCACGTTCAATAGAGGAGGTGGCCCGGAAGCAGCCGGTCACGCCCAGCCGGCCCGGGCCGAGCCGACACCCTGACCAACCGTCCCCGAGACAGTCGGCGATCACACCAGCCGGTTGTTCTCTAGCCGGCCGGGGCGAGCCGATCGCGCACTTTTTCTTTGAAGCCAGGGGGAAAAACCCGTTGCTTTGGCCTACCTGTGGGTAATAACCTTGTCAGTATTTCCCGAAGCTGACGGGGGTCGGCGTCCGACAAACGGAGGGGAGTCGGCGGCTTCCCCCTGGCGGTGCCCACCTCCATTATGGAGCTGAAAGGTCAGCCGGGTTGGCAACCGAACTCGACGCCTCGGTTTCCGAGGCGACACCCCGAGACCCGAGCCGGCCCAGCACGCGCCATGCGGAGGGTAATGATGTCGCGGGCCCCACGCACGCGGGCAGATGGGACGTCGCCCTGGGCCTAGCCTGCTAGGCCTTGGGCATAGCCCTATAGGCCTCGGGGCATAGGCCAGGATCCTCTGCGCCCCAAAGCGGCAGTTACGGCCCGAGCAGCCCACTCGTCCGCGGAGAATCTGGGGGAGTAGGCGTAGTTAATCCCCACGTGCCCTGGTCGTGGCCTCCCTATTTAAAAGGGGAGGAAGGGCAGAGGGCAGAAGCATTCGCACCCCCTTTGCCCCCTTGCCTTCTTTCTTCTTGCCCCCCTCGTCTCACCGCGCGCCGTTACTCCTCTCGCTTGCGACCGTGCCCGCACGCCATCCCGCCGTTTCAATGGACGATGGGCGCGGAGGAAGCTAGGCCGGGTCCTTGATCACCGAGGAGGCCATTGCGGACCTCCATCGCACGCGCATGCTGCCGTCGGCGAAGCGCGTGATTGCCCGTGCGCCGGGCGACGAGGTGGTGCCAGCACTGCAGCCAGGGGAGTTTGTTGTCATCCTCTGGCATTTCTCCTGCGGCGTCGGGCTCCCGGTGAGCCACTTCTTCCAGTTGTTGATGGATACATTCAATCTTCAGCTGCACCACCTCGGCCCCAACGCCTCGCCGGCTTCGTGACGCTGTGCGAGGGGTACATGGGGTTCTCCCCTTCCTCGACGTCTTCAACTCTCTCTTCTAGCTCAAGGCACTGAATAGCAATGCCTGTGGGGGTACGGCGGAGTGCTGCCGAGGCACCGTGCGCTTCCTGCCCTTCTCCCTCACCGAGTCTGTCAAGGGGTGGCATCGGGCGTTCTTCTACGTGAAGAACGCCGACCCGCAACTGGACTACATCCGGTGTTGGAAATATGCCCTAGAGGCAATAAATAAAGTGTTTATTATTATATTTCCTTGTTCTTGATAATTGTTTATTATCCATGCTGTAATTGTATTGATTGGAAACACATTACATGTGTGCATAAGTAGACAACACTTTGTCCCTAGTATGCCTCTAGTAGACTAGCTCGTTGATCAAAGATGGTCAAGGTTTCCTAGCCATTGACATGAGATGTCATTTGATAACGGGATCACATCATTAGGAGAATGATGTGATGGACAAGACCCAAACTATAAATGTAGCATATGATCATCACAGTTTATTGCTATAGATTTCTGCATGTCAAGTATATGTTCCTATGATCATGAGATCATCCAACTCACGGACACCAGTGGAGTGCCTTGTGTGTATCAAACGTTGCAACGTAACTAGGTGACTATAAAGGTGCAATATAGGTATCTCTGAGGGTGTCTGTTGGGTTGGCATGGATCAAGACTGGGATTTGTTACTCCGTATGACGGAGAGGTATCTCAGGGCCCACTCGGTAATACAACATCACAATAAGCCTTGCAAGAAATGTGACTAAGTGTTAGCCATGGGATCTTGTATTACGGAACGAGTAAAGAGACTTGCCGGTAACGAGGTTGAACTAGGTATACAGATACCGATGATAGAATCTCGGGCAAGTAACATACCGAAGAACAAAGGGAACATCATACGGGATTAACTGAATCCTTGACATAGAGGTTCGACCGATAAAGATCTTCGTAGAATATGTAGGAACCAATATGGGCATCCAGGTCCCACTATTGGTTATTGACTGTAGAGGTGTCTCGGTCATGTCTACATAGTTCTCGAACCCGGAGGGTCTGCACACTTAAGGTTCAGTGACGTTTTGATAGTATAGATTTATGTATGGTGGTGACCAAAGGTTGTTCGGAGTCCTGGATGAGATCCCGGACGTCACGAGGAGCTCCGGAATGGTCTGGAGGTAAAGATTGATATATATGAAGTCTTCTTTTGGTCACCGGAAAAGTTTTGGGCTCATCGGTAGTGTACCGGGAGTGCTGGTAGTGTACCGGGAGACCATCAGGAGGGGTATTTCGACCCAAGAGGCTACATTGGCTGTGGGAGAGTGAATACCAGCTCTTAGTGGGATGGTGGAAGTCCCAGACAAGGCCCATGTGGCTAGGGAAAGAAAAGCCCAAAGGGAAAAGTGGAAAAAAGGCAAAAAGGGGAGGAATCCTAGTCCTACTAGGATTGGAGGAGGAATCCTCCTCTCCTCCCCCTTCGGCCGATCCAAGGAGGGCTTGGCCCTTGCGCCAAGGCCTCTCCTCCCTCCCTATTATATATACTGGAGATTTTAGGGTTTTTGAACAAGATTTTCAGCCACGTGCTACCCGTTCCTCCAGTGCATAGTTTCTCCTCTAGATCGGATTTCTGGAGTGCTTAGGCTGCCGGAGATTTTCACGCTGCCGGAGAACTCTTCTACCTCTCTGCTCCCTCTTGTTGGATCAAGAAGGCGGAGATCGTCATCAAGCCATACGTGTGCTGAACACGGAGGTGCCGTCCGTTCGGTGCTAGATCGGGATGGATCTTAACGCGTCACGCTTAGCGATCTACAAGGGTATGTAGATCAACTCTCCCTCTTGTAGATGCTCATCACCATGGATAAATCTTGCGTGTGCGTAACAATTAGAGGACGTCTAACTTTTTTTTGCAGGGTATGTTGTGATGTGATATGGCCAATTACATGATGAGATATATGTGATGTATGAGATGATCATGTGTTGTATAGAATATCACGACTTGCATGTCGATGAGTACGGCAACCGGTAGGAGCTATAGGGTTGTCTTTAATAATTGTATGACCCGCGTGTCAATCATTAAGCGTTATGTAATGCTTTACATTATCGCCAAACGGTAGCAATAGTAGTAGAAGTATGGTGGGCGCGACAACCCCGTTGGCGACACGTTGATGGAGATCATGGTGTCGTGCTGGTGACAATGGAGATCATGCCGGTGCTTTCAAGATGGAGATCAAAAGCACAAGTTCATGGCCATATCATGTCACTTATGATTTGCATGTGATGTTAATCCTTTTATGCACCTTGTTTTTCTGAAGGTGATCCCTCACTTAAATTTCAAGATGAATTGTGTTCTCCCCGAGTGTGCACTGTTGCGAAAGTTCGTCGTGTCGAGACACCACGTGATGATCGGGTGTGATAGACTCTACGTTCACATACAACGGGTGCAAGCCAGTGTTGCACATGCAGAACACTCGGGTTAAACTTGATGATCCTATCATGTACAGACATGGCCTGGGAACACAAGAGACCGAAAGGTCGAACATGAGTCATATAGTAGATATGATCAACATGATGATGTTCACCATTGAAACCACCTTAACTCACATGATGATTGGACTTGAGTTGGTGAATTTGGATCATGTGACACTCAGATGACCTGAGGGATGTCAATTTGAGTGGGAGCTTTAGTAATTTGATTAACTAAACTCATTATCTTGAACAATAGTCTAAGTAACCTTTGCATATTTATGTTGTAGATCAATGGCTCGCGCAGTAGCACCCCTGAATTTTAATGCGTTCCTAGAGAAAGCTAAGTTGAAAGATGATGGAAGTAACTTTGTTGACTGGGCCCGTAGTTTGAGGATTATCCTCCCGGCTTCCCAGAAATCATATGTCCTTGATGCACTGCTTGGTGACCAACCGGAAGACCCGTCATTCGAAGACGTTAAGAACGCTTGGGAGGCGTTCTAGAGATTACTCAATAGTTCAGTGTGCAATATTGTATGGCTTAGAACCGCGACTTCAAAGATGTTTTGAACGTCATGGAGCATATGAGATGTTCCAGGAGTTGAAGTTTATCTTTCAGAAGAATGCCCGGATCGAGAGGTATGAGACCTCCGATAAGTTCTATGCTTGCAAAATGGAGGAGAATGGGTCTATCAGTGAACATATACTCAGAATATCTGGGTACTCGACTCGTCTAGTAGAGTTAGGAATTACCCTTCTGCCAGAGGCGATCACTAACAGAGTTCTTCAATCACTACCACTAGTTACAAGAGCTTTGTGATGAACTATAAAATGCACGGGATGAACAAGTGAGTCGCTGAGCTGTTTGCGATGCTAAAAGTCGTTGAGTCTGAAATCCAGAAAGAACATCAAGTGTTGATGGTCAATAAAACCACTAGTTTCAAAAAGAATGGCAAGGGCAAGGGCAAGGGCAAGAAGGGTAAAACAAAGAAGGATGGCAAAGCAGTTGCTACTCCTGTAAAGAAGCCCAAGGCTGGACCCAAGCCAGAAACTGAGTGCTTCAATTGCAAGGGAACTGGTCATTGGAAGCAGAACTGCCCCAAGTACCTGGCTGACAAGAAGGCGGCCAATGAAAAACAAGGTATATATGATATACATGTTATTGATGTGTCCCTTACTAGCTATCGTTGTAGTGCCTGGGTATTTGATACCGGTTCGGTTGCTCACATTTGCAACTCAAAACAGGAACTACAGAACAGACAAAGGCTGGCAAAGGACGAAGTGACGATGTGCATGGGAAATGGTTCCAAGGTTGATGTGATCGCCGTCGGCACGCTCACTCTTCGATTACCATCGGGATTAGTGATGAACCTGAATAATTGTTATTTAGTGCATGCGTTAAGCATGAACATTATATCTGGATCTTGTTTATTGCGAGACGGTTACTCATTTAAATCAAAGAATAATGGTTGTTCTATTTATATCAGTAATATCTTTTATGGTCATGCACCCAATGTGAAGGGTTTATTCATATTGAATCTTGATAGTGATGATACACATATTCATAACATTGAGGACAAAAGATGTAGAGTTGATAATGATAGTACCACTTTCTTGTGGCACTGCCGTTTAGGTCATATTGGTGTAAAACGCATGAGGAAGCTCCATGCTGATGGGCTTCTGGAGTCACTTGATTTTGAATCACTTGACACATGTGAACCATGCCTCATGGGAAAGATGACTAAAACACCGTTCTCTAGAACAATGGAACGGGCAAGTGACTTGTTGGAAATCATACATACTGATATGCGCGGTCCAATGAATGATACATCGCTCGGTGGATATCGTTATTTTCTCACCTTCACTAATGACTTAAGTAGATATGGGTATATTTACTTAATGAAACACAAGTCTGAAACATTTGAAAAGTTCAAGGAATTTCAGAGTGAAGTTGAGAATCATCGTAACAAGAAGATTAAATTCCTGCGATCTGATCGAGGAGGTGAATATCTGAGTTATTAGTTTGGCAGTCACTTAAGAAGTGTGGAATTGTTTCACAGTTGACACCGCCTGGAACACCACAATGTAATGGTGTATCCGAACGTCGTAATCGAATCTTATCAGATATGGTGCGTTCTACGATGTCTCTTGCTGATTTGCCACTATCGTTTTGGGGTTATGCATTAGAGACAAATGCATTCACTTTAAATAGGGCACCATCAAAATCCATTGAGATGACGCCAAATGAGCTATGGTTTGGCAAGATGCCAAATTTGTCGTTTCTTAAAGTTTGGGGATGTGATGCTTATGTCAAAAAGCTTCAGCGTGAAAAGCTGGAACCCTAAGCGGAGAAATGTGTCTTCATAGGATACCTGAAAAGAGACAGTCGGGTATACCTTCTATCTCAGATCCGAAGGCAAAGTGTTTGTCGCTAAGAATGGAACATTTCTCAAGAAAGAGTTTCTCTCGAAAGAATTGAGTGGGAGGAAAATAGAGCTTGATGAGGTTATTGAACCTTTACTTCAACCAGAGAGTAGTGCAACGCAAAAAGATGTTTCTGTGGAGCCTACGATAGTTGAAGAGGGAGTTAATGATGATGATCATGAAGCTTCGGATCAAGTTACTATTTAACCTCGTAGGTTGACAAGGGCGCATACTGCTCCAGAGTGGTACCGCAACCCTGTCTTGGAGGTCATGTTGTTGGACAACAATGAACCTACAAGCTATGGAGGAGTGATGATGGGCCCGGATTCCGAGAAATGGTTAGAGGCCATGAAATCCGAGATGGGATCCATGTATGAAAACAAAGTATGGACTTTGGAAGTATTACCGGAAGGGCAATAGGCCATTCAGAACAAATGGATCTTTAAGAAGAAGACAAACGCGGACGGTAATGTCAACTTCTATAAAGCTCGACTTGTGGCAAAGGGTTTTTCACAAGTTCAAGGAGTTGACTACAATGAGACCTTCTCACCTGTAGCGATGCTTAAGTCTGTCAGAATCATGTTGGCAATAGCTGCTTATTTCGACTATGAAATTTGGCAGATGGACGTCAAAACAGCGTTCCTCTATGGTTTCCTTGAGAAGAGTTGTATATGATGCAACCAGAAGGTTTTGTCAATCCAGAGAATGCTGACAAAGTTTGCAAACTCCAGCGATCCATTTATGGACTGGTGCAACCATCTCGAAGTTAAAATATGCACTTTGATGAGGTGATCAAAGCGTTTGGGTTTATACAAGTTTATGGAGAAGCTTGTATTTACAAGAAAGTGAGTGGGAGCTCTATAGCGTTTCTAATATTATATGTGGATGAAATATTGCTGATTGGAAACAATATAGAAATGCTAGAAAGCGTGAAGGAATATTTGAACAAGAGTTTTTCAATGAAGAACCTAGGAGAAGCTTCTTTCATATTAGGCATTAAGATCTATAGAGATAGATCGAGACGCTTAATAGCACTTTCACAGAGGACATACCTTGATAAAGTTTTGAAGAAGTTAAAAATGGATCAGGTCAAGAAGGGTTTCTTGCCTGTGTTACAAGGTGTGAAGTTGAGTAAGACTCAATGCCCAGTGAATGCAGAAGATAGAGAAAATATGAGTGTCATCCCCTATGCTTCAGCCATAGACTCTATCATGTATGCAATGCTCTACACAAGACCCGATGTCAGCCTTGCCATAAGTATGGCCGAAAGGTTTCAAAGTGATCCTAGAATGGAGCACTGGGCGGCGGTCAAGAATATCCTTAAGTACCTGAATAGGACTAAGGAAATGTTTCTCTTTTATGGAGGTGATGAAGAGCTCGTCGTAAAGGGTTATGTCGATGCAAGCTTTGACACTGATTTGGATGACTCTAAGTGACAAACCGGATACGTATTTATTCTCAACGGGGGAGCGATAAGCTTGTGCAGTTCCAAGCAAAGCATGGTAGCCGATTCTACATGCGAAGCGGAGTACATCGCAGCCTCGGAGGCGGCGAAGGAAGGTGTCTGGATGAACGAGTTCATGACAGATCTTGGAGTAGTTCCCGGTGCACTGAATCCAATGACACGGTTCTGTGACAACACTGGTGCCATTGCTCTGGCCAAGGAACCAAGGTTTCACAAGAGGACCAGACACATAAAGCGACGCTTCAACTCCATCTACGATTACATCGAGGAGAAGGACATAAATATTTGCAAAGTGCACACGGATCAGAATGTTGCAAACCTGTTGACAACACTTTGTTCATGATAATTTTTTATTATCCATGCTATAATTGCATTGATTGGAAACACATTACATGTGTGGATAAGTAGACAACACTTTGTCCCTAGTATGCCTCTAGTAGACTGGCTTGTTGATCAAAGATGGTCAAGGTTTCCTAGCCATTGACATGAGATGCCATTTGATAACGGGATCACATCATTAGGAGAATGATGTGATGGACAAGACCCAAACAAGAAATGTAGCGTATGATCGTCATAGTTTATTGCTACAGTTTTTTGCATGTCAAGTATATGTTCCTATGACCATGAGATCATGCAACTCACGGACACCGGAGGAGTGCCTTGTGTGTATCAAACGTCGCAACGTAACTGGGTGACTATAAAGGTGTATTACAGATATCTGTGAGGGTGTCTCTTGGGTTGGCATGGATCAAGACTGGGATTTGTTACTCCATATGACGGAGAGGTATCTTAGGGCCCACTTGGTAATACAACATCACAATAAGCCTTGCAAGCAATGTGACTAAGTGTTAGCCACGGGATCCTGTATTATAGAACGAGTAACGAGACTTGCCGGTAACAAGGTTGAACTAGGTATACAGATACCGATGATCGAATCTCGGGCAAGTAACATACCGAAGAACAAAGGGAACATCAAACGGGATTAACTGAATCCTTGACATAGTGGTTCGACCGATAAATATCTTCATAGAATATGTAGGAACCAATATGGGCATCCAGGTCCCACTATTGGTTATTGACCGTAGAGGTGTCTCGGTCATGTCTACATAGTTCTTGAACCCGTAGGGTCTGCACACTTAAGGTTCGGTGACATTTCAGTAGTATAGACATTTCAGTGGTGACCGAAGGTTGTTAGGAGTCCTAGATGAGATCTCGGATGTCATGAGCAGCTCCGGAATGGTCCGGAGGTAAAGATTGATATATAGGAAGTCCTGTTTTGGTCGCCGGAAAAGTTTCGGGCTCATCGCTAATGTACCGGGAGTGCCGGTAGTGTACCGGGAGACCATCAGGAGGGTATTTCGACCCAAGAGGCTACATGGGCTGTGGGAGGGTGAATACCAGCCCTTATTGGGCTGGTGGAAGTCCCACACAAGGCCCATGCGGCTAGGGAAAGAAAAGCCCAAAGGGAAAAGTGGAAAAAGGCAAAAAAGGGGAGGAATCCTAGTCCTACTAGGATTGGAGGAGAAATCCTCCTCTCCTCCCCTTCGGCCGAACCATGGAGGGCTTGGACCTTGCGCCAAGGCCTCTCCTCCCTCCCTCTTATATATACTGGAGGTTTTAGGGTTTTTGCACAAGATTTTCAGCCACGTGCTACCCGTTCCTCCAGTGCATAGTTTCTCCTCTAGATCGGATTTCTACAGTGCTTAGGCGAAGCCCTGCCGGAATAGCTCCACCACCATCGCTGGAGCGCTGTCATGCTGCCAGATAACTCTTCTACCTCTCTGCTCCCTCTTGATAGATCAAGAAGGCGAAGATCGCCATCAAGCCGTACGTGTGCTGAACGCAGAGGTGCCATCCGTTCAGTGCTAGATCGGGACCGATCGTGATTGGATCGCGAGACGCTCGGCAATTTGGATTACGAAGACGTTCGACCACATCAACCGCGTTTCTTAATTCTTCCCTCTTAGCGATCTACAAGGGTATGTAGATCAACTCTCCCTCTTGTAGATGCTCATCACCATGGATAGATCTTGCATGTGCATAGGAATTTTTTTGTTTCCCATGCAACAGTGGTATCAGAGCTAGGTTTATGTGTAGATGAGATCTCGAGTAGAACACAAAGAGTTTATGGGCGTTGATGCTTAGATTGGTTCCTCCCTTTGTCGTGTTTTGGTTCAGCGGTATTGTGGGATGAAGCAGCCCGGACCAACATTACTCGTATGCTTACGAGAGACTGGTTCCATCGACTACGTGTAACTTCGTTGCACAAAGATGGCTGGCGGGTGTCTGTTTCCCCAACATCCGGCTGCCGGCATTTGTCAATGCGCATTCCTCCGGAGCGAACTAGTCGGGTGTCGCCCCACACGGAGTAGCCATGACGGAGCTCAGTCGGCTCACGCAGTTGAAGAGCGTGGAGGGGTTGGTTCCCTCCGACCTAGTGGTGTCCTTCATCTCGTGCTAGGTGCTTCCCGTCCAGATGAGGCTGCATCAGATCTGTGACATGTCCGGCCACAAGGACCCCTGCCGGCTAACGACCGTCGACCTGACGCCGGCTCAGGTGGCGACGCTAGTGAATGCCATTACGACGTTCAAGTTGGCGCCGGCGTCGTGGACTTTCGGCATGGAGCCGTACGACCGCATCAACCGTCCTCCCCTAGTATTTTTTGTCAAGGAGGCTCTTTGCATTTGATGCTTCCCAACTGGCAGCCGGCGCTGGACATCACTTCTCCGTGCTGATCGTAGTTGCTCATGCGACAGAACACGCCAGACGGCACGCACCCCCAAATCTTCAAGGCAGATCACGACCACTCCGACTCCGAAGATTACGAGTGGGGAGGCCCTCCTGAAGAGGGGGTTGACTCCTTGGGAGGGGTCGAGGAGCTGGCCGACCCACGAGCCGGCGGGACTAGCGAAGCGGGAGGTTCCAGCGTAGCTGGAGGGTCCGGCGTGGTCGGAGGGCCCAGGGGAGCCGGTGAGTTCCATATCGGTCCCACGATTAGGGCTGGACCGATGACGATGATGACGATGATGATGATGATGTGATGATCTTGAACGCGCCTCCCCCTCAGTTCAACAGGGCCGACGCGGACGGAGCGAGGAGTGGCCGGCTCAAGCCCCGGTGGATGGAGCCGCCAGTCGGGTGACGAGGCCGACTCAGGAGGAGCCGACGGCCCCGCCGCATGTCCATAAGCGGGTGAAGGTGGCGGCACGAAAGCCACCGGCGCGTGCCAAGCGGGCTTTGCCCATTGTCATCGGGTAAGCATCTTCTTTTTCCTTACGTGTGTTTCTTTCCGAGGCGTGAGCTGGTGGGTGTTTGACCCTTGCGCATCACAGGGACCCCATCGAGCTCCACGAAGGGGAGTCGGTGGTGGACTCGATGGACGCCGCCAGCCGGCTGGCCCACGAGCACGTGGCCACGCAACGGGAGGAGAAGAGGAGGCTTGCAGAGCTGCGAGCCTCAAAGTCCGGAACGCGAGGCGGGGCGTCACATTCCAGGATTTCGAGCAGCGGGAGGTGGATAAGGTCCGCAGATCCCGCGTCGGCATCCGACTCGGCGGCAGAGTCGACCCGCCTGTTGAGGCCCCCGTCGAGCGAGCCGCAAGGGGCGGCCACGGAGCCTGACGCGCCCTGGCTTACGGAGGAGACGGCCCGATCAGGGGCGATGGCTATGGAGCCGTCCCCCGAGGCGGCCAGGCCGGTGGTGTCGGAGGCGACGCCACCTGCGGCGAGCCGGCCCGGGTCGATGTCCCGGAGGCGGCGTCAGAGGCAGCGCCGGAGGCGCCGGCCATGGATACGGAGGCGCCGTCCGTCGTGGTCGTCGCGTCGGGCCGGTAGGAGGTGGAGGTAGTGGGGACTGATTCCCGAGCCATCGCCGTCATCAATCCTCCCCCGGCGGCCAGGACCACGGAGAGCACCGGGACGGGTGGCAACAACGGCCGGGCCTGGAGGTCCATGCAGGACGTGCTCCGGGACTCGGAGTTGTTAGCACGCGTCCCAACCCTTCCGCCCCCCCCGATAGGCGGCCCGGTCCCCTCATTCAGGGAGTTGGGGAGCGTCCTGGATCAGTGCCGTCAGGAACTGGCCCGATTTGCGGGGGCGACCGACACCACTTTGCGGTGCACGGAGGTAAGCATCGTTGTCCTTGTTAAAGTTTTTAGTGGGGGCGCGCAAGCGCACCCACTGGGTGTAGCCCCCGAGGTGCGGGCCGGCTGACCGGCTGCCGGGCAGCCGGGCTGGATCTCCATGCGCATCCTTTGATTCTGGCTTCATGTGGAGGAGGGGAACTCCCAGCGGCAGAAGCTGTTCAAGGAGGAGGTCTCCATCCATGACCATGGAAAGCACAGCTTCTACCGGCTGGAGGAGGAGCTGGCTCGGGTGCAAGGTATGTCATGTCTCGTGGGAGGGGTACATAGCCCCCGGGAGCCAGGCCGGCAGCCTGGCAGCCGGAGCATGCATGTAATGACCGGCTGATGCCTGCTGTGCTTTGCACATGAGCTGACCGCCCTCCGGGCGGAGAAGATCGGGGCCGTCTTTGAGTGGGACCGGCTGGCACAGAGTGTCCAGGCGGTCACTCAGGAGAAGGACCGGCTGGCCACGCTGCTGGTGTACGAGGAGGCGACCCAGGACAGCCTCAAGGCCGATGTGGCGCGGTAGGTGACGGCCAAGGAGAAGGCCGTCAAGGAGGCGGCTGACGCTGCCCAGTGGACCGCCGCCCTCCAAGGCGAGGTGACCCGCCTCGAGAGGACGCACAAGGAGCTTAAGGGCTCCCTCGCCGAGGCGGAGCGGCGTTGGCATCAGAGAAGGACTCGTCGCTCCACTTTGCCATCGAGGTGGACGACCCCATCAAGCGTGATTGTTTGATTTTCTTCTTTCAGTCGGTTGGCTTTTTCCTTGCTGGTTCTTGTTTTTGATTTGCCTTCTTTTCCTTCTTCCCTTCCTCCTCAGGGCGTTTCCCGGAAACCAGTGCCGCGCTGAGCGTGTTGTCGAGGAGCACCGAGAGTATCTCCGGACGTGCGGGCGCGCCATCGAGGAGGACGCTGCGTGGAGTGTGGCAGAGCTTGGGCTCGCCATAGAAAACCGGCTGATCCTCCTCGAGCGGAGCGTGGAGCGGCTGAAGACGGCTAGCAAGGAGATCATTGCTGCCTTGTGGCCAGGCCGTGGAGGGGCTCCAGAGAACCGTGTGGCCTTGTGGCTGGAGCACGCCGTAGCCCGGCTCAAGGTCTGGAAGGCGTCAGTGGTGCGAGCCGATGCGCAGATGGCGCTCCGGTTCGCAACTTCATGGTACCGCGGCATGGACTTGGACCGGATGGCCACCATGCGGGATGAGACGGCCGAGGAGCGGGCGGCCTGTGAGCCGGTCCTTATCCGTCGTGCCAACGAGCTCGCGTCGTACATTGACCCAGATGAGCTCCTGCTGGCCCTTGGCGAGGATGGCGAGCCGGCGGCCAAAGACTCCTTCGGCATCCCCCATGGTCCGAAGGACGAGGAGGTTGCCGACGAGAGTACTGACTCTGGCGGCGAGACGGCTGGGACCGCGGAGGCCGCCTCAAAGGCGAAGGCAGCCGACCCGAAGGCCGCCACCACCTCCGGGACGGGAGTCGAGTCGCCCAGCGATGCGCAGGCTAGAGGCGTGCTGGCTGGCGACGCGCCGGTGGCCTAAGCTCCCGGGCGTTTTATCTTTTTTCCTTTGTTATCTTTCCTGCATGTTAGGCTTAAGTCCACCCACTGGTGGTGTAATGTAATGAACCGTGATGGTCGTGGGCCTCTTTTATCTTAAAATTCATATTCTGAATGTTTGATGTGTTTGCCTATTACGCGTGCCTGCTCGTCCTTACCCATTTTTGCCCCTTTGGTTCCGTCTGTTCTGTCCCTTTTCCCCTTTGGTTTCGGCCCCGCCAGCCCGACAGCCGGGAGTCGGTCTGTAGCTGGGTCGGGTCGTCCGCCTCGAGGGAGCCGGTGCTGAACATAGGAACCGCGAGAGATTTTTTGAGTAAGTTGAGTGGCAGAGGCGAGGCGGTGGTCCGGCTGGACCTAACTGGCCACCCCTTTGTGATCGGATTTTCGTGTGTGCTATGTTTCGCCACCCTGTGGCCCCATCAGCCGGACAGCTGGGAGCCAGCCTGTAGTAGGGAGGGGTGGGAGGGCTTGCACAACTCACACTCCTTGGCCAATTTTTTGGGGAGGCGACCTAGGACCAGCAGGAGAGCCCCCGGGCCCAGGAGCCGGGTCGGAGGGCCAGTGAGTGAGGAGACTTTTGAGGGAAACGAAGAGGGCGTACCCTAAGAGCCGGCTTGGGGCACCCATTGCATTCATAAGCCCAAAAGGGGAGGGATACATACATACACTGGTTTTTTCAGCAGTAAAACGGACGGAGGAGCGCCGCTTTCCATGGGCGCTCGGTCTCCTCGCCGGAGGCATCTCTCTTGCACTTCTGTGGCTTCTAGGCCTCTATTAGGTAGTACGCGTTGTTATGCAGCGCCTCGCTGATGATGAACGGGCCCTCCCATGGGGAGGACAACTTGTGTTGGCTTGCTGTCCGCTGGATCCGCCTGAGCACCAGGTCCCCTTTGCGGAAGGAGAGCGGATGGATCCGCTTGCTGTGATAGTACCGGAGCTTTTGCTGATAGATGGCCGTCCGACTCAAGGCCAGCTCGCGGGCTTCTTCGAGTAGGTCTACGCCATCTTCTCTTGCCTCCTTTGCGTCCTTCTCCGTATACAAGGCGGCCCAAGGGGAGTTGTCGGGACCCCAATCCTATGTCATAGGAATCCAGCCTATAACACATCACATCACTTTGCGGCCTCACACACGGTAACCCCACGGCTGCAGCCTTACCTTAGCCGGGACCATTTGCGTGTTGTGGGTCATGTATGTGAATATGTCGCTAGCATTCAAACAAGAGAGAAGTCGGGCCGACATGACTAGTCATAGAACCCAAGTGGCACATCCATACGGAAACATGCATACGTAACCCAACAATGAAGGTGTCGGCCTGAAGCTTGTGTAGACGAGTCATAGCAAGCTACAAGGACTCCATTACATCGTTGGACATAAATGTCATCACTGCACGTAGACGAGTTGTAGCAGGCTATAGGGACTCCATTACACTGTGAGACATTCCCCGAAGAGACAGACACAACAACAAAGAAGGATACATGTCGGTCAATCAATGTGTCCGGAGCAGTAGCAAGCTACCAAGGCTCGGTGGAGGCACAAAGAGGCAGTTTCCCGTAAAGAGTACTACTAAAGGCACATGACTAGGTGTCGGATCCCATACATATAGTTGCACGTCACACCTACGCACGACATGCCCGGTATGCATAGATACAACTATGGCATCACAACATAACCATACAACAACACAACTTTTAATTAACAGGCTCAAAGGAGCCTTGCATAATATGTTCTTACAGGTAGGGGTCACAATCAAGTCATACAAGCAAGTTCTTACAAACCAAGCGGAAGCATAAAGCTGTGTGAGTATAGATAGATGAAAGGGTAAAAAGGCACATGTCCTGACTATCTACAGCCTGCCATAGGGCATAAGGTCGTAGCTGGGACACCAGCTATTCGGCATCGTCGACATCTAGGTAGAACCCACCTGATGGGTCGTGAGTCTCATCTGCAACATTTATTAAGAAAACGTGAGTACAAACGTACTCAACAAGTCTTTAAAGCAGACCTAGTCTATTCATGCACATGTATCAACAAGGGGAGTGGTGGAGCTTATGCAGCAATGCCAGATTTAACTCTTGGCTAATCTATACTACACATATTAATTCTTTGTTTAAGTTTTAGATATCGCACACGGGTCCACTAACTCCACATCAATACACCACCACGGATTCACTTTCGTCATCTACAAAAGTGCCATCCATGGTACTCACACTTGTGTTGAGATTTTTATGAGTATCCATCAAGTTATCTATGAACAACATAAGTTCTCCAAGTAGTCCATATCCGAGGACGCGGCTATTCGAATAGATTCATACCCTGTAGGGGTGTACTCCTTCACACACGCTCTCGCCACTTATCACTGTGTGCTCATAAAACTATGCATCTTGGCAACCTTCAAGCAGAAGCCCAACGAGGGAGTCGGCCACGACTATCAATCACACAAGACCTCTAGTCCAGGCTATCACCTATTTGAGACTGAACCCACACGGAAGTTCGGCCAAAGTTTCTGCTACGACCCCAAATGATGTGCATAGGGTTCCCAAGCCCACCATTTGGGTGACCCTTGGTACACCGTGCCACTGCCTACCGTGTCGTAACCCACCCCTAGGGTCAGCGCTACGCACGACCTCCAGCATACTATAAACACCGGAAACTAATTGCAACTCCTGAACCAAGGACTAAGCGATTAATAAGTCGAGAAGGGTCGAGTTACTGGAACCCAATGTGTGGTAGTAACTAGCCTTGGATCACATACACGGAACTCAGTTCCCAAGAACGGTCCCAATGAGACAACCCGCAATGTACTCCTACATAGCCTCCCATCACTACCTTTACCAAATCGGGTTCATTATTAATCTTATCACAACAGAACAATACTATTTCACTCCAGTTCATCACCCAGATGAATCAGACCTGACAAAACTCTAAGCATAGCAAGCAAAATAGATAAAGCACATCATGGCTCAAGCATCTACTAGGTATGCTAGGTTGCAAGGTTTAGCTATTTACTGTGATAATGACAGGTCATGCAAAGGAATGGGTTCATTTACCGCATATGACAGGCAATTGAACGTTTGTCCTAATGCAATAAACAAGAGCAGGAGCGAGATAATGGGATGCTATCAGAATAATCATTGGGTTGGCTTGTCTTGCTGAGAAGCGGGAAGGTACTCTCCTTCGTTAGGATACTCGGGGGCATCCTCAGAAGCAGGGCCTACTGCAATGCAGATAAGTAACAATCAATACACGGCAAGCGCAACAATATGATGCATGATCATGACATGGCAACATGAATGGATGAGCTAATGCAACTATTATTCAAGTTAAATGGAGTGGTTTGAATATAGGTTCAAAGTCGTTCTCCATTTAATATTCCATACATTGTCCTATTACTAAATGTCAATGTTCATCCACATAGATTTCTCCAACATGCATCATAACAGGACGAGTGGATTCATTGGATTTTTCTGATAAATTTTCATATATAAATTATTTAAATCTGAGTTGCACATTAATTTCTACGATTTTTCTATAACTATTTTCTGGAATTAACTTGAATCAAAAATTCCTTTAATGCATCAGCATGACATCATCATAATGTCAGCTGGTCAACAACCCTGTTGACAGGTCAAACCTGACCAGTGGGGTCCAATGGCTAGTGACCTAGCCGCTAACGGGGGTTAATTCAATCACTAACCACTAATTAATTAGCAAGGGCCCCACTGTCAGTGGGTCATTAAATTAATTAACTTAATTAATTGATATTTTTAAACTGAACTCAATTAATAGGGCCAGGTCCCACTTGCCAGTTGACCCTGGGGTCAAACCCCCATGGTCAAATTGGTTGAGTCGCCGGCGTTGAGCCGCCGATGACGTCAGGGATGGCGGAGGGGATCGAAAACCCTCCGGCGACCAAATGGACGGCGGAGGGCACCGATCGGCCATGCGTGCTCGCGCGCGTCGAACCCGACACCTCCTAGGGGCTAGGATGGCCGGAGTCGATCCCGGCGTTGAGCGCGGCGGCTGCCGGAGCTCAGGAGAGCACGGGCTCATCGAGCCGGAGCTTGAACGGGCTAGCCGATGGCTCCTAGGGCTACCCGAGGCCCTCCTCAGCACACCTACGTGCTCAGGGGCGAGCTTGGGCCACCGCAACGACGACCATGTCCTCACCGGCGGCGAGGAGCTCTCGGGCCCAAGGTGAAATGATGCTAGAGCGCGCTAGCGACAGGGAAAAGAGGGGGAAGAGGGCCAGGGGGTCACGGCGGTTGCGACGGCATCAAGAGCTGGCTCGAGGAAGCTCTGCTTGCGGCGGACGGACAACGGCGCTCTCCGGTGGCCGAGGAGGAAGAAGATCACGGGGTCAACCCTGGGGGCCTCCTGGCTCGATTCCTTCACCAGGGAGGATCAGCACATTGTGGCGGAGCAATTGGGCGGCTCAGAAGCAAGGGGGAGCGGCTGGAGCGGCGGCTACGGCAGCGAGAAGGAGGTGGCCATCGCGAGGTAGAGGGGGAAAGAGAAAGAAGCGGGCGAGAGCGAGAGGGAGAGAGCGATGGGGACGACTCTTTGAGCTTACCCCTGTTGCGATGGCGAGGGGAAGGCAGGCAGGCAGCTGCCAGCGTGGTGGCACGGCCGTGCGCGCACGGTGGCCACACGCCCGTCCCCCTGCCCGCTAGGAGGACGACAACCTCCCTGGGCCAGGTCGGCCGGCCTGGCCTAGGCCTGAGGTGAGATCCCCTTTTCTTTTTTTCTTATTTCTTTCTATTTTTCCTTTTCTAACATTTGTTTTATTTTGTTTTAGGCATAAATGCTAGGCACAAAATACTCAGATATTTTATGGAGCTTAGTTTGAAATTTTCAAACCTCTACAAAAAGTTTCAGAATATTTTGAATGGATAAAATAATTATAATGCTTTATTTGACATTTTCACTAGCTTTGTTATTTAGTTTAAAATTGCACATATGTTCTAGAATTTAGAATGTCCCCTGTTATAATGATGTCAGCATTTATCAGACATGGGGGGCATTTTTTATGGGCATTTTGGATTTGTTGATTTTTCACATCTTTTGAATTGGTTTGACTCAGGTGAGGTGATAGGGTTTCTGTTAATCCCTATTTCATGTTGATGCAAAAACAAAACATGATGCACACTCATGCTGACCTAAGTAAGCTAACTAGGGATGTGACACGAGTCGAACTCGATGTCGGTGGGGATGATCGCCTCGGACCCATACACAAGGAAGAAGGGCGTGTAGCCAGTTAACCGGTTGGGAGTGGTCCTGAGGCTCCAAAGGACAGTCGGCAGCTCGTCGACCCAGCAGCCGGCTGACCTCACTAGCGGTGTTACGAGCTGGGGCTTGATGCCGGATAGGATTAGGCCGTTTGCCCTCTCGACCTGGCCGTTTGACTATGGATGGGCGATGGAGGCCAGGTCGAGCCGGATGCCTTGCTTGGAGCAGAAATGCGCGAGTGCGCCTTTGGCAAAGTTTGTGCCGTTGCCAGTGATGATGCTGTGGGGGACGCCATAGCGAACCGTGATGTCATCGATGAACCGGATAGCCGTGGGGCCGTCCAGCTTCTTGATCGGCCGTGCCTCAATCCACTTGGTGAATTTGTCGACACCTACCAGCAAGTGGGTCATGCCGCCTCGTGCGGTCTTGAAGGGACCCACGATGTCCAGCCCTCAAATGACGAAGGGCCATGAGAGGGGGATGGTCTGGAGGGCCGATGTCGGTAGGTGGCTCTACGTGGTGAAGCTCTGGCATCCCTCGCACTCGTCGACCAATTTCTTGGCTGCCTCCAAGGCGTTGGGCCAGTAGAAGCCATGGCGGAAAGCCTTGGCCACCAGGTTCCTGGAGGCGGTGTGGTGCCCACACTCGTCATGGTGGATGTCGAGGAGGATCTCCAAACCCTTTTCCGGCTTGACGCACCGTTGGAAGACGTCGGTGGTGCTATGGTGGACCAGCTCGTGATTGATGACGCTATATGCCGAGGATCGGCGCTGGATTTGTCTCGCTATGGCCTCGTCCTGGGGGAGCTTCCCGCGTAAGAGGAATGCCAGGATGGTCTGGGCCCATGAGGGAGCTGAGACGGGAGACCGTTCGGGAGCCCCCGGGCCTGGATGTTCAGTCCTCGGGACCGGCCCTCCAGCCCCCGAGGCCGGTTCGCTAGCCCCCAGGGCCGGCTCGCCAGCCCCTGAGGCCGGCTCGTCGACTATCATCATGACAACCGCGTTGTCGGAGCCGGCGGCCTCGGATGTAGCCGGCGCAACTGTTGCCGGCAAGGCGGCCATGGTTGAGGGAGCCAATGGCGAAGATGCCAAAGGTGCAGCCGGAGCCGCCGATGGGCTGGTGGCGTCTGCCGGCACGAAGATGGATTCCGATTCTGGGGAAGGCTTGATCGACAGCCTGAGCAGCCGCTCGAGGGAGACACCAGCCAGGATGGCCTGCCGGGTGGAGCCGATCTTTGCCAGTGCGTGGACCGCCTCGTTGTCCGCCCGTGGGACGTGGTGGAACTCACTCCCTCAAATGAGCCAGTTGAGCTGTAGCTTGCCATGTTGGCATCCCTGGGGTACCATTCGCCAGAGACCTGCTGTACCACGAGGTCGGAGTTGCCAAAGCATAGGATGCGCCTAATGCCGATCTCCTTGGCGAGCCGGAGGCCATGGACAATGGCCTGGTACTCAGCCACATTGTTGGAGGTGGCGAAGTGGATCTGGAGGGCATACGTGAGCTGGCCACCTTTCGGGGAGAAGAGGACTATGGGCTGGTCCTCATTTTTGAGCCGTCAAAATTCATGCACCAATGCGTGGAGTCTGGAGGAGGTGGCACGAACTCGGTCTCCGTGAAAGCACATTTTCTCCCTTGGTGGTTTTGGTAATTAATAACAACATATAAGTCATTGAACTAATGTTTCCACCAAGTATATTTCAGGAGATGCTCAATGATAGGATTGGCAAAAGGAGAGTGTGGACATACCCCAAGATGCAAGGAAATAGGTTGGCCAAGCTTCATGCAAAAGGAATCTACATTTATATTTTTGAGAAATCTCTTTGAGTCCATAGGAAAGCCAATACTATTAAAAGGGGGTAAGGTTTTGTTGGTGAACAATATGCTCAAATGTGCACAAGTGATAGTCACCAAAAACATCCATAAACTCTCCCACCAAAGTCTGTTCTATACCTAACACTCAAAATCGCTGCAACCAACTTTTCCATACTGGTGCCACCGAGTCCAAACCTAGAAAAACTCAGCCAAACCCTATCCACTTTGGAGCAACCGATTCCACACCGGTGCCACCAAGTTTAGGTTGCCAACTTTCTGTTACGCAAATTCACATTTTCGGTCCCACCGAGAATGTTGGATCGGCGTCACCGAGATTGGAAATCTGACCGTTGGTCACCTTATCGGTGCAACTGAGTGTCCTATATCAGTCTCACCGAGATTCCAAAGTTTCCACCTTTTGGTCACTTCGGTACCACCGAGATTAACACATCGGTGTCACCGAGTTGGTCATTTTGTGTGTAACGGTTGGATTTTTGGGGATGCCTATATATACCCATTCACCACCACCTAGTAGAAAGATAAGCACTCAGAACTATTCCATACCTATCCTATCAGATTTTCTAAGAGAGAACCACCTACCCTTGTGTTGAGGTCAAGTTCTTGAACTCCAATCATATGGATCTTGATCTCTAGTCTCCCCAAGTAGCTTTCCACCAATCCCATCTCTTCCACCATGCGAAATCTGTGAGAGATGATCGGGTGCAGAGGAGTCTATCATCTTGAAGCACAAGAGCAAGGAGTTCATCATCATTACCGAGCCTATTACCTCTTGGAGGGTGGTGCCTCCTAGAGTGGTTAGGTGTCGCTTGGGAGTCTCCTACTTCGTGTTGTGGAGTGAATCAAGAAGTCTGTAAGGGCAAGGAGATCTTCTACTTCATGAAGATCTACCCATAGTGAGGCTAGTCCTTCGTGGATGGAAGCCGTTATGGAATAGTCAAGGTTGCTATTTCATGGACCCTTTTGGATGGAGCCCTCCGTGGACTCTCGTGATCGTTACCCTTCGTGTCAGACTCCATAAACGCGGATGTACGATAGTCCCACCTATCGTAACCACGGGAAAAATCATCGTGTCTACAACTGCATTTGATCTTACTACCCTATCCCATGTATACATGCTTGTTGTTACTTTCCGCTGGTATATACTCTTAGACTTGCATGTGCAGGGTGTACTTGACTTGCCATGAAATGCTAAAAACGGTCAACCCTAAAAATTGGTATAGGCAAAACTTTTATTTGGTCAAGTAGTCTAATCACCCCCCCTCCAGACATACTTTCGGTCCTACAAGTGGTATCAGAGCTTTGGTCTCCATTGCTTAGGTCTGACAACCTAGGAGACTATGGCGTCTAGTGAGGGAAGTTATCACCGTAGAGGTCCCTATTTTGATGGCACTAATTTTGCTAGTTGGAAGCACAAAATGAAAATGCATATTCTTGGTCATAACCCCGCCGTTTGGGCTGTTGTTCATGTTGGCTTGCAAGGTGAGTTCTTTGCGGATGGATGGGAACCGGATCGTGAAGTGACCACGGATGAGTTGAAGATGTTGCAACTCAATTCTCAAGAATGTGACATTCTCTTCAACTACTTATGCCCTGAAGAATTCAACAAAATCAGCCACCTTGAGAATGCAAAAGAGATTTGGGATACTTTGGTTGATATGCACGAAGGAACCGAGTCTATGAGAGAATCCAAGTTAGATGTTCTTCAAGGTCATATTGACAAGTTCAAGATGAAGGATGGTGAAGGAGTTGTAGAGATGTACTCTAGGCTATCTCTCATCACAAATGAGATTGCTGGCTTAGGAAGCGAAGAAATGACCGACAAATTCATCATCAAGAAGATACTTAGAGCTTTGGATGAGAGCTACGACACCGTGTGCACATTGATCCGAATGATGCCAAACTACAAAGATCTCAAGCCTACAAAAATCATTGGAAGGATTCTTGCTCATGAGATGACACTCAAAGATAAGTAAGAACTTCATCACAAGTCTAGCGGTGCTTACAAAGCCACAAGTGATGCTCCTGCAACTTCAAGCAACAAACTTGTCACTAATGAATAGATAAGCCTCATGGTCAAGAAATTCAACAAGTTCTACAAGAATAGAGGCAAAGAAAGAAAATCCAACTCAAGATATGAAGAGAAGCGTTCGTCAAGTCGTGACCGCAATTGCTACAATTGTGGGAAGCCCGGACACTACTCAACTGAGTGCACGAATCCCTACAAAACAAGAGAAGAGTCAACCCGAAGATGAAGCTCAAGGTATGAATCACCACAAAGAGAGAGAAGGAGTAGATGATTTGCTAGTTGGAAGCACAAAATGAAAATGCATATTCTTGGTCATAACCCCACCGTTTGGGCTGCTGTTCATGTTGGCTTGCAAGGTGAGTTATTTGCGGATGGACGGGAACCGGATCATGAAGCGACCGCAGATGAATTTAAGATGTTGCAACTCAATGCTCAAGCATGCGACATTCTCTTCAACTACTTATGCCCCAAAGAATTCATCAAAATCAGCCGTCTTGAGAATGCAAAAGAGATTTGGGATACTTTGGTTGATATGCACGAAGGAACCGAGTCCGTGAGAGAATCCAAGTTAGATGTTCTTCAAGGTCAGCTTGACAAGTTCAAGATGAAGGATGGTGAAGGAGTCGCAGAGATGTACTCTAGGCTAGCTCTCATCACCAATGAGATTGCCGGCTTAGGAAGCGAAGAAATGACTGACAAATTCATCATCAAGAAGATACTTAGAGCTTTGGATGAGAAATACGACACCGTGTGCACATTAATCCCAATGATGCCAAACTATAAAGATCTCAAGCCTACAGAAGTCATTGGAAGGATTGTTGCTCATGAGATGACACTCAAAGATAAAGAAGAGCTTCATCACAAGTCTAGCAGTGCTTACAAAGCCACAAGTGATGCTGCTGCAACTTCAAGCAACAACCTTGTCACCAATGAAGAGATAAGCCTCAGGGTCAAGAAATTCAACAAGTTCTACAAGAATAGAGGCAAAGAAAGAAACTCCAACTCAATATATGAAGAAAAGTGTTCGTCAAGTCGTGACCGCAATTGCTACAATTGTGGGAAGCCTGGACACTACTCAAATGAGTGCACAACTCCCTACAAAAGAAGAGAAGAGTCACCTCGAAGGGGAAGCTCAAGGAATGAGTCACCACAAAGAGAGAGAAGGAGTAGAGATGATCGTTATGAACGAAGACACTCAAGGAGAAGTAGAGATTCGGAGAAGAAGGACAAGTACACCAAGATCTACACAAGAAGAAAACATCAAGCTCATGTTGGTGAATGGGTTTCCGGCTCCGACTCCGACAACAATTCTGAGAGAAGCTATCATTCCGACTCCGACTATAGTCAAGATGATGGTGTTGCCGGAATTGCTCTAGTGACTACCATCTCCTACGATCTATTTGATTCACCAAACGAATGGAGTGGAAGTTGCTTCATGGCTAAAGGCCCCAGGTATCACACCCCTAGTATCTTGATTTTGATAGTGATGAAGATGATTTGCTTTGTGAAGCTGATTTGCTTTGTGATGATAACTTGCTTTGTGATAAAACTAGTGATGTTGATCAAAATGAAATTTATAATTATCATGCTAGTCAAGATGATTCATTTGATGATGATAAGATGAAAATAGAAAAACTAACTAAAGAACTAAACACTCTTAAGTTATCTCATGAATCTACTCTCGAAGATCATAGAGAACTTGTGACAACTCATGAGAAGCTACGCTTCGACAAGCTCAACTTGGAGAAAGATCATGAGTTTCTTAAAGCTATCAATGACGATCTCTGAAAGAAGACTTCATCTTATCTAGCCAAACAACTACTCTTGTCTACTTTCATGCCTCAAGTTAAAACTAAGCAATCTAGTAACAAAGGCAAGAAAAGATTTTCATCTAGTAGCAACAATTAAAATGCTAAACCCAATGATGTTGCTTCTAGTAGTTCTATTTATTCCACTAATGATGACTCTCTTAGACAAGTTACACTTGAGCAAGAAAATGCTTTATGGAAAGGAATTATAGAAAAAGGTATCTACAAGAGTCTTGCCGGATGTAAGCAATTTGAGGAAATTTTACGCAAGCACGGTGGATACCGAAAGAATCGTGGTATTGGCTACTTCAACGCTAATGGAGTTGAGTGGGAAGAAGGTCAATATACCAAGCCCAAGTTTGTTCCTCAAAAGGAGAAGTATTAAAATAGTCTTCCCAAGGGGACAAACACCCAAGATGACCTTCCACCAAAAGACCACAAGCTCAAGGGAAAGAACAAGCTTCAAGAGGACATTGACTCATATGAAGATGAACCCCTAGCTTTGGTGGAGTGGGTTCCCAAGGCTACTTCAAGCTCAACTACTACAAAGGCTACTTCAACACCAAGGATCCCCATCAACTTGATGTGGGTCCCCAAGAAGAAGAACTAGTATGTTCTTGAGGGGTGACTCTGCCAATGAAATTCAATCACATTCATTATTCGCAAGGACATTTTGCACTCAACATCAACTCAATGCAATAGTTCAAGGAGTCACACATTCCCTCCAAGGTAAGCAAGGGACAAGGTAATCAACTAATCAATGGACATCATAACATATGTTTTGCACTCCATGTCCATAGATATCCTTGTATTTGTCTCTTGTGTGTTGGGACTAATCCATGTAGGTGAGAGGAGTAAGGAAACAACAAGGATGCTCCCAACTCTTGGTGATCTTCATCAACATTGAGCATCCACAACTACCTCACCAACATGAAGTCTTCATCGACAAAACCCAAGGTTAGTTTATCCCTCTTATGGGGGGATGCCACATTAAGGGGGAGCTTTACTCTAAGACTTGAGTCAAAGCATCTCTTAGTATGTGACAACATTAAATTCTTTATGTAAAAGTGGTAACCCCACTTGTGCTTAAACGATGAGTATGGCCTATTATCAAGTACTCTTACTTGGCTCCTAAGTCAAATACTCATATATAGATGACTTCGTCATCGCCCAAGTGCTTGTTAGATGCTAGTGTGTTTGTGCATGTTTGTCATGATTTATTTTGAAATCTTATTGTGTGAGCATGTTGGTCTGCATTTATTTTCTCATTTGAGGACATCCAATTGTTCCTATTTGGTTATTGATTTTCTCTTTTGCCAATTGGATGGACAAGAATGCCTATGACCATTCTTTAGCTGTCTATGCTTTCTCACCTCATATTCCATTCATGCTACATCACAAAATTTGAACAAGTGCTTTTCGATCCCTTTGTGTGTGGAGCACTCGGAGTTCTGTATCGACCAGGACTGACCATTAAAACCTCCCAAGTGCATCTCGGAAGAACCAACCCTAGAATCTCGATCTCACCGAATGCCTAGGGTTGATTTGTCTTTCAATCTTGGTACTGCTGATTTCATATTCTCGGTTACACCAAGTTTCCCTGTCAGCTGACAGTTGTGGAACTCGGTGACACCGAAAACATAAAATCGGTATCACCGACAGTGGAGGGTATATATGCTGTGGACCCCGACACTTTGAAATTCTATCTTCAAATGTCGCGCCTCAAAATGCCTCGAGACCCCTGGTCGTCGCCCTTGTTTTCCTGCGCTCCTTTGCCGTTGGGAATCGCCGTCGTCGACGAAATCTTCTCCCATGTCGCTGCCATAGAGGATTCGTGCCAAGCTAGGGTACGGATTCGATCTCTAGTGTGCTCCCCATCCGATTCTTGCGCATTAGATACTTGTTAATCATCTTTGCACCCTTTGCTCATATATCCATCCACTTAAAATTCCAAAATCTCGAGTTAGATGGATTTTCTAGGGTTTTGCCATCCGCCCGATAAATCTTGGTGGAACCGAAATGAAAATATCGGTCTCACCGATATGCTTTTCAGTGAGGTTGAGAACTGACTCAGTGGAACCGAGTAGCTCTTTTCGGTCCGACCAAAAAGGCTGCCATGTTCCTGTTAAAGAGTTAGTTTGTCTCGGCCCGACCGGAAATTTCTTTTCGGCTGCACCGGTATCTATTTGATAGATTGTAAAACTTTTTGAAAATTCATTGCTCAAATTTCAAAAACCAGCCTCATTTTGTGATGACTCATCTTCTTCTGCTCTCCTATACTCTATTCATAGGGTCAGTATGTCAGGCTCAGAAGACAGTCAGAATTTGTCAGAGCAGGAAGTTGATATGAGTTCTGGAACAAACCCAGAAGCCAATTCTTTCTCAGATCTAGGCACCCCCAGCTCTCATGGGTTTCCCAAGGCTACCACCAGAACCAGGAAAAAGCTCAACTCATATGAAGAAGACTCAGATTTCATTCCTAAGGATATTCTTGCTAAGAAGCAAGAGAAAGCTGCTAAGAAGTCTGCTACTGAAGCCACTTCTTCCAGGAGAGTTGTCAGCAAGATCTATGCACCTACTTCGACCTTCAAGGCTCATGAGACTGCCAGAGCAACTATTTCAGTTGAGGTCCCTAAGAAAGCTATGCCTAACAAGGCAGGGGAGAAAAAGTCCATGAATAGGATTATTCATGTGACTGGCATGTCTACTTCCATGTTGCTGCTAAGGAAGAGAAGGATGAGCCAGCTACAAAGGCTCCTCCCAAGAAGAAGGCCAAGAAGCTTATGGCTGATGCTATGCCAAAGACTGGCACATCCAAGAAGCCTGCTGCTGAGAAGCCTAAGAGGACATCCAGGCAGATTCCGGCTTCTGAGAAGAACAAAGGAACTGCTTCCAGAGTTGAAGTTGATGATGACTTGACAACATTGATGAAGCTCAGACCACACCTTTCGGTACACAATGCCATCTACCCACTAGCTGAAGATATGAAGAAGAGGAAGGATTCAGGATTGAGAGCTTGGAGAGCTATAGATCCATATGCCCAGAGGAAGAAGACAACTATGGACTACATATTTTATACCAAAGAGCAACAGGATTTCTATGAGAGTGTGCTTTTTGACAAGAGTCCAGCTGTAAGTGATATGCGGTATGTTGACTGGAAATTCATTAAGGAGAATGGGGACTACTTTCCAAGTGTCCAAGACAATTTCCACTGCATATTTGTTGGAAGAGAATTCACTGCTTGGAACAATGAGATGATCATGCAATTCTACTCCACTTCACATTTCTATGGAGATGGTAGATTTGTATGGATGACTGAAGGTGCAAGGTATGAATCAACTGTTGAAGAATGGGCTGCTATCTTAGGAGTTCCTGAAGCACAGGATGGTGACTTGGATGTATACTCAGAATCCAAGGCAAGCCACAATGCTATGGCAAATATGTACAAGGAGATCCCTACTACCAATGTGAAGTCTCACAGGCTAGGATCTATCTACTTTCTTGAGGCTGGCCTCCACACAATGAACACCATTCTGAGGCATACTTTGATGCCCAAGTCAGGAGATGACAAGATGATCCGAGGCCGCTGCATCAATATGTTGATCCACCTTGACAGACACACCAGGATCAGAGTCATGGATTTGATTGTTGAGACAATCAAGAGGGTTGCTGCTAACCAGAAGCGCTCTTGCTGTTATGCACCCTACATCCAGATGCTTATCAATTCAAAGTTGGAGAAGCACATTTTTGCTCTAGATCATCCACATTTACCCCTACAGCCAGATCTCGAGGACAATGTTGTGGAGATGGATGCTGATCATCCCACTTCAGCTGCAGCTCAGGCAGAAGCAGAGGCAGTTAGAGACACTAGTGGTCAAGTCCCTAGATCCAGCAATGAGCAAATGGATTTGTTGATATCATCAGTTCAGGATATGCAGAAGGACATTAAGGGGATTCTAGACAACCAGAACAGTCTTGTCAGGATCTTTGAAACTAGGATCAAGACCCTTAAGGATAAGGTGGACAGGCTGACTAAGACAGTCAGAGAGCTCTAGAAGGAAGTTGACTCAGTGCCACTTCCTCACACCACTTCTTCAGATGATGATGATGATGAGGAGGATGAATCACCTCTCAGGACAGGCACACAGTTTCCTACACAGGCCAGATCAGCCACTATGCCAGCTTTAGACTTGAGGCCCTCTTCATTAGCTCCTGCTGCTGTCACCTAAGCTCCTACTCCATCTGTTCCAGTTCCTCCAGCTGCCACTCCAACTCCATCCACGACATCTGCTGAGATCTTCGCTGACGCTGTTCTCTCGACTCCTTCATCAACAACCGGAGGAGATCAGCCCAAGAACGTTTAGATGTATGCCTTTGAACTTTTTGGTAACTTGTTGCCAAAGGGGGAGAAGTGTATATAGATCTTTAGGTTTCGAGCGAGAGAGCGTTTTGGTGTTTGTTGCTTTTCAAAACATTTGGTTCTTTTGGTTTGACGTGAGATAGTTTTGTGTTTATGTGTGATCATACATTGTTATGTGTTATGCTACTGTTTCCTATCATCTTAATGCTGATGAGATGATCATTCACCTTTGCTTGATTGTGTTGTGCTTTGTTATTCATTCTAATTATTCTCGCACACCACCAAGTTTTATGTGACATGGAAGAAGTGCCCCCTATACCTAATTGATTGTGCATTTGCATTCAAACGCAAATTCAAAATAATGCACAAATTTAGGGGGGGCTCTTGCTTATCACATACCTCTCAAAGCGGCGATTATATTTGTTGATTTTATCATACGTCGAAGCTTTGATCTATATGTTGTCATCAATTACCAAATAGGGGGAGATTGAAAGCACATGTGCACCCTTGGTGGTTTTGGTTATTAATAACAACATATAAGTCATTGAACTAATGTTTCCACCAAGTATATTTCAAGAAATGTTCAACGATAGGATTGGCAAAAGGAGAGTGTGGACATACCCCGAGATGCAAGGAAATAGGTTGGCCAAGCTTCAAGCAAAAGGACTCTACATTTATATTTTTGAGAAATCACTTTGAGTCCATAGGAAAGCCAATACTATTAAAAGGGGGTAAGGTTTTGTTGGTGAACAATATGCTCAAACGTGCACAAGTGATAGTCGCCAAAAACATCCACAAAATCTCCCACCAAAGTCTGTTCTATACCTAACACTCAAAATCGGTGCAACCAACTTTTCCATACCAGTGCCACTGATTCCAGAACCTAGATAAACTCAGCCAAACCCTAGCCACTTCGGTGCAACCAATTCCACATCGGTGCCACCGAGTTTAGGTTGCCAACTTTCTATTATGCAAATTCAAATTTTCGGTCCCACCGAGAATGTTGGATCACCGAGATTGTAAATCTAACTGTTGGTCACCTTATCGGTGCAACCGAGTTTCGTATATTGGTTTCACCGAGATTCAAAAATTGCCACCTTTTGGTCACTTCGGTACCATCGAGATTAACACATCAGTGTCACCGAGTTGGTCATTTTGTGTGTAACGGTTGGATTTTAGGGGATGCCTATATATACCCCTTCACCACCACCTACTCGAAATAGAAGCACTCGGAACTATTCCATACCTATCCTATCAGATTTTCCGAGAGAGAACCACCTACCCTTGTGTTGAGGCCAAGATCTTCCACTCCAATCATATGGATCTTGATCTCTAGCCTCCCCAAGTAGCTTTCCACCAATCCCATCTTTTCCACCATGCCAAATATGTGAGATTGATTGGGTGCTGAGGAGTCTATCATCTTGAAGCACAAGAGCAAGGAGTTCATCGTCATTACCGAGCCTATTACCTTTTGGAGGGTGGTGCCTCCTAGATTGGTTAGGTGTCGCTTGGGAGCCTCCTACTTCGTGTTGTGGAGTGAACCAAGAAGTCTATAAGGGCAAGGAGATTGTCTACTTCGTGAAGATCTACCCATAGTGAGGCTAGTCCTTCATGGACGAAAGCCATTATGGAATAGTCAAGGTTGCTACTTCGTGGACCCCTTTGGGTGGAGCCCTCCATGGACTCTCAGGACTGTTACCCTCCGTGGGTTGAAGACTCCATAAACGTGGATGTATGATAGTGCCAACTATCGGAACCATGAGAAAAATTATCGTGTCTACAACTACGTTTGATCTTCCTACCCTATCCCTTCTATACATGCTTGTTGTTACTTTGCGCTGATATATACTCTTAGACTTGCATGTGTAAGGTGTACTTGACTTGCCATGAAAAGCCAAAAACTGTCAACCCTAAAAATTGGTATAGGTAAAACTTTTATTTGGTCAAGTAGTCTAATCACCCCCCCTCTAGACATACTTTTGGTCCTACACTCCGCCCAGTCAATGAGTAAATCGGCCAATGCCTGCGACTTGATGGCGGTATGGGGTTCGTACCGAATCTCGTGGTCGGCGAGGGCGATGACCCATTTGGCGATCCGGTCGGTGGAGTACCGGCCACTCATAATCTCGCCAAGCAGGGCCGTGTTCACCATGGTGATGGTGTGCTCCTGGAAGTACAGCTCGACCTTCTTGGCGGCAAAGTATATGCCGTAGCACATCTTCTAGTAGTGGGGGTAGTTCTACTTGGAGGCGGAAAGGACCTCGCTGAGGTAGTAGATAGGGCGCTGGACCGGCACGGATTGGCCCTCCTCCGGCCGCTTGACCACCAAGACGATGCTAATGATGCGAGTGGTCGCCGCGATGTAGGGAAGCAATGGCTCCTTCTCAGCCGGCGCGGCTAGGATGGGCACGCAGGTGAGAGCTTTCTTGAGGCCGCAGAAGGCCCCGTCTGCCTCATCGGGCCAGTCGAACATGCCCGGATTCTTGGTGTGACCCGGCTCGACCAGGGCCATCTTGTAAAGGATCCCATAGAGGGGCAAGGCTTTCTTCCCCAGCCGGCTGATGAACCGGCTGAGCAAGGCGAGGTAGACGGTGAACTTCTGGACATCGTGGAGCCGGGTCGGCTTGGGCATGCGCTCGATCACGCTGATCTTCTCTGGGTTAGCTTCGATGCCGCGGGCGGACACGAAGAAACCCAGGAGCTGACCGGCTGGAAAGCCGAAGATGCATTTCTCCGGGTTGAGCCTTATCTTGTATTCGCATAGGTTCTTGACGGCCTCCCGGAGATCGTCGAGGAGGATGAAGTACTTCTTGGTTTTGACGATGATATCATCGATGTAGATGTGGACGTTCCTGCTTATCTAAGGTAGGAGGCACTTCTGGATGCACCGCTGGAAGGTGGCACCTGGGTTCTTCAGGCCGAAAGACATGGTGATATAGCAGTAGGCCCCGAAGGGCGTGATGAAGGAGGTCTTGAGCCGGTCCTCCGGATCTAGCTTGATCTGGTGGTAGCCGGAGTAGGCGTCCAGGAAAGACAACGAGTCACAGCCGGCCGTGGAATCGATGACTTGATCGATCCGCGACAGGGCGAATGGGTCCTTGGGGCATACCTTGTTCAGGCTGGTGTAGTTAATGCACATGCGCCACGTCTTGTTCTTCTTCAGCACCAGGACTGGGTTGGCCAGCCTGTCCGGGTGGAAAACATCCATGATGAACCCAGCTGCGAGCAACCGGGCGATCTCTTCTCCTATAGTACGCCGCTTCTCCTCAGAGAAACGGCACAAGGGTTGCTTGACTGGCTTGACATCCGGCCGGACGTGTAGTTTGTGCTCGGTGACCTTCCTCGGAACACCCGACATGTCCTTGGGGGACCATGCAAAGATGTCCCGATTCTCACGGAGGAAGTCGACAAGCTCGCCTTCCTATTTGCTGTCGAGGAAGGAGCCAATGGTGATGCATTGAGCGGGGTTGGCCGGGTCGAGCGGGATTTGCTTGGTGTCCTTGGACAGCTAGAAGGAGGCCTCGCCGAAGGATTGCGAGGGAGGAGTTGGCACGGCCGGCTGGCTGGCAGCGAGGGCCACGAGCCGGTCGACCTACCGTTTTTCGTCGGCGATCTCCAATGCCTCGGCCAACCGGCTACCGTCTCAAGCACACTCGAGCGACATCTTGTAGTCATCATGATGGTGATGATTCCCTTGAGGCCTAACATCTTGATCTTGAGGTAGGCATAATGGGGGACCACCATGAACTTGACGAGGGCCGGCCGGCCCAACAGCGCGTGGCAGGGACTTGTGAGGCCCACGACCTCGAAAAGCACCGGCTCGCGTTGGAAGTGGTCAGGTCCACCGAAGAGGACATCGAGCGTGATCTTGCCGATAGGGGATGAGGACTTCACAGACACGATACCATGGGAGACTGTCCGACTCGCTTGTAGGTCTTCTATCTTCATCCTGAGCTTGTGCATCATGTTGAGGTAAAGGATGTTGATGCTGCTGCCACCATCAATCAGCATCCGCGAGAAGCGGCAGGTGCGCTTCTCGGTGGCGATGGTGGGGTCAAGGACGAGGGCATAGCTGCCAGGATTTGGCATCACGACGGGGTAATCTGCCTGGCCCCAGGTGACCGGTCTCTCCGACCAGTGCATGAACTGGGGAGTCGCCGGCATGGTGGCGTTCACCTCACAATGGAGCCGGCGCTAAGCATGTTTGCTCGTCTCTTCACTGGTGAAGACGACGTAGCAGCCGTCCTGATTAGGGAACTAGTCAAGAAGACGACTGTCATTCTGGGCTAGATCCGGCGCTAGCGCCGGGGCGGCAACTAGGGCCGGGGCCGGCACACGGGCAGGCAGCGCGGGAGGAGCCGGAAGGCCGTCCCCCCGGGCCAATCGCTGCGAGAAGCTGCACTGCCAGAGCGTGTGCATGGAGGGCTTGGCTCCAGAGTGATTCTTGTAGGGGAGGTTGAGCATCTACTCGATTGTGAGGTTCGGCTGCAAAGCAGCCTTGCCGGTGCGTTGGCGCTGGCTTGAAGACTGGGAAGCCAGCTCCTACTCCTCGATGGTGGGGACCCGCCGGCTCCCATAGTGGGGATCCAGCAGGTCGTTCTTGCGTTTGTTATTCTGCGGCTACCGGTTGTCGGCAGCCGGTCGGGACACCGCCGGCGTCGATGATACCTTGGCGGGTGGGGTCATCTTGACCCGAATGGTAGAGTCAGTCGTGGCATACTTGTCTGCCTTGGTCATGAGCTCGGTGAGCGTAGCCGGCTCAGAGCACAAAAGCTTGTGCTTGAGGGGGGTGCCGTCGCGACAGCCTTCGATGAAGTATTGTATGGCCTGCACCTCATGCACCCCCTCGCAGTAGTTGCTGAGCTCAGTCCACTGAGTGAGATAATCGCAGAGGGATTCATCTAGCCCCTGAACACACATAGCTAGTTCACGGGGGCGACCGTGCCGCTTGTAGGTGTCGGTGAATTTGCGGATGAAGGCCTCCTCGAAGTCCATCCAGGTGTTGATGCTGCCGGCCGCTAGGCTGTTGATCCAGGTGCGGGCTGAGCCGATCAGCATGATGGGAGCGCAGCGGACGGCTACGCGCTTGTTGACCCTGGCAATGCCGATGGTGGTGGTGTAGTCGATCAGCCAGTCTTCGGGCATGGCGGTCCCATTGTACTTTAGGGTATCTCGGGGAGTGTGAAGACGGTTGGGAACGGCTCGTTGCGGATCCAAGGGCCGAAGTAGGCTGGGTCGATCGAGCCCTCCTCCTCGAGGAGGGCCCACTGCGCGAGCCGGTCGATGCGGAGGCGAGCATCGTTCTCTCTATGGGGACACACGCCCAAGCCGAGCCGAGAGCTCAGGACAGATGATAGGCGGAACTAATCATTTCGGCTCACGCCGCGGGGGTGGTGTATGCCCACGGCTGCGCTAGCTACCGGCCGTCGGCGCCTCGTGGCGGCGGCCGCTGCGAGGCAGGTCATTGGTCAGCCGGCTGCTCGCTTCTCGGCAGCTGAGAGGGTCGGGGTTGTTCGCATGAACCCGGCGGCCGGAGGCGTGAGGGGAGCAGGAGTAATGAGCCGGCTGACGGTCAGCAGTCCCCGTGCCCTCGCGCTTGGGCCGGGGGCCTTCAGAGGCGGCGTCGCCTGCCGCGAGCAGATGCTGCTGCGCGTGGCAAGATCAATGAGGTCCTTGATTGACGCTCGTGGGTGGCACGCTCTTCGCCTTCCAAGGTAGCCAAATCCCCATAGGCTACCTTGAGGGCCCACAGGTTGGCTGCGGGGGTGTCGTAGACGGGCAAGTTGTCGCCCAGTATTTTGACGACAACATGGCAATGGTCGCGCACAGCCCCACGCTGGCTGGGCTTGGTGCCTGCCGGGGTGAGACCGTAGGCGTAGGTGTACTCCCATTGAGAAGCCTCCATATGGCGCCACGTGGGCCTGAGGGCACTGGCGTCTAGACACAAAAGGTGGCGGGCTGCCTCCAACTCGGCCGTGGCGGTGTCGGGGTTTGGTGCCGGGGCAATGGGAGTGCTCAGGCCCTAGAGGGCCGCACTGAGCGGGTCGGAGGTACCGACCCGAGCCACGGCAGCATCGGCCTCGGTCCGCGCATGACCGGAGGAGGTGGAGGAGATGATGGCCATTGCCCCCACATGACCGTGGGAGCCGCTGAACTGAGTCACAACAAGTGCACACATAGTCGTGGGCGGATCGGCGCAGACGAGCACCTGGCTAGGGTACTCATCAATGATCGAAGCTTCGGCGAGGCTAAGCCTGCCAAAGCACTCGGTGAGCGCATCGATGTCGAGCCCGAGGATAACGAAACTGCCCACTGGGCCTGCCAGAGCAAGCCGCACGAGCCCATGGTTTCGCATGGGCATGCGGCGACGGCGGGGAATGGCGAGGGGTCCCACCCGGAGCATGAATCCGGCCAGCGCCGTGTATGGCCCAATGGTGGGCACCACCTGTCGTCGTTTTCTCACGACAGATGCCATGGGTAGGCTTATCATAGGTGGTTGGGGCCCGAGGATGGCGACGGGCTCCGGGAGCGGGATTAGGCACAAGCGGTGGTGACACACGATATACCCAGGTTCAAGGTGGCCCTCAGGGGGAGGTAATACCCCTAGTCCTCCTTGGTCTAGTTTGATGGATGGGTCTGTTTACAAGGTTGCTCTTGGAGCTGTGTCTAGAGGAGGAAGAGGGAGCAGTCGGCTCGCCTTACTCTGCTATGGAGTGTGAGAGAGCGTGGGATGTATCCCGTGGGAGTGCGTGTGAGACTTCTCCTCTGTGTTGCATGGGGGGTTAGGGGGGTTTTATATGGCAACCCCCTGGCTTACAATATTCCTGAGGTGTACAAGTGGGGGGACCCGGCTGGCAGCCTCTCCGGCTGACCAGGGGGTCCTGCCTTCGTGTCGTCTCGTCGCTCATAGGACCCACCGGCTGCATGGCCCATCGTCCGTTAGGGCTCGCCAGCCGGCTCCGCGATTGGCCCCCGCCCACCTTCTATGACACGGGCTGCCTGGGCGGCGTCGTCTAGCGCAAACCGGCCGAAGTCTTTGGTACGGCCGGTTGCACTATAGCCACGTCGGGACAGGTAATCAAGTGGGCGGGGACGTGCCTGCACTATTCCCCCACCCGGTCGCGGTTGCCAAGGTTAGCAGCCCGGACAGCCAAACTGTAGCCATGCGCACCCATGTGTTAGAGGACACCGTGGCTACAATGGTGCCTGTCGTGGCGGTCATGTCGTGTCGTCGTACCCGCGCGTAGAGGGACGGGACGTTGCTTGTATGCCCCCGGGTCAACGAAGGAGGCGGCCCGGAGGCAGCCGGTCACGCCCAGCCGGCCCGGGGCCGAGCCGGCACCCTGGCCAGCCTTCCTCGAGCCAATCGGCGATCACACCAGCCGGTTGTGCTCCAGCCGGCCGGGGTGAGCCGATCGCGCACTTTTTCTTTGAAGCGGGGGGGGGGGGGGCGGGGGAGAACCCCGTTGCTTTGTCCTACCCGTGGGTAATAACCCCGTCAAGGTGAATATCTGAGTTATGAGTTTGGCTGTCACTTAAGACAGTTTGGAAATTTTTCATAATTAACACCGCCTGGAACACCATAGTGTAATGGTGTGTCCGAACGTCATAATCGAACCTTATTGGATATGGTGTGTCCGAACGTCATAATCGAACCTCTTGCAAAATTTCCACTATCGTTTTGGGGTTATGCATTAGAGACAGCTGCATTCACTTTAAATAGGGCAGCATTGAAATCCGTTGAGACGATGCCATATGAACTGTGGTTTGGCAAGAAACCAAAGTTGTCGTTTCTTAAGGTATGGGGATGTGATGCTTATGTCAAAAAGCTTCAGCCTGAAAAGCTAGAACCCAAAGCATACAAATGCGTCTTCATAGGATACCCTAAAGAGACAGTTGGGTATAACTTCGATCTCAGATCCGAAGGCAAAGTGTTTGTTGTTAAGAACGAAACATTTCCTGAGAAAGAGTTTCTCTCGAAAGAATTGAGTGGGAGGAAAATAGAACTTGATGAGGTTATTGAACCTTTACTTCAACGAGAGAGTAGCACATCGCAGAAAGTTGTTTCTGTGGAGCCTACGATAGTTGAAGAGGAAGTTAATGCTGATGATCATGAGACTTCGGATTAAGTTACTATTGAACCTCGTAGGTCGACAAGGGCGCATATTGCTCCTGAGTGGTACAGCAACCCTGTCTTGGAGGTCATGTTGTTAGATAATGATGAACCTACGAGCTATGGAGAAGCGATGATGGGCCTGGATTCCGAGAAATGGTCAGAGGCCATGAAATCCGAGATGGGATCCATGTATGAAAACAAAGTATGGACTTTGGAAGTATTACCTGAAGGGCGAAAGGCCATTCTGTACAAATGGATCTTTAAGAGGAAGAAGGACGCGGACGATAATGTCACTGTCTATAAAGCTCGACTTGTGGCAAAGGTTTTTTCACAAGTTCAAGGAGTTGACTATGATGAGACCTTCTCACCCATAGCGATGCTTAAGTCCGTCAGAATCATGTTAGCAATAGCTGCATATTTCGACTATGAAATTTGGCAGATGGATGTCAAAACAACATTCCTTAATGGTTTCCTTAAGAAAGAGTTGTATATGATACAACTAGAAGGTTTTTTCGATCTAGAAACTGCTGACAAAGTTTGCAAACTCTAGCGATCCATTTATGGACTGGTGCAAGCATCTCAGAGTTGGAATCTACGTTTTGATGAGGTGATCAAAGCGTTTGGGTTTATACAAGTTTACGGAGAAGCCTGTATTTATAAGAAAGTGAGTGGGAGCTCTATAGCGTTTCTAATATTATATGTGGATGACATATTACTGATTGGAAACAATATAGAATTGTTGGAAAGCGTGAAGGAATATTTGAACAAGAGTTTTTCACTGACGGACCTAGGAGAAGCTGCTTTCATATTAGGCATTAAGGTCTATTGAGATAGATCAAGACGCTTAATAGGACTTTCACAGAGCATATACCTTGATAAAGTTTTGAAGAAGTTCAAAATGGATCATTCCAAGAAGGGGTTCTTGCCTTTGTTACAAGGTTTGAAGTTGAATAAGACTCAATGCCCACTGACTGCAGAAGATAGAGAGAAGATGAGTGTCATCTCCTATGCTTCAGCCATAGGCGCTATCATGTATGCAATGCTGTGCACAAGACCTGATGTCAGCCTTGCATTAAGTATGGCCGGAAGGTTTCAAAGTGATCCTGGAATGGAGCACTGGGCGATGGTCAAGAATGTCCTTAAGTATCTGAAAAGAACTAAGGAAATGTTTCTCGTTTATGGAGGTGATCAAGAGCTCGTCCTAAAGGGGTTATGTGGATGCAAGCTTTGACACTGATCCGGATGACTCTAAGTCGCAAAGCGGATACGTATTTATTCCCAATGGGGGAGCGGTAAGCTGGTGCAGTTCCAAGCAGAGTGTGGTAGCCGATTCTACGTGCGAAGCGGAGTACATCGCAACCTCGGAGGTAGCGAAGGAAGGTGTCTGGATGAAGGAGTTCATGACAGATCTTGGAGTACTTCCTAGTGCACCGAATCCAGTGGATCTATTCTGTGATAACACTGGTGCCATTGCCCTGGCCAAGGAACCAAGGTTTCACAAGAGGAACAAACACATAAAGCAACGCTTCCATTTCATCCGTGAGTACATCAAGGAGGGGGACATAAATATTTGCAAAGTGCACACGGACCTGAATGTTGCAGACCCGTTGACTAAACCTCTTCTGTGATAGCCTGTCTTATTAGGGATGATAGACTACTCATATCAATAAGGAATTCCTTCTTTTTCGTGAGCCCATTCGAACAGAACTCCCAGGTTAAGCATGCTTGGCTTGGAGTAGTTCTAGGATGGGTTACCGACCGAGAAGTTGGTCCCTGGTGCGCATGAGTGAGGACAAAGTGCGCAGAAAAGACTAGTATTGATCTGTGAGGCCAGTCTAGATCCCGCCAGGAGTAACGACTATCGGCAGGTGTGTCTGGGGCGTTACAAGTTGGTATCATAGCCGGCCCTCACGGTTACACGGATGTTTGCCAACAGGTGCGCGGTCATGTTGTTCACAAAGTTGGTGACCCGTCGTGGCACACGGAATGACACATGTATCGGAATGGAAGCATAGACGTTTGTGCCAAGAGTGAACATTCTTGTGACCCAACGAGGACGTCGGTTCCTCTGAGTGGTGGTGTATGTGATAGCCTGGCTTATTAGGGATGATAGACTACTCATATCAATAAGGAATTCCTTATTTTTCGTGAGCCCATTCGAACAGACTCCCACGTTAAGCGTGGTTGGCTTGGAGTAGTTCTAGGATGGGTGACCGACCGGGAAGTTGGTCCCGGGTGCGCATGAGTGAGGACAAAGTGTGTAAAAAAGACTAGTATTGATCTGTGAGGCCAGTCTAGATCCCGCCAGGAGTAACGACTATCGGCGGGTGTGTCCGGGGCGTTACATCTTCCAAGGGCTAAACATGATCAACACCAGAACTGTATGAGTGTTCGATTCATTACAATGTAAATAACATAGTGATGTGAACTAGATTATTGACTCTAGTGCAAGTGGGAGACTGTTGGAAATATGCCCTAGAGGCAATAATAAAATGACTATTATTATATTTCCTTGTTCCTGATAATCTCTTATTATCCATGGTATAATTGTATTGATTGGAAACACATTGCATGTGTGGATACATAGACAATACCATGTCCCTAGTACGCCTCTAGTAGACAGGCTCACTGATCAAAGATGGTCAAGGTTCCCTAGCCATTGACATGAGATGTCATTTGATAACGCGATCACATCATTAGGAGAATGATGTGATGGACATGACCCAAACTATAAACATAACATTTGATCGTGTCAGTTTATTGCTACAGTTTTCTGCATGTCAAATATCTATTCCTATGACCATGAGATCATGCAACTCACTAACACTGGAGGAGTGCCTTATGTGTATCAAACGTCGCAACGTAACTGGGTGACTATAAAGGTGCTCTACAGGTATATCCAAGAGTGTCTATTGAGTGGGCATGGATCAAGATTGGGATTTGTTACTCCATGTGATAGAGAGGTATCTCAGGGCCCGCACTAGTAGAAAAAAGGGCTTTGGTTGAGCAAGGATAAGGGCATTAATCTCGGTTCACTCATGAACCGGGACCAAAGGTGGCATTAGTCCCGGTTCGAGCGGCGCAGGCATCAGTCCTGATTTGAACGGGACCTTTAGTCCCGGTTGGAGACACCAACCGGGACTAAAGGTTTTGCGACCGGCTTCAAATGGTGCTAGCCCCTTTACTCCCGGTTGGTATCTCCAACTGGGTCTAAAGGTCTATCTTTAGTCCCGGTTGGAGATACCAACCGGGACTGAAAAAAATCAATTTTTTTTCAAATATTTTCCTAGTCCTTTAGTCCTGGTTGAAGACACCAACCAGGACTAAAGGTCTATCTTTACTCCCAGTTGGAGACACGAACCGAGACTAAAGGGGGCCCCTAGAACGTTAATCATAGAAAAATCATAACTAAATCATTCTAATTCAGAAAAATACAAATAATATATCAAAATTTGCAATAAAAAAGATTTCTCAGAAGAAACAACAAGTTTTCCGTTTCAACAAGTTTTTAAAATCACCAAATTCCAAAGGGATAATAGAATTTTTGGATGTTTTAGACGTTTTAGGTTTAGGGTTTAGGGTTTAGGGCGGGTTTAGATTTCTAAGTTTAGGGTTAGGCTGTAGGGTTTGAACCTTTAATGTTTACTGTTTAGAATAGAGTTTTGGACATTTTAAGTCCCGGGTTTAGGGTTTTCAGAGTTCATTTGCACTACTTTTCAATTTTAGGCTAATTTAGCTCAAAGAATTACTAAATGCATGAAAAAAATAGCAAATGAAGTCAAAAAGGGTTGAAATTTAAGGATTTTGCTTTGAATGGTTCATATTGAACACACAAAAATTCTGGAGTTGAAATAATATTAAAAAATGAAATGTCTTTGTAACAGGTGAGTTTTCATCCGAAACCCTGCTACTTCGAAAGAGATGGTCCAATTTGTACACGAAGTGCATCCAGTTTTTGCCATAACCCTCTCAATTTTTAGCACAAGATATTTGGGTGAAATGATGATTCCATGCCAAGTTTCAACCTTTTCAGAGTTCATTTGTAATGCTTTTCAATTTCAGGCTATTTTAGCTCAAAGAATCATTAAATGCACGAAAAATAGCAAATGAAATCAAAAAGTTTGAAATTTAAGGATGTGGCTTTGAATGGTTCATATTGAACCCACAATTTTTTTGGAGTTAAAATAGGATTAAATAAATGAAATGTGGTCAAACTCCGGTCAAACAGTGGTCAAACTATGGTCAAACTGTGGTCAAACTACTTATTCAATAATATTAGTGTTACTTAATGATTATTGTTTTTTCGAATAATAGTTTCAAACTCAAAAGGTGAAGCGTGTGACATCATGGTCACATTTTTCTGAATTATTAAGGATTTTTGGATTTCTTTTGTTTTTTCAGAATTTGTTTTTGTATTTTTCTTGAAGTATTTTTGAGTTTGTAAATTAATCATGGTTGTTTTTAATCATTATTTTTCATTTTAATCATTGTTTGGAATTCAAAAAATTAAATCATGTGACATTAAGATCTAAGGGTTAACAGGATTGATAACCTACTATTGTCAGGAAAACAAGAAGTGCACACTTGGAAACTAAGGGAGATAAAACATGAAACTTAAGCGTGTTGGGGTTGAAGTAGTGAGAGGATGGGTGACCGACCGTAAAGTTAGACGATTTGGAATGAGTGTTGATTATAAATTAGAGATTAAATTCTAAAGCAGTGAGGAGGGGTGATTAGAGATTAAATTATCAAATATTTCAAAGATTTGAAAATCAGGAAAAATTTAAAATCAAATCAAAAAATATTTTGAAAAATTGATTTTTTTAAATTTTCTCCTATTGTCCCAATTGGTCTTACTAACTGGGACTAAACCGGGACTAAAGTTTCTCCAGCCCACGCATAGAGAGCGGTCACGTGGAGGACATTTAGTCCTGGTTCGTAACACAACCGGGACTAAATGGGGGGGGGGGGGTCCCTTTAGTCCCGACCCTTTAGTCCCAGTTCCAGAACCGGGACTAAAGGCCCTCTAGAACCGGGACTAAAGGTCAGTTTTCGACTAGTGCCACTCGGTAATACAACATCCCAACAAGCCTTGCAAGCAATGCGACTAAGTGTTAGCCACATGATCTTGTATTATGGAACGAGTAAAGAGACTTGCCGGTAACCAGGTTACACTAGGTATACAGATACCGATGATCGAATCTCGGGTAAGTAACATACCGAAGAACAAAGGGAACAACATACAGGGTTAACTGAATCCTTGACATAGAGGTTCGACCGATAAAGATCTTCATAGAATATGTAGGACCCAATATGGGCATCTAGGTCCCACTATTGGATATTGACCGTAGATGTGTCTCGGTCATGTCTACATAGTTCTCGAACCCGTTGGGTTTGCACACTTAAGGTTCGATGACGTTTCGGTAGTATAGAGTTATGTATGGTGGTGACCAAAGGTTGTTTAGAGTCCCAGATGAGATCCCGGACGTCACGAGGAACTCCAAAATGGTCCGGAGGTAAAGATTGATATATAGGAAGTCCTGTTTTGGTCACCGAAAAAGTTTCGGGCTCATCCATAGTGTATCGGGAGTGTCGGGAGGGTGCCGGGGGACCATCTGGAGGGGTATTTCGACCCAAGAGGCTACATGGGCGGTCGGAAGAGGTATACCAGCCCTTAGTGGGCTGGCCTAAGTCCCACAAGAGACCCACGCGGCTGGGAGGAGAAGTCCAAAAGGAAAAAGGTGGAAAAGGAGTTTTCCAAGTGGGAGAGAAGGAGTCCTAATCCTACTAGGATTGGAGGCGGACTCCTCCTCCTCCCACTTCAGCTAACGCAAGGGCTCCTCCCTCCCTCCTCCTCTATATACTAGAGGTTTGAGGGTTTTTTGAGACAGAAAAACAGCCACGTGCTACCTCTCCTCTAGTTCGTAGTTTCTCCTCTAGATTGGTTTCAGCGGTGCCTAGGCGAAGCCCTGCTGGAATAGCTCCACCACCATCGCCGCAATGCTGTCGCACTGCTGGAGAACTCATCTACCTCTCCGCTCCCTCTTGTTGGATAAAGAAGGCGGAGATCTTCATCAAGCTGTACGTGTGCTGAACGCGGAGGTGCCGTCCATTCAGTGCTAGATCGGGACAGATCATGATTAGATCGCGGGATGCTCGGCGATTTGGATCCCAAACAAGTTTGACTACATCAACCGCGTTTATTAACTCTTCCTGCTTAGCGATCTACAAGGTTATGTAGATCCACTCTCCCTCTCGTAGGTGCTCATCACCATGGATAGATCTTGTGTGTGCGTAGGAATTTTTTTGTTTCCCATGCAACATTCCCCAACAGTGGCATCATGAGCTAGGTCTATGTGTAGGTGAGATCTCGAGTAGAACACAAAATAGTTGGTGGGCGTTGATGCTTAGATTGATTCATCCGTTGGTCGTGTTTTGGTGCAGCGGTATTGTGGGATGCATCGGCTCGGACCAACCTTACTCATACGCTTACGAGAGACCGGTTCCATCGACTGACGTCTAACTTCGTTGCACAAAGATGGTTGGTGGGTGTCTGTTTCTCCTACTTTAGTTGGATCGGATTTGACAAAGGCGGTCCTTGATAAGGTTGAAAAGCAACTTATGTATCACCGTTGTGGTTTTGCTTAGGTGAGAATTGTTCTTGCTAGATACCCATACCAGCCAAGTAAACACATGCAACAACAATTACAGGACGTCTAACTTGTTTTTGCAGGGTATGTTGTCATGTGATATGGACAATTACATGATGAGATATATGTGATGTATGAGATGATCATGGTTTGTATAGAATATCACGAATTGCATGTCGATGAGTACGACAACCGGTAGGAGCCATAGGGTTGTCTTTAATTATTGTATGACATGTGTGTCATTCATTAAGCTCTATGTAATGCTTTACTTTATCTCTAAGCGGTAGCTATAGTAGTATGAGTATGGTGAGCGCGACAACCCCAATGGTGACACAATGATGGAGATCATGATGATGGAGATCATGGTGTTATGCCAGTGACAATGGAGATCATGCCTGTGCTTTGGAGATGGAGATCAAAAGCACAAGTTCATGGCCATATTATGTCACTTATGATTTGCATGTGATGTTAATCCTTTTATGCACCTTGTTTTTCTTAGCACAATGGTAGCATTATAAGGTGTTCCCTCACTTAAATTTCAATATGAATTGTGTACTCCTCGAGTGTGCACCGTTGCGAAAGTTTGTCGTGTTGAGACACCACGTGATGATCGGGTGTGATAGACTCTACGTTCACATACAACGGGTGCAAGCCAGTGTTGCATGTGCAGAACACTCGGGTTAAACTTGACGAGCCTAGCATTTACAGACATGGCCTCGGAACATAAGAGACCGAAAGGTCGAACATGAGTCGTTTAGTAGATATGATCAACATGAAGATGTTCACCATTGAAACCACCTCAACTCACGTGATGATCAGACTTGAGTTGGTGGATTTGGATCACGTGACACTCGAATGACCAGAGTGATGTCAATTTGAGTGGGAGTTTTTAAGTAATATGATTAACTCATTATCAGGAACATAGTAGAAATGTCTTTGCAAATTATGTTGTAGATTAGTAGTTCGTGTTGTAGCTCCCTCGAATTTTTATTTGTTCCTAGAGAAATAGAGTTGAAAGATGATGGTAGCAATAATGCGGACTGGGTCCGTGATCCGAGAATTGTCCTCATTGCTGCACAGAAGGCTTATGTCCTTAATTCACCGCTCGATGCGCCACCCTCTCAAGTGTCCTCTGTAGATGTTGTGAACATCTGACACGCACATTTTGATGACTACTTGATAGTTTAGTGTGTGTAGCATTACGGCTTAGAATTCTGGCTTCAAATACGTTTTGAACGCCATGGAGCATATGTGATGTTTCAAGAGCTGAAATTGGATCTCAGACTCGTGCCCGGGTTGAGAGGTATGAGACCTCTAACAAGATTCTTTGCCTGCAAGATGAAGGAGAATAGCTCAATCGGTGAGCATCTGCTCAGATTATCTGGTTACTGCAATCGCTTGAATCGAGTGGGAGTTGATCTTCCAGATAAGATAGTGATTGATATAGTTCTCCAAGTCACTGTCACTAAGATACTAGAGCTTCATGATGAAGTATAAAATGTCAGGGATAGAAATAATGATCCCTGAGCTATTCGCGATGTTTGACAACGTGAAGGTAGAAATCAAGAAGGAGCATCAAGTGTTGATGGTTAGTGAAACCACTAGTTTCGAGAAGGGCAAGGGCTAGGAGGGAAAATTCATGGATGGCTAGTTAGTTGCTGCTCGAGTGAACAAACCCAAGGTTGAACCCAAACCCGAGATTAAGTGCTTCTATTATGAGGAGAATAGTCGTTGAAGTGGAACAACCCTAGATACTTGGTAGATAAGAAGGCTGGCAACATCGACAGAAGTATATTTGATATACGTGTTATTGATGTGTACCTTGCTAGTACTCCTAGTAGCACCTGGGTATTGGATACCGGTTCAGTTGCTAAATGTTAGTAAATCAAAATAAAAGCTACGAAATAAATGGAGGCTATCTAGGGGTGAGGTGATGATGTGTGTTGGAAGTGTTTCCAAGGTTGATGTGATCACCATCGCATGCTCTCTCTACCTTCGGGGTTAGTGATGAACCTAAATAAATGTTATTTGGTGTTTGCATTGAGCATGAACGTGATTAGATCATGTTTATTGTAATACAGTTATTCATTTAAGTTAGAGAATAATGGTTATTCTATTTACATGAATAATACCTTCAATGGTCATTCATCCAATGAGAATGGTTTATTGAATCTTGATCGTAGTGATACACATGTTCATCATATTGATGCCAAAAGATACAAAGTTAATAATGATAGTACCACATAGTTGTGGCACTACTGCTAAATGTCATATTTGTGTAAAACTCATGAAAAAACTCCATGCTGATGGATCTATGGACTCATTCGATTGTGAATCGGTTGAGACATGCAGACCATGCCTCATGGGCAAGATGACTAAGACCCCATTTTTCAATATGATGGAGCGGGCAAGTAACTTACTGAAATGATACATGTTCATGCATGCGATCTAGTGAGTGTTTTAGCGGGTGGTGGATATCGTTATTTTCTTACCTTCACTGATGATTTGAGTATATATGGGTATATTTACTTAATGAAGCACAAGTCTGAAACATTTGAAAAGTTCACGCAAATTTAGAGTGAAGTTTGAAATCATTGTGCAAAAAAGATATAAAAAAATGTGTACGATATGATCGCGGAGGTGAATATCTGAGTTACGAGTTTGCTATGCAACTTAAGGCAATGTGGAAATTGTTTCACAGCTCAAGCCAACTGGAACACCATACCGTGATGGTGTGTTCGAACATCGTAGTCATGCTCTATTGGTTATGGTGCGTACTATGATGTCTCTTATCATTTTTCCACTATCGTCTTGGGGTTATGAATTAGAGACAACTACATTCACTTTAAATAGGGCACTATCTAAATCCGTTGAGATGACACCATATGGTTTGGCAGAAACCTAAGATGTCATTTCTTAGAGTTTGGAAATTCGATGCTTATGTCTAATGAGCTCGAACCCAAAGTGGAAAGGTGCATCTTCATAGAATACCCTAAGAATAGTTGGGTATACCTTCTATCTTAGATCTGGGGGCAAAGTATTTATCGCTAAAATGGGCCATTTCTCGAGAAAGAGTTCCTGTCGAAAGAATTGAGTGGGAGGATTATATAACTTGATGAGGTTGTTGAACCTTTGTTTCAACCAGAGAGTAGCACAGCGCAGAAAGATGTTTCTGTGTAGCCTATGTCAGTTGAAGAGGAAGTTAATGATGATGATCATGAAGCTTCGGGTCAAGTTACTATTGAACCTCGTAGGTCAACAAGGACGCGTACTACTCCTGAGTGGTATGACAACCCTGTATTAGAGGTCATGTTCTTGGACAACGATGAACCTACGAGCTATGGAGAAGCGATGATGGGCCCGGATTCCAACAAATGGCTAGGAGCCATGAAATCCGAGAAAGGATCCATGTATGAAAGCCAAGTATGGACTTTTGTAGACTTTCCCGTTGAACGGCAGGCCGTTGAGTACAAATGGATTTTAAGATGAAGACATACGCTAATGGTGAATTTCACCATTTATAAAGCTCGACTTGTCGAAAAGAAGTTTTCGCCAAGTTCAAGGAATTGACTATGATGAGACTTGGTCAATGTTAGCGATGCTAAAGTCTGCTGGAATTATGTTATCAGTTGCTGCTTTTTTCAATTATGAACTCTGCCAGATGGATGTCAAAACATCGTTTCCTTCCTTGACGAAAGGTTCTATGAGATACAACGAGAAGGTTTTGTCAGTCCTAAGGATGATAAAAGGTGTGCGAGCTCTAGTGATCCTTCTATGTGCTGCAGGAAGCATCTCGGAGTCGGAATATATGCTTTGATGAGGTGATCAAAGGTTTTGGGTTTATACAAAGTTTATGAGAAACTTGTGTTTACAATAAAGTGAGTGGGAGCACTATAGAATTTCTGATAAGCATATGTGGATGGCATATTGTTTATTGGAAATGATGTAGAATTTCTGGATAGCATAAAGGGTTGTTTGAAAAGGAGTTTTTCAAAGGAAAACATGAATGAAGCTATATAGGTAGATTAAGATGTCTCATAAAACTTTCAATGAGTACATACCTTGACAAGATTTTGAAGGAGTTCAAAATGGATCAGTCAAAGAAAGAGTTATTGCCTAATTTGTAAGGTGTTGAGTCGAGTGAGACTCAAAGCTCGACCACGGAAGAAAAAAGAGAAAGGACGAAGGTCGTCCCCTATGCCTTATCCATAGGCTCTATATAGTATGCCATGCTGTGTACTGCACCTGTGTGTGCCTTGCCATGAGTCTTTCAAGGGGTACAAGAGTGATCCAGGAGTGAATCACTGGGCAGCGGTCAAGATTATCCTTAGTAAATAGAGGACTAAGGAAATATTTCTTGATTATGGACGTGATAAAGAGTTTGTCGTAATGGGTTACATCGATACAAGCTTTAACACCAATCCGGATGACTCTGAGCAATCCGGATACGTATAGTGGAGCAACCATTTGGAATAGCTCCAAGTGGAGTGTCTACACTATGACATAGAGATTTGCAAGGTACACGCGGATCTGAATGTCACAGACCCGTTGACTAAAGACCTCTCTCACATGCAAAGCATGATTGAACCCCAGAACTCATTGGGTGTTAGATTCGTAACAATGTAAATCACATGGTTATGTGAACTAGATTATTGACTCTAGTGCAAGTGTGAGACTGTTGGAAATATGCCCTAGAGGCAATAATATATTGGTTATTATTGTATTTCCTTGTTCGTGATAATCATTTATCATCCATGCTATAATTGTATTGATTGGAAACTCAAATTCATGTGTGGGTACATAGACAACACTCTGTCCCTAGTATGCCTCTAGTTAACTAGTTCGTTCATCAAAGAGGGTCAAGGTTTCCTGGCCATAGACATGAGATGTCATTTGGTAACGGGATCAAATCATTAGGAGAATGATGTGATGGACAAGACCCAAACTGTAACATATCATATGATCAAGTCGGTTTCTTGCTATAGCTTTTTGCATGTCAAGTATCTGTTCCTATGACCATGAGATTGTTGGGAACGTTGCACGGGAAACAAAAAAATTCCTACGCATACGCAAGATCTATCCAAGGTGATGAGTATCTATGAGAGGGAGAGTGGATCTATATAACCTTGTAGATTGCTAAGCGAAAGCGTTAAGAAACGTGATTGATGTAGTCGAACATCTTCACGATCCAATCACTAGTCGTCCCACGATCTCATCACGAGCCGTCTGGTGATCCCATCATGTTCCTTCCGATCTAGCACCAAACGGACAGCTCCTCTGTGTTCAACACACGTGCAGCTTGATGATGCCTTCCCCTCCGCGATCCAGCAATCGATGGTGAAGTAGTAGATTAGTTCTAGCAGCACAACGACGTGGTGACAGGGGTGGTGACGAAAAATCTCCGCAAGGCCTCGCCAAGCACAATAGAAACTATGAGGGAGGATAAACTAGAGGGACGGGCTTGCCGGCACATGGCTTGGGAAAACTTGATGTGTTCTAGGTGCTAGCCCCGCCCCATTATTTATATGCTGAGCCCTGGGGTCGAAACTTGGAGAAATATCCTCCTCAAGGTCGGTTTGCCCGCAAGGCAAGTGTCCTCCTCGGACTCTAGGAGCAGACGCCAGGGTCCTCGGCATCTGGCCCCAATTGCCAGGGTCCGTGCTGTCTGGCCCCTGGCCTCCAGAAAACTCCTTTTGCACCTTCCTTAAGCCTCATGGGCTTTACCCCTTGGCCCAAATAAAGTGTTCTCGTACCCGTGAACATTTCGGGAAATATCCGAAACTCTTTCCGGTGAATTTCGAAACTCTTCCGGAGACCAAACACTATTATCCCCTATATCAATCTTTACCTGTGGACTATTCCGGAGCTCCTCGTCATGTCCAGGATCTCATCTAGGACTCCAAACAACCTTCGGTCACCAACATAACAACTCAACTATATTTATATCATCACCAAACGTTAAGTGCGTAGACTGTGCGGGTTTGAGAACTATGCAGACATGACCGAGATACCTCTATGGTCAATAACCAATAGCGCGACCTGGATGCCCATATTGGCTCCTACATATTATACGAAGATATTTATCAGTTGAACCTCCATGTCAAGGATTCAGTTAATCCTGTATCATGTTCCCTTTGTTATTCGTTATGTTACTTGCCCGAGATTCGATCGTCGACATCTCTATACCTAGTTCAATCTCGTTACCGGCAAGTCTCTTTACTCATTCCGTAATACAACATCCCGTGGCTAACACATTAGTCACTTTGCTTGCAAGGCTTGTTGTGATGTTGTATTACCGAGTGTGCCCCGAGATACCTCTCCGTCACACGGAGTAACAAATCCCAGTCTTGATCCATGCCAACCCAACAGACACCCTCGAAGACACCTGTAGAGAACCTTGATCCCACGTCGCAATGTTTGATACACACAAGGTACTCCTCCGGTGTCAGTGAGTTGCATGATCTCATGGTCATAGGACCACATACTTGACATGCAGAAAACTATAGCAATAAAATGACACGATCATATGCTATGTTTATAGTTTGGGTCATATCCATCACATCATTCTCCTAATGATGTGATCCCGTTATCAAATGACATCTCATGTCTATGGCCAGGAAACCTTGACCATCTTTGATCAACGAACTAGTTAACTAGAGGCATACTAGGGACACGATGTTGTCTATGTACCCACACATATATTTGAGTTTCCAATCAATACAATTATAGCATGGATAATAAACGATTATCATGAACAAGGAAATATAATAATAACCAACTTATTATTGCCTCTAGGGCATATTTCCAACAGAGATCATGCAACCCACTGACACCGGAGGAGTACCTTATGTATATCAAATGTCGCAGCGTAACTGGGTGACTATAAATGTGCTATAAAGGTATCTCCGAGGGTGTCTGTTGGGTTGGCATCGACCAAGACTGGGATTTGTTTCTCCGTGTGACGGAGAGGTATCTTAGGGTCCACTCGGTAATACAACATCACAATAAGCCTTGCAAGCAATGTGACTAAGTGTTATCCACGGGATCTTGTATTATGGAACAAGTAAAGAGACTTGCTGGTAACGAGATTGAAGTAGGTATAGAGATACCGACTATCGAATCTCGAGCAAGTAACATACCGATGAACAAAGGGAACAACATATGAGATTAACTGAATCCTTGACATAGAGGTTCAACCAATAAAGATCTTCTTAGAATATGTAGGAACCAATATGGGCATCCAGGTCCTGCTATTGGTTATTGACCGTAGAGGTGTCTCGGTCATGTCTGCATAGTTCTCGAATCCACATGGTCTGCACACTTAAGGTTCGGTGATGTTTCGACAGCATAGAGTTATGTATGGTGGTGATCGAAGATTTTTCGGAGTTCCGGATGAGATCAGACGTCACAAGGAGTTTCGGAATGGTGCAGAGACGAAGATTGATATATAGGAAGTTCGTGTTTGGACTCCGGAAAAGTTTCAAGCATTACCGAAAGTGTACCGGGAGTGACGAATGGGTTCCGGGGGTCCACCAAGTGGACCAACCACCCCCTAAGGTGACCACATGGGCTATAGGGTGGCGCACCAGCCCTTGGTAGGCTGGGCGGCCATCCCAAAGGGCCCATCCGGTTGAAAGGTGGAAAGTCCAAAGGTGGAGGACGTTTCCAAGTGGGAGAAGGAGTCCTACTCCTACTAGGATTGGAGGAGGACTCCTCCTCTCCACCTTCGTCCGACACAAGGGCTGGCCCCATGGGGTCCAAGCCTCCTCCCTCCCTCCTCCTATATATACTAGAGGTATTGAGGGGTTTTCGACACAGAAAATCAGCCACGTGCTACCCTTTACCTCTATATCGTAGTTCTTCCTCTAGATTGTTTCAGCGGTGCTTAGGCGAAGGCCTGCTAGAATAGTTCCACCACCATTGCCGCCATGCTGTTGCGCTGCCCAAGAACTCATCTACCTCTTCGCCCTCTCTTGCTGGATCAAGAAGGCGAAGATAGTCATCGAGTTGTACGTGTGCTGAACGCGGAGGTGCCATCCGTTTGGTGCTAGATCGGGACGAATCGTGATTGGATCGCTGGACGCTCGTGATTTGGATCACAAAGACGTTCGACTACATAAACCGCATTTCTTAACGCTTCCCGCTTAGCGATCTAAAAGGTATGTATATCCACTCTCCCCCTCATAGATGCTCATCCCCATGGATAGATCATGCGTGTGCGTAGGATTTTTTTGTTTCCCATGCAATGTTCCCCTACAAAGGTAATTTGTAACGAGCAAGTAACGATAAAAATAGGTAAGGTGCACCAAGGTAGCCCAATCCTTTTGTGGCAAAGGACTGGCCAATAGTATCTCTTATGCCGAGCAAAGTGTTCTTGAGGGTACACAGGAATTTCATCTAGTCACTTTCGTCATGTTGGTTTGATTTTTGTTCGTTACTTTGATAATTTGATATGTGGGTGGACCGGTGCTAAGGTGCTGTTATTACTTGAACTAACAACCTACTTATGATTAACCCCCTCACAAGCATTCGTAACTATGAGAAAAGTATTAAGACAAAGTCTAACCATAGCATTAAACATGTGGACCCAAATCAGCCCGTTACGAAGTAGCGCACAAACTACGGTTTAAGCTTATGTCACTCTCGCAACCCATCATCCAATAACTACCCCACAATGCATTCCCTTAGGCCCAAGGATGGTGAAGTGTCATGTATTCTACGTTCACATGACACCAATAAGGGAATCACAACATACATATCATCAAAATATCGAACACATATCAAATTTACATGAGTACTTGCAACACGACTTCTCCCGTGACCTCAAGAATGAAAGTAACTACACACAAATAATATGCATGCTCAAAATCAAAGGTGTATTGAATAGAATAATGGATCTGAACATATAATCTTCCACCAAATAAACCATATAGTAATCAACTACACAAGGTAATGAACACTACTAGTCACCCACATGTACCAATCTGAGGTTCCGGTACAAAGATTGAACATCAGCTATGAACTAGGGTCTTAGAGGAGATGGTGATGTTGAAGATGTTGATGAAGAATGGCCTCGCCAAGATGAGAGGGTTGTTGGTGATGACGATGGCTTTGATTCCCCCTCCGAGAGGGAAGTTCCCATGGCGGAATCGCTCCGCCGGAGGGCAAAAGTGCTCCTACCCAAGTTCCGCCTCAAGGCGATGGCGCTTCATCCCGAAAGTCCTCCTCTAAAGTTTTCTAGTTTTTTTGGGACTATATACAAGAAGATGGGCTCCGGAGGTGGGCCTGGGTGCCCACACTCCACTAAGGCGCGGGTAGGGGGTAGGCGTGCCCTGGTTGAGGGTGGCCACCTGGTGGCCCCCCTCCGGTAGTTCTTTGCTCCAAATGTTTTTATTTAATATATAAAAATTCTCCGTGACTTTTTAGCTTCATTGGATTTGTGTATAATAGGTATCTCTAACGTGCTTTTTCGGGGTGCTGAATTCCAATTGTCGACATTCTCCCTCTTGATGTCAACCTTGCAGATTATGAGAGAAAAGGCATTAGAGTTACTTCCCAAAGCATTATTATGCATAAAGACAATATAAATAACAATAATAAAACATGATGCAAAATGGACATATCACTATGCACTGGGTCATCGCCCGACTTTGTCCAAAGGATTGCATGCCTTGTCGACAAACTTGTACAAAAGAGGTTGTCGGGCGGCCCGAAAACCGTGCCTCATGGGTAGAACTTGCGAAGATGCTCAATATTCCACGAGTTTTGCACCTGGGTGCCTTCTTTGGTCTCCGGGCAGACTGGACCAAGCCTGGTAACTTGTACTACACGGTAAGGGCCTTCCCACTTCAGCGTCAACTTGTTTGATCCCTTCGCGGTCTAAACCCGTCAAAGAACAAGGTCGCTTTCGTTAATGCTCCCGGCGTGCACCATGCGGCTATGATAGCGGAGCAATGCTTGCTGGTACCGGGTGGCATGCAGTGCGGCTGTCACGCCCAAGATGCACGCCTATCCATTTAAGGCACGAGGGTCTCGCAAGGGATATAGGCGCATCTTGCCGTTAGCAAGAATAGTATCATCAGAACATACAATACTGAATGAGAAGAGTATACAAGTTGTCTTACACTCGCCACATGCTAACTTACAATGTCACTCAAATCACAACATCAAGTTGAACACCCTGTCCGACTATGGACGAAATCAAATGATAAAAGAAGTTGCAAATGATACTATCAAGCTATCCCAAAGATCACGACCAGGTCCTCTACTCATCCGGATACGTCACGTACATCCTGCCTCTTTCCTCGTCATACTCCCACTGGAGCTGGGTAAGATCATCCTGCACGAACTCATCTGAACCTGTACCTGGAGTGTTGTAGTAAACTGTGAGCCACAGAGGACTCAGCTATCATGTGCCCAGGTACCGAGACTATTCAAGCTTAAAGGTTGGGATGGGGTAAGTGTTTAGTTTGCAGCAGCACTAAGCATATATGGTGGCTAGCTTACACAACATGAAATAAATATGAGTGGCCTACGAAGAACGATCCTGAACACTTACTTACGTCAATCATAACCCCATCGTGTTCTCTCTCGGTTCATGTTCACGAGCAGAGACGATCACGGTTACTCACACAGTTGGTGTATTTTAGTTAGAGTTTACTTAAAGTTTGGTATAACCGGGTGTTAAACAAATATCGAAGTTGCCACATAACCGTGGGCATGGCTTTCCGAAAGATTTAACCCTGCAGGGGTGTTCCAACTAATCCATTACAAAATTAACCACACTCCATGGGAATGCCTCGATCGCGGATCTCGCGATCATCATAGGTAATTCCAAAAGAATTCCAACACCTTGAGTAACCCGAAGAAAGATAGACTCCACACGCAAGACACTCGATAAGGTAAAACAAATCCAGCAAGACCACCTGACGTGTCAACGAACCTGATAAGAGCCGCGTATCTTGTTCTCAGTACAAGACAGATGGGACTAGCCACGGGAAAAACCAACCCTCAAGTTGCCTCGAGGCGGCCCCATAGGCAGCCCATTTTGGACCAGCACTCATGAGGAGCACTGGCCCGGGGGTTGATTAAATTATCCACGGGTTTGCAAGACCCTATGCAATTTTCTTAAGTTGTTAAGAAAATGTAGTACCAATGTTGGGTCTTTCCGGACAAGTTTTAATCTCAAGCGAATAAACAAGGGGGTCCCCATAACAACCCCGAGCATGTTAGGAGCGCAAAGTATGGAAAACATAACACCGGTAACAAGGAACTAATGGTGGTAATAGCGGAACAAATCACTTGGCAAAAGGCCAAGCCTTCCACCAATACCAAGATATATACGTGCATTAAATTAAATAACTGAATTTATTGTGATATCCAAATCCATGTTATCACATGGAACAACCTACACCTACAACTAAGAACGCTATAAGAGGGGCTGAGCAACGGTAACTTAGCCAATCCAAGGTTTGCTAGGATGTGGAGGTTAGAGGCCGTCATGGCAACATGGGGATGATATCAAGTGGTAGGCAGCGCAATTGTAATGATAAGAGCGAGAAACTAGCAAGCGAAAATAGTATCGGGATCCGGGTACGATCATCTTGCCTGTTGGTTCTTCAGCAAAACAAGTAGCGGGATCCTCGTAGTGGTACTCTCCTGGTTCCTCATACTCAGAATCAACACTCGCATCTACACAACACAAACAGCAACAATAAACATCCAACCAAGGTGCAATGCACAATCAAAATGACGCATGATCATTTATGAAGAATTATAACATGGCAACCACAAGCTAGTCATGTTTCACATGCAAGTTTGTATATTAGTGAATCTGGACAGAACCTCATATTAAGTTATTTATACATGCATGAACATGGCAAATATGGATGCAGCATGCAAAATCGATAGAAATGCATATAAAGATAGCAAGAAACGGAGTTATGGTTCTCACGGTACGCTCATGACAAGGTACGGAGGCAATATCACAAGATCACCAAGACATGGGCTGATTCTTGGCATTCCAAGGCCTCCACTGGATAGGTGATGAAAAATCAATCACAATAGACTCAAGAATCAATCAATTCCATGGAGCAGAGCTCCCACAATCCACAAAACAATAAAACAGTAAATCTGCCACTAAACAGCAACATAGCAACTTCTATAGCTCACCTCTGGAGCTACAGGAAGCCTACAGCCACAAACAAGACATGTACAGAATCTAATCAACACACGCAACAACTCATCCAATTACAACACCAGAAAAGGAGCCACACATCAATAAGCAAGAAGCAATCAAGTTGCCATGATGAATCAGTTTTCTAGGACTTAGTGAAAATTCCAGTTATCTGGAATCTGCGATTATAAAGTAGCAAGTTGACAGCAGTAGCTACATATTCTAGAAAGCTCCTATTGACATGAAAATTAACAGGATGGTATAAGGCAATATGTACTACAAATAACTAGCACTGATCATGCCCAAGGTCCAAACACATCACTAGCTACAACCAACTCTACATGGCAAAGCAATAACAGCAGTTCTCCCAGACTTTTGTCATTTTCAAGCTAGCTGAACAGAAACATAAAGTTGCTTCCTAAACAGCATGGTTCCCACTCATCTGATGACTTAGCACAAATAACAAAAATACTGGGACATTACCAGAAACTTTAACTAACAAACTCAAGTTGTCAAGAACTTAATTGCATGCATGAATTAAATCATAATAAAAAGACAGAAGGGCATCACAGCATAAAAATGCAGTTTTGTCAAGTTGCCCCAAAGTCAAATCTGACTTCACAGATACATTCATGGGTTGATTCTACCCCAAATTCATTACTCATACCCCTATACTTTCTTGGAGCAATAGGGAGAAAGGCTAGGTCGAAATTTGACCCTTTAAGTCATGGGTGACTTAAGTCACTTATGCATATGAATGGAAATGGCACAAAATGGCATGAACTCAATTAACACATGTTGGAAATGGTTAAATGGCATCCTATGGGCATGATATCATGTCATAGCATCAACCGCAAGGATGAAACCAACTAGAAGTGAATCTATGCTCATATGCACAAAAGAGAGAACCCTACACATGGAGCTACTCCTACACATACACATCACTCCAAAGTGAGTGGATTTGGAGCACACACACACAACCACTAGCAAAGCACTCCCAAGCATGAGTGCATCTAGGCACACATGCATTTCATACATGTATGCCCACATACACACACACCTACGCATTACACTCACTCACACCCAAGAACACACACATATATGGGTGTGCAAAGAGCACACACACACATTTGTCATGCATGGTGCACCACACACCCACATGCACACACAAGCACACATGTAGGTATGTATGCATAGCATACACACACATGTGCACCCATGCATATGTGCAACACACACACTCTCATGACAAGAAACACACACACACAACATACATACCTCTCTCATGTAGGGGTATGCATCACCAAGACACATACACACACACAAGCACCACAAGAACACCCACACAACCACATGGAGACACACACCTCTCACCATGCCACCTACACACATGTGTCTATGCCCAAGCACACACACACACACAAACATGTTCATATGCACTACACATACACACACAGATCATGGCAAAAGAAAAAAACAAAACACACACACATATATATATATAAGCAAGGGAAAGAGAAAACAAAGAAGATAAGAAAAAAAAACAAAAAAAAGAAAAGGGGAGGTTCGGGGTCGAACCCCTGACCTCCTGGTCACCGGACGAGCCGGCCACCACCGCGCTACGGCGCTGACACTTAACAGGGAAGGGGATCGAGCTGTCTAATACACACACACATGCTGTCTACTGACGAAACTGAAGAAAGGCAGAGCAACGGCGATAGGCGACAATGGCGGGGCGACGGCGATTCCCGGCGATGCAAGGCGTCTCTGGCAACGGGGAGCGGCGGAATCGAAATAGGAAACTACGGGGGCTCCATCCCTCACCTCATCTCGCGGCGAGGGGGACCGGAGGCGAGCCCAAGCTCGGAGCTTTCAAGTGGCGGCGACGGCACTACGGCGACGAATCCTACGAATTACGACGAGGAAAAGTGGCAGCGAGGACGGGATGCTCACCGAGGGGCTCACAGATACACGGGGACGTGATCGACGGCGACGAAGGGGAAGGAGAGGCGGAGACGATGCGCATGGAGAGGAAGAAGGTTCGGCGATGCTCCGACGACAAGAAGGAAGGAGAAGAAGGCCTCCCGAGGCCTTCTAGAACCGGGAACGAGACGCGGACGACAGCGGCGAGCGTGACGCCATCACCAGCGGGGACGAGGCCATCGGAGGCGACGACGACGACGAGCACCACTCCTCTACACTTCTTTGAAGCTTACGTGCGCCTCGACAGACAAGGGGAGGAAGGAGGAAGAAGAAGAGGGGGTGAGGAGCTGCGATGACGGAGGGAGGAAGAAGAAACCCTAGTGGAGCGGAACGGACGCCGGGGGAGGCTATATAGCCCCAGGCTGACGGCGACGGCGACGAAAAGCGACGGCGACGCACGCGCTCTCTCTGAAGCTCGCTAACGGAGAAGGAGACGGGAGCAGGTGGCCGTTGTGTCCAGCTGGGCTTGGCCGCGGCCCACTGTCCCTCTCACATGCACATATCAATAAAACAGAGAATAAAAGGGTTTTTCCCCATTTAATAAAACCAGTCACAAACAAGATAATCTCCAGAGCAATTTAAAAGGGTTTTGAGCAAAACAAAAATAATTCTAAGGAGGAAATAATGTACACCTTTTATTAAAAATATTAAGTTGAATTATAAAACAAGTAATTCATTTAATATTTAAAATGACAGCTCCTATTAATTTAAAACACAATTCAAACCAACCCCAAACAATAAATCGAACATACTCCCATTTCACAAAACATATGGGCCCCTCATGAACATTTTTTAAACAATTTTAAAATAACTTAAATCTGAAGATAAATAAATATAGGAGAAAAGGGGTTTTGGAGGGGGGATATTGCAAAGGAAAAGAGAGGGGGGAAAGAATAGGTTGCACCCATGGATCAAACCACTCACAAACATCTCACCATCACAAAACCGCACCTCACCACCATACATCATAGCAAGCACAAGAAAAACCAACATGGCACATAAACATGAAATGAGAATGATGCATGATGATGCATGAATGCAAACACATTTATGGCAATGAGCAACATACATCTCATAGCTCATGACACAAGGTTCATACATGGGGTTACATGCCAAATAAGGTAGGGGCAGCACTTGGGCTGTCACAACAGCCAGGAGACGATCTTCCTTGAAGAGCATGGCATCATCTTGCCACAGTTGCTCTTGCCAGTGCTCGTCAAAGGCCTGCACTCTTGGTGATCTGTATGTGAGTTCCATTGGTATCGCCTCTTCTACACCATCGACTAGGGAGAAGGGCATCTCGCCGGTTGCTCAATTTGGTATCGTCCTAATCGACCAAAGAACTGTCGGTAGTTCATCAATCCAAAGCCTTCCGTGCTTGCGTGGCTCATCAAAAGTTCTCGTTTAGAGGCCTCAAAACACTTTAGCATTTTCCCTTTCTACTTGGCCGTTGCTCCTAGGGTAAGCAACAGACGCAAATCAGACCTTGGCGCTGATGTTTTGGCAGTACTACATGAAGTTGTTACTGGTGAATTGCGTGCTATTGTCGATGATGATCCTGTTGGGGACACTATCAGAATCGGGTGGCCGGGGACCCAAAGAGGTTCTAACTCTAGGGTGTGTTGATTCCTCCTCCCTAGTCTACCCCGCAACCTCACGACAATGCTCCAGCGTGCTTGAGATAAGGAAGAAGAACATTGGCCACAGTAATTTACCTAGGTTCTGGCCACCTTGTGGTGTAAAACCCTACTCCTGCTTATCTGGATTGCTTGAGGGTGAGAAGGAGTACAAATGTGGGTTCTGGCCCGGTTCGGGTCGATCCCCTTCTATGGCGACAACCTTCCCTATCTTCTACTGGCCCTGGTCCTCTTCCCCCCAAAACACAAGATTGGAAGGGTTTCCACAATGACCAGTTTGAAGGGGGGCAGGACTGCAGATTATCCTAACAAAAGTAGTCAATGCCTAAAAAAGCCTCCTACCGTGACGCACTGGTGGGCTCAGGGATGACCTCCATCCTGGTGAGCCCCCAGCCTTAGTCTTCTTGCACCAAACGGGAAACCTGTGGAGGTTGCTTTGGGAACTGGCGAGCTGACCCTGCTCCTTTTGCATAGAAGAGGAAAGGCTCCTCATCCGTGCCTGTTGGCATGGCTCCTGGCGCCACTCGGCATGTCGCACATCGTCCACGTGAAGAGGAGGATCGTACGACCTGCTGGACAACCCTTGATTAGTCCGCCCCGCGAAGGCCTCGGGGGAAGCCTCAGGAGGCAACCTCGTGAGGGGGCTTCAAGAGGCTCCTGATGATGCTTGATGGTGTGCGCCTCGTGAGGCGGGGGCCCTCGCGAGGGTATTCCTCATGAAGTCCAATGGTGGGTTGTGCTTAGCCCATGGTATGCGCCGCGTCTTGGGCCACACGCAGACGGGCCTGGGTACCTCTAGTCCCACTGGCCCAATAGTAGCCCCCAAGCCTATGAAATTCATGATACTGCTAGTTGGAGGGACGAAATGGCACGGGCCCCAACTGCCTACAGGTTGGGCGCGACGTGTGGCGCACGATGGGGCGTGGGACACCCTCACTTCCCCATGATGCCTTGGCAACTACCTTGGCTAGCATAAAGTGTGCGCACGGAGCGGGGCCATCATTTCTCTTCCTTGCCTTGCATCCGTCCTTCTACATCTTCCTTCTCACGCAGACTAACTCTCTTTCTCCGTACCTCCCTCGCCTTCCACCCCACTGCATCGCCATGGTGCCCCCTTGTAGGTGAAGCCGGCGGTGCTAGAGCCCACCCTGGGCAGGTCTACTATGCTCAACCTCGAAGGGCTCGATAGGGTCCTCACATTGATCGCAGCCAATTATAATGAGTGGGGGGCGACCAAGGTCTGATCGGCCTCACGGCCTCTTGCCGAACTGGATGCCACCATAGTCGCCATGAATCTTCCCGCGCTCTTCTCCGGTTTATTGCCCCCATTCTCGGATTTCTTCAACGTCGTGCTCTCGCATTACCAGATTCATGTGCTGCACTTCGAGCCGAAATTCGTTCTCCTCCTTTCATCCTTCACCTTTCTAGGCGAGGTCTTCCTAGGTGTAGCCCCCTCGGTGGTGCTGCTTCGACATTTCTTCCGCCTTCTGCTAACCGTAGCCAACCAGTGCTCTGGCTGCATGTCACTCCATGTCATGGGCGCTACAATGGGCGAATGCATTGACGTGAAGATCAACCATGAAGCGAAGGGCTTAAGGCGGCAGTGGGTGTATGTGGAAGCGGCCGAGTACAACCCCTGCTGTTGACTCCGTCGTCCCTAACAATGCCGAGCTCTGGATGGGGCCATGAGAGGCTCGACAACTCGATGCTATCGTGAGTAATGAAGAGACTAGCCAATCTCAGGGTAGTGGGAGTGAGAACGATGATGGTCGTGAGGAAATTCCTCAACAAGTGGATCGCCCCCCTTCAATGCCATCCATGCTCCGTGCAGGCCGCCTGTTGCCCAACGTGCTAGGCGGTGTGCTCAAAACCAAGACCGGTGAACAAGCTGGCAAACTTTCCCAGCAAGGGCTTCCCCTGTACAACTATATGAACAAGGAGGCCTTCGCCGGGGGAATGCCCCACTTAGATCAATGCAGACTACTCCTAGAGTGCCACGAGGGGCCTCGGGACAACCCTTTGCTAGTGACCCCTGAGCCAGAGGGCCTAGGAAGCTTGAAGCCACCAACTGAAGCAGTGGGAGGCAGGTATTGGAGCAAATAACTACCAGAGGGGGCACCTAGTGAGCACAAGACACCAGGGCACGCCAGCCCCCCAGGAGCGCCCTGGTGGGTTGTGCTCAGCACGGCCTAGCTCCGGTGCCCATCTTCTGGTATTTAAGGTCTTTTGACCTAGAAAAATAAGGAGAGGAATTTCGGGATGGTACGCCAACGTCTCAAGGCGGAACTCGGGCAGGAGCACTTTTGCCCTCCGGTGGAGCGATTTTGCCGGGGGAACTTTCCTCCCGAAGGGGGAAAATCGAAGCCATTGTCATCGCCAACAAGCCACTCATCTTTGGGAGGCCAATCTTCATTGACATCTTCAACAATACCATCTCATCTCGAACCCTAGTTCATCTCTTGTGCTCAATCTTTGTACCGAAACCTCAGATTGGTACATGTGGGTGATTAGTAGTGTCGATTACATCTTGTAGGTGACTACTATATGGTTTATTTGGTGGAAGATTATATGTTCAGATCCATTATGCTAGTCAATACCCCTCTGATCTTGATCATGAATATTATTTGTGAGTAGTTACCTTTGTTCTTGAGATCATGGGAGTAGTCATGTTGCAAGTAATCATGTGAATTTGATATGTGTTCGATATTTTGATGACTTGTATGTTGTGATTCCCTTAGTGGTGTCACGTGAACGTCGACTACATGACACTTCACCATCCTTGGGCCTAAGGGAATGCTTTGTGGAGTAGTTATTGGATGATGTGTTGCTAGAGTGATAGAAGCTTAAACCCTAGTTTATGCACTACTTTGTAAGGGGCTGATTTGGATCCACATGTTTAATGCTATGGTTAGATTTTATCTTAATATTTTTATCGTAGTTGCGGATGCATGTCTAAGAGTATAGCAGCAGAAAATCAAGACAAGCACAAATAGTAGAGGGTAGGGTTAGAAGACCAAACACAATTGTTGACACGAAGATTTTTCCCGTGGTTCCGATAGGTGGCGCTGTCATACATCCATGTTTATGGAGTCTTCAACCCACGGAGGGTAACATTTTATGAGATTCCACAGAGGTCTCCACCCATAAGGGTCCACGAAGTAGCAACCTTGACTATTCCATAACGGCTTCCGTCCACGAAGGACTAGCCTCACTATGGGTAGTACTTCATGAAGTAGACGATCTCCTTGCCTGTAAAAACTTCTTTGTTCAACTCCACAACACGAAGTAGGAGGATCCCAAGAAACACCTAACCAATCTAGGAGGCACCACCCTCGAAAAGCTAATAGGCTTGATAATGATGGTGAACCCCTTGCTCTTGTGCTTCAAGATGGTAGACTCCTCAATAATAAATCACTCTCTCATAGATTTGGCTTGGTAGAAGATATTGATTGGTTGGAAAGCAACTTGGGGAGGCTAGAAATCAAGATCCATATGGTTGGAGTGGATGATCTTGATCGCAACACAAGGGTAGGTGGTTCTCTCTCACAAATTTGGATATGGGAAGTGGGGAATTGTTCTGAGTGCTTCTCTTGCGAGTGGGATGTGGTGGAGGGGTATATGTAGGCATCTCCAAAAATCCAACCGTTACAACATTATTGAGCAACCCGGTGACTCCAAAGTAAAACTCGATCGTACCGATTTGTTCAAAATGTTGCAACTTTAGGACTCTCGATGAGACCGATATATGATTCTCGGTAGTACGGTTATGAGTGGCCTAGGACAGTTTCCAAACTCGTTGAAACCAATTCATAAAATTGAGGAATTCCGATTTGATAAATTGGGACATCAGTAGGTTGGTCAGTGAAACTCGGTTGCACCAATATGGGAGTTGGTTCAACCGAAAATGTAGGGGTTGGCTGGGTTCACAACTCAGTGAGACCGATTCACTAAACTCGAAACTTCCGATTTTTGCAAACAAGACATCAAAAGAATTGTCATTAGAACTCGGTTGCACCGAAGTGGAACTTAGCTGTACTGAGATGTGGGACTTGGCTAGGGTTGTGTCTAGGATGAAAATCGGTAGGGACAAGTGGAGAAACTTGGTGTCATCGATTTTGCATGATAGGGTTTTAACAGAGTATTTTGTGGGAGAGCTTGTGGGTGTTTTTGGTGGCTAGCACTTGTGCACATGGAGGAATTTGTTCACCTACATTACTTCACCCCCTTTGAGAGTCTCCTTGCTTGAAGCTTTGCCAATCCATTCATTGCATCTTGGGGTCTCCTCACAATCTATAGCCATCCCATCAGTGAACTTTTCATGAAATATACTTAGTGGAACCATTAGTCCAATGAGATATATATGTTGTTATTAATTACCAAAACCACCAAGGGAGCGAACGTGCTTTCAATTATCCAAACACCATTGTACAGGTAAACCTCATAAATTCCTTGCCCTTTTGTCCAAATGGTTACATACTTGGACTTATCATGTAAATCATGATCTGCTTCTCCTTGGGAAAGATATACTCCTAATACTTGTGTATAAACACTTTTTCCTTTCTAGTGGTCTGATTAAGCTATTAATCACATTTTCCTCTCCATTGGTTTGTTTATCCTTTCTTGCTATTTATATCATCTAAGTCATAACAATTACCTGCTTAGGTAAACGCCTCGGTGTACAACTTTGTTAGTAATACCCTGTTACTATTGTTAATAATATTCCGGTAACCATAGGTGGACGAGAACTTTGCCTATTGGTCCACCTAATTTCTACGAGCACGAAAATGGTTCTATTCATCCCCCACCCTTGGTACCAACGTTGTTGCCAACATAACTGACAAGCTATCCTCTGACATGTCTTGCTACCATGACCATACAAGATGTCATCGCTCTTCCTAGTCTTAACCCACATGGTGGGCCCATAACCTATAGTTCCACAGGGTCGAGACTTGACTCTCTTGTACAAATTTAATACCAAAGTATCTTTTGCACTTGGATTTGTATTTAATTCCCAAGCCATCGTCGAAGGGATGGTCTATTATAGTATTAGACGCAATATTTATTTTTGTTTCTCCAAACCCTGTCACCTTCTGATTAGGCGTCAAATGATTTCCTATTCGTTTGAAACTTTTGTACCATCGCATATTGTTCTCGATGAATTCCCTAAGTTGCAGCTCGAGAAATAATTCATGTCTTCTTCCCTGAGTTCACTCTAAGATGCACAACTTTGTGGAGATACGATCTTCCAAAGTTTTCCCTCTTATCGCATTGGTAGGACAATGAAGATCCCGAATAAAGGATGACGACTTTATCATGACGCCCTTATGCAACGAATTGAAGACATTAACATAATGGATCAATCTCTTCAATGAGAGCAGCAAGAACAAGAAGATATATTAGAATTTCGTAACTAGAACTTCCCCCCTTATACCACCTCCTAAAATCTCGGGACAAGATTTCTGATAGTGGAGGAGATTTGTAACACCCCTAGTGTCATGCTACAGTGACCTCTCACTAATGGTGCCATGTCATCAGGGTTAAGTAGGCCAAGTTGTCACTTGATAAAAATCAAAAATTCAAATATAAAATAAACTCAAATAAACGATTTCTTCAAACTGTAAAACTGAAATCTTAGTTTGGTTGCAAACAGTCACTAAGTAATTGACATGTAGGAACTAACATCATCTGTGTACTCGTAGCATTGAATCTGTAATTCTAGAAAATCATTAATACTTTCAAAAATTGATATAAAATAATTTGTAACTATGATTAAAATAATTCATATATGAAAATGATCAGAAAAGTATAACGGTTGCAAATAAGCTATCCCCATAGCTGTCACACCCGTCTAACATAATGAACATGGACATTTTGCATTAGGATCATCTGTTCACAATATGTGTGGAGCTCGGAAAATATTTTATCAGATATTTCCCCCCTTCTTTTAAAATGTTTAGGGATGCATTAGAGCATGCCACCCACACATCTTGCCATGCCATTGCGTTTGTGTTGCATTTGATTGCTCCGCTATTTGTTTGTTTCACCCTCCATTACTTTTTTCCGGTAGACCTCGAGACCGATGTTGATCCAGTGATCGACTACTTCACCGTTGAGGAACCGTATATGTCTGTAGAGCAACCAGGAAAGCAAAACCCTCTTGATCATTCCTATATTGCCCATTGTTTGTCTCTCATGCTTGCATTAGATTTTGCTACTATAGTAGTTAGTTCCTATTCTGATGCATAGCCTGATTGTGTAACCTGGCATTGTTACCTACATGTTATCCTATATGCTTAGTATAGTTTGTTTGGATAACCATTAGTGGTAACTTCCCCTTGTCCTTGTTGCTCCGCTTTATTATCGGAAGGTTCGACCTAGGGGATCGACGTGAAAAGATGGGACCCCTCACCACACCCCCCTTAGTTGTATGACTCTGTGGAGCTACTATCGAGTGCCGAGGGTGATGCCTCCTACCTCACTCCTGATGATATCTCTGTAGCGTAGCTAGCCTGTTGTGGGTTAATGAGGGTGATTCCTCTTACCCCACCTCCGACGATGCCTTTGTCGTGCAACCCCTCAAGCGTGAACTTATCGAGGGTTATTCCTGCAAGTTCACCTTGACGATTACCTCGAGAGGGAATCCATCGATGGGGATTCCTTGGATTCCCCCTTGATGACAAGGAAACATAGTTAGTTTTACCGGTTGCCCATTTTACAGGTATTATGCGACTGAAGTGACAGGCGGTACCACCCCGGTTGAGGTGGACCTGAGTTCTCGACAATCTCTTGTAGTTGGGTGGACCTGGAAGGTACCCGTGAAACAATTACGAAGCATTGCTGGTCATTCTTTGTCCTTCCCACAAGTCCTGGAGATGGGGCGACGGGACCATAGATCATGGATCATTGATCGTCACCACAGCTAACAAGACATTAATGGGTTTGGATATGTGATCTGAGTAGGCCTCTAGCCTGTTTCCCACTAACAACCATTCGAGAATCACTATGGACACTCTACACCGTACATACGCCCGACAACTCTTTAGACATCATAGTTGAGCGGCACGCGCCCGGGCGGCCGATACGTCTCCAACGTATCTATAATTTTTGATGATTTCATGCTGTTATATTATGTGTTTTGGATGTTTTATATGCACTAATATGCTATTTTATATTATTTTTGGGACTAACCTATTAATCTAGAGCCGAATGCTAGTTTATGTTTTTTCCTTGTTTTTGAGTTTTGCAGATATGTTATATCAAACTGAGTCCAAACGGAATAAAATCTTCGAAATAATTTTTTCTGGAAGGAAAGAGATCTACCAGACATGGAGTGCATGCCAGGGCACCTACCAGGAGGTCACAAGCCCTGGAGGCGCGGCCATCCCCTAGCCGCGCCTGGCAGGCTTTGTCGTTTCCTGACATGTCTCCTAACCCTATTCTTCATCCTATAAATACCCAAATATTCCCCCAACACCAAAAAAAAGCCACGCAAATATTTTTCCACCGATAGAAGCCTCCCTTCGCGAGAGATCCAATCTTGGAGCCTTTTCCGATAATCTCTCGGAGGGGGATCCGATCACGAAGGGCATCTACATCAACTCTAGTGCCCCTCCGATGATGCGGGTGTAGTCCACCACAGACCTACGTGTCCATATCTAGTAGCTAGATGGCTTCTTCTCTCTCTTTGAACTTCAATACCATGTTATTCATGATCTTCATGGAGATCTATCTAATGTAACACTCTTTTGCGGTGTGTTTGTCAAGATCCGATGAATTGTGGGTTTATGTTCAGATTATCCATGAATCTTATTTGAATCTTACCTGAATTCTTATATGCATGATTTCATATCTTTGCAAGTCTCTTCGAGTTATTGGTTTGGTTTGGCCAACTAGATGGTAATTCCTGCAATGGGAGAAGTGCTTAGTTTTGGTTTCAATCTTGTGGTGTCCTCACCTAGTAACAAAGTAGGGGTAGCGAGGCACGTATTGTATTGTTGCCATCAAGGGTAACAAGATGGGGTTTTCATCATTTTGAACCTAAGCAATACTATGAAAACCCCAGCTTTTTATCCTTGATCGCAACAATACAATACGTGCCTCGCTACCCCTACTTTGTCACTAGGTGAGGACACCGCAAGATTGAACCCAAAACTAAGCACTTCTCCCATTGCAAGAATTACCAATCTAGTTGGACAAACCAAACCAATAACTCAAGGAGACTTTCAAAGATATGAAATTATGCATATAAGAATTCAGGAAAGACTCAAATAATATTCATGGATAATCTGAACTTAAACCGTCAATTCACCGGAAAGGGCTCCAAGATTGGATCTCTCGGGAACCGAGTCTTCTGGCGGCGGAAAAGTGGTTTCGTGGCTCTCTTTGATAATGATGGAATATTTTGGAATTTATAGACCGAAGATTAGGGCTAGGAGAGCTGATGTGGGCCCACAAGCCTGGTAGGCACGCCTCTAGGGCTTGTAGCCTCATGGTGTCTCTTTTGCCTTTGTTCTCAAGTCTTCTAGTTTCCTTTCGTTCTAGAAAAAAAATCATTCCAAAGGTTTTATTCCGTTTGGACTCCAATGAATATTCCTTATCTGCAATTCTCAAAAAGAAGGAAAAAACAGAAACTGGCACTAGGCTCCAGATTAATAGGTTAGTCCAAAAAATAATATAAAATAGCATGGAACAATAAAAAATTATAGATACGTTGGACACGTATCAGCATCCCCAAGCTTAATTCTTGCTCGTCCTCGAGTAGGTAAATGATAAAAACTGAATTTTTGATGTGGAATGCTACCTAACATATTTATCCATGTAATATTCTTTATTGTGGCATTAATATTCAGATCCATAATATTCAAAACAATAGTCTAATATTGACATAAAAACAGTAATACTTCGAGCAAACCAACAAGGTAGTCGTGTCCTTTCTAAATAACATCGCCTTAGAAGGTTATCCCTACAAAATCATATGGTCTCGCTATGCTCCATCTTCCCCACACAAAATATCTAAATCATCCACAACCCAGATGAAAAAGTCAAGCAATTGTTTCACACTTTTGGTGTTCTCAAACCTTTTCAATTCTCACGCAATACAAGGGTGAGCCATGGATATAGCATTATAGGTGGAATAGAATATGGAGGAGGTGCAAGGAGAAAAAGGAGAAGATAGTCTCACATCAACTAGGCGAATCAACGAGCTATGGAGATGCCCATCAATAGATATCAATGTGAGTGAGTAGGGATTGCCATGCAACAAATACACTTAGAGCTATAAGTGTATGAAATCTCAAAAAGTAAACTAAGTGGTCGTGCAAGATGAATATCCACTAGTTATATGAAAGTGACAAAATAGAAGACTCTCTATCATGAAGATCATGGTGCTACTTTGAAGCAAAATTGTGGAAAAAGGTAGTAGCAATTGTCCCTTCTCTCTTTCTCTCTTTTTTGGTGGGATTCTTTGGCCTCTTTTATTTTTGGTAAAGTCCGGATACTCATCCCAACTTGTGAGGGAGTCATGGCTTCCATCATCCTTTTCTCTCACGGGACAATGATCTGTTAATGAAAAATCATCACAATTTTATTTACTTGTAACTCAAAAAAATTATAACTCGATACCTATGACAATGTATGACTCTATATGCAATATGAAGTGATGGTGCAAGTCATGAAAAACCACATGGTGGAAGTTGCATGGCAATATATCTCGGAATGGCTATAGAAATGCCATAATAGGTAGGTATGGTGGCTGTTTTGAGGAATATATGGTGGCTATTTTGAGGAAGGAGGGTTTGATGTACGGGAAAAATTTGCGTGGTACTAGAGAGGCTAGCAAAGATGGAAGGGTGAGAGTGCGTATAATCCATGGACTCAACATTAGTCATAAAGAACTCACATACTTATTGCAGAAGTCTATTAGTTATCAAACAAAGCATTAGACGCATGCTCCTAGGGGAGATGTTGGTAGAATTTAACCATTGCGCGCTCCCGACCCTCACACAAAGGTTGGCAATCATTTAACAAATCAAGCTCCGACTTCGTTGCATAACGGTTCACCATACATGCATGCTACGGGAATCACAAGCTTTAACACAAGTATCTCTTCCAATTCACATCTACTCATTAGCATGACTCTCATACTCTCATATTACCATCTCTATTATCTCAAAACTACATGCAAGGAATCAAACTTCTCATAGTATTCAATGCACTTAATATGAAAGTTTTTATTATATCCCTCTTGGATGCCCATTATATTAGGACTGAATTCATAACCTAAACAAATTACCATGATCTTTTTAAGAAACTCTCAAAATGATATAAGTGAGGTACTAGAGTTCAATAATTTCTATAAAATATAACACCACCATGCTCTAAAAAGATATAAGTGAAGCACTAGATCAACATTGCCTAGCTCAAAAGATATAAGTGAAGCACATAGAGTATTCTAATAAATTCACGATTCAGCATGTCTCTCTCAAAAGATGTGTTCAGAAAGGATGATTATGGCAAACTAAAAAGCAAAGAATCATATCATACAAGACGCTTCAAGCAAAACACATATCATGTGATGAATAAAAATATAGCCTCAAGTAAATTTACCGATGGATTGAAGACGAAAGAGGGGATGCCTTCCGGGGCATCCCCAAGCTTAGTCTTTCTGGTATCGTAGAATATGACTTGGGGTTCCTTGGGCATCCCCAAGCTTAGGATCTTGCCACTCTTTATTCCATAGTCCATTAAATCTTCACCCAAAACTTGAAAACTTCACAACACAAAACTCAACAGAAAACTCATGAGATCCGTTAGTATAAAAAGATAAATCACCACTTTACGTACTGTTGTGAACTCCTTCTTTAGTTGTATTTCTGTAATACCTACTGTATTCTAACTTTTCCATGACTCATAGCCCCCGATACGACTCATAGATACATCAAAATAAGCAAACAACACAAAGAAAACAGAATCTGTCAAAAACAGAACAATCTGTAGCAATCTGTAAACTTTGAGTACTTCTGGAACTTTAAAAATTCTTAAAAATTAGTAAAATCAGGGAAATTTGTATATCAATCTTGTGTAAAAATGTGAGATCAATTCGACCCTCTGAAAAAATTAGAAATTCCTGGACTTAGCGCAAAAGTTTCTGTTTTCCAGCAAGGTCGAATCAACAACTACCATAGATCACCCCAAAGGTTTTACTTGGCTCAAACACTAATTAAAACACCAAAAAAACATTACTACAGAAGTAATAATGTGAAAAATACATTAAAACAGAAGCAAAATACAGAAAACAAAATAAAATTGGGTTGCCTCCCAACAAGCGCTATTGTTTAACGCCCCTAGCTAGGCAAAACGTAATAGATCTAGGTATTGTCATCTTTGGTATTGGCAACTTTTGTGAGGACCTTCTCAAATCCAGGAGGTTCTTTCCTCATTCCCCCACTTGTAGGGGGAGGATCCATCTTGGTGTAAAAAATGTACAAACTCTTATTGCAAAGGGTAATCAAAGTATTCAAGTGATTAAGGTTCGCGTTAAGATGTTTGAGGGGTTCATGATATTGTTGTAACTCGATCAAGTGCTTATGTAAGTCACCTAATTTGTCGAGAACTTGAAATACCTCTTTAGAGAAAGCAAACACCTTTTTTGGCGGAGGCACCCCCAAAATCCCTTCTAAAACTTTATAGGCGGCGTTCATATCAAGCTCAATAAAATTTCCTTTTGAGGCGAAATCTAAAAGCTCCTTATGATGCAAAGCTAAACCAATGTAAAAACATCTAAGCAAAACATTTTCATCCCCTTTTAGATTGGAAATATGATAAGATTGCATTATCCTATACCAAGAATCCTTCAAAATTTCCCCTTGTTTTTGTTTGAAGTAGAAAAATTCAATGTGTGGTGACAAGGGGGATGTGGTGATGTTAGACATAGTTAAAGTAATCAAAAGGCAAGCGAAAGAAGGGCAAACAAAAACGCAAATATTTTTGGTATTTTCTGGAAAAAAATTAGAAGTGGGGGAGAGGAAAACGAGAGGCAAATGGAAAGTAATGTAAATGCAAGAGATGAGTTTGTGATGGGTACTTGGTAGGCTTGATGTGTATATACCCGGCAATGGCACTAGAAATCCTTCTTGCTACTTCTCGAGCAAGCGTTTGTTTCCCGTGAAGAGGAACGGTTTGATGCAACAAAGTAGATAAGTATTTCCCTTAGTTTTTGAGAACCATGGTATCAATCCAGTAGGAGATACAAGCGAGTCCCCAATAGATGTACCTGCACAAAGAATCAAACTCTTGCACCCAACGCTATAATTAAAGGGGTTGTCAATCCCTTCACGGTTACTTGCAAGGATGAAATCTAATAGAGATAGATATAATTGGATGCTTGAACGGAAAGTAAAACTAAAAGTAAAAGTAATTCAGAAAGTATTTGTGGTATTTTTGGTTTTAGATCTGAAAGTATATAATATGGAAAATAGATTCGAAGGCCATAGGTTTCACTAGATGGCTTCTCTCATGATGGCAAGTATTACGGTGGGTGAACAAATTACTGTCAAGCAATTGATAGAAAAGCAAAAAATTATGAAGATATCCAAGGCAATGGTTATGCATATAGGCATCACGTCCATGTCAAGTACACTGAAATGACTCTGCATCTACTACTATTACTCCACACATCGACCGACTCCTGCCTACTTCTAGAGTATTAAGTTCAAGAAGAACAGAGTAACGCATTAGGTAAGATGACATGATGTAGAGGGATAAACTCAAGCAATATGATGAAAACCCCATCTTTTTATCCTTGATGGCATGAATACAATACGTGCCTCGCTACCCCTACTTTGTCACTGGGTGAGGACACCGCAAGATTAAACCAAAAACTAAGCACTTCTCCCATTGCAAGAATTACCAATCTAGTTGGCCAAACCAAACCAATAACTCGAAGAGACTTGCAAAGATATGAAATCATCCATATAAGAATTCAGGAAAGACTCAAATAATATTCATGGATAATCTCAAGATAAACCCACAATTATCGGATCTCGACAAACACACCACAAAAGAGTATTACATCGGATAGATCTCCATGAAGATAGTGAAGAACATGCTATTGAAGAGCAAAGAGAGACAATAATCCATCTAGCTATTAGCTATGGACCCGTAGGTCTGTGGTGAACTACTCACGCATAATCTGAGGGGTAATGGATTTGATGTAGATGCCCTCCGGCAGATTACCAGAAAAGGCTCCAAGATTGGATCTCTCGGGAACTCAGGCTTCTGGCAGCGGAAAAGTGGTTTCGTGTCTCTCTCTGATAATGATGGAATATTTGGGAATTTACAGACCGAAGAGTAGGGTTGGGAGAGCTGTCGTGGGCCCAGAAGCCTACTGGGCGTGCCCTACCCCCCTGGGCTCGCCCCTAGGGCTTGTGGCCCCACGGTGGCTCTTCTGCCTTAGTTCTCAAGTCTTCTGGTTTCCTTTCGTTCCAGAAAAAATCATTCCGAAGGTTTTATTACGTTTGGACTCCGCTTAATATTCCTTATCTGCAATTCTGAAAAACAAGGAAAAAACAAAAACTGGCACTAGGCTCTAGATTAATAGGTTAGTCCCAAAAATAATATAAAATAGCATATTAATGCATGTAAAACATCCGAAATAGATAACATAATAGCATGGAACGATAAAAAATTAGGGATACATTGGAGACGTATCAAGCCACATCATCAACTTTCAACCCTTTCTGACTTAATCTCGTATTTTTCATGCACTTACTGATTTTTTAAGCTAAATGACCCTGAAATTGAAAATCACTACAAATGACCTCTGAAAAGGTTGAAAGTTGGAATGGTATCATCATTTCACCCACATAGCATATTTTATAAAAAGTTGAGAGGGTTATGGCAAAAACAGGATGCACTTCGTGTACAAAACGAACAATCTCTTTCGAAGTATCAAGGTTTTGGACGAAAACTCATCTGTTACAAAAGGTACTTCTTTTTTGAACTTATTTGAGCTGCAGACTTTTTGTGTGTTAAAAGTGAACCATTCAAAGACACATCATCAATTTTCAATCCTTTATGAGTTCATCTGGTATTTTTCATGCATTTACTGATTTTTCAAAGCTAAATGATCCTGAAATTGGAAAGCACTACAAATGAACTCTGAAAAGGTTGAAAGTTTGGCATGGTATCATCATTTCACCCACATAGCATGTTATAAAAAGTTGAGAGGGTTACGACAAAAACTAGATGCACTTCGTGTACAAAATGGACAATCTCTTTCGAAGTATCAGGGTTTCATACAAAAACTCATCTGTTACAAAAGGCATTTCTTTCTTCACATGTAACTGTAGTGATATTCTAGATCAAAGACATCATCATAATAGTTGTGGAGAGAAAGTCTTCACCTTTTCTTTGCTTGTGTCCTTTTCTTATTGCACCGTAACCATGGATAATCTTCATCGTTTAACAGGGTGCTTGGGTCAGCCTTGACTTTGAAGGGAGGAATTTCATGAAACTTTTCATAATCTTCAGACATGTCTATCTTGCCCTCCAATCCCACGATGTCTCTTTTTCCTGAAAGAACTATGTGGCACTTTGTCTCATCGTATGATGTATTCGCTTCCTTAACTTTTCTTTTTCTCGGTTTGATAGACATGTCCTTCACATAGAAAACCTCTGCCACATCATTGGCTAGGACGAATGGTTCGTCTATGTACCCAAGATTGTTTACATCCACTATTGTCATTCCGTACTGTGGGTCTACCTGTACCCCGCCTCCTGACATATAGACCCATTTGCACTGAAACAAAGGGACCTTAAAATCATGTCCATAGTCAAGTTCCCATATGTCCACTATGTCACAATAATATGTGTCCTTTCCCCTCTTGGTTGCTGCAGCAAAGCAGACACCGTTGTTTTGGTTGGTGCTCTTTTGATCTTGGGCGATCATGTAAAATGTAGTCTCATTTATCGCGTACCCTTTGTAAGTCAATACAGTCGAAGATGGTCCCTGGCCAACGAGTACAGCTCATCAGAAACAGTGTTGTCACCCATGAGACGTGTTTGCAACCAACTGACGAAAGTGTTGATGTGTTCACATGTAATCCAGTCGTCACACTGCTCCGGGTGTTTGGAGTGCAGAATATTCTTGTGTTCATCGACATACGGGGTCACCAAGGTAGAATTCTATAGAACCGTGTAGTGTGCTTGAGACAAAGAATGCCCGTCCCTACATATTATTGAGTCCACTCCTAGCGTGCCTTTTCCAGTAAGTCTCCCCTCATACCGAGATTGAGGGAGACCAATCTTCTTAAGGTCAGGAATGAAGTCAACACAAAACCCAATGACATCCTCTGTTCGATGGCCCATGGAGATGCTTCCTTCTGGCCTAGCGCGGTTACGGATATATTTCTTTAAGACTCCCATGAACCACTCAAAGGGGAACATATTGTGTAGAAATACAGCGCCTAGAACGACAATCTCGTCAACTAGATGAACTAGGACGTGCGTCATGATAATGAAGAAGGATGGTGGGAACACCATCTCGAAACTAACAAGACATTGCGCCACATCACTCCTTAACCTTGGTAGGATTTCTGGATCGATCACCTTCTGAGAGATTGCATTGAGGAATGCACATAGCTTCACAATGGCCAATCAAACGTTTTCCAGTAGAAGCCCCCTCAATGCAACCGGAAGCAGTTGCGTCATAATCACGTGGCAGACATGAAACTTTAGGTTTTGGAACTTTTTCTCTGCCATATTTATAATTCCCTTTATATTTGATGAGAAGCCAGATGGGACCTTCATACTAAACAAGCATTCAAAGAAGATTTCCTTCTCTTCTTTGGTAAGAGCGTATCTGGCAGGACCTTCATACTGCTTTGGAGGCATGCCATCTTTTTTGTGCGCATGTTGCTGGTCCTCCCGTGCCTTCGGTGTATCTTTTGCCTTCCCATACATGCCCAAGAAGTCTAGCATCTTCACGCAAAGATTCTTCGTCACGTGCATCACGTCGATTGCATAGCGGACCTCTAGGTCTTTCCAATAAGGCAGGTACCAAAATATAGATTTCTTTTTCCACATGGGTGCTCGTCCCCCAGCGTCATTCGGAAGAGATAGTCCGCCAGGACCCTTTCCAACGATTACTTGTAAATCATTGACGGCGGGCTTCTTATGGTGATCTGCCTCGCCTTTGAAATGCTTGCCTTTCTTTCGACATTGATGGTTGGTCCGAAGAAATCGATGATGCCCTAGGTACACATTCTTCCTGCATTTTTCCAAATATATACTTTTTGTGGCATCTAAACAGTGCATGCATGCGTGGTATCCCTTGTTTGTTTGTCCTAAAAGGTTACTGAGAGCAGGACAGTCATTCATGGTTACAAACAGCAACACATGTAGGTCAGATTCCTCCTGTTTGTGCTCATCCCACACACGTACACCGTTTCCATTCCACAACTATAAAAGTTGTTCAATTAATGGCCTTATGTACACATCAATGTCGTTGTCGGGTTGCTTAGGGCCTTGGATGAGAACTGGCATCATAATGAACTTCCTCTTCATGCACAACCAAGGAGGAAGGTTATAGATACATAGATTCACGGGCCAGGTGCCATGATTGCTGCTCTGCTCCCAAAAAGGATTAATGCCATCCACACTTAAGCAAACCATACGTTCCTTGCGTCACCTGCAAAGTCCCCCACTTCCTCTAGATTTATATCCATTGTGACCCGTCAGCGGTGCTCTCAACTTCCCGTCTTTCTTACGGTCCTCTTTGTGCCATCGCATCAACTTGGCATGCTCTTTGTTTCTACCATGGTATTATAGGAGCATACCACATCACCTTGGAAGGAACCCTCTTCCTGGGGCGCTCGCCGTCAACATCACCAGGGTCATCTCGTCTGATCTTATACCGCAATGCACCGCATACCGGGCATGTGTGTTCAAAGCCTCGTATGCACCGCGGTAGAGGATGCAGTCATTAGGGCATGCATGTATCTTCTGCACCTCCAATCCTAGAGGGCATACAACATTCTTTGTTGTGTACGTACTTTCGGGCAATTCATTATCCTTTGGATGCTTCTTCTTCAATATTTTCAGTAGCTTCTCAAATCCTTTACCAGGTACACCATTCTCTGCCTTCCACTTCAGCAATTCCAGGATGGTACCGAGCTTTGTGTTGCCATCTTCGCAATTGGCGTACAACCATTTTTTGTGATCCTCTAACATGCGATCGAACTTCAACTTCTCCTTTTCACTTTCGCATTGTCTCTTTGCATCAACAATGACCCGACGAAGATCATCATCGGCACATCGTCTAGTTCCTCTTGATCTTTAGCTTCCCCGTTGCAGCATCACCGTATTCAGGAGGCACATGGTTGTCATCATCCTCTTCTTCTTCGTTGTCATCCATCATAACCCGTCTTTATCCGTGCTTGGTCCAAACATTATAGTGTGGCATGAAACCCTTATAAAGCAGGTGGGTGTGAAGGATTTTCTGTTCAGAGTAAGACTTCGTATTCCCACATAAAAGGAATGGACAACACATAAAACCATTCTTCTTGTTAGCCTCAGCCACTTCGAGAAAATTATCCATGCCCTTAATGTACTCGGAGGTGCGTGTGTTACCATAAATACATTACCGGTTCATCTGTGTGCATTATATATAATTAAGTGTGTCAAAAACATTACAGAACATCATGAATACAGAAGTGACCAAATTAATAGAAGTTCATCATCACATTAAAGCCAAAGTACATACATAGTTCTCATTGCAACATATAGCTCTCCAGAGCATCTAATTAAACAATGCATTGAAACTATCTAAAACATTTCAATGCAACAACAAATGCGATCATAATCGCAATTAAGGTAACAATTGATCCAACGGCATAATGATACCAAGCCTCAGTATGAACGGCATATTTTCTAATCTTTCTAATATTCGAGCGCATTGCATCCATCTTGATCTTGAGATCATCGACGACATCCATAACATGGAACTCCAATATCATCTACTCGTCCTCATTTTTTTCATTTTTTTCAATTTTTCCTTCTAGTAATTGTTTTCCGGTTCACATACCTCCTAGATTAAAAAATCTATGTCACATTGGTCGACATAATTGTGATAAACACTAAATAAAACAAATAGTTATAAAAGATAATATATACCACATACGAATCATAGACACGATGAGGGCTGGCGGAGGCGGATACCAAAACCATCACACTATATAATAACAAACAATAATAAAAGTAAGAAAATTACACAAGTATCTATCTAAATCATACAAGTAAGAACTTTTTCTTTTAGAAAGAAGATAAGAAGAAGAGGCTAACCATGGTGGTGCCGGCACCGAGATCGGCGCGGGTGATCGACAGCGGTGAGGACGGGGACAGGACAGGACGGACCGCCAAACCTAAACCAATCTTGAGGAAAATGGAACTTGGACAAGGAGCTTCGAGAGGAGAAAGATAAAGTGTGGCTCGGGCATTTCATAGAACACCTCATGTGTATAGGAGGTGAGCTAAAGAACCACAAAGCTCTCCCACGGCCGGCCAAAAAATGGAGTGCACTGCTCTGCTCGCGGGCAGGGGCAGGGGGTATATATATGCTTCCCTTTGGTCCCGGTTTGTGGCTGGAACCGGGACTAAAGGACCCCATTTGGTCCCGCTTTTAGCCAAAAACTGAGACCAATGGTTTTGGGCCAGGAGCGAGGCCCATTGGTCCCAGTTCGTGTCTGGAACCGGGACCAAAGGGGTCAAACAAACCGGGAGCAATGGCCCACGAGGCTCGGCTGGCGCCCTGGCATTACAAACCAAGACCGATGCCCCCATGGGTCCTGGTTCGTGAGTGAACTGGGATTAATGGGCTTTTCATGCCTAGACCAAAGCCCTGTTTTCTACTAGTGAGAAGAGATGGCCCGACTAATCCCAGCTTGCTTCATCATGGAGGTGTTCCACCTGGACTAGCTGGCCAACTCAGTCCTGGTGTTGAAGAAGAACAAGACTTGGCGCATGTGTATCAACTACACAAGCCTGAACACGGCATGTCCCAAGGACCCATTTGCCCTGCCACGGATCGATCAAGTCATTGACTCCATGGCCGGCTCTGGCCTGTTTTCCTTCCTGGACGCCCACTCCGGCTACCATAAGATCAAGCTGGACCCGGACGGAGGCTGAAGACCTCCTTCATCACCCATTTTGGGTCCTACTGCAACATCACCATGTCCTTCGGCTGAAGAACGCATGCGCTACCTTCCATTGCTGCATGCAGAAGTGGCTCCTGCCTTAGATAGACAGGAACGTCCATGTCTACATTGATGACATCGTCATCAAGACTAAGAAGCACTTCAGCCTCCTCGATGACCTCCGGAATACGTTCGCCAGCTTGTGCGAATAGAAGATCAAGCTGAACCCGAAGAAGTGCATCTTCGGCGTCCCAGCCGGCCAACTCCTGGGTTTCTTCGTGTCCACTCGCGACATTGAAGCCAAACCAGAGAAGATCAGGTCGATCGAGCAAATGCCCAAGCCGACCCGGCTCCACGATGTCCAGAAGTTCAACGGCTGCCTCGCCTCGCTGAGCCGGTTAGACAGCCGGCTGGGGGAAAAGACCCTACCCCTCTAAGGGCTCCTGCAGAAGATGGCTCTGATCGAGCCGGATCGCCCTCCAAGGGGAAGCCGGCCATACTCGAGTGGCCCAGCGAGGCGGATGAGCCCTTCTGCTGCCTCAAAAAGGCTCTCACCAGCGCGCCCATCCTGGCCGCGCCGGTTGAGAAGGAGCATTTGCTCGCCTACATAGCGGCGACCATGCACGTTGTCAGCATCGTCCTGGTGGGCAAAGCGCTATTGACCATGCCATGTTGAAAGGACGTGGATTTCACCTAGAGGGGGGTGAATAGGCTCTTTAAAATAATTACGGTTTAGGCTTAACAAATGAGGAATAAAACTATCTTTTAATTAGTCAAGCACAAAACCTAAAACAACTCGGCTCACCTATGTGCACAAACAACTTATGCTAAGGAAGAGAGACAACTAAGTGATAGCAAGATATATAACAAGAAACAATATGGCTATCACAAAGTAAAGTGCATAAGTAAAGGGTCTCGGGTAAGAGATAACCGAGGC